>JAWWTY010000001.1:48689826-48825382 GCA_035222235.1 Margarornis squamiger | reverse complement strand
TGAGAAAATCACTTCAGTAACTTCTAACACCACTTAATATGTGAGCAAGAAAACCTATACTTCTAAAACTCTAAAAAGTCTACAAAATAGACACCAAACCTTTAGGCATCACTGTCAAACGTTCCCCAGCACTCTGGCAGGAACCTGGTCCACCACAGCAAGTGGCCCAGTTAATCTCTAAAATTACCTTACCCAAAACAGTTTGTGGCACCTTCAGACCACCCTTCCTAACTACCTGTGTGACCAGGAGTGGGGACATGGGGTGCAGCACCGAGTATAGTCATGCGACCCAAGGCACTGCCTTGACACTGGAGACTCCACAGCTGTGAATGCCTCGCCCATGTTTGGTTTAAGGAGTGCAGACCTGGAGCTGCAAAAAACTGGGTTTTAGAGGTAACTTTGAGGACAAAGTATCTAACATGCACAGATGTCACAATATGGACAGTAAATTTGGCTGTAGCAGAACTGCAGACCAACAAAGAAAGATCAAGAGTGTGAAACCTTGCTAGCAAACAAAAAATGACCCCATGTGAATCCTGGAGCAAGGAAGAAGAAACCATCCACACGGATGCCAGAATTGTCCCAGTGAAGCACTCCACATGCTGACAACTTGCTGTAACACCCCCCCTATATCCCAGAATGGAGCTGGCCTCAAGAATAATAATTCTGATGCAAACTAAGTAGAAGCTTTCATACTGTATTTCTCTCTCTGATTTTATGTGCATGCTCATTACCAGGAAAAAAAGGGAAGTGTAAAGTTATCCTTCCATTTCTGGAACTAAAACAATAAAAAAGATGTGAAACCTTCAGCTTAACATGTATATCTGCATTTGCTTCATTTTCCTTGTAAGTTTCAGGAGTGTTTCCTGCCCTTTCTCCCGCTTTTGTGTTCTGTGCTGGTTTCCCTAGGTATTCAGGTCACAAAGATCATGCCCACAACAGCTGGGATAAACATCAGATTTTTCACTTTCAAAATGGTTAAGATATACCCATGGTCAAATGCTTCCCCCCACAGCAGGTCTGTAAGAAAAAAAGAAAAAAACAACCTTTTGCTGAGATGGAATACATGTTTTGGCTTCTCACAAATATAAGAAAAATGTCATTGTAACAATCCCCAAGAAATATGGAACTCTACTGTGAAACCTAATGTTCTCCAACTGTTAAGAAAAATAGCACTTTGGAGATTTAAATCTTATATTCAGGGCTAGAAGGAGGAAGTAGGAAATAAAGCTTTTTCTTGAATTCTACTCTACATACAAACTCAGGTTGTGTTTGTTTGTTGTTCTAACTACCCCACTGAGAATTTCCATCTCAGAAAGGATGAAAATAATGAACTTTGTGGTAAGGAACATAGAGGTTTAGAAAACAGCCAAGCCTCCTTTCCTTAGAGTATTACAGGTTTCTTAGTTTCATAAATAATAAAAATGTAGCACTGTTGCTGTCCCACCTCTCAGATTAAAAAGGGGGCTGCAAATACAAAAAAATCCTCTCTCATATATATATATATATATATAAACAAATGCAAAGGCTGGTGCGTGATTCAGGGGTTGTTTGCCCTTTTGTGCAGGCACCACAGCAGTGCCTTACTCTGGTGGCTCTGCCATCTATTCCTATAGCAGGACTATAATATGGGAAAAGAGAGAAATTATGAACTAGACACAACAGCAGTTACTGAGTTGGAGAACTTGATGGCAGCTACTCTGTTATATTAGCCATTTGAGAAATGTTTCATTAATCCAGGAATGACAGAGTACTCATATGTTTTTTTTCAACAGAAATCCCTTTTCAGCAGAGTCGCCTGCAAGTCACATGAGCTGGGTTCAAGCTCTTTCTCAGGCTTCTGCAGTTGGATCTCTCTGTCCTGCTCAGGAAGTTAAGTAAGAAGAGGCGTTAACTTTAAGCTATGACTAATTCTGCAGAAATGAGTAAAACCAATCCAAATGAGTTCAGAATCACATAATTACTCTCTGAATCACAACATGCATTTGAAAACAGGTTTTCAGCTACTCAAGACAGCAATTCAATGGTAGTTCCATTAATGTATACCCTAATATACTCATACCCTGTGAATACACCTACATTTGTCAAACACTAGTGAGACTGAGCATGGGAGCTCTGATAGCCTGCATCACTCGGGTCTGATCTACACTCCCTTGTCCCCTTTGGACCACTCTAAACAGCTCTCCTTGTGAGAAATCTGCAGTAGTGGGGAAAGCCCAGAGTGCTCTAGACATGACTCAGTCATGTGTCTCAGACACTTGGCCTGGGACTTGCCCCATCGTGCTCAGCAGAACTGATAATGCTGCAATGCTGCAGCACCAGCACGTGCATCCTGTAAGCCTGACAACCAAACCACTAAGGGAACTCAGTGCTCCAGTCAACCCCTGTGACAGCCCATGGTGTAATTTGAGTTTAGTCTCTCTTCTTCCTGGGTTAATCTTGGAAGTATTGGCTCTTAATTAAAGTTGGAGGACTCCATTTGAGCTAAGTCTTAGAGCCCTCAATATAGAGAACTGGTCTGGGGCTATAGCAGAGAGTCCTGGAAAGAGAGTTCAGCCAAGCCATTTCTCATGATAGAGGCTGCTGTTACTAGATTGCGCACCCTCTGGAAAGGACCTGGAAAAACACTGGGCATGAAGCAATCAGTCACGTATTCTTAGAAGATTGTAAAGAGGGATCAAAGACAATTACTTTCCTATGTGGCAGTAATGACCGCTTAATTATCTATGACAGTCAGCTCCTCTGTGTCATCTAGCACAGAAACATTGGGAATACCTTATGCAGCATATTTTCTGGAGCTCATTATGGGATTGTCTAAGAGGCAGAGTATATACACTCGGGGGAAGGAGCAGAACACAGGTATTTCAACATCTTTGAACTGTTACAGACCAAGCCACTGATGAGAAACAGATCTCAAACTGTGCAACTTGACAGAGGTCCCCAGATTTCCGCTTAGATACCAGTGCTTCAGTCTCCCTTACATACCTTGAAATCTACGATCAGATTATTCTTGTAGGCATCACTGACAACCTGCTGCCTTCAGACTGCAGATCCCAGATACAGCTTAACTTCCGAAATGCGTAATCTCAAAAAAATGCCACAAAGGAAACCAAAAATGATTATGTTTATTGCTCAGGTAACATAAAAAAAATAGTACCTATAGCTGCAACTTTGTCAAATTTGTATTTCTTAAATTTTTGGTTTAAAAACCACAGAGAGAGGCAAGTTTGGAATCCAGAATCCTTTGGAAGGTGAACCTAGGAACTGAATTCTCCTCCTATACTTGACACTTTTTCCACTTCTTTTTCCACTTCAGTCAATAAATTTGCTATCCTTCCTTCCCACAGGATTGTAGTTTAGTTGCAGAATCTGATTCTTTCTTCTTTCTTGCTGTATAGGTTCAGACGTTAAATTTCACTGATGATATCTTAAATAATCCTTAGATGTTCTCTACAGTTCTTTATTCTCCCCACAAAGTCATCATGTTGGCTTTAGTCATTCTGCACTCCTAAACTTTTACTTTCTCTTTGCCTTTGTTCTAACTATGGTAAATCTAATCTGTTCAAAACAAAACAAAACCCAAAAAAACCCACCCTAGTACAAGATTATAGAATCATAGAATCATCAAGGTTGGAAGAAACCTTTAAGATCATCCAGTCCAAGTACCAACTCAGTGCTGCCATTGTAATCACTAAATCACTACACCCTATCACCCAGCGCCAGATCCATATGCCTCTTAAACACCTCCAGGGATGGTGACTCCACCACCTCCCTGGGCAAACTCTTCCAATGCCTGACCAGCCTAACAGTGAAAAATTTCTTTCGTCCTGTCTATCTGAAAATTACTTATCTCTCATAGAAGGAAATCAGACTGTCAGCATCCTGTGGAAAGAACTTTAGTATCCCTAAATTAGTATTAATATTTTGTATCATTGAACAGTGTGCAATTATAACATGTTCCCTTTCTTTTGGAAGCTCAGTGTTGTCTCCAGTTTTACTTTCTGAGATTACTTTTTAAATTAAATAATTTTATTAGAAATTTATATAGGTTCAGGACTGACTGAAATTATTTAATGCCCTATGATATTGGCTGGAAGATTCAGTTATGAGCTATTTTTAGTACAACATTCCTGAAAAGCTACAGTATAAACACTTTTCAGAATCAGTATCTGCAGACAAATAGCTGTCTGGTTAAAACTAGGGGGAAATGGATTATTTTGATTTCTTGCAATGTTCCAGTGATGAGGTGATGAGATTATGAGATGCTCCTGTCTATCATGCTGCACACAGTCAAGGAGAAACAAGGGTAAACTTCTACAGGCAGATGTAGTGGACTGAAACTTTTCAGTCCTGACAATAAGCCAAGGGCATATTGCCCACTCCTTTGGTCAAATGAACAGTTTGCCCAAAGAACTGTCAGACTCAATGCTCTCTCCTGTTTGGTCTCCTGCTGCTTCCATCTGACACAGAACTGCCTCTACCAAGCATATCTGAGCTCTTTATATTTTTCCTGTTGAAGTGTAGCTATTTGAAAACACAAAACATTAGTCCTAAACTACCTGATAGTGTCTTTTAATCAATGTATGTAAATATTACCTTGTCAACCAAAAGTCAAAGTATAAATGAACAATAAGGCATTTAACTGAGCAAAACCAAATGCTTCCAATATGTTTTAAAGCACTGAGTGGCCACATTAACTACTTTCACCTGATTCTGTTTCCTACAAGAAAAGAAAGAATGTTATAAAGAATCACCTACCCTTATCAACTAAGTCATAGTGGCAGGGAAAAAAACCAAGGAAAACTGCTCAAGGAACACTGAAGTGGACAGTCCAATAATGTCCTGTGAATTTGTCTTTAACATTTCTGCTGGTTTGGTGGGCTGTAAATAACACGATCACTCAAGCATTGACTAACCTGCATCAGCTGCTGGGATCACTGCCTCAAGATGTCCCATGTCTCACAAATAGCTTCCACATATTTTGTTTTGCCTTATTACAGCTGCATTCTGAACTATGACAGTTCAGGAACCAACTCAAAAGTTGTTATGACATCACAATTTGACAGCCAGAAGGGAAAAAAAAAACCAAAGAAAAATCCTTGAGAGTGAGAGACAAGTAGTTGCAGTAACATCCAGAGATGTTCAAACAACATTCAATGTCCAAACTAGGTTTTAGACCCTGGAAAAATTCAGCCTATAAAATGGTGACACCAAAGGTTTTGCAGTTTTACAGCTTTTAATGCCAATAATCTCAAGAAGTGCAGGGGGTTTATACTTAGATGCACTCTAAACAATGGAAGAAACATAGCAGCTAGTTTCTTGAGCTGAAGTAGTTCACTTGTGAACCAACTCAGGTGTGCACAATAATCATGACATTGAACAGGCAGAGTTGGAAAATTGTGCCACTTCAGAAGTAGCTTTGAGCTGAGTGTTGAACCAGATGACCTCAAAATGTCCTTCCCAGCCTAAATTATTCTTTTATTCTGAGATGGTAGGGAGAAGAAAAAGACATGACTCCTGTCTGACACATACCTGCAGACAAAATCAGTCTACAGTTTTAGGTATGTAAACTGACATAGAAGCTAGTATTTGCTGCCTGTTGAGGCCTCCCACTTTGGCAAAGCAGCAGTTTAAAGTCATTATATTAGTCATTATTAAAGGTAAAATGTTTCAATTCTGAGATTGCCAACCATCTTTGCTTATAAATAGTCATCTAGCAACCACCCTTTGACATGAACAAAAGCACAACAAACATCTGTGCAATAAAAATAGATTTAATTATGTTTGAAAGGGACTTCTGCATCCTGATCTTCTTTGCTCAAAGGTGGGCATCTGTCTTGTCCTTCTGACTGATGTAAGGAGAAACAGGGGCTTGGATAGTTTGCCATGGGAATAGCTTATTGATCAATTTATACCAGTAACGAAGAGATGTATTTTTTTAATGCTTTTATACAGATACAAACTTTGTATCTGCCAGCAAGGAGATCACGGTCCAATTAAAAAGACCTAAATACCCAATTAAAAAGACCTAAATACATCTTAAAAGTAAACTTGGAGAACTTACACTTACAAAAACACATAATGGTATCCGATATGTCAGTCCTGTCACTGACGCAAATCAGTTCTTAATGAAAAAAAAAATTATGAACTGATGTTTTATTAAAAACAATAGAACACACAGGTGCTATTCCTGCTTTTTACATTAGTGCACAGTTTTATCACAGGGCGGGGTGCTCGCATGCAAAAGCAGTTTGGCTTTCGTACACAATATCTTTCCACTTCAGTACTTGAAATCAAAACACCAGTTCCTTAAACTGAGCAACATCTGTCCCTGGTTAAAATCCATTGCTATTTAAAGCAAGATGACTACTTAAAATAAAACTGGAAAAAAAAATATAAGAAAGAAGGCTACTAGTTCTGCTTTCTGACTTGCCTTATATAGTTATGCTAAAGGGAAAAAGAGAGCTGAGCCAACACTGAAACTTAAGCTAGAAGGCATCTGTATGGTGGTTTATGTGAGGCAATGGTGCCACCCAATGTCCAGAAGTTATACACAAGTTTGTTTTCCTTTATTGATCCAAGACCAAAAAACCCCAAACCCCAAACCCAACAAAACTGTATGTAATGCTTATTAGTAATCATAACTGTATGCCAAGGCTTGGCTCAGGCTTAAGATTAACAGATGTGGTAAATTTTCAAACAGGCAAATATTTCATGTTGCTATACTTTCATCTTGAATTCTCTGTAAAATGTATATTAGCACAGCCCAGATAAATCCAGTCAAGCTGTCAAAACACTTTTACCAATATTTTCTTAAGGTCCTTGTTATTTTAGTGTCTCACTTTTTGGGCCCACCCAGCTGGGGCTTTTCACAGGGATCAATCTTCAGCATGTTCCAAGCAGTGCATGGACTTTACTATTACACTACTAAAATGAAATCTCTTGCACAACAATCCAGTTTTGATACATGGATGAATCTAGCCTGTGTTCAACGGACTTTTTAGAAAGGCAACCACCTGTAAATATAAATACTTTAAACAAGTTTATCATATTGAAAAAGTTTACCAGGAGATCATTAGTGTCAGTCACTGTTAAAAGTGTACATCTCACTTTTGTTTTGAATTTTGCATTTATCCTAGAGGAACATTACATGACTAAGTCTAAAATTTAGAAAAATGTTCTGATAAGCATATACTTCTTCCTTGTGCAAATGATTCTATGTCTATAAGTAAATGTAAATGTTTGTTTATACCTCTTTGCAGATCATGGGTTCTACACTATAAAGCACTCTGCCAGCTCTTTGAATTATCTTCAACTCTTCCAAATCATCTGTAAATACACAGCAAGTCATGCATATTTACACAAGCACCCACACCACAAAAAGTATTATTATGTTAAGATCTATATTCCTGTATTAGAATGCTCTGATTTTTTTTCAAATATTATTTTTTTTCTTCACGCTTGTTAGTCCTTTATACAACTATAGGTTTGTGCTGCCTTATTTTCACCATATTTGTAACTAAATTTTACGTCACCTGACAAGTAAACAAGCTCCCTTAGTTTCCAGAATACACATGGTATTTCTTAGTCACGCATATTGAAATCTTTTTCTTAAAAAAGAAATTCTGTAGTTTTGGATGCACCACCTTTGAGACATTTCTTGAAAAGGGAGGAATTTGACCTATTAATTACGCAGCCTGTCTGTTGATTTTTAACTCTCAGTATCTGATATTCCATCCAACAGATTTTTATAGCTTTCATATGAAGACAGTTTGAAGTTTTAAACTCTCAGAATACATTTTATTAACAGATTCATGTGGCAGCATGTTTAAAATGGGCATATATTTATAGTAGTTATTTTTTCTAAGTATAGCTACAGAGATGCTATAAACACTCAAAGGAAAATTTTACAGTCCCCCATTTGTGGCAGTTGTTGACTTTATGACTACGCAAGTGGGGAAAAAACATACCTACATTTCTTTCTAGAAAAAAAAAAAGTGTTGTATTTGTGTATGCATAGACTCAGTGTGCAATGCACACATACTTTTACAAGACACTTTATTACACACTCTTTCATGCTTACTGTAACCTGTCATGTGTACATATCTATGTAGCTAGTTACCTTTTCATGCTGTCCAGGCCTGACTGCTCAGAGAGTAGATTTTCAGAAAGTTAATGAAAAAGAGAAAGAAATTAAATTCACAGAATCACAGAATATTCTGAGTTGGAAGGGACCCACAAGGATCATCAAGTCCAACTCTTAAGTGAATGGCATCCACAGGGATCAAACCCATGACCCTGGCATTATCAGCACCATGCTCTAAACCAGCTGAGCTAATTCTCAGTGTCTGTACTGGGTTTTTTGTTTCTTTTTTTTTAATGTCAAAATTTGAACAGTCTTTGAAGTGCTTGGGATACTTTCTAGTGAGAAAATGGCTTGGATTACTGTCAGAAATTCATAACAAGTACATGTCATACTAATATTGCAAGTGATATTTTTAAAACATTCTACCAATGCTGAAAGCACAGGGAGTCTGCATAATCCTTGCACATCTAATTAGCACTGAGTCATATAAACGATACATAATGATTTGGCAGCATATTGCCAGATGGTTTGCTATCAGATCAAGTAGTAATAGTTTAGCTTATTTATCTCCTTTCCCCCCTCCCTAATTTTCATTTTTATCCATTTTCATTTGTCTATTTAAAAATAGCATTCAGGTCCTTTCCTTTCATATACAAAACCCAGTCAAAAGCCTACTGATTAATTTTTTTCAAATCCAGTCTGCCTAAGGAGGCTTTGCAATCTTTCAGCTTTCACAAGTACATTTATTTTATTAATTGCACTTAGGCATCAGAGACTTTATACAATCTAGTTCCATATTTACTTAAAAACCATCCAAGTCTTCACTTCTTCGAGTTAGTGATGTGCAGCTCATCACCTGTACTAAATTTGTTTTGCACCATAATCATATTGTCTGATTTTTTTAATTTAAAACACATCTTGTGTCTAAGCAACAGCAAAAAAGGTTATGAGGGAACTATAAACATATAATCACTCAAGTTAAAGTATTTGAGATTCATGAGCACTTCAGGTTTAGTATTATCTGAATGTTCCTAAACTCCACAATTTTAGATCTGAAAGCATTTATGGTACACTTGACTTGCTGCAATAAGTTTTTTATGTACAAAGCAAATAAAGTGTAAGTGTTCTTTTTCCTAAAACCTTCACATTTTCCAGTAGGACAATCCATTATTTTAAGTGAAAGGATGAAAACATCTGTACATCCAAGGGAATGGAACTACGAAGTTCACAATAACCTTGGTACTATAACTTTTAAATTGCCTTCTCCACCTTTGCATTAGTTTCAGTTTTAATCTGTGTTTTAATAAATCCAAATAAGGCTTAATCAACATCAGATAGTAATAGTAGTTTCCCAGCCATCAAAGCAAGCATTCACAGCTACAGTTTTTGAGGAATTCATGTTAACCGCAAAAACAAAGTCTGCTCCATTATAAGCACACAGATCTATTAATAGGCATGAAAATGAAAAAAAAAATCACATCCTTGTCTTTGGATTAAAAAGTTACTTTTGGATTAAGAGTCTTATTCAGAGTGTCAGGAAGATAAAGCATCACCCTGTTGGTTACTCTGGGATTTGGGATTTGTGTAAAGTATGCTGATATGTGGCCAGAGCCGTGAAGAGTCACATTAGAATTTGCCAAGTGTGAGGTTTTTATCAGGGAACATGCAAAAATCTATCAAGTGAAGTTTATCTGCTCTACCCAGGAGGCTGTGCATTTTGTTTAAAGTGGATATTCCCCGCAGAAGGGATGCTCTGAACAGCACAGTTCAGATTTCAAACCTTCAGATAGGAGTTCCTATTGGTTGCTATGCTTCAGGCTGCTTACACGACTGCAATGGTGACATATCCTCTTCAATTTTCCTCTCTTTCTCCAGGGCAAGTATGTGGATGGACGTATTAACAAAGATAATACTGCATAACATTATCATTAACACTTACTATACAGAAGAGACCAAAAAAAAAGCTAAATGAAAATACAAGCATGATGTGTTACCTAGTGCTTCATATAGTTAGACAGACGCTTAGCAATTCATACAATCTTCCTTATCAGTACCCTCTTTTTCACTTGATTTACAAAATGTTTTTATACATGAAAATAAATATCATAGAGTGGTACTGAAAACGGTATGAAAATCAATATAAAATGAGCTCAAATAGAGGACTGTACAGCACGGGTGAGACCACTGGAGCAATCTGATGAACTGATTCATATTTCCAGAGAACCACAGCTTGATAGGAATGTCAGTCTTCCTTTGGAATAAGCAATGACCTCAAAAGCTCTTTACCCTTTAAAACTTAGCTGGGAACCCAAGAACAAATGAACCCTAATCTCATTAGGTTGCATTAAAGACCTTCTCAAATGATGAGAGACAGAAATGGTGCAGAAGCTTAGATTGACCAGCATGCCCATCATGTACAATCCTAAGAGCCAACTTCTCACAGTTACAGAACAGCAGCTGCAGTAGAGCTGGCATGGGCAACTTCCAAACAGATTAGAACAATAGCATGGGCTGGAATGCAGCTCGACCCCCAAATGGAAAGTGAGAACATATATAAAATTCTCAGATAAATGATAGAGACCTTATTACTTGTAATGCAAGATGGGCTTTCCCCTTTTCTGTTTTAAATAAAATATGAAGATTATGTACAAAGAATGTGGCCTCTACTGTCCCAGCAGAGCTCCTGTGCATCTCTGTTTAGGCCTCTGGCAACAGAGCAGAAATGTCAAGTACTCAATAGATTCCTGTGTTATGTTCTGTGGTGCTTGGCCTTTCACAGGGACATTAGCCCATCCTCTTTAGTTCACTGAGGTCATGTTTTATAACGGTAACATTCCCTGTATAGACACTAATGTCATTCTACCTCCACACCCCATGGCAGTTTACCAACATTAGGACTTGTTTAACAGATGAGATAACTCCTGTTCCCATGTCAAATTGAGTTTCTCAACACCATTATTAGTCTCTGGTAGAGGCCACAGTACCAAATATGAAGATAATTTTTTTAAGGCCCGACTAGCTACCATTTTAAAGCATTGATTGCACTGAAAAAGGTCAAATTGCTCTTTTGTCCAGGTCAGAATGTGGACATGTTTACAGAAGCCCTTAACGTCTCAGACAGTAAGAGCACTTACAGAGCCAAACTCCCTGTGCATGCTGAGGAGTAAAGGAAAACCCACAACAGATACTTTTTTTGTCACCAAACTCACTCTTTATTTATCACAAGCTAAACACTTATGTAGAGAGAATATTTAGGCAGACTGAGCAACACTCATCCTAACTGTGAAAGGCAACCTTAAAAATTTGAAAAACATGACTTGATCACTAATTCTGGTAACAAGCTGCAATAGTTGGTGCATTGCAAAAACACAGTGGTTAAAACAGAGAACCCATGTTAAAAAACTGTATCCTACCAAACAATGAGAAAGCAGGAGTAGCAGAACTTTCTTCCCTTCCCAGCAGCATTAAAGTCCCAGACTACTTGATCAAGGAGAGCATTAACAGAAATTTCACATCAGGCCAGCATATCTGTCCACACGGTCACCCAGTAAAGGCTGATGTGGCAATCAAAAAGAAAGACAGCACACTGATTAGTCTCAGTTCTTAAATTCACAAACTTTCCAACAGTAATAAACACCAGCAGAAGTTACAGTACTGTACAAGACAGTTAAGAGTCCGTATGTAACCCTTCCTATGTCTAACTCAGAAAGGAGAGACACACAGAGTCTCCACCTCACTGGAAGAAATAACCAAGAGTTTTCAGAATTGTTTCCCAGACTTTTAAAATAAAGTTTACCATTTCTACAACCCTTGGTAAATCATGGTTTTAATGATTCCAATCCTGCTGGCTTTATCCAGAGCATCAGTCTAGGCAGACAGATGCAAGTGTCCTCACTACCAGGCCTCACCAGTGTGTTAACCTTAGCCAATCTGCTGTATCATTTCTTGATGTCTCTTTGATCTTGTATTTGTTGGCTCTTATCGGTGGTGAAAAATAGGGGGTTCTTATTCACATCATAACATTCAAACTTGTTACTTCACAGAGCACTTCCTGGTGGTACACAGGCTGTGCTCACAGCCACAGGGTTTCCAGCCTGGCAGACTGCTGGCAACGTGCAGCACCAGCTTCTCCTTTCAGAATGCCCCTCACCGCTGTGCCAGCTGCCCCAGGCCCTGATGTAGGAACCATCTCTAGCAATATTACCTCCCTCAGCAGTTCTTACCTCCCCTCCCTGACACCATTTACAGTTCCACAGTGGGAATTCACCCCACAGATAGCAAGTCACTATCAATATGTGCCTCTGCTCTAGGCCGAGTAAGAAAAACTTTATACCTGTACTGGGATTCCAGTTCCTTTAAGCCATAGCTCAACCACTGCACTGCACCATCAGAGAGATGATGCCAGCAGAGTAACTTCCAAATTTGCTGCTGAGCTTTTTCTCCCTTTAGAGAGCAACTGCAACTCTGGGCAAACAGTCAAGCTTTCCTTATTTATATTCAAGGATAAACAATTCACAATGAAAAGAGAAAAAGCAAAAAGAATGTTTGGTATCTACTTTTAACATCTATGGTGACACTTGAACTACCAGGTATGCTGTATGTCCGTAATTTGCTACAACAGGATTTTCTAAACAACCTCTGAAAATAGTAGGCAACCAGCTTCTCGTCAGATAGGGTGACAGCTGACATACAGGTGAACTAGTAAAAAAGAGACTGGATTTTCACCTTCAAGTTCTAGAAAAGTATTATCCAGGATGCAAGGATTTTGGATGCTCACAAAGGCAGCTTAAGTATTTTAAGCATTTCTGTATCAGGATATTTAAGCACCTAAATATTTGAAGAAGTCTATCTCCTCATTTAAACTGGAAATGCATTATCAGGAATATTTACCATGTCAAGTAGGGACAGGAAGCCTCACTAACTTACAAACACCCCCCTTAGTGTTCAGGTAACCCATCAGATAATTCTGAAGTGAGAAGCTGCATCCTCAGCTAGTCACACTGGTCTAAAGGGATTTTTAAGCACCATGGCTCCTCTGAAAGGGGCAAGCACTATTTCAGGGGACCAAATCCTCCCCATATACGTTCAGAAGGGGTCAAGATCCAACAGAGCTGGATGTTACTCAACTATGAAGCAAAGCTTTATCAGAAATTAGTGCACTAACGTACCTAGAAAGGGAGTAGGGGCAAAATACTCATATTTTGTCTCTTCCACCCAGGGACACCCAGAACTCTGAAT
This sequence comes from Margarornis squamiger, assembly GCA_035222235.1. Classification (NCBI taxonomy): domain Eukaryota; kingdom Metazoa; phylum Chordata; class Aves; order Passeriformes; family Furnariidae; genus Margarornis; species Margarornis squamiger. Next base: position 48,812,058 of record JAWWTY010000001.1, on the reverse strand, counting down.
GCTTTCACCTTTCCCTGCCCTTTGTAACAGTGAGGACCCAAAGGCAGCATCTAACATATAGAAAGGACATAGTCTTAAGCTGCACCCTCTCTGAGGAGAGCTTTAGGCTGGACATTAGGAAAAATTTCTTCACAGAAGGGGTAATTAGACATTGAACTGGTCTGCCCAGGGAGGTGGTGGAGTCACTGTCCCTGGAGGTGTTTAAGGAAAGACTGGATGTGGCACTTGGTGCCTCAGTCTAGTTGACATGGCAGTGTTAGGTCATAGGCTGGACTCGATGATCCCAGAGGTTTTTCCAGCCTAATTGATTCTGCCATTCCGTAACAGATGTACCGAAATCAAGGTCTGTGTACCTGCCAGGCCTCCCTGCAGAACGCAGGAGGGTTAGGCCTACTTATGGCAGGGAATGGGGTCACGAACACACAGCTAGAGCTAGACAGCTAGGAAGCAACAGCACATTTATGCTGTAGCGCGGATTGTGGCACTGGACACGGAGATAAAAAGCCCTCTGAAGAGAGCAAGCGATCCGTAGCATTAACATATTTAACATGTGCCGTTCCCCGCAGCACGGCGGGGAGACACCAGTCACAACGTGACAGCCGGCTCTACAGCGAGGCTTCCTTCCCAGCGCATTAAAGCACGGGCAGTGCCACTGCTGGCTGCTTATCGCCCTTTCCTCCCGCACATCCAGCCTTTCCGCCCCCGCCGCCTCCCCCGCCCGGCACGGCCCGGCCCGGCCCGGCCCCGGGGCGGGCGGCGTCCGCCGTCGCCATGGGAACGGCGCGGCGTCACGGCGGGCGGCGGCGCCGATTGGTGGGAATTGTTCGAGAAGGCGGCGGAGGGCGGAAGCGGAAGCCGCACGTGGAGCCGGTGAGTGGCTGCCGCAGTTTCTGGAAACTTCGCCTCATTGTCATATTTAAAGCGGCGGCGGCGCTGCCGCGTCCCTTCCCCGCCCGCCCGCGCACCGTGCCGGGGCCGGCGGCCGCAGCAGCGCCGGGAGCCAGCCGGGCGGAGCGGGGGCTTCCCCCTGGCGCCGGGGCCATGGCCGTGGTGGGCTTTGACCTGGGTTTTCAGAGCTGCTACATCGCCGTGGCGCGGGCCGGCGGCATCGAGACCGTCGCCAACGAGTTCAGCGACCGGTGCACGCCGTGAGTGAGGGGCGGGGGGCGGCAGGGCCGGCCGGGCGCCCGCCCCCGGTGCAGGAGGAAAGTGCTGGAAGTTTCCCGGCGGGGTGTGGAGGGCTTGCCCGGGGTGCGGGGCCAGCGCTGTCCCCGGGGGCTGCCGGGGGGTCGGGGGGCAGGTGCGGTGCGGCGGGACCGGGCGGCGACCCGCTGTGCCCTCTCTTACCCCGACCCGACCCGGTGTGTGTCCCGGTGTGCCCCCACACCCCGCTGTGTGCCCCCATACCCCCCACACCCCGCTGTGTGCCCCCATACCCCGACCCGCCCCGGTGTGTGCCCCCACGCCCCGGTGTGTCCCCCCAGCCCCGCAGCCGCAGCCGGGGATGGAGGGCGGTGTGGGGGCTGCCCGCGGGTCCCGCTGGGAGCGCTGGCCAGGCGAGTCCCGGTGTGGCAGCCTGGGTTACAGTGGGACGTGGGGGGCACACGCTGGCACACCTGCGGTCGGGTGGGCTCTGCCAGCTGTGCCGGAGCGGCTTTGCCTTAGTCGGAGGGCAGGTGTAGGAAAGCCTCTGGCTCGAAGCGGGAGTTAGCTGTAAAGTTAGAAGGAGCACTGCACAGATGGGTAGGGTGTAGTCTGAATGCGAGCTCTGAATTGTGATCATCCTGTTTGAGCGTTTGGATAAGCCATTGTGAAAAGTCCTGGGTTCGAGCCAAGGCTTTAAGATGGATAAAAAGAAGTCTTGCTGTAGTTTTTTTACTGCAAGCTGGAAGAATGGCACTTCAACGGGAAGACTTTGGTGGTTTATTTGCAGTAGTAGAAAATGTATCTGTGACAGTTCTGTCATGTTTGTTGTCAGTACTGAGTTAATTAGCCTGTTGTTCTTTCCAGATCGGTGGTTTCATTTGGATCCAAAAACAGAGCTATTGGTGTTGCGGCTAAAAACCAGGTAGGTAATTTCCTGTTGAAGTACCAGTGTAAAAAGCTGGGGTATAGTTAAAACCAAACAGCTTCATTTTCTTGTCCAGCCTTTTATTTTAGAAACGCTGCACTGTGGTGCTATGCTTTTTTTCAGAGAAATGTAGGATTTTTGTGCTAGAATGGTACTGCTCTCTCTTTCGTTAATGTAATATTTTCTGGTTGAACATGTTGCTTTTCTGAGAGCTTACGGTCGTTGGGTTTCTTTTCCTGATGGCTGTGTGTAGGATTTTCCTTGCACTTGAAGGAAAGCATTTTAAATGTTGTATGTAATTTCTTAGAACTAGATGTAAGGGGAGAGGTTTGGCTCAAATTCCTAAAGCTATTTAGGTACCTTATTACCTTTAGATGCACTGTGCAGTAAGTATCTCTGGTTTTGAATGTGTGAGTCCTTTTTTTGGGGGGGAGGGGTTGGGGGTTTCTTGTTGGTTTTGTTTGGGTTTTTTTATTGAGGTGCTCTGAAAGAGTCAATGTACTCTTCATTAAAGTAGTGTTTTCAATTTAGAAGAAGAGCTTAATTCCAACAAGTCTCAGAAAAATGAAATGTACTGGTTAAATAAACCCTTAGGTATTGTATGTTGTTACATAACTGCTGCCGGTGGAGATCAAGTGTGCAGCCTCCGCTGGCCTGTGCATATCTCTCATGTTGTAAAAGGACTGCAGTGGGTTTCCATGGAGAGAGCACTAAAGGAGGATTTTTTCCACTGTAATATCTCCCCTCTTAATTTTGAATAGCTGAGATAATATAAATAATTTACATGTTCACAAGCACATGTACACTCTCAGTTACAGGTTAACATTTGCAGTAATAAAGTAAATACATAAAGTTTGTGTTTTTTTCATTAAGTTTCATTTTAGCATTGCTTTTGTTTAGTTGACTGCTTTGACTGTTAAAAGTCAGAAACTAGTATGATTCATCAGTGTGCAAAAATGAGTTGCTATTCAAAATGGCAAATGATCTGAATCTATGTACTCTCGACCATGTTTCAGTATTGTTAGATGATTCCAGTAAATGCTGTGGAAAATACGAAGCAAGCTGAAAGCGAGGCAGATTCCATCTCTCAGACTGCATTTACAAGTGTGTATTTGCAGTGATGAACACCTGTGACTTCAGTTACCTTCAGACTAACCTGTATGATGTTAGTGTATTGAGTCTTTCATATTTGGTTGTCCTAGCAGTTGAAGCTAACTATTTTTGCCAGAAGAAAAGAATGTGATACATAAAATGATAAAAGATAGTGGATCAATTATTATTCTTGCTGTAAGTGGTCCAGTTTGGCTGATGACCTGGGATGTAAATTGTGGGGGTTTTTGTAAGGGTAGAAGTTGCCTAACATGAACGACTGAGAGATGCATTTTTGGTGTCATAGAGTGTAGTCACTACTTAAATCAAGGAGTACAACAAGCTTTTTGTTTGAATGAGTTTTCTAGTTTAAAAAAAAAAAAAGGAATCAAAACAAAGCAAACCAACAAAAAATCCCGCAAAATAAAAGGAAAAAAACCCCCAAGCGTGTGACTGATGATGTGATGATGTGTGAGAGAGCCCAAAGGTGCCCTCCTTAACATTTGAGAAGCTACTGCTGAAGCAAATTTTCAGAGAATTTGTTACCTTTAGATAGGTCTGGTAGCACTGCAAATGAGAACAGTATGTTAGTTAACAGACCATAATTCTCAGCTTTCTTAATTGTGACTAAGCAGGAAGATATTAAAACATGCTACAGACCTAATGGCATACAATTACGCTAAAAATATCTTAAGATTGTTCCCTTAGAAAAGACTTTGAGGTTAATTCTAAATTAGGCTATAAAAGCTACCAGAGTGTTTGTACGTCTCTGTCCACTACATGGTAATAATTCTTGCTTCTACGTTCTTCAGCAATACAGCTGTGAGTTACGTAGCATTCAAGTACTCTGAAGTTGTGACTCTACAAATAAATGAAACCATGCTGGGAAACAGTCTTGGACACAGGAACCTCAATACTTGATCACATTGAAGTGCTGGAATAGTTTCTGGCCTGTGCTAACTCATGCTCTTACTATTAATTGCTGAGCACTGTTTGATGATTAGAATAAACCAAGGATGATTCTCAGTAGGGAATTTGAGTGTGACATCTTTCCACACACACACACACACACACACACACACACACACAGAGCTATCTGAAAGTTACTGTTAGTAGGAGTATGGCCTCCTTTTTCGTCAGGGAGCTTTTCTGTGGGAGAACTGTCCTAGTTGCATAGTTTTCTAATAGAAGATCTAACTCAAATTCTTCCATTTCATGATGAAAAGTTTTACATGCAACAAGGAACTGATGCTTTCCTTTGATGATAGTGAATTCTAGAAGTCTTCGTTCGTACGCTCATCATTTGAGTTGTTACACAGTCTGTGCCTACCTAAATCTATCCTGCAGAGAACAATGCACTCATAATTTCTCTCCAATAGAATAGGATTAACTTTATCTGAGATACTCGCAGTATCTCTTTGAGGCCAGTCTAGTTATCCAGTTTCTGTTGTGCTTGGTGTTCCTGATAATGAATGCTTCTTTAGGTCGTTTGTGTCTGTGGGAAGCTTGCATTGAAGTTTAGCATCAAGCTGATGTTGTTACCAAAAAAAAAGAGTTTCAAGTTTTTTGGTGTTGCCTGTACACTGTATTCTTCTTCAGTCTAGTGCAAAAATTTGAGTTGCTGCTAGGTGAACATGGACAAGGAAATGATGTGATTTAAAACTAGCTCAAGGGTAGGAAAAAAGTAAGTATTGAAATATAAGGGGACACTGAAGCTTGACACTTTGTAACTACAAAAGCAATTGTTTGTGCTTAATATAATGAGGTTTAAAGTGGAGGTGGGGTGGCTGGTGTTGGAGTGCCAATTTACAAATATTGCAACTACTTGTGAAGCTGGTTTCTATCTTTAGTTGTTTGAATTTCATCTAAATTCTGTCACTCTGTTGCCAAGGTGTGTGGCTCTGGTTGCTGGCATGATCATCAGCAGAGTGTTCTAGTGCTGTGCACAGGGTGGGTTTCCTGAACTGGGGGAAAGTCACAGGGAGCCAAGAGCTGCCAGGAGCCAGCAGCTCGAGTAGCAGTGGCTGATGGTACCCAAGTGGGGCCAGGAGCAACAACAGTCTCTCCCAAATATAAATGAAGCCCTTAGGGAGCAGTTGTGACCAGGGTGTGGTGCAGCAGTTAGTGCAGAAGGGTGCTGAAGCAGTGCCAGCTCGACCAGGGATCAGCGGTATCCACCTGGCAGAGAGCCATGGCCTCACTAAGCTCCACACCCAGAACGACTGACACAGCTGCCCAGACAGCTCTGGCAGGAACAAGCTGCCACCCAGGTGCCACTTGCAGGGTGGGCCCTGCTCTTGTGCCAGTGCCAGGTGGCAACTGTGAGCACAGCTGTGGGAGAGCACCCAGGCAGAGGAACTCTTCCACTTGGTGGCAGAGCTCCATGAGGAGGTGAGTAGGTTGAGGAGTGTCAGACTGTGAGAGAGAGATAAAATACTGGAATTGCACCCTGCCTTCCCTGGGACGAGCCTGGGAGGCAGACAGGGCACATGATACAGAGGATTCCTTACCCTCTTCTCCACCTGTGTGAACACAGTGACTTGGAGGGATGGGGGCAATGGTGGCAGATTCCTGGCCAGCACAGCAGGCACATCTCCTCTGTGACCACCACACCTCCTCAGGCGCCCTGGCTTAATTGGTATGACACTCTGCAAGAGGAACTGAACAGTAACAAGGACAGTGGTTCATTCTGCACGGAGCTGTCACCCAGGTTAAATCAGCCTATGTCAAAACTTCTTCCATAAAGAAAACAAAAGGAGTCATTACCATAGGAGGCTCCCTTCTGAAGGGAACAAAAAGCCCAATATGCTGTCTGGAACCACTTCTTAGAGAAGTCTGCTGCCTCCCTAGAATCCAAGTTCCTACCCTCGCATGGTCTTCAGATTACTGTTTTTTCAGGTTGAGAGTGATGAAGTTGCATCAGGAAGTCCAGAAACAATCAGGAGAGACTTCAGGGCCTTGGGATGACTGGTTAAGAGATCAGGAAGGCAAGTAGTGATGTGTTTTCCCCTACCCTTCCAGTTTCAGAAAATGTGGTAAGAAACAGGAAGAGCTAGCAACCAATACCTGGCAACCAATACTGGCAGAGTTTGGGGGTTTTGATTGTGGGTCAGTTTATATGACAGCAGGGCTGGTGGCAACAGGTGGGGTACACCTGTCTCAGTGAGAAAAGGATCTTTTCCCAGGAGTTAGCAGGGGTCATGGAGAGAGCTTTAAACTAGATTTGGAGGGGGAAGGGAATAAACCTAGGTTCACTAGAGATAAGCCTGGGGGCACTGGTGTTCGAGGGACAGTGTGCTAGTGAGGTCCTTCAGTCTGCTGTCTCAGTGGAGGTAGGGGATGGAGATCCATGTGGCAGGAATGAAACAAGGGTTATTATTGATGTGTTGGAAATTGCAGAAGCTCCTGAGAATGGTCATGCAGGAATTGGGGCTTCTCCCCTCAAAAAGTGGCAGGATCAATAGGCCAACTGAAGTACATCTACATTAATGCCTGCAGCACAGGCAGCACAGAGGAAGAGCTGGATGCTGTTGTGCAGCAATAAAACTATGACAGTTGCCATCGTGGAAACATGATGAAACATGACTGGCACAACGAGAGTGTACTCTTAGTTGGGTAAAAATCTGTCTGGACAGCCAGACCCAGAGAGGTGGTGAATGGAGTTAATTCCAGCTGGTGGCTGGTCACTAATGGTTCAGTATTGGGGCCAGCCCTGTGTAATATCTTAATCAATGACCTGGATGAGGGGATCGAGTACACCCTCAGTCAGTTTGGAGGTGAGGTCATCTTAGGTGGGAGTGTTAATCTGCTGGAGGTTAGGGATGGCTTTGCTGAGGGACCTGGACAAACTGGATCAAAGGGATGAGACCAGCTGTATGACATCCAACAAGGCCAAGTGGTGGGTCCTGCACCTGGGTCACAACAACCCCCTGCAGCTCTACAGACTGGGAAAAGAGTAACTGGAAAGCTGCTTGGTGGAAAAGAACCTGGGGGTGCTAATTGACAGCAGCTGAACATGAGCCAGCAGTGTGCCCAGGTGCCCAAGAAGGCCAGTGGCATCCTGGCCTGTGTCAGGAATAGTGTAACCATCAGGACCAGGGCAGTGATCGTTGCCTTGCACTTGACACCGGTAAGGCTGCACCTCGAATCCTGTATTTGTTTCTGGGTTCTCAGTCCAGGAAGGACATTGAAGTTCTGCTGTGTGTCCAGAGAAGAGCAATGGAGCTGGTGAAGGGTCTGGAGCACAAGCCTTATGAGGAGTAACGGGGAGCTGAGGTTGTTTAGCCTGGAGAAATGGAGTCTCTGGGGAGACCTTGCTGCTGTCTACAACTACCTGAAAGGAGGTTGTAGCCAAGTGGGGGCCTGTGTCTTCTCCCAAATACCAAGCAATAGGACAAGAGGCAATGGCCTCAAATTGCACTGCAGGATGTTTAGGTTAGATATTAGGAAAAATTTTCTCACCAAAAGGGTTGTCAATTATTTGACCAGACTGTCCAGGAAAGTGGTGGAGTCACCATACCTGGAGGTATTTAAAAGGTGTGTGGATATGATGTTTGGGGACCTTGGTGGACTTGACTGACTGTGTTAGATAAATGGTAAATGGTTGGACTCAATGATCTGAAAGGCCTTTTCCAACTTAAATGATTTTCTAATTCTAAAGTAGTAGGCCCTGTAGATCATGTTGTTGCTTACCCGATTGCATCAAGGTTTCAGAAATACTTTTATAATCCTTAATACATAATGGTCTGCAAGTCTCTAACTCATACAGTCTTTTGTAGTAATGAGCTGATAAAAAGTACCAGATAGTAATTACTAGTGTTAAAAGAAACAGCTGTGACAAGGGAGGGAATGGTTGTCTGAGAACCTGGCTTGAGGACACAGAGAACAGCACTGAGTTGCAGCCTGATTAAGAGTGGATTTCTAAATATCCTGTATTTCTTTACAGCAAATTACTCATGCCCACAACACTGTATCTAACTTCAAGAGATTCCATGGCCGTGCATTTAATGATCCTTTTGTTCAGAAGGAAAAAGAAAAGTTGAGCTATGATTTGGTTCCCATGAAGAACGGTGGAGTTGGAGTAAAGGTAAATTTGCAATGTATCTTTCTGGGTGTCATAGCTAAATCTGAAATCTTATATTTCAGCAGCTAGTCATGAAAATACTGATTTAATTACCCTAAAGGTTTTTTTAGTCTTTCTGTTAAAAAAAAGAACTTTTTTCTGAATAGACAGCTTCATCTTTAAATAGTGGATGTTAACTATCAAATTAAGGCTCATTTACAAGTAATTGCTGAAATGCAAGCTTCTCTGTTGGTAAATTGCACATCCAGCTCAAACATACCAGCAGAAAAACTGCTAAGATAATTAAAAGGTCATATGGTTTTGTTTCAAAGTATTAACCTTTCTGTCACTCTTGTGTGGAATGTGTAGCTGCAGTCTAATTACGTGATTACAAATTCCTTATAAAGTAGTCAGAACTTTTCTTTAGAGTAATTGCTGTAAATGAGTGACACATGTCTTTAAGTGGACAGCCTGGAGTAAGTTACTTGCAAACAGGTGTCAAAAACCAGTTTGGAGGTTGGGCTCTTGCTTACGCGTCAAGGAGCTTGCTGATACAATGTCAACTTTTCCTGCAGTTAATAACATTGTATCCATTCACAGACATATAAAATTCTTGATAATGAAGCTCTGCTGGCATAATAGATGATGTTACTTCATTAATGAAGACCCTAGCTTGAACTAGTGCCTCAAAACTTCAAGGTAGATCAGTCCTAGGTAATGAATACATCACAGAGGAGATTATACATTAGAAAGAGTTCTGACTAGAAAAGTAGCCAGGCTTTACAAAGGAGTAGATACTTTTTCTTCTGCTGTTCTTGATTTGTGAGGCCAGCAGATAAATTCAAGCATAATTTAACGGTTTCCTTTAAGTTGTTGGTGTAGGATGCTTGTACAACTATGAGAGAGTCTAGTATTGGGAGAACACTGCTACTTGGTATTTCTCCTATTTTTCTCAGGTTGTTTGGAGAACAAATTAGTGCTTTTTTCTATTTAACTATGGTTAAAAAGTTTTAATAATTGGCTTGGTAACATTCAGTTTAAATATGGGATATTTAGAGTACAGTTTTTCTATTAAAAACAAAATCTGTAATTTTCCCCCAAATTGTACTGATGGGAATAAAAGGCAAGTTCTACTTTGAAGTATCAATTGTAACATGTTCCTTCACTTCATCATTGCCATGTATTCTGTTGCACAGAAAAGAGGTGATTCAATATTTTCTTTTGTAAGAGAGCAATAAATATACTTTTTGCTGAGCTTCATCTTAAGCTTTTAATTATTTTATTTGCAGAGGTGAAATGTGTTGCATGGTTTTCCTTTCAGAGACTCTTCACAGGGTATTTGAACAGAAGGATAAAAATGCTGAGGGGGGAAATAGCAAGTAGTTCTGGGCTTTTTTTTTTGCAGTTGGCAATAGTTTGAAAACTGATGGCTATTTTTAGTTTTTTACTTAATGATGTGAGACCATGTCTAGCTTTAGTCACATTTTAAACTTGTGTTACTTTTTGACTGTTTCCTAACCACTTCCTTCATCTATATTGTTGATACAGTACTTCGTCTTTTAAGACTGTGAGAATGGAATTTTTGCCTCTGTAAACACTCAGCTGGGAAATTAATTTGTAAAGTGAAGTTCTATAATGAAATAATTAAGCATGTCATGATTAGCCAGCAGTGTATCAAAAAACATAAGTAATTTTTCCTTCAGTTGAAATAATGGAATTATTTTACCTGTTTTATCCAGGTCATGTACATGGATGAGGAGCACATCTTCAGTGTGGAACAGATTTCAGCTATGCTATTGACTAAATTAAAGGAGACTGCAGAGAGTAACCTGAAAAAGCCAGTAACAGACTGTGTTATTTCTGTAAGTAATTGTAGTGCACAGGAACGTTATGTCTTTTAACTTCAGCTATCGAGGGCATTTTGTTTCTATTCATATAGAGTGAAAAAGAACTCTGCTAAGCACTTACAAAGGGATTAATCCTAACTAGCTTTAGAGCTTTTGACTTAAAGAAATCCCAGGGCTGCTTCCATATTTCTGACCCTGACTCTCTTTGTGAACTTGTTCTCTTGGAAATATCTGAACCTTTGGACCCAGAACCTTTCTGGGATCCAGGTATATACCCTTCTACTACAGTTTGTTTCCATGACTGAGCATCCTAATTACTGATTCAAATAAATATATATGTTTGGGTTCTTTCCTTAAATGTAAAACTATTTGATAAACAATTTCCTTTGTACCAGAGTTTGTCTTCTGGCAGCTGAAAACCTTAGTTTCTGTCCTGTTTACGTTCATCCTTTCAGCAAGTTTTGGTTTTTGTTTGGGTTTGTGTTTGTTTGGTTTTTTTTTTCCAATTTTGACTGCACAGAAAATGACCTCAGATCAATAACAGTCATTCCATTGCAAAGCCCTGAGTGTAAAATAACACCTGACTCTCTGTTCTCAATGACTCTTGGAACAAGTCTGTCTCATGTTGCATCTAGGAATATTTAGCTCTGTTATTATTAGAAACGTTTATTCTCCAGTCAGTACCTGGAAAGTTAGTTCTTCATGTGTCCCTGAGGACATCAGAAGTCGCTGTCCAATGCCAATGCTAGAGAACTGTAGAAAATTTAACAACGTATTCCTTCAGAATTTCTTACCACTTCTTGCCCAAAGTAATTTCAGCCAAAATAAATTCTATTTATTATCCCTTACTTCTTTGCATCTCTCACATCTGTAATATTGCTGAACTTTTTTAGTTTCCTCTTTACCTTCTTGGACAGGAGTACAACTGCTCATTCTGATTAAGGTATTCCATATCTCTGTCTCCATAATACTGAGTTTCACATATTGGACCAGTACTTAAGGTTCTTAGCATTTGTATACAAATAACTCACTTGTTTCTTGCAAGTGTGTGCTCATGTAAACTAGCTGATGCTCATTTAATTCCATCTTTGATACTCAATCAGCATGGTAGTTGCATTTTAGAGGCTTGCAGTGAGCAAGTGCCTATCTCAAAGAGAAAGAATAGGTAAAATTTTTAATGTTTTCAAATAAACAGTGTGATGTCTCATTTTCTGGAAGTAACTTCCTATTCTCACCTGCTCTTTTCAGGTTCCATCATTTTTCACAGATGCTGAAAGGAGGTCACTTCTAGATGCAGCTCAGATTGTTGGCTTAAATTGTCTTAGATTAATGAATGACATGACAGCAGGTAAGTAGGGTAAAAGACCAAGTTCTGTAAATGACAGGTGGCATAGAAGGTGCATTTATTTACTCCAAGAAAGAGGGCTGACTTAAAGAAATCGATCATGAGACAAAAACATTTGAAAAACTTGTTGTTCTTTTCTTGGTTTAATGTCTTCTGTGTGAAGGGGTAGACAAGATCAAGTTTCAGTGATAGTTATTTCCCTGAGCACTTATTTAGGAGTCACTGCACATGCCTGGAGTACTTGTTCGTTTAGTTTACTGCCCAGACACACAGTGGTGGGATTTAGGCACTCCAAAAGGAAGTTCTCTGATTAAGCATCAACACCTCATAACTTCCAAGGCTTTTTTCAGTGTAACTGGTTTTAAAACACACACACGTGTCTGCTGGCTATTTTACAACTCTGCCTGGGAGATACTCATTGTAAATACAAAACTTTGGTTTGGGTCTTGTTAAAATACTCTATGCTTTTGATTACTATGCAAAGCAAAAAAAAACCCAACCAAACACTTATGAGAGCATATACATGACTGAGTGAGGATGTTCTGCTTCTCAGATCCTGCAACTTAATTGAATAAAGCTTCCCATGAAGGTAAGACCTTGTATAGGTATATGTCTGGATTTATCTTGATGCTTTTGATCCTGTGGCTTAATATTCATAGGGATGTGATGTTATGCCATTGGAAACTCACTAGAGATTGCATGGGTAATATCTGACACTTCTTTTGCAGTGGCTCTGAACTATGGAATTTATAAACAAGACCTTCCAGCTCCTGAGGAAAAGCCACGGATAGTTGTGTTTGTTGATATGGGGCATTCTGCATTTCAAGTATCAGCCTGTGCATTCAACAAGAGTAAACTGAAGGTAGTAAAATTAAATGAAATTAAAAGGATTTATGAGATATTAGCATTAAATAGCTTGCAAACCTGCTTTCTTCTTTAAATTCTGAAATAAATTAGTGCATGGAAAGTGTCAGCAAGTCAAAAGATCAAAGTTTTCATCAGTGTCCTTCATTTCATTAGAATGGTTTCAAACAGAGGCTGTAAATTCCTTGCAATACACAAATGTAAATACATAATATAATTGCTATAATATAGTTTGCTTTATCTAAACGAATGTGTGTATGGATTAAAATTTCAAATAGCTGGGATGGTCACCTAGTTCCTTAGTCTTACTCCCACTGTAAAAGTGAAGAGCAATTTTTGGCTGCTGTGGTTGAATGAAGCACTTAAAGCCTGTGCCTTGGAAGACAGGCTGACCTGCGCCCAACTGTTTTTTGAAGATTGCTATTCCTTTGGATTTTACTGAGTGTAACACTAACTAATTGTGTTCTTTCAAACCAGGTACTTGGCACAGCATTTGACCCTTTCCTAGGTGGGAGAAACTTTGATGGAAAGCTGGTAGATTACTTCTGTGCAGAAATAAAATCGAAGTACAAACTAGATCCAAAATCCAAAGTTCGAGCTCTTCTTCGTCTGTATCAGGAATGCGAGAAACTGAAGAAACTAATGAGCTCAAATAGCACAGACATTCCCCTAAATATTGAGTGTTTCATGAATGATACTGATGTATCTGGAAAAATGAACAGGTGAGTTCTGTACAAGATGGGCATTTGCTTTGCTGGCCATATTTTTTAAAGAAGTGTTTCTTTCCATGTTGAAAAAAAACTGCCGTGCTAAAATTACATGTAAGTGCTGAATACCTGTGGTATTTTTGTAATGCTAGAATAGCTAAGGTTGAGAAATGGAATGTTCAGCAACCTGAGTAATGTTTCAGTGCAATAATGTGTGCGTAAGAAGCTTGAATTCTTTTTGTAGAATGACATGTTCTTAAAACCATGGATTGATGCATGCAAACCAGGGGATTTGGCTGCATATTTAGGCCTTCTGCATATTTTAGGTAACCTAAATCTCATACTGCCCTTAACATAGCAATAATTGAAGCTTTTTTCCTTTTTTCTATTCTTACTGTACTGTGGATATTGGTAGAGATATAGAGGACAGAAACAGTGCTTATGAGGGATGACTTGATTATGGCCCAGTTGTAAATGAAGTCTGTGTCCTTCTGTCTCTTGCGCATGGTCACAAGGCATGACTTCATTTGTTAGTTCTGTAACTATTGCCAAGAGTGGTGGGGCTTGGTTTTTTTTAGTTCCCTTCAGTATTTAGGCAACGGTTTCATTGTAAAGGAAGCCATCAGTGTTTTCAGATTTCTTATTGTAATCTCTACTGAGAGCCAAATATATAGCAGCTGCCCAAATGATACCTTTATCTTAAATAACTACATTGATAGTGGGTTTGGAAAATCTATAAGCAGCTGTTTGTGTACTCCCTTGTCTACAGTTGCTACTTCAGCCTACTCACAGGGGTTCAACTTTAATTCTCTTTGCAGTGTAGCCAACAAACCTAGTCAGTATCAGTTTGGAAACAAGAATACCAGGAAACGTTAGTGGTGGGTTGAGCATGCTTTAATTGTTCCCATGCTTTTTCCTCAGGTCACAATTTGAAGAATTGTGTGCTGACCTGCTGCAAAGGATAGAGATGCCCCTCCTTTCCTTAATGGAACAAGCACAACTGAAAGTGGAAGATGTAACTGCTGTCGAGATTGTGGGAGGAGCAACTCGCATTCCTGCTGTCAAAGAGAGGATTGCTAAATTCTTTGGCAAGGATGTCAGTACAACACTGAATGCAGATGAAGCCATAGCTAGGGGCTGTGCTCTGCAGGTATAGTACTGGCAAGATTTGATGAACTACAGTTATATTTCTTGAGAACGCTTCTGTGCAGCTATGAAAAATAGTGAAAGTAGTCCATTTTAAAGGGAACATACATGTTCACTGGGTCTTTTTATGGGACTGTGCCATTTAAAAAGTCCGGAGTGCTCCTCTGGTGCAGTTCTTTATTGAAAGTGCTGATGCTGGATGTATTCAGTAAGCAGTCCACTCAGCTCTTCAAAAAGAACAGATTCTAGGGATCTTTAATGGAAATAATTTCAAGTTGTTGTCAAGCTGAAAGATATGTTTAATCAACAAGGTATGAGAAGTATCTATGGAGATTCAAACTACTGCAAGTTTTAATTTTCTGATATCCAACTTCTCATCAATGTGAAATTTTCATCAATGTGAAACAGACTTTTATTCTGTCTCCATCCCATTTTTACAGTTTCCAACTAGTGAACTATATCTTACAAGCAAACCACCCATTGTGTTCTTTCCTTTCTCACTTAACTTACTGTCTCATTTTAGCCTTTTTTCTTTGACTTGTTTCATTACCACATCTCACTAATTGCTTTCCATTACTAGCAATCAGTTGTGTTTGGGAAAGGAAGGAGGATCCTTAAGATACACACCACTTTTAGGACTAAGCAGTGCGGCATTTCCAGTCTTTGCACTCCTGGTATTTGCTTAGACTGTTACTTTGTTCACAGGCTACAGTAAGAATGAGGCCAAAAGGTCTGCTAATGCAGGGTATAAACGCTTCTGCAGGATATTTCTGTTCTCTTATCATACTGTATTGAAATCAAGCAATTTGCCTAGTTCTGCTTTAATAAAGTCAACATAGTTCTCTTGTTTGTCTTGGCTAGTGGAGTAGAACAGCTAACCAACTTTATTGCATGTCTTTTTTTTTAGTGTGCCATTCTTTCTCCAGCTTTTAAAGTGAGAGAATTCTCTGTGACAGATGCGACACCTTTTCCAATATCTCTGTTGTGGAACACTGAAGCAGAGGACACCGAAGGGTAGGTAGCTCGGACTACAGTTCTGTGAAGCTTTTGACCTTCATAACTCAAGGATAATGTTCTTGCTTGCATTTAAATTAGAATCTTGACATTCTGATGCAGAAAACCCATAGACCATGTACCAGACATGGTTGACAGTGGAGATTATATAAAGGCATGGGTGGAAATTTTAACCATAGTTCCTCATACATTAAACTACAAAGATTTAAAAAAATTGTAAGTAAAAGAGCTACCAATTAATATGTTATCTTTGCGTTGCCTTTATGTGGTTGTTAGGTTTTAGAATACAAAATTAACTGGAACAGTGGCTGGATCCTGATCCCACTTTGCTTTCTGGATTTTTTTTTTACACATGGTGTTCCAATACCTGGCTCAGATTCTTGTCTTAGTAATGTTATGCACTATGTAAATACTGTGAGCTTATGTGGATGCTATTTATCTGACTGAAGCAAGAATTTAACTCCTAGCAGGATTTTAACTTTTGTAAGAGAAATTACTTGCAGTTGTAGTGTCTTAAGACTGACATCTCTGCTATTAACTGTGCCATGCCTGTGGGAAGTGCAGTTGCTGTCTAGGATGTAAAGAACTCCAAGTTCAACTTTTGGAAAAAATCATAGTTCTAGAGAGACCTGTTCTTACCTTTCTCATGTTCTTTGTAATTCAGCCTTTTCTTTTTATGTCTGTTTTCTATGGAGTTGCAGAACCTAATTGTTCTGTCTCATACTTCTGAGAGCAGTCTGTGGGATCACATTCTGGATAAAGCTCACTTTCTCACATTTAGGTTATTAGATGAGACCTTCCACAGTTAAGAGACAAAATTTAGTGGGGAATTAGAATCAGACTGGCGTAACAGTGGACAGACCTTAGAGAAAGAACATGAAGTAATGCTGGTTGCCTTTCTGTCATATCAAAGAACGAATAATAATCTGGTGTCAGGATTCTCAGCTGAACCACGGAAAGTAAATGAGTAAGGAATTAACAGGGCTGTAATTAGCCCTTTGAGACTGAGGAACGGTGCAAATTATGATTCAAATGGCACTATTCCAAGCTTGGAATAATGTCTTTGCAGAAAACAAATTTTGGAGGTCTGCTGTTAATCTGTCACTGTATTGCTACCTACATCTAAACTTACTTGCTTCTGAGATTGAAAGTTAGTGGAATAGGACAATTTCCCATCACAGTCAAGAATAGTAGTCTTTTTCCTTTGCAGGACAGTAGTGAAGTATCTTTATTGGAATTGTTCAGAAAGCTAAATGTGTCAAAACATGGTGATCTTCCTCTGAAGAATTCTGACCTTATGTCAAAGTCTTTCAGCTTAAATACTCTGCTAAAAATGGTATTTTTTCCTTAATTATAGAGTTCATGAAGTCTTCAGCAGAAATCATGCAGCACCTTTCTCTAAGGTTCTTACATTCTATAGGAAAGGTCCATTTGAGCTAGAAGCTTTTTATTCTGATCCTAACGGAGTACCATATCCTGAGGCAAAAATTGGTAAGTAATTGTCCTGGAAATGGTGTTGTCTCTCATTGTTTTGATTTTAAATCAGTTCTGGAACTGTGATGTTACAGTATGGTTATATGATATCTATTCAGGTTTTTGTCTGAGATACTCAATTTTCAATTTTTCTGCTCCATAGGTATTATTTGTTTTTCTACCTTCTAAATTTGCTTTGGCCTAATGAAGAAATGAGGGGAAGCAAACAAATGCCTAGGATTAGAATGGGGTTATCACTGCAAAAGATAACTTTATAACTTTTTTAATCTTCTTTTCTGCTTATCATTAAAGCAAGCTAGGAATAATCACAAAATATCTCCTGCATATAAAAAAGTGCATCTTGAATAACTAGTTGTTTTTTTCTTATACCTTCTGGGCTTGACAAAATGCTGAACAATCTTTTATCAAGGTTGCCTGAAATAGCGGCAGCTACGAGACTACAGTATTGATTTGTGTATGTAACATTTCTAAGCAGCTCTTTCTTACTTTTTGATAAATTGCAGCAGTTGACAGTGTTGACACGTACAGAAAGATTACAATGTGGTTAGAAACTAAGATTGTGATGGTAAAGACAGGCCAATTAAATGATTGCTCTTGAGTTCCAAACATGCAATTAAATGTTGTATGTTTGCATACCATATGTTTTGGAAAGCAGCACAACAGAGAGGGACTTTTTGCAAGGGCAAGCAGTGACAGGACAAGGGGGAATGGCTTTAAACTGCAAGACGGCAGCTTTAGATTAGGTATTGGGAAAAAATTCCTCACTGTGAGATTGGTGAAGCTCTGGAAGAGGTTTCCCAGAGAAGCTGTGGATGTCCCATCCTTGTGGGTGTTCAAGGCCAGGTTGGATTGGGACCCTGAACAACCTGGTCTGGTTGAAGATGTCCCTGCCCACAGCCAGGGCATTGGAACTAGATGATCAAGTCCCTTTCAACCCAGGTCATACCATGGTTCTATGATAATAAAGTTACAGAGACAGCAGACTTCCTTTTGTGTTAACTCTTACCGTAAAAACTGATGGTGCAATTTGTGAGTGTTCAATTTCTATGGCTTTAACAAACAAGAAGCTTGTTAACTGCTCTTCTGAAAACTGGTAAGAATAGATTGGTTTCAGCTCACTTGCTGATTCATTCTTTGCTCAGAACAGAATTGCAAGTATTACTTAATGGGTGACTTAATAGTTCTAATGAGACTAACAAAAGAGAGGATGGGTCACACGACTCCAATATTATTGAATTTACAAGACAGGATTACATTCCTTAGCCTATAAAATAAGCAGGTGAAAGCTTGTATGCTGTAGTTAAGATCTATTGCTGAAGGAATGGTATGTGCAAGCCTGTGTGTATCTGGCCTATGACATCAAGGAACTTTTACTTTGCAGCTAAATGAGCATTGTAGTCTCCAGGTCACTCTTTCAGTAATACATGTAAAACGTAGTAGGCAGAAGAAGCATTTACTGTTAATGTCAAAGATATCTGATTTTTCATTTACTGTTAAACTAGTTGTCTGTCTATTAGTTTCACAGTGCTTGTTTCAAATATTACAGTAGTTACAGAACACTGAGATTCTGCCTTGGAATAAAAGGTAATGGCAGGCTTGCATGGATGTTAGCAGCTGAAAAGAATGCTTTCAGAAATTCTGTTTCTATGTTTTCTTGTATTAAAAAGACACCACTTAACATTGGTGTTAGACCAAGTATTTGTGGAGTTTTCTTTCAGCCCACTAGTAACACAGATACCACCAGTTTTGTATTTATTCTGTCTTGGTAGTGTCAGGAGAACCTATGCTAGCTCCTGAAAATAATTGTAATCCCTTTTGCTTTGTAAACTGAAGTTGGCTGTATTTTGGTTTTAGTTGTTTGTTTTTTTTCTGGTAGTATTTCAGTTTGGGGACCATGAGATTAGCACAGAGGCTTAATCCAATATTTAGAAAACATGTTGTCTATGAAAGAGGAAGGTGTTTTCCTGACTCTGTAATATTACCGATTTAATTTCACTATGTGAGTATTTATTCTTTTGGTTTTTTAGGTAGGTATGTTATCCAGAATGTGGCAGCCCAGAAAGATGGAGAGAAGTCTAAAGTCAAAGTCAAAGTCCGTGTCAATACTCATGGCATTTTCAGTGTGTCCACTGCATCTATGGTAGAACCAGTTAAAAGTGAAGAGTGTGAAGATGTCAGTGTTGAGACTGAAGTGGAATCTCAGGACCAGAGGCCTGTTGACAACTTCAGTGATGTAAGTTGACTTTTCTTGTGTGTGAATGTCCTTACTGAACAAAGTATGTTTTGTTGTTACATACTCTAGAAGAAAAATACTTCTAAGGAAGCAGAAGATTAGTTTTAAGATGCACACAGTTGTCAGAAAATGTCTTTATAAGAACAGGAGACAACTTGTGTTATCTTGAAAGTCTGTGGATTTCAAAATCAGTTATTGGGCAAAATATCAAGTAGCAGAAGGTGGGTTGCTTGAGGGTGGGGTTGCTTAGAGCTGCCATAGTTATCCAACTGTTCCAAATAGGAAAACTTGATTTGGGTTGTTAATCATCTGTGCTCTTTGTGTTAACAGGATTTGTATGCAATCCTTCCTATTAAAGTTTTTTGAAACTTTTTGTGAAATGGGAAGCTGAATTGTTTTCTACAGCATTGAAGGAGAAGGGAACAGTGGGGAATAATGCACATTGTTATAGTTTACTTGATGTTTTAATCGTTTTCTGAAAACTATTAGAAAAACTTAAAATTACTCAATAAATTAAAAGCCACTTTTTGTAAGAGGAAGTGGTAGCATGTGCACACACGCACACAAGTATCATGCTGCAAGCCTGGCACTGGTAACATTTTCATAAAGTCCTTCTGAACTTGCACCTAGTCTGTATCTCCGTTAGTTAAAGCGTGTGTGTTTCTAAGTGTGCACAGAATGCTTTGTAGGGCACTTTGTACAGTACGTGCGTCAGAAGTGAAGTGCCCTATAGTTAAATGCAAGTGCACATGCCTTCTACATCCTTTGTGCCTGGGCTTTCATTTCAGAAAAATATCCAGCAAGAGAACAGTGAGGCTGGAACACAGTCCCAGGTACAAACTGATGGTCAGCAAACGTCACAGTCTCCCCCTTCATCAGAACCTCCCTCTGAAGAAAACAAAATCCCAGATGTCAAGAAAGTGAGTGACCCTTTAACTCTGTTGAAAATGTTATGCTCTATAACGGTGGCTTTTAAAATGGTAAAATATTCCAGGAAAAATTAAGGAACTTGGTGCTCAGAACCTTTTTCATTTTCATATCTTTATTATTGTGAAAAATAATGTCTATCTTGTGATGATTTTTGTACAGAGTTTCCAAAAGTATTCCTGTAAGAAGTCTCCCTACCACTTCCCTGTCTTCATGCAGTGTTGTACAACTAGTTTGTTTGGGTTGCAGACTTTAAATATTTAACAGCTGTTAGAGGCCAAGCTTATTTGGCCTGCTGAGAAAAGTTGGGATCAGGATTTCATAAACCTAAAAGGAAATAATCTATGTTAAAGACATATGCCTGCATGTTATTGCTAATGGTCTGTGGTTTTTCATCTGTACAAGATGAGAAACACTTTGGGTTAAAGTCTTAATCACTGTCAGCAGCTTCAGTGATGTGCTAAGCTACAGATGGACACTTGTGGAAAACTTGTAAACACATGATATGTCTGAGAAACATCCTTCCTGTAGCTCAGTACTTACTTTCTGTTAAACAGACTGTAAGGAGAGTAGCATAGGAGGAGGGATCCCCAAAAGGAAAGTGCCTCAGGAGTAATTTTGAAGATTCTGAAAGAGCACAGAAAAACCTCTGTGTGTTCTTCCTCTGAATGTTTGTTTCATCATAGTGCTACTTCATCAGAAGGAAGTCAGGAAAATTATTTTATTTTTCTTCTTTCTAACTCAGACAAATGAGAAGAAAGGTGATCAGCCCCCAGAAGCCAAAAAACCCAAGATAAAAGTGAAGAACGTGGAACTACCTATTGAAGCTAACTTGGTTTGGCAGTTAGGAAAAGATCTCCTCAATATGTATATTGAAACAGAGGTGAGTTAGAGTGTGGTTTGAACTGCTTTCTTGTGTGCAGTTTAATTAATCATTCATCTGCTTTTCAAGGCACCTCTGTTCTTTTACTGTAACCCTGGAGTGTGAACTCAGTTTACAGTGAGCTAATGTACAGTCTGACTTGTAACACACAATTGACAAATGTTTACCAGAAAGGTTGAAGTGTTGTTTATAGCAATTAGTATCAGAGCAGTTATCCATGAATGACATCACAGATTGGTATAAACTGTTGTAATCAAGAGAAGTGCAACTCGTTTCTTCAAATGAGTCTACTGCTTAGCAGTGAGAATTCCAACAGTTAGGTGAGCCAAAGCCTCTGGAAGATGTTACTGGAGTTGTGCTTTGTAGAATGCTGTTTGGTATTTTTTTAATTAAAATATTTTCTGTGGTTATACAGGGAAAGATGATTATGCAGGATAAACTGGAGAAAGAAAGAAATGATGCAAAGAATGCAGTGGAGGAATATGTATATGAGTTCAGGGACAAGTTATCTGGACCATATGAGAAGTTTGTTTGTGAAAAGGTAGGTTATGGTTTCAGGAACTTCTTTGAAAATACGTTAATACCAAATACCTGTTTTGTATACCTTGGCTGAGCTTTCTCAAAGTCACCCTGGAAACAGCTGCAAAACCACAACTTACTTGAATGATGGCAGCAACTAATCCAGAATTAGGTTTAGGCTTAGTAGATACCTATCCCTGAAAATAAATTTTGCCACAAGTGGAATAATGTTTTGTTTTCAAACGAAGTTGGTGACTAGAAGGGGAAGCTGTATTGCTGTGTGCATAACCAAAACTAATTGTGAATTAGAGCTGCACCCCAAGCATTGGCCTAATCAAGGACAAAAGGCTATAAATGTGTTGTAGATTGTGTGTTTCTCAGTTAAGAAGCTGGTGTGGCTTAAGTGACTTAATTAGGCAAAAGCTGAAGTAGAAATGTAATTCGTATATCTTAGGCTAAGAATTACTGTGTATATTTGCCAATTTCCTGTTACTGCAAGACCAACAGTGGATTGGTGTGTATTTTGATGTTTGATGTGCTGAATTCTCTTGACACATAGGATCTGCAGGGATTCTCTGCACTTCTAACAGAGACAGAAGGCTGGCTGTATGAAGAGGGTGAGGATGAAGCAAAGCAGGTGTACATAGAAAAATTAGAGGATTTAAAGGTAGGTCTGTTATTATGCCCAAAATGCAAAATTCCAAAAATACTCTGCAAAGCAACATTAGTGAATGTTAACGAATCATGTAAACACATAGGAACTGCTTTTTCTAGAAATTAGGTACTCCGATTGAAATGCGCTACCAAGAAGCAGAGGAGAGACCAAAGCTATTAGAGGAACTGGGACACAGGCTCCAGTATTATGCTACAATAGCTGGGGAATTCAGGAATAAAGTAAGTGGCCTTGGAGTACTTTTTTGTTACCATAGCGTTTCAGTGAGGCTCATTGGCTGGAAGGGCTTCAAATTCGTTCTCAGATAAGCTGCAATCTGCTGTTATATAGGTCACAAATTTAATATCAGAAATGTTTCCTAGCACTCAAAAAATCTCACACAGTGTGTCATTTTCAGTTGCTTGATACTTCTGGATGTTTTCAGGCTAAAGAGGGCATTTTAAAGAGCAGGGGTTAGACTCGTGGTCTGATTCTTGACCTTTTAAAAGCTAATCTGACTCATTTTAGAAATGTACTCCTCTTCCAGGAATGAGAATTATTGTATGGTGAGAAGCATTAGTGTAAAAGCTACTAGTGGGTGAAGTAAAAGATCCAATTTTATTGATGTTTCGGGTTTGTTTTTTTTCTTTCATTGCTATCTGTAAATTACTTCCTTAATAAGCATTCCTGCCTGAAAATTTGCTCTTTGGGTTTCAACTTAAAAAATTTTAATAGGGCATCTCACAACACTCAAACTAATTGAGTTTGAGAGTTGCATCAGAAAGAATTATGTCCTCATAGCTAGAGATTACAAAATTGTCATTAAGTGAAATAATTAGTAGTGAAGCACTGTCTTTAAATAACGAGCATCATTGAAAAGAGTATATTTAAAACTTGTTTTTATTTAAGAACTCCAAATATGGATTCATAGGTTGTGTTGCTGGGTAGATCCTTCTCCTGATGTCAGTTGGTTGCGTAACCGTGGCGTTGTAGGGAATGCTGAAGTTAAACTCTGATCCCTTCTGCCTACTTCAGAATCACACTGTCTAAACTACCTTAGGCCCAGGTGGCCCCTCCAGGAGGGGAGAGGATTTTTTTTTTTCTCAGCCTTGCTAAGAACGTTAAATTTTATTGCATGACCTATTTGTGAATCTTCTATGCCCTCTCTGAACTGGAATTCTTGTTTTTTGGGCAAAAGAAGCTTTTATATTGACACATATTTCTTGTTGTCTCTTGCTGTAACTAACTTGCTGTGGGTTACTTCTAGTTATTTTGACCATCAGTAAAGATTTATAAGTTGTAAATAGTTGATAGCCTTGTTAGCATAACTTGGTGTCAGTAAACTTGACATTATTAACTAATATGAAATGTTTGTATTTGGGCAGGATGAGAAATACATCCATATTGATGAAATGGAAATGATGAAAGTTGAGAAGTGTGTTAGCGAAGTGGTAGAGTGGATGAATAATGCTGTGAGTGCACAGGCTAAGAAGAGCTTAGATCAGGATCCAGCTGTGCATTCAAGTGAAATTAAGGCAAAGCTACAGGTAAGTACTGTAAGAAACTGTCATTAGAGGTTAGTGCTAAATCTAGACTGGTATCTGTCCCCTTTGTCTCCCCTAGTTTCATCTTACTGCTCTACTGTTCTTAAAAGGTAGAAAGTATGGAGAGAAGGAGATTCAGTAGAAAGCAGAGGAGCTCCAGTATACTGTATACAATTCTGTGGAGTTAATTGATATTTGTATTTCTCAGTCACCTTAAAAACTCGAGTTGTTTTTCAGTGTTTTACTGGTAGGCCAAAACAGAATTGAAACAAGCCATGTGAGATCCAAAATACGAAACTGAACTTTGCCCACACAACATCAGAAAGTATACCAGTTAATTTATTTCAGGGTACAGTAAGTACTTGTCAGTTTGGAGTCAGGGTAGACAAATAGAAGCAAGCTTGGAACAGTCTTTTGGGCACAGGACTTTTCACACTGGTGTAGCTGGTGGCTTCTTAATACATTCTGACCACATCTTTCCCATTTCTTTTAGGAGTTAAACAATGTCTGTGAGCCTGTTGTGACACAACCAAAACCAAAAGTTGACTCTCCTAAGGAAGAAAACCCATTGAATGAACGGAGTGATTATAAAACTGAAGACATGGGAGATGATGACAAAAATTCTGAAATGCCTCAGCAGAATGGTGAATGTCATCCAAGTGATCAGAACACCATTAACATGGACTTGGACTAAACCACTGCACTTGCAGCAAGTTATTTCATCCCATGACAGAAAATATTTTGGCTGTCCTATGTGATGGGGGTGGGAATGCATTGTTTTGGAAACTATTTATATTTTTTTCTTAAGACTTGTCTGGGATATGTTGTGTTATGGGAGGAAGAATAGTAATAGTGTTGGTCATGACTATCCTAAAAGGAAAATTGCCTTGGTAACTTTCAGATTCCTGTGGAATTGTGAGTTCATACTAAGCTTCTGTGCAGTATTTAACCATTTGCATCACTAAGGATGAAAAGAAGCCCTTGCTCTGAAATGTACTGCTCCTTCAACAAGTTGTAATCGAAACACTCGTAGGCATTTGTAGATGCCAAGGTAGTTTTCTTTTGTCTGGACATCTAATTGGGTATGTCAGAAAAAGCCAGTGTCTGTCCCGTTCACAAGGACTTCCAGAAGAAATCCTTCTGTTGTAAGGTTTTTGATTGTTGCAGTCCAAAGTACTTATCAGGTAATAAGACAGTGAAATGAGTTAGTAGCATGCAGAAACGCTTACGTTTCATCTCTTGCTAAACAATACATTTTTCATGTGGAGTACATAAAATGAAGGAAATGCTAATTCTGTTAGTGTTATTGTGAAGCTTTTTAATGAGCTTTGAAATAAAGTTCATTTTACTGGTACCTCCTGGCCTCTTGAGTTTAACTGTTTTCAGTACTTCTGCTGTAAGTGTTGCCCTTGTCATGGTTTGACAGGCCATTGCTTTGTGTTCCTGTGCACGAGTCATAAAAAGGCTTAAAACTCTCACAGTACATGGATAAGCTGTGCAGTGAGTCTCTGCCCCAGGGGCTGTACACACCTGAAAGAACTTAAAACACAGATGTTAAGCCATAGGACAGCATTTGTAACACAGAACTGTAATATGCAGTTCAGAGTAAGACGTTAAAACCTGGTTGAATACTTTGGCCAGGCTCTACTGCCTTTTGTTACAGACTAAACTGAAATGGCAAAATGAGATTTTCAGCCCATTCTGCTGAGCAAGTGGCTCTGATTAGGCCTTGGTAAAGGTTTTTAAAACTAAGAATTCCTCTCAAGGGAATCTCTGTTGTCTATGGAAGATTTTTTTTTTAATTTTTTTTTTTGCTACTTGGAGCAGGGGAGAATGCTCTGCTTTAGACATCAAATTACCCTAGAAAATGAGGTACATGAAATACTGAGGGAAGGATTTTTCTTGGAAGTGTGTTCTGAAGGGTGTTACCTCTACTGATGCATGGGAGCATAGATCCCCTGTATAAGCATGTAGCACCAGGTGCCTAAAGATCAGTGTCACTAAATGCAAAAAATGTTCTGTTTTGTTTGTTTAAGGTTTTTTTAATTAGAGTTTAGTGTGGCTAGAGCAGTATTTTGTCTGGAACAACAAAATCAAAAGGAGAAAAGAGAAATTGGTGCTACTGGTGCTATTGAAGTAGGAGAACAGGTGAGAGGACCGGTGCTGTCTAGGGCCAGCTAATCCTACTCAGGACAAGTGTTTTATTTCTAGTTGATGCTTTTACCATCACCCTAGGTCTTCTCACAGCCAGGGGCAGGAGTAATACTACAGTGTGTGCAGCTTCCCACAGCAGTGCCCATTTTTCTGCATTGACTACAAGCAACTGGATTATCAAAATGCACATCCCTGTTACTGGCTGCTTTGAGCTTCTGCTCACTTCTGCTGATCCATTAGGCAATTGTGAACAGTTGGCAACAATAAGAATATTTTGATTGTTCCCATTCCTTTTCTTAGAGCTCTAAGGGGTAAAAGTCAGACCAAACTTCAAAACTGTTTTACTGTTTTAAGTGTGGAAGAGTACTTCTACGTTGGAACCACTAGAGTGATACTGTCAAGGGTTAAGTTTTATTAACAGACTACTGCTTGCTTAGATTATTGCTGAAATGAAAGTTATGGTTCTAGCACCATAAAAGATATGAACTTACATTGCAAAATCAGCAGGAAGCTTAGCTTAATCAGAGGAAAATGTTGTAGAGGCATTTGAAGCAGAATTCTGTCAGAACAACTAGCCCCAAATCTACAAAAAGAAGCTTTTCTGTCCCTGATGGATTACCGTCTATTCAGTTACCTCTATAGAAGGTACTGCTCTAACTTTCCTCTAATGAACCTTCATAAAAAGTCTGCACTGAGAACAGATAAATCCAGGGTGGGTTTCTGTTTTTCAGATTTCTGCAACGTTAACTATTTCATAGCAGTTAATGGTGCGGTAAGTGATTAATCCCTTATGATTAAGTGGCTTATTTAAATTTTTACAGTGCTTATGCTTTACCCTGAGGGGGGTAGAATGAAAGGAAGAATAAATCAGTGATTCAACTTTTCCTTCTCTCCCCAGTTTAATGACTTTGCTTTCTAATTTACCTTTTACCAGACACATGAAAATCATGTGTGCCTGTTTCTCTCCGATCTCTGCATCAGTCACAGTGAGGTGAGGAGGTTCAGGATGGCAGTTTCCTTCATGCTGCAACATACCAGGAGAACACTTGACGCTGCAAGGCAGAGATTACTGGCCCGTTTAATTTCCCTGGCTCTGGGGTGTAGTGGCCCTAATGTGTTACTGACTAAATACTGCATGAGGGTTTGACTCTTCTCTTGGAAGAATAAAACAAAAACAAAAAAAACCCAAAACTTGGTTCCTCTAAAGCAAGCTTTTGCAACTCTTTTTATAAACGATTTTTGATGGGGTGTGTTACATTTACATACAATGTGCTTCTTGAAGTTCAGCATTTTATCCTGGCCTTTAAAACTGTTTTGCTACAGTGGCATTACTAATAGGGAGGTTTTACGTCAGTATTCAGTGTTTTGCTTTTTGAGGTGTGGCTTTTTTCAAGCTGTGTTCTGAGATTCTTGGGAATCCTTTCAAATATCACAGAAAAGTGTCTAATACATATAAGCATTTATTTCTTATTCAGAAATCTGTGTGAAGTATACAAGAAAGTCAAATCCCCACTAAAAATATTTAAGGTGAAGTGAGTGGAAAACACTCAAAAAGGACTTAATCAGATTGCCTTATTGGGTCATTATTAACCTTAGTTAATATGTAAATATTCCTTGACTGCCTTTATCTTCCCAACATAACAGACTTGTGAGTTAACTCTGTCTTTAAAATAAAGTTTATAAGCTCACAACATACATCAAATTGCCTGAAATTCAATTCTTCCTCTAATTCTGGATCTTAGATTACTCAAATTTACGTAAAATACATGAGACTTGTCAGAACTGTTGTATTTTCTTTTGCCAGTATGGTTTTTTTTCCAAAAGCTTTAGTGGAACTAGGACTTGTGAGATTATGCAAAATCTGAGAAATTATTTTTTGCATTTTAGAGTATTTTAAGCCACAAAGACCTCGGAACCACAAAAGAATGAGGACAAAATAAATAATAAAAAGGGTAAAATCTTAAAAATTATCTACTGTATAACTTCTTTCATACAGATTTGATCTAGAATCTTTTGATGAACTAACAGTACATAGACTGACTACTACTAAAGTCCAAATGATGCATTTCAACATTTGGTCAGGTATTTTGCCCCTCACTGAAAGGTTCCTTGTATTATTTACTGCTCCCATTTTGTAATAGATTTTACCTTCTTTGTGGATCTATGTGATGGAAATGATGGAGCCAAAGAAGCTAATCTCTAGAATACCAAATACACTTGCTTCATGCATAATGAAGTTCTCATTTATCAGATTGTAGTCTAGTGCAATCTCCTGCTGAACTTCATTTTGGAAATGCAAAGGCCTGCCCTCAGCACACCATCTTGCTTCCATCACTCGTTTCACTGGATTGCAGCACTGTTGTGCCTGTTGCACAAAGAAAAGCTGCTGCCTGTGCATGAGCCTCAGGCCAGGGCTAATCCTGATCTTTGGGTTGCTGCTCTGACTTGAGGACTTGCAGGACAGAAGATCCTCTGTCTAGCATGAGGTGAACGGGCAGGCTGTGAGGGTCTGTTGGTGTTCCATAGGGAACCCGGGGCTGTTTCCAGGAGCCAGTGGTGGAAACCTCCCAAGGGTCCTGGGGCAGGAGTGAAGCAGGGAGGGAAGTAACCAGAGGACTCACCTCAAAGTTCGGGATAATCCCAGTGGTAAAGTCTTCAGTTAAATTCTGGAGAGAGGAGGAGCAGGAAGCTCAAACAGAAACAAGTGTCACTGTTTTAAACAAGCTATAAAGGAAGGAGGGACTTGTGAAGCATTTCTGTGACTAATCTTTAGCCCCTGGCCCTTTATATGTGTTCAGTGCTACTCTGCAGACAAGAATACTGTACTGACAGGTGAGGTACTAAAATTGAGTGGAGGGTTTAACTTTCCTGTTACAGCTGAACATCTGATTGCCAGGGTGTCTATTTCTCTGCTACAGATAATGTTTGTGTTCTATTCGTATATTTATGTTTTGTGTCTCCCTGTGATTAAGTCACAGCACAGCTCTTTGAAAAATACTCCACAAATAGATACATGTTTGTTTATTCCATGAATGAACCTTAATCAATTCCCCCAAACTGGTATTGATTTCAATGAATGTTAATTCAGAGAGCTTTCAGATGACTTTCAAAAGTGGTGAAGGAGACAAAACTGCATAGAAGAAAACAGAATTTAGGCATAAAATTTCCACTCTTTGTTTTGGATTGTTTTTTGGGTTTTTTGGGTTTTGTTTGTTTGGGGGGTTTTTGATGTGTTTTTCTTTTTTGCTAAAAAAGCCTAACAGGCATAATAAAACCTCTTAACATTTACAGTTTTTGATTTTGGCATGTCTTATAAGCTGGTCTGTAGTTCTTCTGGCTGAAAGACATCAAATATTTTTTGACCATGTTCTCCTCCTCAGAATGTAAGTTGCATAGGAAAAATACAAAAAGCTCAGAGGCATCCCCTGTTGAATGAGGAAGCCTCATCCTCTCATGTGTAGGCCCCAGTGGTTTAAAATACAGGTGAAGACTAAGGCAGAAGAGGCAAGAGAGAAAAGTATAGGTCTAAACACTAAATGCAGTCCATGAATCTAAGCCATAGGTGCTCACCCACCCACGGATCCAGCCAGTAAGGTGATTAGGAAAGGCTGCACTGGCTTCCTGCAGGTATTCCTTCCCTGTGCATGGGCTGTACTCCACCTGCTTGCTTGGCTGGTAGCATTACTTACCCACGTGTACTCCAGACAGACTCCAGGGACGAGCCGTGCCATCTCTGGGTGAGGACAGCAGGACTCTGCCTTTGCACATCACCTCTGATCTATCAAAGCAGAGGCAGAACAGAACGAAGATGCACAGGTACCTACTAGGAAACCTGTGACAGCATCCCTCACACTGCCTGCTGTTGGATCAGAGCTGAGGTTTCCTGCGCTGCCAGGGGGGATGGTAATTAAGTCACCTAATCATGCTGCCATTGAAAAGCAGCTGGCTGCAGGTCCCTGTGCTTTGTGGGTATTTCCACAGACCAAACTTGGCTGTGGCGGAGCACACTTACAACATAGCTGTGTTCATGTGTGCTTGTCAGTGATACAGCAAAATAAAGAATAAATCTGTAATATCCCATACAGTTGCCAGTTATACACAGAGAGAGGTCAACAGAGAAGAAAGCGTCACTGAATGACATTGTGAAGAGGCCCCACTTTGTGCAGGGCCAAGTGCAAAGCCTGACAAATGAAAGCCGAGTAAGTGCCTCAATAATGCTGTTTCAATGCAACAAAATGTTAAAACAGTTTTCATGCAGAGCATGAAACAACCCCACGTGGGTAAATAGCTCCCACTAAACTGCAAGGATGTGAGTGTCGCAGGATGCTATGCCAAAATCCTTGCTGAGATTTCGCTCAGTCCTTACCTCCCACTGAATTCAAAGTAGGTTAGTCAGCATTTAGCCAATGGCCCATTAAATTGTTTTACTTGAAATGCTACACAGGGGCAAACTTTGCCGTGCTGAAAACAGGCCTCTGCAATACCAAGGACAGATTTGTGAGAATGAGCAAGAGGAGAAAAGAGATTAATGTGGGGGAGGAGAGGGGATTTTGTTTTGTTTGGTTTATTGTTATACAGGGCAGGACACTGCTCATTTAAATCCTTCTTTTCTCTTATCATATTTGCTCAGACATACACACATACAGACAACCCCTCAAACAGTTTATCTAGGTTGGAACAAGTAGCATCATGCACAGTGTGGTGGCTCCTGCTCTGAATTCCCAAGGACATAACACTCGGTGCTGTCGGCACGCACACATCCATCGCCATCAGCCACGTGGAGGAGCTGAGCTCAGACTGAGATGGACACCCAGGCCAGTTGTGTGATTAACCAGTAATTTACGGTCTGTGATAACACAGCACGGGCTGTTTGATGGGCATACACCGTGTCGTGTGAAAGTCTGTGACAAACCCAAAGGGTAGATGGATTCATGTCTGCAGCAATTTGTCAGTGAGCAAGCTGACAGGAGCAAAGCCAAGAAGGGTCCAGGAGTAGAAGGAACCTGCAGAAGGACAAATGGTGATGGCAAAACCACTTCTTAGTAACATCAGAAGGAGAGTCTTGGGAGAGGAACACATAAGATGAAATTAGAGTTAGAAGCAGCAATTCCAAATCTTCCTCTACTGATCAACATGCTCACGAGATGTTTATTTACTGGAGATCCATAGCACACTGCCTTTGTCAGTTTTACCACTCACCTCAAATATTATCTGGGTATTTGTCTTCTAAGCAAGTTATTACCTTTTCAAAACTTTAATATAAAAAAAAGGAAGGTATCAATAAAATATTCACATTTAATGAACCCTGAACATTAAAATAATTAAAAAATCCTGTTATCAGGAAAAAGCAGAGCTCTCCCTCAGAATGAATTACTCTGTCATGCCAGGGCCAGAGGTCCTGCAGGTTATACCCCACAGAAGAAGGTGTTGTTCTGTCACCAATTTAAGTGATTTAAGATGCTGAGAAATCATCCAAGCATCTGCATGCTCACAGATTAAAAGCAGAGGGAGAGAGTAGATTAGTTATTACTGCAAACTGAGAAACACCCAATTCAGTTTTAAAAAACCACATAAGCATAGTGCTTTTTAAAAAAACCCAACATTTTACAGATAATTTAAAAAAACCCAAAAACATCCCATAGAGCACACAGCTGGGACATGGGTAACATTGTGGTCTTATGTCCTGCCTTGAGGCTCACTGGAAATGAGATTCACTGCTCCAGACCCCAACCCAGCCATGCAAACCTGTAGAAATATCGCTTGGGTACTGCTTGTGACTGCAGCTCCAACAGCAAAAGGAAGAAAAAAGCCTGTATATCCACTGCAAGCCTACTTAAATGTGGAAAATACAAAAAAAAGTATTTACTCAACTTACAGAATTTAGAATTGCTTTTCTTTAACAAATGATGTTAAATGAATAAAACACATCACGTTGACACAGCAAGATGTACCCATTGCTGTGTTGAAGTTATAGTAATAAACCTTTTTCTGAAGCAGTGGTAATGCATTGATAAGCATTTCTTAGAGCTCCCCTTCCCAGCTGCATAAGGCTGCTGTTGGAATCACCCTTGACAGCTTTCAGTAGA
This sequence comes from Margarornis squamiger, assembly GCA_035222235.1. NCBI lineage: Eukaryota > Metazoa > Chordata > Aves > Passeriformes > Furnariidae > Margarornis > Margarornis squamiger. The sequence goes on along the minus strand of JAWWTY010000001.1, from coordinate 48,780,421 downwards.
GGTGGTCAAAGAAAGATGTAAACATTTTATGCTGGAAAACCTGAGTCTAATGAAATGCAAAGCGCTCTGCAGAACAATGCCTTTTGCTAAGATTTGGGGCAAAACCTTTGCAAAGTCCAGCAAGCCTCTAAGAGAGCCTGTTTTAGCATTTTCAGAACGAAACTGGTTTTGTTTTCCTTTAGAAATAAACTTCAAGTTACATTTATAATCCATAAGATAATTATGTGGCAGAAGTTAAAGCCAACCATTTCACTTTATCTTAAATACTTCTCCGATGTTTCTTTTGCAAAGATTTTTGAAAGCTGAGTGATATTCATTGTTTTCTCAAGCAGGGCCTGCTTTTTCCACCAGTGCAGTCAGTGGGAAACAGCATGTGAAATTTGTGGCAGCTGCAGCTGGAGGTCATGATCCAAACCGTGGTGTTACCTCTGTGACCAGCTGAGGCAAGGAGAGTCAGTGGACAGTAGCTATCACACAGGATATCTCCTTTGTAGCCACAGGGCTGGATGGAAACAGAGAAAAAACACAAAAGAAAGGGTGTTCATCCTCCCCTTTCACTCCTTGGCAGATTCTTCAGCTTGGTCAGACCATACACGTAAGCCTGACCCTGCCACAGTCTTGCAGCACCTGATTTCCACCTGCCATCTCGGTTCACAACCGTGCAATTTTAACTGCCTGGCCTTTCCCAAGTCCTTATAATTTCTGTCTGACTTTTCCTCGTAGACCTTATGAAAACCAGTGACTGAGGATCAAAGCTAAGATTAAATTAACAGCTTAACACAGAAATCTCATTTGCCTGAATTAAATCAAGACCAAGTTTTCCTCTGTTGTGCCATGCTGGCTTACCCTATGCAGTAACTCACTGCTCTCTTGAAATAATGCACTTGAAATACAGAGCCGAGGTGAATCCTTGTCATGTCATTCTGCCAAAGGGCTGAGGTTTCTGAGCATGAGTGGAACTCATCTGCCACATTCTGGCCCAAAGAAATCTGCAGGGGAGATGCTGTTCTGGCCTCCACCAGAAGAGGTTTGTCCTCCTTGTCCCCAGACACACAGTCCCTGCTCAGGGAACAGGAAGGTCGGCCCTACACAGGCAAAGTGGTCCTTACTGGTAAAAGGAGCTGGCCAAAAAATGGGAAATTCACTTCACAGACTATAAAGAAGTTTCTGATTTTTTCCCACCAATTTGGACAAAATAAACTACTTCTTTTAAGAGAGAGCAAGCAAGAGGAGTGTCCCAAAATAGCCAGCAGCTTATTACAAGATTCCTCCCCCCCCCACCCATTCTGTCCCATTTTGGATATTGACAAATTCATTGAAGCCAATATATTTGGTTTCAACAGGCAGCAAAATGGTCAAGACCTCTTTTGTAGTTGATGGCTGCTGTTGTCTCCCTGGAAGCTCTAAAAGGAATCCTGGACCTCAGCAGCAAAAAGCAGGCCCTTCAGATAAGGGCAAGTAATAAACATGTGTCCTCTCTGCATCTTAAATCTGTTGCCACCACAGTTTGGCTACCCAACAAAAGGCAGCTGGATGCTTCTCTGATCACTGACAAACCCAGCTTTTCAAAGAACTTTTTTCCCAGTGAGTGGTCCAAGATTCTGCATTCAGAGGAAAATAAAACCTCATGGTGTTTCTGCAAAGACACATCCAGATCTCTGGGTTGATTAGTCAAAAATTGCTTCCAGCTCCCAAAGTCAGCCCACGAACAAGCAACTGGGTGGTTTTCCAGTGGGGCAGAGAGGGCAGTTGGCAATGTAACACCACGTCCCTTGCGGAAAGATCCCTGAGGATTTATATATCTTGGGCACACTTTTGGTTTCAAGGCCAAACAGCAGGTTCTAGAAGTGGCAAAATGATTTTTGCTCAATATTATTTTTTACCAAGCTCTAACTACAGAATCTGGATTTTCATTTAACACAATTCCACATTATTTTATGCTAACATATAATCTCTTTCAGATGCAGTCTTCCTGCTTAGAAAGCACAAATTTATTCTCCTGTCCCACCCAACAGCCACAATACATCCAGAAGAACATTCAGGACACAGCTCTGGATGATATGATTTATCAACATACTTTTCCAAAATTAGAAAGAGATGTGATATTTGCACATTGTTAGTTCAAATACTCAAACATGAGCCAGTTTACCCACTGGTCTGCAAAGGGATGGAGTAGTCATGTTTTTCTACTCTGGAACTATTATTCCTCTTGGAAACTACAGAATCTTTTCTTAATGCGCTTGGTCCTCTGCTTAGTGCAGAAGGTTCTTACTTGCATGCGATGCAAGACTACAAATAGCACCAGTTCAGCTGTCTTTAAAGGAAAACAAAAAAAGAGAAAGAAAGAAAACTGGGATCTTGAAAAGTATCTCAAACTTTCCGCTCAAATTCATAGAATCGTAGAAATATTAAGGTTGGAAAAGATCTCCTAGATCATTGTGTCTAACTGTTAACTCAGCAACACTGTTTTCACCAGTAAACCCTCTCCCCAAATGCCACATCTACCCATTTTTTGAATGCTTTCAGGGATGCTGGTGGTTCCACCACTTCCCTGGGCAGCCTGTTCTAATGCTTGACCACCCTTTCAGGGAAGAAATTTTTCCTAATATCCAATACAAGCCTCCCCTGGCACAACTTGAGGCCATTTCCCCTTGTCCTGTCACTGGTTGCCTGGGAGAAGAGACTGATCCCCACTTGGCTACACCGTCCTTTCAGGCAATTGTAGAGAGCAGTACAGTTCCCCCTGAGACTTCTCTTCTCTGGGATAAACATCTCCCTCAGCCACTCCTTATCAGAGTTGTGTTCCAGCTCCATTGCCCTTCTCTGGACATGCTCCAGCATCTCAGTTGTCTCTCTTGCAGTGAGGAGCCCAGAACTGAACACAGGATCTGAGGTGTCACCTCAACAGTGCGAAGTACAGGGAGATGGTCACTGCCATGATCCTGCTGGCCACACTGTTTCTGACACAAGCCAGATGCCACTGGCCTTCTTGGCCACCTGGGAACACAGCTGCTGTCAACCAGCACCCTCAGGTCTGTTTCTGTTGAGTAGCTTTCTGGTGACTCTTCCCCAAACCTGCAGAGCTGCATGGGACGGTTGTGAACCAAGTGCCAGACCCAGCACTTGGTCTTATTAAACCTCACCCAACTGGCTTCAGTCCTTCGATACAGCCTGTCCACATCCCTCTGTAGAGCCTTCCTAACCTCCATCAGGTCAACACTCTCGCTCAACTTGGTGCTGTCCACAAACTTACTTCCCACCCCTCATTCCCGTTGTCAAACCCCAGCTTTGTTTTCTCTTGAACAGCAGAGGTATCTTATTTTTTGAGAGCTCCATGTGACTTGCACACACTCTGCAGGTGGGCAGAGCCAGCCCTGGACAGCCTGAGCCTGTTCAGCCAGGCTGGGCAGCTCCATCTGCTCGCACTACAGCTCTGCTTGGGTTTATTTTTATTCTTTTCTTTCCAGAAGCCGTAGTACACATTTTTACAGAGGCATACAAATCTGACTAATCCCTCAGGAATGTCTCAGGGGAGGAACTTCCCACAGAAAAGTACAGTTACTTGCAGTAAAACTCCCACCAGATGCATCTGCCCCAGGACAAGACTTACACAATGTCAGGGAAAACTTTGCTTGCTCCTGTTCACCTCTGCATAGGTGCAGTCACAGATCTCATCATGCTTTCCTTCTGCAAAGGAAAAAAAAAGAAGGCAATCCACTCTTACTTATGTCCTTTAAAAGTTTTTGAGTTTTCCAAAGATTTGCAAACCTCTTAGGCCTTTTCAGAGCACTCAGACAGCACCTGCTGCCCTAACTCCCTTTCTTCAGGCGTCCATCTCTGCCTCCCACAGCCAGCCTAGCACAGGACTCAAATGCAGCCCTCTCTGCTGCAGGCACCAGCAATAGTGCCTACAGAGATGGAACCAATATAAAAAGAAATGTAGCTCCTTCCACTGCCATCAAAAGTCAAACAGGTGACTGCTGCCTCTCTGTGATCATCGGTGAGCTCAAATAACTGCTTTCTTATTTCAAAATCCCGCACTTCAGATGTCTTTAAAGAAAATTAAAAAAAAAAAAAAAAAGTTTGGACTTTGAAAAGTAGCTCAAAGGTTCTGCTTAAAGTTCCACCTGTTGTTTCCACTTTTATGCCACAGCTTTCTTTTCTGTTGAACATCAGGGAAAAGGCATGTCCTTAGCTCACCTTTACAGAGATCTCTGGTCCCTGACCAATACCACAGTGGGGCCGGAGGAGTTTGGATGGGCTTTAGTACTTAAAGTCCCTTTGGATGAACTTGGATCTCTGTGTCTAGAGGCTGCATTTAAGCAGCCACTACTGAGTGGGCAGCTGCCCAGTCCAGGCTGCATCACCTTGCACACAGGTGAGAGTCACAGGAGAGGACAATCACCACATCCTTTGCAGGACCTGCCCTGTACCTGTGCTCAGAGTGTATCCCACCCTCTTCAAATGAGGGATGGAGATGGTGGTGTTGCTAGCCACGTTTTAAGTCAATGTCCAGTGATCACCTGCAGTCCCTCCTACAGAAACTGTTCCCATTTCTGTGGGAGATGCTCATGTGTTTCAGAGGAAGGCTGGAAGTCAAGTGGTCTCAGGATGAGGGGCTAAAGCCACCTTGCAGGGATATGACAGCCCAGTGAGTAGCATGCCAAACCCTCCCTATACCTTACTGGCAGTGTTCCAGGGTTAATCTGCTGGAAACTTCTGTGGCAGTATCCAGCACAGCTGCTGGGTCTTATTGCCACCTGAGTCATTTACCCGAGGGAAAACCCACCGCAGGCTCTGGACCCACACAGTGCCATGAGAGTGGGAGCAGGAGAGGGAGCAGCATAAATAGCAAAGTCATGTTCCTGGGGGCAGCTGCTGAAGAGATGACTGGGATGTGCAGCTACAAATTGTGTAGAGAGTGGGGTGTTTAACATGCACAGCCCTCATCCCCCATGCTCCCGAGGGAAGGAGGGAAGGAGGGAAGGAGGGAAGGAGAGAAGGAGGGAAGGAGGGAAGGAGGGACCAGCCGCAGGACATGCTGTACATGCCCCGGGGAAGACGAGAACATGTGTAGCTGCTCTGCATCTGTTTCCTGATACGTTAGCCAAACAGGAGAAAGAAAGACACAGTGCTTCTGTGGCTGTGAAAACTGAGATAAGGGGAATGAGGCTTATAGACCTTGCAAGCCATGTGCTCCTTATCTGCCCCAGAGGGCCATTCCTGCTGTCTGTACTGAGCTGTGCTCTCACAGGTTTTGCACCCTCCCGACTACAGGCTTGAGGGGAAACCACAATGCAAAACACCTTCTCTCACCCCTTCTCCACAGCTGCCCCTTTCCTCAATTTTAGGTAAGAGCAAACGCATCAGCAGTAACATAAATGGGTTGTGTTCCAGCTACGCAGAAGGGAGCACAGAGCTCATTCCTGATCGTCCTTGGCAGGATGAAAACCAGCAGCTCTGGTCCTCAGCAACCCAAGTCCACAGGGAAAAGAGAAGGAAGAAAAGCTCAGCCTGCCTGGGGAGGGAGATGGGAAGTCGAGCAAGAAATGCTCTGTTCTTTGCAGAATTTTCAAGATACTCCAGCAGGCACAGCTTCAGCTCTGGCATTTCCCATTTTCTGAGGATTTGACTTCCAATTTGTAAATGTTCCATTACCAGCAATGGGCATGTGTTTATTTTTCACAGATTATATATTAGTCACACATTCAGATATTAGATAATTTCAGGAAATCTGCATAGAAAGGGTATTGTATCAGTAGCTTCTACAGACCTCAACAGTGGACATATAAAATATTTTATGTAATTATTCTATGATTTTAGCATCTTCTTATGTGTGAAGGTAAAAGATTGGTGCTGTAAGGCTTCTGAGCATGCCTGGACATAGGCTGAAATTTAGATGAGAACAGCTTCATGTTAAGCAGTTCTTATATAAACCTGTGAGTTTCTTATTATGCCAAGTCAAATGTAATGGGCCCACAACTATTAACACTTGGATTTTGGGGGATGAAGTTGTGAGAGTTTTCTCAGGAAGGCTTAGCCAGCTGTAAGCAACCTTTCATTGAAGGAAGGTAGAGGTACTGCAAGTGTTTGCCTGAAGAAAGCAGCTCTTCCTGATAGTATTGCTCCATGGCTTCCTCGTGCCCTGTCTCTGCCTGCTGCCATCTCCCCTGCAGACCCAAAGTCACCTGGGCTCCTGGCATCTCCTCTCCAACTGGTACCTGGCAGATTTGTAACCAGATTTGCAAGAGAGTTGGTCACAAACATCAATGCTGCAGGACCCTGCACAGAGCTGAAAGCCTTGTGCATTTGGGGGGCATCTGTGTGGGAAAAAACCCCACCGTGGAATGAAAACATTAGGGTTGAAAAACAGCTCCAGCCAAGCTCCTGTTGAAAAGGGTTTGAGTTTCTGCAAAGCATTTAATTGTAGAAGTGATTGTACTGTGAGGTTTCCATGAGCAAAGGAGTTGCAGTATTAAGAGCAATGAGCTGCGGTGCTGTGCTCTAGAGTGTCTGGCCATATCTGAAGCAATCCAACGGAGCCATGGTCCTGAGCTCGTGGCTGGCAAAGACACCAGTGACTCCCTCCTCCTAAAACAGCCGGGACACCATTAGCTCTGCACCCAGCTCTGTGCTGGCACACCACATCCCCTGACCAGGCAAGCCAGGGACTGCCTGGTCCCCTCCTCCTGTCACAAGCAGGTCATGCTTCTTACTGAACAAAAAAGCTTTTACTTCACTGGGGTTCTGAACACAGTCTGGTCACGTCCAACTCTCCTTGGAGGAGCTCTCACAGCCAGCCTCACGGCTTCCTGCTGCCCCTTCCTCTCCTTCACCTACAGCTCACTGTGAGGACCATCAATGGTGCACCCTGGAAAAACACAGAAATCTCCCTGTGCACAGTCGGGCAGCTGGGGGGGGGTTCAAGCCCCTGCAGTACCAACCACCTTTTGTGAACTCAGCATTGTGATCCTGAGTCACTGCATATTCTTCTTTTTTAATTTTAGAAGTAGATAACTCCTCTCCTTTTTGTCATCTCGATGTATTCCTCCTCTCATATCCATAAGATTTCAGTTATGAATTTCCCATCAAATAACACAAAACTCTTTTGCTCTTTCCTAATATGTGACCACAACTACAGACTCCTGGCTCTTTTTTCACCTTTCCTTAAACTTCCTGAAGTTTGTTAGTAACTCTTTTCCTAAGGAACAAGGGGGACTGGCTGCAGTTTTGCCAGTGTTTCTGCACATGCTGCTCATCCCATCACGCAGGTATAAAACTTGCATTGTGCCAGCAGCCTGGCACCTCTGGGCAAGAGGGAGCAGATAGAAACATTGTAGGGACCATACCTTTCTAAGAAAAGTTAGAAATTAAGAGAAAATGAACAATTCTCTCAACTTGCTCCAAAACCAAAATTATATTCCTACTACAGAGAAAGGGGAGTAAGAAAAACCCAGGACACCTAGGAACCACCATTACAGATGGAGTTGAGGACCTCTCTTGCCATTCTACCTTTCCATGTAACCTAGAAGTTGCACAGAGGTAGATCTGGTATGTCTGCAACTTGCTGCTACCAAGAGGATCCCAGAAAACGCTGCCACAGAGTTTCAGAGCAGAACAATTGTCTATTTATAACTTTATAACCTTGAATCAGGCATCTTCTTGTGGATGGTGAGGAACTGTGTTGTGCATCTCTTGTTTTTTTATTATTATTATTATTATTATTATTATCCCTTCCTTTTTTGTTCTCTTAGACTGTCTTTATCTCAGCCCACAAAGTTTACCTTTTTCCCCCCAATTCTCACCCCTGTCTCACTAGGGAGGTGTGGAGGGGGGTGAGCGAGTGGCTGTATGGTGTTTATCTGCCTGCCAAGTTAAACAATGTGTGTCTATAGTCAGATCATGAAGGAAAGGTGTAGTTGTGGTTGCGCCACCTCTGTAGAGAACTTTATGTCTGCCTGCTGTCTGGTGAAAAGAAACCTTAAACAATGTGGTATCAGCCTTGTCTGCAGTTACCACATCTTTGTTGGAAAACCCCCACAGCCTTCTTGACATTTATTGGGCTTGCAGGGTAGATGGGTCATTAACCTTGTGCGCAATGTTTATACTACACCGATAATAGTGTTTGAGTAACTCACAGTGTTATGTTAAGTAACAACTGTATTTTGCTTTGAGGTTGCTAGAGGGACGGTGTTATTCTTGCATGTTATTACAGGAAGTGATTTGGGGTATCAAAACAGCATCATTTTTTCTGGGGATGGAAGGACATAGGGGCCTGAACTGGGAAGGGGAAGACTGAACTCCAGAGATTTTGGGTTTTCAATGTTCTTATGAAAACAGTGATTTTTAAGCGGCATTGCACATGTGGTTAGGCAGGAAAGATGGTCTATAAGTAACTGAAACAAAAGGACAGTAGCTTCATCATAACTGTTGTTCTGATGTTGATGATGGTAAAGGATAGTTTAAGGGAAAAAATATAACAAATATTGCACTGGCAGTTAATTTGCACTATTTTCAACAATTCAATTAAGCCTAGAGAAAATAAATACATGGGTTTAAAGATGGTTGCTATAGAAACCAGAGGAGATTTTATAGATGCTTATGAGAGTGAAGGAGGTTCTGATTGATAAGACAATCACATTCAAATAGTCACTATGGAAACCCAAGGTGACCTGAAGGAGAAGTGACTTCTCTCACTCTGTTCCTGTAGGCAAATGAAGAAGCCTGAGTGGGGGAAGGTCTAGGCTGAGTGATAAAGCACACCTTAGCAAGGCAGCACAGTTTTCACCTCAGTGCTAGAGGTACTCAGTGCTTCACCTTGCAAAGCTGTGTGAGCACTGACCTCTATATTTGTGAAATAAGTTTATTTACTTACCCTTGAAATAGTGGCAATTATTTCTCATTTAAATAAATAGGAGCTCTGCAATTGACTTCTCTGGGGGCAAAGCAGTTTTGACAGTCCTTCCTATGTCTTCAGTCCATCAGAATAAGGAAGCATGTTTGCATATCTCCCACTGAGCTCAGTGTTTGGCAACTGCCTGTGCTTTGCTGAAATGGAGCCATGGAGTTGCTGAGCACTTTTTGCCTTCACTAACAAGACCTTGTCCCAGAAATAGGATGGAAAAAACCCTGAATATGCAAGTCCTTTTCTTGTAGTTTGGTTATTTAAGGACCAAAGTTGGTCAGCCTACATGTGACATAAACCAAAACTGAGCAGCTTGATAATACCTCAGTAACCACTTATCATTTATTCCCAGTATCCATTTTTTAAGATATTGATAGAATGTTAGATTAAAGGGCAGGTGCTCAGCAGTCCTGAACACAGCTGAAAACTAAAATATTATTCCATATGTTTACTTTTATCTTATTATCTTGATTAATGCCAAGTGTTAATGTCACGGATATCAACTCTGGGTATTTAAAATATACCTGTTCCTCAGTAAGGATTTCACAGTGAGCCAGACCCTGCCTGGTTCCTCTGCCCAAGCCTAGAACAATCTTCTCCTGTATTATTTAGAAAAATTTTTGATTCACACTACCCACATAAGATCAAATCATACAGATATTAATCATCAGAGATTTTCATCTTGCATTATTTCCAGTGAGGTAAAAAGAACTAGCTCATGGTCTCAGGAAAACACTGATATTTCTGTAATTTCACCAAGTTTCCAGTGTAAACATGCAGATATAGGAGAAAATGATGTCATTTGGAGAAAACCTGAGGATGCAGGTCCAGACTGCAGGAGCAGAGCATCGAACAGCACAGCTTCCCTGCAGCTCTCGCTCCCCTGGGTTAGCTGCTGAAGCTGGTAAGAGCAGCCAGGAAATTAGTCCAGCCCAGCTGCCAGGCTGCTGCCTTTTCTAACCAGCCTTATGGGTTTACAAATTGCCCTCCCATGTAGAAAACCTAGCTGTGCTTGTACAACAGGCAATCCATAAAGAAAAAAAAAATCAAAAAGAGAATACTGCTTCTGCTTCCATCATCAAAGGAAAAGTTTAAACCTGAGGCTGCTCCTAGGAATGCAGGTAGCACTGACAGCACTGACTGTGCTGGGGCTGGAAGCAGGGAGAGTTTGTTAGACATACATTATCTTGACAGAAATTCCTACTGGTTTTAAAGATAAACGAAATTGTTACCTATTATTAAAGCTGTTGACTTTTATGGCTGGAGGTAGAAATTGCTGCTTTAATGGAGACAAAATGATTCAGCTACAAAGACGAAGAGAAAGAGATTAATATTGAATAAAAGATGCTCACAGGAAGGTGCAGTCTGCTGGGAAAGTTTCTGTTCTGATTTTGTGTCTGGAGAAAGGAAGTACATAGGTAAATGGAAAAGAATATGTTAAGCTCTTTGTGCAAGAGAAATGGGTGTAAACATGTAGCTGAGCCTTTTATCCTCAGCACTCTGCTGCTTACACTCTCCATCACCAAATGACAGAGCAGCTCTGAGTTATTTGTTACTTTTATTTCTTTTTAATTCACGTAACTGAATCTCTGTGCACCTTGCAGCAGATTTAAGTCAGACTGGAAGAAAGAACAGCTGTAGTTGTTCTGGGAAAGTATTCAGGGTGTAAAGGTCTCCCAAAGCAAACAGGGGAACCCAACAGCTTTCTCTACTCCTCAGTGAGAATGGATAGTGCTTTTTAACAGGGCTGGGAGTTGATTGGGAAGATGCTTTACTGAGATCTTATCACTCTTTTACTTCAGGCTGAAGAGGTCTCAGAGCATCCCTCCTGGAAACACACACTGCTCAGTATTCCCTGCAAATCATCCCAACTTGAACCAGATCCCTGGGTGCCAGCAACCCCATATCAGAGGCATAACCTGTCTCTTACAGCCTACTTCTGTAGGCTTCGCTTTGAAACCCATCCAAGGAGATGGTACAACTTGCTTTCTTCCTCCTACCTTTCAATTTTAAAGAAAACAAAACCTGACAAAAACATCACCAATTATTGTGATAGTAGCAAAGCAACATTTTGAGAAAACCGTTCACAAAAGCATCCAAACTCGTAGGGGTTTGAAATCCTAAAGCTCTCAATATTGTGGGATGTGTTTTGCTTTCAGAGCCCAATCCTTCAGCTCTCTGAAAAGTGACAAGCAGCTGTGAGCCTTATAGCTGTTCCCTGGTAAATACCATAAACTTACTGCCAGATAATGTAGGCTTTCTCCAAGAAGTCTGCAAAGGCAGTAAGCACCATCTGCTGGCTTCAGCATGAAAGAGGAAGACAGGAATTTTTCATCAGGGTGATCGCCTCTTCAGATCTTCTGCCTCCAGTTTTGGGGCAAACTCAAAGAAACTGGTCCAACAGCAGCAAAACAAAGCAAGCAGGGTAGCCTAACCAGAGCAAGATCATCTAGGGAACATCAGTCATTCTGCTGATAGATCAAGGTGAGACAGGACAAAGACAAGAAAGTTAAATGCACTGAAAATTCCCAATAGTTTTGTCAGCATTCAAACTGAGCATCATTAAAGACCTTAATTTTTCACCTGGCTTTGCATCATATTTGAAACACAAACACTCTGCAGAGAACATGAGCCAGATATTGCCACAGACTTTGAAAAAAGGAGCAGCCAAGAAGTGTTTTGCAAGAAAATGGTACATGTAGACTTGTTTTGCCCCCTCAGACCCTGAGCACAAACAAGGATGTGGGGATTTGGCACAAATAGAGTGAGGCAGCTTTTCACAGATGGCTAATTCATGCAGTAGATGTTGGTTACCACAGGACCAGTGATTAAGCCAGTGAGAGCTGAAGGCACACATCAGCTTGGCAAAGCTGCTCAGCAATTTGCAGAAACTGAACCCAGAGCACCAATAAAAGTAACAAACATGTAAGAATTGCCAGTTTCCAAATAAACAGCAGAGCCAGCCCCAGCCTTTTGCATTCAGAGTAAGATAGAAAACGCCACATTTCTGATTAATTCATAGGAAGGCCTAGTCCTGCAGTGCTGGGGCCCAAGGCTATGGCACATCCCTGGCGGTGAGCGTGTGGAGCCCCCAGATCTTCCCTGGCTTGACCCATATGACAGTGGTGCCTCCACAGTGTGAGATGCCTTGCACAGACTGGCCGGGCTGGCAAGCACCTGCCTGGGAGAGACAAAGAGCATCTGCATACATCAGAGGGAGTTTTCCCACCCAGTCCCTCCCCAGGGAGTGCTGGGGTTTGTGCCAGGAAGCACTGATGGAGGAAGGCTCGCTCAGATGCACCAGACCAGGCTTCTTCCTCCCTTGCTCAGCCTGAGCACTGTACACCCTGGCTTGTTTTGCCAGGCAGAAATAATAGGGGCAAGATACCCATTTTGTTGGCTCTAACAGAGGGATAATTCTTCCTCAGAGGGTGCTCCAATAAGCAATTGGAACTGCCTCCCCAGACCACATCTGCAATATGAAAATGCCGAGGTTTAGTTGTTTTAAGCCTACTCTAGGTCTTGACTACAAGATGAAGCACGGTGAGCAATCCCATCCCGACTAGGCTTGTCCTTCCAGATGGCCATGGGAAATGGTGGCAGTGGCTGTCCTGTCCTTGCACAAGAGGAAAAAATAGGAGATGACTTAGCACATTGCATTGCTGTGATCAAGTCAATGACCTAAGAATGCAATATCTCTGCTCGCTGGTTGGATTAGAATGAATCAGAATTCCTAATATGCACAACCTCTGACTTACTGAGGATAATACGAATGATGGGTTCAAAGTTTCACTTCAGCACAAACCCCTCAAATGTCTTATTTTAGTCTATAATCTGCAAATTAGACAATTTAGTGGCAAATGTTGAATATGTTCATGTGGCCATAGTCCACTGAGAATGCCTTACTCAAATCGTGAGTCACTATTTCAATGTTAATGCCAGCATTCAGGTCATCTAGTGCTGTAAGTACATCTTAACCATACCAGTACCTTTAAACAATATTCATCAGCAAAAGTAAAGTCTCTGCTAAAACAACACCCTTATTGCTCCACGACTGTAGCTCCACAATAACCTGTTCATGCACTGCAAGGTTTACTGCTTTATCCTCCCACTAACCCAATGTTTTGTTTGGCAAAGGTCCTCCCTTTACACTTGTTTACAAACAAATAATACTAAGCTTCCCAGGAGCTTAATTGCTTTTGTTTGCTATACTACATCTTAATATGGGCAGTTATTTGTAGGTATTTATGTATCCTCATAGTACCTGGTAATAAACTGAAACATCATGTGCAAAATTAACTGGAACATGGCTTGTTAATTATAAAAGGTGCCATAAAGTACATGTTTCATTTAACAAAATGATTAGTTATAAATATTTTATTGCAACATCAGGGCTGTTTGGTACACCACACAGTAGTTAACAGGGACATTTTTTTGCATTGGGTCCAACTCTGCTTTGTGTCACTTGAGAGGCAACAGGATTAAACCCTCTTACCCAGTGCTCTCCTGAGGCAAATGGCCCTATACTTCTTCAGCAGAAGGCCAATGCCTTTCTCTGGGAGATGTAATATATTTTCCCCACTCCCCAATGTAAAGCAGGGAATGGCTAGACATGAGGAAATGTTGGGGTCACTGGCTATGCTGGTAACAGCACAGAAGTGTCAATCAGTGTTACCCCTCATTTGGACTGAACATTTCTTAGGGCCAAATTTTTCGGAGGCAGGTCTGCAAAAGGCATTAGCTACATTTCACGTTCACTCACCATCAAGCATAGGGCGCACCCATACATTGCCATTTACGTCTGACTTCAAGCCCAGTGAACACCCAAGCACCTAATGTGGGAAGAGTGATAAAATTAAGATTGTAATGAAGAGAGACAAAATGACCTATTTAGTGACACATCTTCATATATCCAACTGCATATTGTGGAGAAACATTGCATGAGACTCTGATGTCAAGGCCAGAGGGATCCAATAGGATCCATTCATGCTCTTCCCAGAAGGAATTTGCTGTACTGTGAAGCAGTGAAATTCAACACCCACTTAAGCCTCTCCTTGATGGACTTCGAAAAACTATGTGAGGACATTTCCACCCCCACACTCCATGAGAAGACAAGGTGGTGCTGTCAGGTCTGGTCTCTGTGCATGGCTGCCCTCTCGTGCCTCCAAGGGCTCACCTCAGACACCTGGCAGAGATTGAGGACTAATAATATGTAACCCCCACCAGACTGAGTGCAGTGTAGGTAGCATCCTATCATATATAATAGAGAGCCATCAAACCCCACCTGGCATGAGTGCCTTGCTTGTCACTTACGGCACTGACAAATCTGTTATTCCACAACCCCCTTTTCTGATGGTGGGGCTGGCCCTTGCCTCATGTCTTCACAATGCATGGCTGCATTTGGGGGTGCCATGGTGAAGCTTGTGTGGTTTTTGAGAAACTGTCCAACATGTGCTTATTGCAGGGAGAGAAGCAGGGACAGCAGTGTGGATCCTGCCTTTAGGTCAGTTTGAGCAGGATTAGGATATTAGGATAATTTTCTTAATATTTTGCTCAATTTGTGCAAAACCCAAGAATGAAGCTTGGGTCTTGTTCTAAGCAAACTCTCATTAAAATAGAATGAAAAATTGCATTTCACAGAAGAATTTTAATGTGAGATTTGAATCTTATTTAATAATTCCTCTCTAATATACCATAAACCTTGACTAAAATCCTCTCTATGAATTTCTGAGGCTTCAGCTCTTATTCTTGTTTTTGTCTGAAAGACTTGTCCTCCAAGTGAGAAGAAACATATTAAAAGATCCCAAGGCTGTCCCCTGTGCATACCCACCCACTAAATTCTTTGTGTTGCAATTCAGACTTTCTCCTGAAAAGTTTTTCAACTTCCTTATGACTGTGAAGTGTGTAAATGGTACAGCTTTCAGACAAACATGTTATGTGAAGAGCAATTGAATTAGAATGCTTTTTTTTTTCATAGTACCTTTTTACTCAGCTGAAAATAATAGAGTTTTGCATTCTTTGTTTTCATGCTGTTTTCCAGAGAAGTATCAGAATTTTAGGAATAATGTTTTTTTCCAAGCATGGATCAGATCAATACATTTATGGTTTATTTTACATAAAAATATTAAATCTGCCATGACTGAGCAAATATGAATGTGGCCCAAATATTGTTTAGTTCTGTTTGCAGAGCTATCCTACAGTCCTACAGTTTTTACTTAAGTCAAATAGCTCACTCTCCTGCATTCCAAAATCGTAAACAAGTAACCACTCTGGACATGGAGAGAAACTGTATGTTTAAGATATCACTTTTTCATATTATATATTTTTAAATTTCTAACATTCTGTGTTTAAGAATATTCTGGGAAATTTGGTCTCTACAACTGCTTAAGGCTGTTGAAGGATCTCCTGTCTTGAGGATTATGTCCACAGAACAGAACTACAATTTAGCAAAAACAGGTCTTGTTTTTCAGGCTTTTAAAAATTGTAGGTAACAGACTGTGCTATGTGGACTCATCCACTTCTTTATTATCCACTTGAACTTCTCCACATGCATTGATTTATAGCCCTTTTTTCCAGCTCCTGGGAATGGAAGAAACATTTCCGAGAAAGATTATTTCGGTTTTGCTTAAGGATCATTCATTACTGAGTGTGTTAATGTGAGCCTACACCACGAGTTCATTATTCCAATAGTTGAGAAAATCTAATATTTGCATTAGCTTAGGACCTTTGGAAGGATTCTGTCACCTGACTCCAAGCAGATCACAACTGTGCTTCAATCCCTTCTGCTTTTTGCAGCCTGGCTGTTCTATTAAATAAAATGAAAGCCTGTTTGGCTACTTTTTAATTATCTGGATACTTGTTCAGACTTTTCCACTCTCCTGCCATCTCTGGAGCTTGCTGTCTGATTTGGGCTGATTTTCTTCCTTCTTGCATATCTTCCCTGGCCTCTGACACTTCCTCCTCCCCGACTCCTTGGGTTTGCTCCTTTGTCTGATCTCTCTCATTTTTCCTCTGTTCAGGTCCTCATTTCCCCTCTCTTATGCTTCCTGAGGCTCAGCCTGTTCCGAAGGCCAGCCCACAGAGCAATTTCCATGGAAAAAGTGGAGAAACCGGGTGAGCACTGCATTCCCTTCCCGCGGTCTCTGCCCAAATCCTGTCACCCCCTCAGACAGCCCTTGTCTCCTCCTGTCTTTGTTGTACCTTGTGGCCACTGATGCAGTCTAAGCCATGACTCTGTGGACCAGTTTTGAAAGGTGTGATCACATCAGGTCATCTACAAACCAGGGCTGTCTATTTACTATTTAAAGGGTTGCAGCCCTATCCTGAGGACTTCAATCCAGCCAGTTGGGAAGATTTGCACTGCAAGCTAAATGTCTTCTCCTGATGGCTGCTGGGAGCTCACTATCACTCACAGAATCTCAGAATGGGCCAGACTGGAAGGGACCACGGTGGGTCATCTGGTCCAGCACCCCTGCTCAAGCAGGGCCATCCTAGGGCACATGGCACAGAATTGCAACCAGATGATTTTTGAATAATTCCAGTGAGGGAGATTCCACCACCTCTTTGGGCAATCTTTTCCAGTGTGCAGTCACTCCTTAATATGTATATAGGCCCTAGTAAAAGCAAATATCATTATGGAGAAGCAAAATATTTTCTGGACTTTTGCAGTCATCCAAGGAAAGAGCTTTTGTCTATTTTCCCCTGCCTTTCTTCAGAGCAGGGAGACATGGTGTTTTTTCTGCAAGTGCTCCATGTGCTGTTAGTCATTCAGCAGATGAGACACAACAGTTTCAAATTTTCGCAGAGCTGCTTTCATCAATAATTTACTGCATAAATGAGCTCCTTGAGCAGCAGTAATTAACAAGATCCTGAGATGCTAAGAGATGGGGCAGAGCAGCACTTTGCTTCATTACCAGTACACAAACTGCTGGTGCCATCAACCAGGGATTGATCCAGAGCCACACTGTTGTACAATTAACACTGTACAAACAGCCTAGAGCCAAGGTCTTACTGCTGATCCAGACATCGGGTAGATCCTACAGGAGACGCAGCAGGATGAGAGCAGCAAATGGACTGATCACAGCAGACATTTTTGTATGAAGCACAGGAAACCTTTGGGAAGGAAGGTGAGGAAAGCGGGAGGTGAGAG
Organism: Margarornis squamiger; assembly: GCA_035222235.1. Classification (NCBI taxonomy): domain Eukaryota; kingdom Metazoa; phylum Chordata; class Aves; order Passeriformes; family Furnariidae; genus Margarornis; species Margarornis squamiger. Next base: position 48,763,367 of record JAWWTY010000001.1, on the reverse strand, counting down.
GAGCAATACTGGAAGCTATGCAAGTCTGCTCAGCTCTTCACCTTTCAGAGGCAGTCCCTGCAGAGTTGTACAGGCACCTCCAAGTGACTGCAAAGCCCAGCCCTGGCAGTTCCAGCTACTGCTGCTGTTAGGAGGATCTCTACCTGGCTACCCCAGAAGCTTGTCCTTTTTGTCCCTACCACTGCATGGCAGGGGAGTGGAAAGGAATGAACTCCAAGTTCATGTTTCCCAGAGAAGAGAAATCTCCTCTCCAGTGAGATCTCAGCCAGACTTGATTTTAACTCTGTTTTAACCCCCTGTTATAGCCATTCCAGTCTTGGCTCCTTTTCTTGCTGATGTCCTCAGGTAGAGTTGCTGGCTGTCTTGCTTACCTCTCTTCCTTGCATGCCCTCACTGTGTCAAAGCCCAAAGGTTGACAAGGCAGGGTCCCAACACCAGCAGCAGCTATGCATATTCATGCAACCATCATAATAAGAGCGTGCAATACTTAGCATTTATATTGAGAATTTTGCCTCCTGAGCAGCAGACACAGATTAAAATTCAAATTCTGCCCTTGGATACAATATCTGCTGCTCGTCTTTCACTCTCTTGCCCCATCCTGTTTTCTGGAAAGTGAATAAATAATTGGCTGGTGAAAGAGATGGTGTGTCTTTATTCAGAGTGATCAGGCTTGTAGAAATCTGCTATTCACACCATGCACTCTCAGGTCTTGCATACAACATCGGCATTGTCTTTCCCCAAGAAGCAGTTCATGTCACTGTGTCCTCTCAGAAACCCAGTCTGACTCAGAAGATGCAGCAGCCAATACTCATGGACAGAAATTTCCTCCAGTTAATAGTTTACCCTATGTCTGTCTAGCTGCATCTGCTGCCAGAGGTTTTGCATCCCATTAGCTTTTAATTTCTTCAGACAATGCTGTAGGCTCCAGCATCCCAGCTTCTCTTTGTAAGTGTAACCTCCTAACCATTCACACATTCTTGTATTTTCTCCTCCATCATTTTGAGGCTGAACTCACTAAGGAAAAACAAAGTTCTATCTCAGCACCACACTTGGTGGGTTCATTGCTGGCTTGTGGCCTAGCTGACACATGTGAGTGTCTGAGAATGGCTTGCCTGAGCAGCAAACATCAGTCTGGGAAGCTCATGCTATGAAGATGAGAGGTTTAATTTCTCTGGCAGATCAGAACTTCTCACTGCAGAGCCAATAGCTAAGACTATTTGCAGATTGAATTGCACAGCCACTTGGATATGTTTTTGGCTTATACTCTATCTTCCACCTGAACAGCCAGCCACATAATTCAGCATTCCCAAGCCATGTCTTTTTCCCACATCACTAGGTAATTGGGTTCTCCCAAACTGCCAGTGACAGTTCTTTGTCTGGCTGTCTGGCTTCTCTTTGCCAAGTTCTATTCACAGAAGAGACATTTAGAAGTTGCGGGATGCACACTGCAGTGCTCATCACACGTTTTCTTTCCAAAAGCTCTTTGCAGGCTTGAAGTGATGCCGAGCCCTTGTACTCTCTGATGCATTTACAATGAGAGCATGCAGTGACAGGACAAGGGGAAAGGATTTTGAACTGAAAGAGTAGGTTTGGATTAGATATTAGAAACAGATTATTTACAGTGAGCACCAAAACCGGTTTCCCAGATAAGTTATTGATGCCCCATCCCTGGAAGTGTTCCAGATCAGATTGGATGGAGCTCTGAGCAACCTGGTCGAGGGAAAGGTATCCCTGCCCATGGCAGAGAGGTTGGAACTAGGTGACCTTTAAGGCCCCTTCCAACCCAAGCCATTCTGTGATTCTGTGTCCACTAAAGTTGTTTTATTTGCATTCCCTCCTTTGCCGTATTACATAGACTTCCTTGTACTCATGTACTTGACACATACCTATTACATACCCTCAGCTGTAAACTCCCATGGTGTAGCTCATCACTTCCTGAGTTTGTGGAGTCACTTGCTCCGTGGGAACCTGCTCCAGAGTCAGGGCTCCTGCCTGTCACAGCAGCTACTATCAACAGGAACACGTTAATACTGAAAGCAACAGAATGATGCCCTGGTTGGTGCTTTGCAGCACATACTCTAGCTGCACGTATGAAAAACACAGGTGAAAACTAAATTAATGGAAGAAGAGAATGGTGGTATAAAACGCAATCCTGAAAAACTCGTTTTCAGGTAACAACAGTGCTCATGCTGTGAGATTGCAGAAAAGAATGAGTTTTGCCAGAAGAAGAGTTGGTGATTTCCAAAATGTTAGTAATCAAACACACTGTGTAACTGAGAACAATACGCATGTAGCTCTGATCCCTATAATCAGAAAACAGCTTGTTTCTTCCAGGCTCTAGTATTTAAAACAAAAAAAAATCAAAAAAAAACCCCCAAAATTGTTGATGTCTCCACTTGAGCAGAGATTACAACTGGCAGAGCACTAATGATTTCTGCCTCCTGTAAATCATGCCTGTGAGCACCCTTACAAAATTGTTCGATGGAGCTGTGGTCCATAGAGCAGGGGGTGTTCCAGGTCATATGTGAGACCATCCTGTAGCACAATGTCACAGATCGTCAGCACAGCTGAGCTTGAATTGGTGAGGGGGTGCCTGGTTCATGCAGGGATTTTCTCGTTATCTCTTGCAGCCACAGAGTGAGAATTATTTCTCCTAACGCACCAGCAGTGGGGGAGGAGGTGGAGGGAGGCTGTGCATGACTGCCACACTGAGTTGTTAGCATGAAATACATACATAAAGCTACAAGCAGGCCAAAAATTCGTCAGCCCTAAGCTCTTTTCACATAGGCTGGAATTTGTGTCATGTCCACACAGAAGCCAGTTACCAGAAACGTCTGTAACCACAGCTGGGTGGTATCAGGTATTTTGTCTTTGACAGTCTTTATCACTCTACTGTCTTAGGTCTTACAAAGAACTTACAAAATAAAAACAAGGCAAGATAGTAGGGACAAAGCAGGAAAGAAGAAAGCTTGTCTAATAATACATTTGTTAGTGTTATGAAGTCAACCAAATAGCACAAAACCCCAAAAGCATCTGCTATGAACTGTCTTTGTTCCTACAATGCTTCAGCAAAAATAATGGCATGGCAGGGTGAGGAGAATGCTCCCTATCAAGTAAAGCAATTTCACATCCTGTAGACATCAGAAGTCCTCACAGATCTGGGATTTTGTGGAATAGAAAAGGCTACTTACAAAGTCTCTTCTACACACTTTTGTTCAGTCCCTGTGCACCAGTCTTCATTTCACAGCCCTTCAGTGTGATCATACGCAGTGTAATGTTTCCATCTGAAAAATTTACAAGCTAAAAGCACTTAAGAAGGGTATGACAACATTTACAGACATACAGATGCAAAGATGGTTTTCACTTGGCTGTTGCAAAGTTGTTTTTTTGTTGAAGCTTATTGTCATGGGAAGGTACATCTTCCAATGAATAACTACTTTGAATGCAAATCAGTTTTGTTTGCTTAAATCTTAAGAACATGGGGAAAATAGGTGGCAAAATAACTTCAGATTAAGCAGCCAGTATTCACAACAACTACTAGAAAATGGCAATAGCATTAGAGGGGGATGAATTTCTGCAGCCCAACTGATCAACAAACACACTTTTACTGGGACAAACAGCACTGGGTGTACTCTCCACTTTTCATTGAAACAGTTTTAAATGCAAGGAGAAAAAAGACAGAATAGAAAATACATACTGTTCTAGGATACTTTTTTTTTTTATTATAATTTTTTGGACATTTGTAAATAATAGTAATGGTTTCCTTAGGATGGTTTTCTCTGTGGAATTCATACTCACCATGGGTGGTAAGCATTAGAGCTCAGTTAAGCAAAACATCATTAGTACTGCTATCACTTTGGAACAGAACATTTTTTCTGGGCTTGAGTGTGGTTTTTTAAAACAAGGGGTGAATATTTATGAAAAGGGAAACAACATATGATTAAGTTTCTGTTACCTAAACCATCCCTCAGCTAAAGTCATACAGAAATGGAGAGGCTTGAGAAATCATTTCAGGTTACAGAACAATTCTTTCCAATTATCATTACAGGAGCTAAGTAGATGACTAAAATCATTTGATGAAACTGTTATCCAGCTTTATCCAACAGCCTTTGAAAATCTTGACAATACTGTTAATTTGTGTTCCCAGCACTCAGGATGTTATTGAGATGTAATGCATTCATTATTTATGCTTTATACTCAAAGAAAAATGGAAGGAAAACACCTCTTCAATTAAAAATTAAGGTCCTGTTATTTACCAGGAAAAGAATTCAGATTGAATGATTTAGAAGAAATTTTTAATCCAATATTATTATTTTTGTTACCTGGTTTATGTTGTGGAACAGCTGCCACTGTCAATACAAAATTTATTTTTAACAAATCCAACAATACTTTACAAGAAAGAAAATTAGCTGAAATCAATAAAGAACAAGAAGTTTCTCTTTCTCCCCCTCCCAACAAACAAGATGCAAAAATGAATCAAGTAAGCAAAGATGTATATGTAAAAGATAACAGATAGAAGAAAATGCTTGATGACTGAGGCAATTTAATATAATCCTATCTGTTACATTTTACTTGTAGCTTATAGTTCACTCTAAAAAAGGTTGTAACAATTTCTATCACTTCTGTATCACTTCTTTTGTTCTGTTCCTAAAGCCAAACAGAACAAAATAACAGAAAACTGTAAAAAAATTCTAAAACAATTCTAAACCAATCTTTTGCTCTCACTTTGAAACAAATGATACTGATAGTTTCATGTGCTGTATCATTTGTCCTACATTTTTCTGGCCAAGTACAAACTTTTTAGACAAGCAGTGGTTATTATAATGGTATAGTTATATGAATGCATAAAAATGAAGATGCCCCTAAAATACAGATGTGGTGTTACATCTACACCTTTCACAGACAAACCTGTAAAGATGAAAAAGAAAAAATACACATTTCCTGTGCAACACCTCCAGATTACTGTGTAATTTCCAGTAATTCCTCATCATTTCTCTGTAAGACCAATTTTTCAATGAAAGAAAATTTTACAGTGGGAAGACTAAACCCCAAAATAACCTCGATTCTTGGGAAAAATCACCTAGAGAATTATAATCCTCATAATGAGACACACTTTTTATTTTTTTTAATGCTTTTGAATTATTGTTGAGAGTGTTGGCTCCCTTAAGAAGAACATGTTAATGAGCATGAGGCTATTCAGCAGTGAAACTGAACTGGTAAAAACTCCACTAATGATGACTCACACTTCTTCACTCCTTTGCTGTAGGACTGGGGCTTTAAGGAATTGAAAGTATCAATTCAAGCTGTTTCCTTCCTGTGTGCAGATAACAGGTAGCATGTTTAGGTCTGCTGAAGGGATACTCTCAGCTTCGGGGTCCGGAAATGCCTTTAAGGCCCAGGTGCCCACTGCAGTCACACCCTGGCTCCACACTGGAGCGACTCCTGCTGCCTCACAACGAGTCCTGGCCAAAGGCACCACAGCACCTCACTCGACTTTGGTGACAGGAGACCCAGACCTCAGAGCACTCTTCCTTCCCACCAGGTAACTTCAGGAAATTAAATCCATTGAAAAAGTTACTTACAACTAGTTGTAGGTTACAACGACCAGCCTGACATAACTCTGTGTAAGTGCTGCATTAGCAATGGCAGATTTAAAACACAGCCTGCCAGCTTCCCTCCTTTACCACTGCTAACAGGACCAATTTTTTAGAACATGAAAGTGCCACTGTAGAGCAAGGAACAGAGAAAAGGAAGCTGGAACTGGTGGTGAAGCACAAATTGCACGCACATTTGCATGAGTAGAAAGTCTTTCTGACCATGCTATTTCTGTCCAGCTGCCAAAGACAGGATCCCTCCCAGAGAAAACAAGGAATTATTTTTCCCTTTGAGACTTTATGATCTCATTGCTTTCAAGGAACGGCTGCTGTATTCATACCATACAACACATAGATATACTGTCTTTTTAGCTAAACTTGTGCACCACAGTCACATCTACGTAAAAAGAAGCATCTGAAGAGCAAGCAAAAATAGCAGTTATAGGTTTAATACACAAATGTTTAAATATTTCATAACAGACTGAGAAAAACAAATCAACCCACCCCACTCTGAACAACTCTGTCTCTCTAGCCAGGATCCTAATGCCAAACATGAGGGATGAAGTGCACATTTAAGGGTCAAATTTTCAGAAGCGCTAAGAAGCCACAAATTCCATTAAGGCAGAGATGTGTAACGGCTTTTAAGATTAAGTTACTCGTATTTAAGTGCTTTAATGGAGATTTAGCAACCTAACTTCATGAAACCAACTTTGAAGGTTTCATTTACACAGCAAGGGCAAACTATCCCAGTTTTGGGAAGAGACAAGCCTGGACAGCAAGATACTAAAGCAGATGGGGTGGCCTATGCTGGGCCCTTGCCAGGTCCCAGGCATGAGGCTGCCTGCATGCAAGTGTGTCGCTGTGGGACACAAGTGGTTGACCTGGGCAGTCACCAGGAGAAGAGACAGGAGAACAGCTCATCGTCAAAGAAAAGGGACACTCAAGATGCCAGCAACAGCCCTGCATCTCTGCACGGGTTGCAGCCGAGGTGCTCTGTTTCCCTCTGCTGGTAAAATTTCAAATGATCTTTTAAAAATTATTTCTGCAGGAGGTTTTTTGCTGGAGGTGTCCCAGGTCCACCATGCACTGCTTTGCTTGTGAGCCCTATTTAAACCTCTGTCATTCTTCCTAAATCCCCCCCTTGTCTGAGTCCTTTGCTGAGCGCTGTCTTACACCCTTCTCTGTTCAATGCTGTTGACTTCAGCAGAGCTGGGCAGGAGTTTAAATTATTAAGAAATATTTCAAGGTGATTTATGGATATTTGGAAAGGCTTCATTGATTTCTCAGCGTGAAAGCCATACTGCAACACTGAAGCTATTCTAGGCAACTTAACAAGTCTTTTAATGAATTGCTGCTCTTTGCTTGTGTTCAGAAGCCAGAACAGAGGTTCTGTTGTTGGAAAGTCTCAAGATTACAAGGTGGTAAGAAGATGTAGTAATTGTACCCGTTGCACTGAATGCATTATCCAGGTATTTTAATTGCTCAGCTAGACCACATGGCCCGCAGCCGGCTCCAGTAAGACTTCGTGCATGATCCTCTATTTGCAGCTGCCAGAGAAAACATCAGTGTTCACATCCATTAGTGGCCTCTGGAAGTGTGCAAAGCTCATTTGAGAAGGCGCTTTCTGAGCTTTCACAGAAAGTATCTTAAAGACACATGGGTTTCCCATCTTACAAATTTCAGCTGCCTTGGAGACTTTCAGGTGTTTTCTTCCCTTCCACACAATCTCCCTGATGCCAGAGGCTTCCCATGTACTATCCAAGCAAGTACAGTTTTGATCTGTGGTAGCACTAGGAGTGATGTTTTAAACTGAGAATACACTTCAGTTTTTCCATATGAAATCAGAACAAATTGAGAATTTTAACTCCAGAAAAAATAAATTATGGCAATATTTACTCAGATACAGAAGTGCCAGGGTTGTTCTTGAAACATCCAACCGTTCATGCTCAAGTACTTCTATTTAATATGACTAATAGATTGATTGAGCTATTGGACATGTCTTGGCACTATGCATGTTGTAACCACCTTCAGAAGAGCCTTCAGCAAACTGGTAGGGGCATTAAGTAAAACTAACGTCATACCACCTGGTGGGTCTTCCAGAGAGTAAGAATTTAAATTACAGTTAAAGAAAATTATGGGAGAAGGAAGGAGAGGAATTTGAGTACTCAGGGACAACATTAGTCAGTTTTGATCTGTTTAGTGATGGCTTATGTTTGCCATCTTTAAACCAAATACTTCTGCACTGCTGAAGTTAGATGCAAATGAATTTTGTCTGCTTGCATTGCGCTCAACACTCCACTGTCTGAACACACATGTAGAGTGTCAGTGTAGCCAAGAAAATGCGTGCCTCACTAAAGCACTAAATCCAAGCTGCGTTGGAAAGTTGTTAATAGTGTATATCAGCCTGCAACTTCAGTAAATGTTGGAGGAGGAACTTGGTGGAAAATAACTGCTTAAATCAGCCTAATCTCTGCTGCTGAAGATAATGGGATTCCGGTGACATTACTCTGAGATTAGCTGGGAGATCATGACCGCCTGCAATAACTGTGGGCATAATTTAGCTTTCTTCTGCACTGTTGTTAATGTGCAAGAAAGCGTGAGCTCAGATGGATGAGCTGATCTCTGTTTGATTTGCAGGATAAACCATTAGAAGAAAAAACAATCATTTCATAGTAAACTGAGCACAATTAGCAGGCATTTGGGGACAATAGACATTTTTCCAGAGACACTTCTGAAAGCAGAAAGGGACACAATGGCAAAATCACATGATTTAGAAATTCTCTAGGGAGCACAGTGTGAGAAAGAATGGGTCTTTTTGTTAACCCTCAGTAAATGACGAGAAAATGGGCAATTTCAGATCTCATTGCAATTTGGAAATGAGAAAGCTGAGTGATGCTGGATCATACATCTCATTACTCACAATTTCTCAGTATTCTGTAATATATTTTGCTTGGCTGGAAGCCTCAATTTTTGTACTTTTCCCCGACTGTGATCTTAATGAACACAAATGCTTTAATCATGTCAGAAGGACTGTTCTCTTCTTGCCTGATTCAGCTCCTTTCTGGGGATCAAACATTCACACAGTGTGGTCAAACCTTATGTAGTAAGAGGGAAAGGAGACACCAGGTCTTTTCTGTTTAACATGATGTGATCCCAAACATACCTGAGTGAAGTATCCAGATCAAGAATCCCTGATGAGAAGTGCAAGACAGCAATGATACTTTGAATACACAGGCAGTAGGTTAAAACTTCTTCTTCATACTTTTTTCTTCATCGATTCTGTGTTTTGATGCATGGAAATTTAACGAAGATTTCTCTCAGATCAGGGAAAAGACAATTTGCAGTTAAAATTTGCCACAGTTCAGAAGACTTGGTGGGTGGATATGCTAAGAATCATGTGGTCTTGTTCTCAGTTTGGCACTGATTTTCCATGTATCTTGGAGCAAGTCTGTTGTCTCTATTTCTGTGTCTGGAGAAAGACTGGATTACCTAACCCTGTCAGTAAAGTGCTTGGTGCTTGTGGGGAGAAAACAGGTAATAGGAGCTAGTGTTCTCCATCTTTCAGTAACAGTAGAACCATAAAATGAACCTAATGAAGGAATTCTGTGATCAAGACTTGAAGGCCTCTTCAATCTATGAAGAGTAGGGCAAAACTTTTATTCTCTTTAATGGTTTGCTGTTGGACCTATTCTACTGATTGTCCAACAAACTTCTATAAAAAGTGGCTGAAGTATGATTCTACTGTTGACTATGAAAAAATGTGGGGGTCTATTTGTGAGACAGGAATCTCAGCTCTTAATCAATGGAGATTACTTGGACCATCAGCATAGTCTAGACAGTGATTCAAACGGCCAAATGGAGGTGCCTGCTAGGCTCCACTGGATGTGTTGCCTCAGTACAGGCACCCAGTGCTGCTTGAGATGCCCTGCCACCCCAGTTAGGGTCTAGGTGCTCATGCAGAATGATTCGAGTGCTGTGCAACCTGTGCCAACCCCACACATCTCACACTCCCTAAGAACCTCCTGTTTAGACCAATGAACTTGAGCCCAGGATCCCCACTAACAGGGGTGAGAAGAGCAGTCCACCACCATTCAGCTTGGAGTCAGTGGCCACTGTAGTGCTGGCCAATGCTGAATTCACAGCAAAAAGCAAAGAAGAACTAACACAACCAACACTGGCTGCTGAGAAGAGAAGCATTAAGAAAGAACCCTTAACAAAGGGTTACCAAGAGCAGGTTGAGCTCATCCCCCCACTTCAGGGATGACAGAATCAGCCATACCAGTGCCACACTGGACTGGTGTCAAACAACCACAACCTGCCTTTTGTGCCAGACAGGTTTGCTGGGTGAGTGGTTGGTGCTGCTGTCGAGTTACTAATCAAAGTCCACAAAAAACTTCAGTTCAGGACAGGCAGCAGATGTCCTACAGTCAATGTATCTGCTCATTTGATGAGTTAATCTTTGATCACTTCAGTCTGGTACATGATCTAATTATTTTTGCACCTTGAAGTCACAACTTCATTTAGTCAATGTCTCCCTGTTTTGCCAATGAAAGCCTCACATAAAACAGCAGAAATCTTGCTGATTTCTAGATACAAAACTTTTGTTTCTTCTCCTTTACTCACAAGACCTATCACCCAGAAGAGAGATGTGGATTAATTTAACAGATTGTCCTTGGCAAATGCATTTTATCTGTTACTCATCTTCATGCTTACAAATCATTCATTTATTCTAGAACTTTTTTCAGAATTCGAAGTTTAAAAAGCCTGTCCTATCATGCTGACTTTGGCTGGAGTTAGAGCTAATTTTCTTCACAGTAGCTGGTATGGAGCTGTGTTTTGGATTTGTGCTGGAAACAGAGTTGATCACAAAGGGATGTTTTAGTTACCCAGTGTCCAGGTCTTGTCCGCTCCTCACTTCACCCTGCCAGTGAGTGGGCTGGGGGTGCACAATGAGTTGGTAGGGGACACAACTGGGACAGCTGATCCCACCTGACACAAGGGATATTCCATATCATGTGTTGTCATGGTCGGTATACAAAGCTGGGGGAAGAAGTAGTGGTGATGTTTATCTTCCTAAGTCACTGTGATGGAGCCTGGCTTTCCTGGAGATGACTGAATACCTGCCTGACCATGGGAAGCAGTGAATTAACTCCCTGTTTTGCTTTGCTTGCATGCACAGCTTTTGCTTTACCTGATAAACTGTCTTTACCTCAACTCATGAATTTTTATCACTTTTACCCTTATGGTTCCCTCCCTCCATCCCCCTGTGGGTAGTGAGTGAGCAGCTGCTGGAGCCTAGTTGCTGGCTGTGGATAAACCACAACACTAATAATTCATTGGTCTTTTTTTTCCTTTTTTTTTTTTCTTTCAATAAATTTAAATATTCTATTATAAAATCTGTATAATGTGTGGGGAAGCCAAGGCCATTTTCTTGAGGAACGGGTTGTGCCAGTACCCTGTCATATTTACAGAAACTGAAAAAAACTTCACATGAAAAGCAATTTACTGAGAATATGTGATCTGGAGTATCTTACAGGAAGCTTTAATACAAATGAACTTGCTATTTAATGTGTTGTGAGCAATAGGAAAATGTGTAAGCTCAGCTGGCTGCTGTCCTACATGCAATTTGAAAGTCCTGTATTGTTTTTAACAGGATCAATGTGAATACAGAGTACTGAAAGAGCAACACATAATTGGACTTGCTTTGCCAGTCAATTTGCACCATATAATCTTCTAGCTAAAAACCCAAATAGTTTTATTCACATAAATTGTATAATGCACCAACAACAAGGCAACGGCTAGAATTACTTCGTTTGTACACTGTGAGTGGAGTCTGTGCTAAAATCACAGTTGAATCCCATGGTATTTTTGAGACCCATTCCAAGATGATGCAAAGTACAAGAGTCTGGGCTTTTTATTCCCCTAACTACAATTTGCAGCAATTTGGGAAAAACAAGTCAAATTCTGTAACTAGGAGTGTGAGGCCTTTGGGACAAATATTCCATTTCCTCTGGTGGCTTGTACATACCTTTGCACAGTGGGGCATTGGTGCAAGAGGGACCTCTGAGTGTTGTCATCATCATAGCAGAGAGCAAAGCCCTGGCACGCTTCAAGGGGATTCCCATTACTCCACTTGCTCATAGCAGCTTCACAGGCAGCACTCACTAGGATATATAAACACACAGAATGCTACAATCTCCATCTTGGTAGGATCTACAAGAGAGATGTAGTGTGTTAATCTTTCATAAGAGAAGGGCTAAGGAAATAACATTCTCCAGCTCTGACAACTCTCCTGTGGGTGAGACTGCAGCAGTTTGTGTTAACATATCCCTCCTGGAGAGTTCTCACTACATAGGAGTATGCTAATAGCTTTTTGCAGGTGTACATAAGAGAGGACAGATTCTTCAAACATTCACGAATATTTTGATTATACTGAATATTACAAACCATGCTCTCACACGTTTATCATTGTAAACTCACCTAGGGGGAAAAAAATCTCAAACTGAAATTATTAGGATATAGAGAAAATGTTGTCATTTTTTTCAGACCTAAGGAATTTGTCACCATGGAGATTTTCCTGTTTTCTTCAAGAATGATTCAAATCTTACAGATGGAACATATGTGATAGAAACAAAACAATATCACCGAGAATTCAAGCTGAACATTTCAGAAAGAGGTTTTTGATCACCAACCAACATCCACACACTGTTCATGCAGAAAAAATGTGCTTCTACTTTTTTCTTTCTAATGTTAAATAACTGAAGGTGTTATTTCTAAAACTATCTGGGTTTGAAGGAACTTGTGATGCATGAGCCAAAGCCTGGAGTATTTCACTATTATATTGTGGTTTTATACAATGAACTACACTTTCTAAGAGCTAAAGTACCTTAAGGCCATAATGGAGCTAAAATTCCTTGAAAAGCTTGGGTTTAGTATTACTTATGTAAGCACAGTTTTTAACTGAAGACAACCAAATTGTGAATGAGATGGAGCCAAATGCAGGACAGGGTGGTTTGTCAGGAAGCCCCTGGCTGCCCCTGCAGCAACTGGAGGCACTGAGCATGGGGAAGCTGGAGTGTGCATAGTTCCAAAGTGCTAGCTCCTCTGGAGTTGTGTCCTGATGGCCAACAGCAAAACTGCAGCCTCAGGAGCACCTCTGGGAAAGCAGAAAAACGGGGTATGCCGCTACTGTCCTGCCTCCTGTGGCACATCAGACTGTGCCGCTCCACTTTAGTCACTGCTCAGCCTGCAGAAATGTATTTTTAAACGAGCGTGGAAGGCATTGCAATGACAACCAAGGACAAACCAAATTAGTCTGAAAACGCGTGACAGAGTTTCTCCCAAGCCTGCCTTTCTGCTATGCAGCCCACCTGGCTTTCTGGTCTGTGGCTGGGGCAGAGCTGAGCCCTCTCCTTCATGACTTCCTCCACCAGTGTTGCTGTGATGCCAACCCAGGGCTCTGGTCTGGCACTGCCAGTTGTGCCACAGATGCAATGGGGAGCTCACAGGGAAAATACTGCACAGCTCAGGGCAGGAAAGAGCCTGCTGTGCCTCCTGGGTCAGAACAACTGTTCTTTAATCAGACTCCTGAGAGGGAGAGACATCCTTCCTGTCAAACACCATTGTGTGTTGGTGGAGAGGGAGAGAAAATGCAGCCCCACACAGCATTAATTGGAACAGCAGTGCAGGTCTAAGAGACATAAATCTGGGTTTAGATGACCCAGTAATCAATCAAAACTCCTGCAGCTGTGTAACAAAAGGTATAAAGGCAGTGTCCACCCACCCTTGTGAAAGTACACACTTCACACCTGATGGGGTTTGCTGTCAGCCGTTGTAATTGCACGCCAGAAAAGGCGTTGCTTGTCCTTCTACAACACATCAGAAGACTGGATGAAGCATAAAGTCGGAACAAATATCCTGATGCGCTCAGGCTAATCTAATAGAGGGGAAATTGGGTATTTAGTCTTAGTCAGAATCAGATTTATCCTGCTAGACCATGTGGTATTACCAGTGTGGAGCTGCAAGGGTAACAGTGAGATCCACTGTCCCAGGCCCAGGAGAAGCCTGGGCAAGTCCATGGCCCACGGAGCTAGGAAGCCTCCCAGAGAACAAAAAAGCACAGAGCACCATTCAAGTAGGACAGATTTTCTTGTAATGCCTTTACCCTAGGAACATCCAAGACACAGCCTAGAAGCTGAAATAGGGCTCTGCTTGTGTTTTTCCCTCTTCCTTCTTGGTTATTCTGGTAATAATGCAAAGGAAAGGTCCAAGGTATTTCCATTATGAGTGAACGAAATAACTATTTGGAGAAACTAAATTACTTCAAATTCACAGTGTTGAAAATAATCTACTAAGGACAATGCAGGAAACTTGAGCTGAAAATGTAGCAACATTTGCACTTAGCGTACATGTATCTTGGAAAAAAATGTACTAAAAAATAACTGAATTAAGAGATTTGCTCTGAAATTCATCTAACCCAAGCAATGCTTTCTGTAAATTCCAGAGGCCATCTTTGTGATAGCAAGTAATCAGGTTGTACTGGGAACGGTGAGTGATATCACTTAACATCTCTTTCATGAGTCCAATATTTTTTTGTGTTCTATTCCCTGGAGTTGAAATGCTTGGGGAAAAAAAAAAATCAACATGATAGTTCTATTTGACACGAAGTGAAAGTGTGTAAGAGACAAGATAATGTTTCTTTTATTGGAGATGAACCTCTTTACAATCTGTTTGTATAAGTTTATTTGTGTTGATGATAACACTTGGTCTGTTGCAGCCAGTGCTCTGCCTTGCAGGTACCAGCAGGATGTTGTCTACAGCAATGTCACCTTCAGGAGTACTTAGAAAAGATTTGCATGAGCTAGGCTCAAAATTACTTGACCTACTTGCTCTTACTACCTGTCCTGAAAAATTATTACAGAATTCTTCTTCTCTATGAGCTGGAAGCTGCCCCCTGATATCCGGCCAGGACTCATCTGCAGCCAGTTTCCCATTTAGAAGAGCTTTTCTCTTCCTTTTGTGTTCACACTCTGTACCCTTTTCACTTCAGATGCTCCCTGAAGTTGATTTATGGGAATTGCACACAGTATTCCAAGCAATTTCTCAGCAAAGGCCTATAAATGGGTGCTACTTTGGGGGCTATACATAGGTAGTCTCTAATCTTCACCCTGTACTGATTGCAAGCAGCTCCCTTTGCTGTGACAGCCTTTTGCCATATTTTTCTTTCTTTTGTTGTTCAGTTTCTAACTCAATTTGATATTTGGCAATGTTTACTTCTACCCAGTACTTCTTAACCAAGAAGAAATTGCATGCTTTATTGTTTATGTCTTCCTTTCACTCTCAATAAGCTGTTTCCTTGCTCCTGATACATTTTTTTAATCTTTTATTTTTCATCCAATTGACCATGGAGATCTTCCTTTTGATTAGAATATAAACTCGTCAGAGTTAACATACATGGTTTTTATATATTTAGAGGAAAGATAATCTCAGCCTTTTCCACAGGCAAGCCCTTTAATACTTAAGAGCTTTAAATAACTCTCTTCATTTTGTCAAAACCTATCCTTTTGGAATTAGTGAAAATGCTATTCCATAAACCTATTTGTGTTCATACATCCACAAAATTCAGATGATTCAGTTCAAAGTTAATTTCTCTGCCTGGAAATCCTGAAAGGTCCCTCCTACTTTCAAAAACTCCGTGTGGTAGATCAAATGTATTGACCAGCACATCTTGGAAAACATACAACCGAGCATTGTTAGCATTTTCACCCCAGACTATTACTTAAAAGTAAGAATTGTAGGAGACAATGATTTCAGTCATCCTGTTGTGGCTTGGAGTAGAGTAACAGTGCTTTGTAGCATCAAAAATTAGTAAGATGTAATATCCTATTCCCTTCTAAACTCTGGTGATATTGCCTATGTGAATATTTAAATTCTTTCTCAGAAACCTTAAGCAGTTTGGGCTCTATTACTTCATTTAGCATCTTGCAGAGGGTGCTGGGATTTCAGAGGCATACATACATAAAAGGCTTTCTTTTCATGCTGCCTCTCTTCCAGTTGAAACTGAAGGCATTGCAATGACATCTATTGACTTTTTTACAGGGATACTTGTCTCAAACCAGCCAGGAATGACCATACAAAGTGAGGGTCTGCTCTGAAGCTGTGTTGTGTCCTCTCTACATCCTTCAGACACATAAGCTCTACCATGTCTCTGCAGCCTGTAGCCCAGTGTTGTCTGCATGTGTTCCCCAGGCTGCCAGCATTCCCACACCACAGGGTCGCTGTTGTTGTGTCTGCCTGACCACGGCAGTCCCCCAACTCCCTGAACGGCTTCTGCAGGGATGAGTTTGGTACCTTTTTTTCCATAACAGCAAGCTTTCTTCACTTATAAGCTCTCTAAGTAACCTTAACTGTCCTCTGGCTAATCCAGGCTGGCATTCCTGGCTTTTTCTGGTAAACCATGCTTCCTTCTTGGAAACAGCCTATTGGGAGCTGTTTCTAATTGACTTTAGTAAGGGGAGTGTTCCATCTGCTGGCTGTCCTCTACCCTGCCTTCCTGCTCATAGGGTACTACTATCTTCAGCACTTTCCTTGTGCTGTAGCCATGCCATTTCCCCATTTTCCACCTCTGGCTGGAGCTGACCAATAAAAGGGCATATTTTGGTGGTCAGTCTTGGCTGCTGAAACTGAGGTTAGGAACAATGGACAAGCATTTAATTAATTCCTGAAATATATTGGTTTTGTAGAGTTCCTTAGGGCCTGAAGAGTGTGAGACATCCTTTAATGTCTTCTGCTGGCTAATTTCTACTAAAATTACTGACACAGATGACATTTATTTGCAAACTACAGCATGCGAGCCACAGGAGCTGGAGCAGGAGATTGGTGTGGGAGCTAGAGTGAGTGATTTGAACACAGGCAGGAGGGGAACAGGTTTGGGGTCAGCAGCAGTGAGGTCCACAAGTGGAAACTTTAGCTGCTGGAGTGTGGGTGGGCAGGGATCAGAGATGCAGACCTGCAGTATAGGAAGGTGGATTTCTGTGGACTGAGTCTTATGGATCACAGTTCCCACTAAAACTTTCCAAGCAAGATGGGTGCTCATGGGACCTAGAAAGACTTATGATGGAGAAATATGGGCACAGACACATCAGGGATTGTTTTCCTCTTTTCACACCATGCCCTCGGAGGCTCCAAAGGAGCATCCATCTCCCACAGCTCGGCTGCACTCAGGTGACCTGAAAGACAGACTAAGAGTTTGGGGGTTTTTCTATTACTAGACAGGGAAAAGGGGCTGAGGGAGTGGAAGCAGAAATCCCCCCAGTCCCTGGGCTTCTTTCGGGTGGAGCAGTACCAATGACGGCAGGGCATTGGCAGGTAGAAGACCCTGGCTACTTCAGGACCTGTGCTGGTAGGTGGGTCAGGAGGGTGTAGGGCCCTAGGTGTCTGCCCCTCTGGTACCCAGGAGCCCGAGCTGGGTGTTTCCCAGCAGGCTGTCTGTGACCAGCACAATACTGGCTTGGGAAATGCCTGTCTGGCATTTCTAATATGTCTAATATCTCAACCCAGTGATGACCAGGCTGCCACAAGGATAGTGTCACTTACAGCTGAGGCTCATACATGGCTGATCTCTCAAGGAGCTCGTGGTGGTGACATGCCCATGACCACCCACTCCCTGCAAGCACTGTTTTTAGGACAAGCTGCAGGCTTACTCTCCATTGCCACGGCTCTCAGTTCCTTGGGTAGGCGGCAGTGACAGCTGTGCTGCCTGAGTCATTCTCTGTGGGCATTAACTCGGCTCTGCAGGCCTGGTGGCATTGCCTAGCCGTGGTGAAGAAGACCCGAAGGATGGGGCTTCAGGATGAGGAGGTGCTTGTGGAGCCTGCTGCCACCCCAAAAAGGGTCTGTCAGGGTCATCCTGCAAGCAGAGATGCAGGAGAGTTCATAGCTAAGCCGGGCATGTGGGCAGCGTGTTTGCTTTTGGGAAGGATGGATGTAGCCACAGGTAACACAGCTCAACAGGTACCAAGAAGTGGCTGTGCACTAGGGGATGGGCAAGGCATAAAATAAGGACAGTTTGCACCACACAGACCACTTAAGAGCCAGGATTAGAGTCTAGAAGGGCTATTGATATTCAAACCAGATGCTTGGGGTAGCTGTCAAACTAAAAATACAAGGTACCATTAGGAGAAAGCAGTAAAATAGTTCATCAGTGTAGGGAGAGTCTCTCCCAGTGACTTATTTTCATATCATGCACAGACTTTTGAAAAAGCAGTAGAATTAAACCAGCATTTGAAGCTGCCCTCTGGAGACTTTATTTGAATGTAATATATTTCAATTATTGTGTATTCAAAGTTCCCATGCTAATATACAATCTGCAGAGACTTATAATGTGTGTTGGTTGAAATCTGAGCTAAATTAATATAATCTTTTCATTTAAAAAAAAAAAAAAGAGAAATAATCTACTTGGCTGCAAGTAGAATATTGAGCAGAAAAGAGACAGAGTAACTGGGGGCTGATTTTGAAAGCAGCTCTTACAGCCAATTGCTCAGAGGCAGTGCCAGAAAATAAGGGTAACCTCTTTTATTAAACATGATTGCTGTGACCTTCTCTGGTTAACCTACAGAAAGGAAAACGAGGTATACACTGTGTGTGATTTCTTGTTATTACAGCTGGGCTGTTTTTCAGTGAATCTGTAAATGCTGGAATGTTTGTTTTGATTTATTTTTGCCTTGTTTTTGCTCAGAAGAGTAAACCCAAATGAAACATCTCCTAGGACTGCACATGTGTACTCATTTCTCTTTGAGTACTGTGACTGTGACCCCGATCTCACCTCCTTTGTGAACATCACAGCTCTGCATGTCCCTGCCTCCCTCCTTGCAGGTTTAGACAGACAGGCTGTGCAATGGGTACTGAGCATTGTCCTCTTCTCAGTGCAGAGACTGGAGCTGTACCTGACCCTTGAGGGAGGGCTGGTAAGGTAAGCTCTCTCTTATCCTTCTTCTCAGGCAAGCACCACTTAAGCTCCTCTGGGGATTGCATGAATGAGGTGGAGAGCAGCAATTTGACGTATTTATGTATAGCAGAGTCAAGAGGGCCCCACTGTGCCTGGGATGCACACGAACAGAGCTCCAGAGAGCTCCTGCTGTGGGGCACCACAGGGACAAAACAGACCAGCAGTAAGACCGGAGGGACAAGGACAGTGCAGTCGTGTGTGTGCTTTTGCATTCTTGTCAGCCTCAGAGGTTTTCTGCAGAGGTACACTAATGTATGCAGCAAAATCAAGAGCATAAGAAAATTCCCACAGAATCCAGACATGGTGAGCTAATTGTGGATTAGGTCATTTTCTATGTGCCTTCCAAGATGACTACATATACCTAATTAAGATGCCTAATGTATTTTGTTTAGCCTAAATGGTGATGGAGGAGGAAGGTTATTGGTCTGGTGTCCAGGGTATTGGCAGGCCTGACTTTTATGTGGATTGGAATTAAGCAGGCTTTCAGTTTCCAAGGAATAAACTTACCCACAAGGCTCAGTCACACAGTTGCTTTAAGGAACAGTGAAATCACTGAAAACATTTCCTGAAAGTGTAAGATTCCACTGATTCATCTTTCTGTGTCATTTCTTGGCCTCAGCTCTCACTTCAGGAAAAATATGCATTTGACTTTTATTGAGAATGAGGTTATTTAAAGAATAAAACAATCGCAGAATGTTTGAGGATGGAATGCACCTAGAGATTATCTAGCCCAAACCCCTGCTCAAGCAAAGCCACCTAAACCTGGCTGCCCAGGACCATGTCCAGATGGGCTTTGAATATCTCCAGGGATGGTGGCTACACAAGCTCTCAGAGCAACTTGTTCCACTGTTGGATCACTTGTAAAAAAATGTATTTCTCTATTTCCAGTTCTTCCCATCGCTTCTTGACCTTCCATGTAGCATCAATAAGAAAAGTCTGGCTTTGTCTTCTTTACTGTTGCTCATCATTGGGTATACGTCTATAAGGTCCCCCTGAGCCTTCTCTGGGCTGCACAGTCCCAGCTCCCTCAACATTTCCTCATACATCAGGTGCTCCAACCCGTTAATTATCTTCTTGGTCCTTCAAGGGACTCTGTCCCGTATATCCACATATCACTTGTACTGGGTATCCCAGGCTGGGACACAGCACCCTGGGTGTGTTTCACCAAGGCTGAGAAGATGGTAATGATTGCTTTCCTTGCCCTGCTAGTGACACTCTTCTTAGTGAGCCCAGGAGGTGGCTGATCATCTTTGCCACAATGGTACCTGCTGGCTTATTGTCAGCTTGATGTTCCCCAGGACCTCAAGTCCTCCTCTGCAAAGCTCTTTCCAGCTGGCTGGTTCCCAGTGTGTTCTGGTGCATACTGCTGTTCCTCCCAAAGGGCAAAGCTGGGCACTCCTCTTTGCTGAACTTGATGAAATCCCATTGCCATCCCATTTCTTCAGCTCTTGAGGTCCCCCTGAATGGTAGCACAACTAGCTGGTGCAACAAACCCTCCTCCCCATTTTGTATCCTCTGCAAACTTGCTGAGGGTGCATTTTGTCCCATCTTCAAGTTCATTAATGAAGGGGTTAAGCATATTTGACCCAGTACCCCGGGGTACTCCACTAGGGCCTGGCCTCTACCAGGACTGTGTGTCACTGATCACAATCCTCTGAACTCAGTGGTTCACCTTAGCACTCACATATCTAGTCTGAACTCCATCAGTTTGTCTGTGGAAATAGATTTGGGGAAAATCAGGGTAAACAAAAGGCCAGAGCTCTCTCCTCATCCATCAGTCATCTCATAAGGCCATTGGGCTGGTCAAACATAATTTTACTTTCATAACCCTCACAAATCCATGCTGACTTCTTCCAGTCACTGTGTTCTTTTTCATATATTTGGAAATGTTTCCCAGGATTATTTGCTCCATTATCTTCCTAGACACTAAGGTCAGGCTGACCAGCCTGTAGATCCCAAGACCTTTTTTTCTTGCTTTTCTTGAACACAGGAGTGAATTTTGCTTTCTTCCTGTCCTTAGGTACTTCCCCCGATCACAACAGCCTTTCATGGATATTTGAGGTTGGCCTTGTACCTATAACTGGCCAGCTTCCTCAGCACTTCTGGGTGACTCCCGTCAGGTCCCACAGACTTCTATGTGTCTAGTTGGTTTAATTGTTCTCTAAACTGGTTGCTCCAGTAAGAGCAACTCTTTTTTGCTCCAGGCATTCCAATGAATATCAGGAACCCCTGGGGTTGTTGAACATAGGCCTTACTGGAATGGGGTACATCAGCATCTTCCACATCCTTTGTCACCAGATCCCCTTCCCCCTTCAGCAGCAGCCCCACAGTTTCCCTTTTGTTGCTGGTAAACCTGTAGAAGTCCTTCTTGCTGTCCCTCACATCTGTTGCCAGATTCAACTCCAGGTGGGCTTTTCCTAACCCCATCCCTGCACACTCCAACAATGTCTCTGTATTCCACATGGGTGCCTGACCCTGCTTCCATCTCTTGTGTGGGTTTTTTGTGTTTGAGTTTTGTCAGGACCTCCTTGTACATCCATGCCTGCCTCTTGATGCCTTTGCTTAACGTCTGGCATGTCCTGCAAGGATGGACCATTCTTGAGTTTTCAGGGGATGATCCTTGAAAATTAACCACCTTCCCTGGACCCCTCTTCTTTCCAGGACCCACGGGATCCTTCTAAGCACCCGTCTGAAAAGGCTGACGTCTGCTCTTCTGATGTCCAGGGCTGTAGTCCTGCTTTTTCCCTGCTCACTCCACTCAGGATTCTGAATGCCACCATCTCATGGTCGTTGCAGCCAGAGCCACCCCAGCCTTCACATCCCTGGCCATTTCTTCCTTGTTTGTGATTCTGAAGTCCAGCAGATCATCCCCTTTGTTGTCTCTTCAGTCACCTGCATCAGGAGATTATTGTCAGTACACTTCAGAGACATTCTGTTTGTGCCCTGCTGTGTTGCCCATCCAGCAGAAACTGAGGTGGTTCAAGCTGCCCTTGAGAATTAGGACCTGCGAATGTGCTTCTTCCAGTTACCTGAAGAAATTACCTTTTTTTTTTTTTTTTTTAATGCTATTTTGGTGAAGTAACAACTATTGAAGCATGGGTGTTGTATTAAGAAATTACTTGCATGCATTCTGCTTTGCTTTCAGTCTTTTAATGCAACTTTCCAGATTTTTCACCTTTAATGCTGAAGCTCTCTGGAAAGGAAGGGGTTTGGAAAATTTGAGTAAAACTGGAGTATTTATGCTTGAGAATGGAGAATACACACCTTCCCCACCACACAAGTTCACTTGAACCTTTTCTTGAGCTGTCTCACAGCAGAACGGAGATGCAGCTGAAATTTGCCAAAGAAATGCAACACCCAGAGAAGATGCAGCTCTCAGTAGTTCAGTAAGAGCCAGATTCAGCACTGTATGGTTGTGTCCCCACCGGCAAGCCACTGTCCTTATTTTGCACCTGCTTTTCTTGCAGCATCGTTCACATTAAGGAGGCCTTTGCTGTGTGGGTGATGGATGTGGATCTTAGAACACAGCCAGAAAACCTGCTGTTTCTCTCAAGGTTTTCCCTTTCTCTGCTTGCTGAAGTAGCTGTTAATTTATTTGAGGCCTTGCTTCAAATTGGAGTGCGCTGATCAACTCAAATTGATGTTGGTTCATATTTATGTTCTCCCATGTCTTCTGTCTTCTCCTCCTCAGTACCTCCCAGTGGCATTTTTCCTGTTCATCCCCATGCTTTCCCCTGCAGTATGAAGTGTGTAGTGACCAGTGCCCAGGAGAAACAAGTGACTATCATGGTAGAGTAGCATTGGGAAGAAAAAAGTGAATTCAGCAAGCCCTGCAGCATCCAATTCCCTTTTGCTTCTCAAATCCACTGAATCCCTTCTTCAGTGTAGTATAGCAGGCCAAGGAAAAATTTTTGTAAGCTCTGTCTAGCCCTGGGGCTATATGTTGCACATACAGTAAAATGTGTATGAGATAGGTGGAGAGCCTGTTGGACAACCACACAAAAATGAATTTTGTAGTTTTGATGTGCATGGACAACTTAACCATACATATAAAATAAAGAGCATATGTAGAAGCTAAGTGCTGGTTGAGAAAGAAAATTTTTATGTGAGGAGATTGAGTTTCAAGTGGTTTGTCAGAGGGAAAAGACTGTGGTTGTCTGTGAATGGCCAAATGCTTTCACAGGACAAGTGGCAAGGAGCCAGTAGAAGTGAGAAGTGCCTGTGGTGTTTGACCAAAAGGACCACCCACATGTGCTCTGTGCCAAGTGCCGCTTTACAAACAGGGTGGAGGCAGTGCCTAAAGAAATGAGTTACATAAACCATACAGAATGCATTTATGAAAAACCAGTGATGCTGAGTGTCAGCTGCCACACATCTTGTGGGGCTGTGGTGTTCAGTGTCTCTGGTAGGGCTCAGTATGTTTTCTGGGGCATCTGTACTCTCATTTAAGCCATCCTGTCTTCAGGAAAGCAATGGAGAATACATGGAGATTCTGTGTTTCACAGCCGCTTGCTCTGTTACAGGGACATTCCTAGTGTCCTTCTGACCATAGGCTCATCCGTGAGGTCGGGAGCATCCCAGGGAACCTGGTAACCATGGGTCTTGATGAGAACAAAAATTGTAGTGGTAGTGGCATTACGAATAGGGTTGCTGCCATCTGTTGGTTGAAATCTCATGGGGAGCTGGAAGAATCCTTAAACTGATCATGCCATCTAAGATGTGGCTATATTGAGAAAGGATATTTTGGTTTTAACAAGTATGATGTGCTCATGTTTTAGAAATTGGATTGGGGGGATGAAATTATTTGTCTACATTATTACATTACCTGCTTGCTTACCTGTATATCAGTTTAAGTCCTTTGCTGATCAAAGTTTTAACTTTTCAAGCTATGGATCCACAAACTTTTCTCATTGCAGCACTGCCAGCTTCAGCAGCTTGTGGTGTTAATTGCTCATGGCCATTCCATAGCTAAATATTTATTAACTACCATTTCTGGGCCAGCAGCACAGAACAAACAAGCAAAGTGATATGGACCAGGAATAACACCTCCCCTCTTTTTTTCTTTTTTTCTTTTTTTTAAAGTTATTAGTAAGCTGGATAAGTTTCCAGGATCCATCTGTACATCCTCCCGCGAACACAGCACAGCTGAGAAGGAGAGCACCTATTGAGCCTGCTGAAATCTGCCCTGCTGCCGTGAGAAATTCCTGCCTGTGCCATCAGAACTTTCAGCAGCACAGAAGTCTGTAGCCACTACCCAGATTTGCAAAAATTTGGGACCAGGCTATGAAATGGCTGTACCTCCAATGCCTGCAACTATCCAGATTTTGGCTTCCAAGTCCAGAGCACCTCAGTATTCACATTCACTGCTCAAAGCGCTGCCCTATTCTCTCCCTGAAAGTCACAGCTACAAAATAACTTTTTTAAGTAAATCCTATAGAAGGAGCAACCCTGAGACATGATAAATGTTCACTCTTCAGCTTTCTCCACAGGTTTGTTAAACAAATCTACATGCACGAGAGTGAAGGGTTTCCACAGTAAGTTAAATTGAACCTGTAGTCTCCTGTGTCCCAAATGATCTGGGTGTTAGATGTTACCACTCATGTTAAACATCCCAAGCAGTACTGCAATTTCTTACTGTGTCCACTAGGCTCTATCCATGTTCGACTCCTCCCCTCTCCATTCTGCCAAGCTCCATTTGTAGCTGCATGCAACCCGCCTGGTAGTTCACTCCCAGCAAATTTCGTACAATGTTCAGGAATAGCTACTGAGCATACTGAAAAGGCAGGATACCTACAGTGGGATGTTTCTTGGCCTTTCATTGGCAACATGCATGGGTAGAAGCACCAAAATCTCTAGCCAACAAACATGTTTCCTGTAGGCTTGCCAAAGTTTGTCTTTGACCTGGTGGTGGGTGGTTTGGCAATTTCCAGATTTTTTTCCATGTAGGTTACGAAGTCCCCAAACCTCTCCTTGTGGCTCCCAATCGCTTGGATGGATGAGGAATTCTTCCTCATACATGATCTAGCAGTTGTTCCTCACACTGCTCAGGTTACACCACAGCTAGAGGTGCAGTTTCTTTTGTAGTCCATCTTGCTGGTAGGTTATTGCACTACTGTTTTTCCCTAATTTCCATGGGCTACAGCATATTTTTAAATTTTATGAAGTTCATTTCAATTTTTGTGTGATGTCTGTAGAACTGGTGGAAATCAGATGGAGAAGAGCCAGTTTCCCTCAGTAATTTAGAACTCTAGCTGAAATCTTGTTCAAATTATAGGAAATACTGAAGGAAGACTCACATTCTGGAAGCCTGCCTGTGCCTTTCAGCAGAGATTTAAAGGAGAATTAGCTGGCTAGGTTAAACAGTGCCTTACTCATTCTTGTAAATCACAGCTCTTAGTTCTTATTTTGCTTTTTGTGCAAGAATTACAGGCTGAGGATGTGTTCTTGTAAAAAGCCAAATACATGAGTACCTACAAGGTCCATATAAAAATTATCGATGAATATACACTAGAGACATGTACACAATGGTTATGAAAACATTAATAAATAAAAGAGAAGATAATGGACCCTGACCTTCCTTCACCAATTCACTGCTCTGTTTCTGGCTCATCCCTTCATTCAGTTTTGCATGTGGTCCATCTAGCTCGTTCCATGATGAAGCTTAGGTAGGGCTCTGAGGAGGGCTCACTACCCTAAATGAGTAGAAGCACTTTTCTCTCTCATAGACTAATCTACCACTAGTTTGGTCATACTTCCCTGAGTTCTAGTGATGAATAACCATTCTGCATTCACTTCATCCGCTGCCTTCGTGATTTTGCTAATGTCAGTCATAACACCCAGCTTCCTCCTCACCAGAGCCTTTTTAGTCTCTCCTTCAAAGTTGTCTCATTCCCTTGATCATTTTAGTTGTCCTCTCTGCCCTTTCTCTAACTGCATTGCATCCTGGAGGGGATATAGCTTAACATCAGTAGGAATGTCTTCTGTGTGGGTTATGCAATTCAGTTCCCCAACTCCAGACACAGTAGCACCCTATGAAGTGTGCTTCAGCCTTTCAGCCCCACAGTTCACCTCATCAGGGAAATGCTTGGCTGTTCCCACCATGTTGCCCTGATCATATCTTACTGCACAGGACTCCAAGGGCCAGTATTGACCCTAGTCAGAAACTCCTTCTATTTACGTGGAAGTTTATGATAAGCATTGGGTGAGTTCATCCTCCCCCCATTCTCTTCTACATAAAGTGTGAAGGCACACAAATGAGTGTAAATGCACCCAATGATGTAAAGAATAGATTGACTTTTCTATGACGGCACTGCCCCTCTAAGAGGATAGATGAGCGTAGGGCAGTGGCAGTGGTGTCTGGGTGCTCTTTGGGGGACGCTCCTCTGAGGGCTGTGCAGCAGCAAAGAAGCCGTGCTGCAGCCACAGACTGTGGGGACAGCTGCCTGCTTCGTGAGGAAGATGGCAAGGTTCAGCTGCTGAGGACAGAGGTTCCCTGGAGTGTTCCACAGAGTCGTAGAATCATTTAGTTCCACAAGGTCATAGCAAAACCAAACTTCAACAGGTCAAAGAAATGAAAAACTGCCCTTCAAAAAAAAAAAAAAAAACAACCCAAAAAACCAAACCAAACCAAAACAAAAAACGCCAACCTCATAGGATCAGGAGAGTGCTTGGTGGTTACTGAAGATTTTTCTAGTAAACAGAATGACTAATATGTTTCCTGAAACTCCTGGCCTCCTTCCAGCCAACTCTCATCACCACTTGACAGCCCTGCTTTGGCTCTGGGGGAGTGGCTGCTTCCAGTGCCCTTCAGCAAAAGGCAAAAGACAAAATCCAGGGGCAAGTGACCCTCCTGCCAGCCAGCAACATCAAAATGTTCAATTTTGCAGAGTACTCGGGGTTCTGCTCAACCCCTACATGGGGCATGAGTGAAACATGTTCAGGAAGCAACTGGCCTGGACCCCAGCAATGTGCCCATGTGAGCCCATGCCAAGGAGGTCTCCTGAGGCCTGTGGATAAAGCCCAGTGGGTGGTTGGGATGCTGGGAAAGTGGAGGAGTGTGGCCAAGCCTGGCTCACTGGCTCCCCAGCCCTTCCACTTTCTCTGTAATTCCAGCAGAATCATATCCTGTGCATTTGTACAAGTGTTTCTATGGCACTTGATGCAAGGCTTGGAACCAATGGAGAAGAGAAAAATGTGGTTAAAAGGAAATAGCAATGAGTTCTTCCAGACTGCCTTTGTCTGACTCAACCGATTAGAGTCTGCATTTTACAACTGAATGATGCAAAATATGCCCATCCTTAGAATTAAAACATAGAAAAAGCAGTGCTTATCTACCTGCTTTGCTATGGGTACTTGCTAGTGTTCTACTAAAGGTCTTCAGGTGGACAAAAAGAAATCAGCGTCATTAAAAAATGTATCTTGCATATAATCTGTTACCCTTGCCCAGGGTCAAGGCTGAGGCATGAGATGATGGGCCAGAAGCTAGTGTCTGTACTTGCTCTGTCCCAGTGCAACCATGAAATCAAGTTTATTGAGACAAAAGTGAGTCCAGTTTTCACTAGAGATGTCAGCTGAACTGAGGTCCATGCTGGCTATACCCAGTCTCTGCTGCGGGATTCAGTAATGACTACATCTTCCCTGCCCTACTTGCTGCAGCTCCATTGCCTTTAGCTCACAACAGCACCCAGCTGGTATACAATGGAAAGAGAATTAAGTGTAGAGAGGATTTTGGGTCTTCTGGATCTTCTGAGTTAACCTTTCTCTTTGTTCAAGAGTCAATCTGCTCCCGGACAGCTTTTGCCTTGCTTGCTGCCCCCAGAATTTCCCCTAAGGAGAGGCTAATTCTGATGGGCTGCAAAAGACATCCCCTAAACTGGAAGAGAAATTTCAGCTAACTTTCAAGAGGAGTGAAGACAAGGAGAAGGGATAGAGCTGCATGAGGGATTGACAGTGGGGGAAATGAAAATGGGGCCAGATATGGCTGTGGTAGTGATGAGGGAATGCAGAGCCCCACTGACACAATTCACAGCATGTGCCATACTAGGCAGCAGTGACAGGGGAGGGAGGGCAATGGCCTCCTTAGCCTCCCACATCTCCTTCCCATAAATCTGCCTCCAGCTGATGAAAGAGGATGTTCTCATCTACACCCAGTGCTGAGGGTGCCTGTCCTTTTATAAATCTAACCTGGTATCTATTTTCCTGTCCTTGACTGTAAGTAGCTGTGCAACTTTTGGGCACACCAAGAGTGAAATGGGAGCAGTGTAGAATTCCAAAAGGCAAATATATTGCTAATGCTGCTCTTTGTGTTTTCTTTATCCCTCACTTTCTTAGGTGCTTAATACATGCCTGCTAATGTCAGGTCCCATGACAGCACAGCACTGCAATAGCTCTCTCTGCCTTCCTATAAGGACCTTCTAAACATTAACCAACAGTTCCTCTGCAAGGTTTGAGTTTGTTGTTGGGAGTCACTGTTCTTCCTTCAGAATGTTTCTTCAGTGGAACAACATGGTCTGCCATAGCTCTGCCATATATATCTCAGCATTCACTCAAGGCAATCAGAAGAAATTTAGAATGGTTCCATCATCTGTTACTCTGTGTGTGTCCTGGTTTTGCCTGGCATAGAGTTCATTTTCTTCTTAGTAGCTGTATAGTGCTGTGTTTTGGATTCAGTATGGGAATATTTTAGTAAGACATTGATGTTTTGGTTGTTGCTAAGTAGTGTTTACCTTAAGTCAAAGACTTCTCAGTTTCCCATGTTCTGTAAATGAGGAGCTGCACAAGAAATGAGGAGAGAGCATGGCCAGGACAGCTGACCTGAACTGGCCAAAGGGATATTTCATACCACAGAACATCATGCTCAGTATATAAACTGGGGGACAGAGTGACAGCTGTTCAAGGATGGGCGGGGCATTGGTCAGCAGATGGTGAGAATTGCATCATGTATCACTTATTTGTGGGGGGTTTTTCCCTTGAGTTACTTGATTTTTTTTTTCATTATTATTGTATTTTACTTTGTTTCAATTATTAACTGTCCTTATCTCAACCCACAGGGGTTTTTTTCCTTCCCTAATTCTTCTCCCCATCCCATGGGGGTGGAGGGGAGTGAGCAAGCATCTCCATGGTCCTTGGTTGCTGGCTGGGGTTAAACCACAATAGTTTGTGTATGTGAACCATCTCCAATATAGTGATATACACCTATACACATGGAATAGATGCATTTTGATGAAAGACAGGTCTGATAACTGCACAAATAAAGTGCAGATAATGGAAATAAAATCAATGTACTCAGGCAGGAAATAAGCGAGTCACCAATATGAAATGTACATTACACTGCCGACAGGTGTTTTAATATAGCTTGTGAATAAGGGATTTATTTATAAGAAAAAAGCTAAGACAAAACCTCAGAGTCTAATTATTTATCCAGCTATGCAATTATTAGTTATAAATCTCTAGAATGGCTGAGAAAGTGTTTGGGGAAATGCCAAATCTCGCTCTGTGTGAAATGCTATTGCTAGGAACTGTGTTATTCCTAGCCATATATTATGGCCAAAGACACCAGAGACTTTCCATTTTCTGGGAGCTCTGCCTTTTTGCTGCAAAAAATGTGCTTTCAGTGATGGTTTTAATATCATGTTACAGACTTCAGCCACGCAGGGGAGGAGGAATGGAGGTAGTTGGGCCTTTCTGGATTAAATGTCTATTATATGGTTGCAAAGGATGGCAGGGGACTGAGTTTAATGGCCCAGGTGGTCCCTTTGTATTCTGTACTCATATCCTCTGCTATTCAAATGGCTCCTTGGGGATCTCTGTCTGATCAGATATGAACTGCACTAAATCCCGAGACCTGTTGGAAGACCATTGACCTAAGGGATATAATATGTGCTGAGGCAGAAGAGGCACATGTGAGTTAGCCTGGCTCAGTTTATCCTACCCCAGACCCAAGACTACAGTATTTGAGGCATCAGATGGTGACAGGTCCTCAGAAGCAGGGGACACATCTCTGCTTCCCTCCCAGCTACTGCACAGAGAGGTCCTTTGCTAGAAGCTGATTCTGGATTTGTTTCAGTAGTCTCTGAATCTTTCGTCCAAGGCACACCTAATTCTGGAAGGCTCCTTGTACCCAAAATCTCTATGTCACTAGACATTTGTCAGTGGTAAAGTAATAAACACCATCACGAATTCAGTAGGGTCTCCTGGCATAATAAGCACAGTACCAGTGCAAGAACTTTGGATATATTACACAGTTTTATCTTTACCCACACAGATGATGAACATGAAGAATGAGTTATGCACCTTTGTATAGTTTCCACAGTGCTATACTACCACTGTACACTATGATAGGGATATCCTAAGCATACCTTCCACAAATCTCTACTGTGGTTTATATGGAAAGACCAAGAAACTATACCAACAATCAACTTTAGATCCCTTGTTAGGCTAAAACATATTACACCAGTAAAGCATAGGAAAAAGCCAAATAGAATTTGCCACCTGGGTTAGAATACCCCCCACAACAACAGTAAGAAACACTGCCATGTTTGGAATGAAACTTTTGTGAAAAGCTGCCCCACTGACCCTTGTCATGGCCCTTTGCAGACTGGTTTAAACTAGGTTTAGGAAGCTGTCCGTATGCAGAGGCTTCCTGGGATTTGTAGCTTTCCTAGGCTTGCTACATCTGCACTATAAAACAAAGACCTGCAACACAGGTTGTGCTGAGCAAATGATTGCTGCATCACCCTCTGTGTTCCCTCAGTCCAGAAGGGAGGGAAGGAAGCATCAAGAATCCTGCCAAATGTTGTCCCAAGCCACATTTTCACAGCTGCTGGCACTGGATTTGTTCTGGCTCTTCTGGAGGCATATGTCTGACCTGGGTCTGCCCTGAGCCTGCCTGCATTTGGTGGCATTTTTGCTGAAGGAGCCTGAGCACAGAATGCAAGGGGTGTGAAGGTCCAGACTTCAAGTGCTTTGGGTGGCACTGCAGGGTGCATGCACCCTGTCTTTCGTGTCTTCTGCATCACTGTCTCTGGGCTGCTCCTGCCATACTTGTATGAAAAAATCCTGAGTGAAGGCAGCACATCAATCCCAGGATGGCAGTTCTTCCATGAATTGGGTTTCCATGTAGCTGCCCCCCCACACATTCAGTGTCTTGTGCATGCTGCAGTGGGACCAGCAGTGTGACTCTCATGTGCCACTGGTCCCACAAGGGGTAGTTCAGACATGACTTGGCTTCCTATACATTTCAACCTCCTGTAACACCACGGACTCAAAGCAGAGCTGCTGCCTATGGCTGCATTGCTAATTTTCTAGTTGATAACAAAGATTTGGATGTCTCATGGTGTCTAAGTCCAGGAAAAGTATGGTGAGCTCCAGTAATGACATGCAGCAGCAGTGGAGGGACATCAGGATGGAAGTGGTGGTGTTTGCCTGTGTGTGATCACCTTTCTGTGTCACAGAGTGATGAGAGGACGGTTGCTGGAAGATGGCAACCTTTGCTGGCAGGGTGGCCCAGGACCTGGCAAGATGCATCGCAGAGTTTTTGTCCCAAATAATAGCAATACAGGAGATCAAGGCAGGTTTTGCTTGTGTGAACTTCTCCAGATGGACTGGGGATGCCAACGGGATGCTTACTTGGTGAGCTGCTGCTTAGCATCACCACAAACTCCAGGACATGTCTCCTCACCCAAGCCTCAAGCAGAGTGCATCCACCCGGATGCTGTTGCAACCCCTGGGGCTGCGGCTGTGGGGAGCTCCTGCACAAGAACCATGCCGTGCCCCAGGCCAGCAGAGACATCTCCTCCCTTGGGAAATATTAGGAGGTGGCTGCTTCTCCACTGTAAGCCCTGGAGCAAGTTGGTGCCAAGCAGGCTTGAGGTTTGTGTGCAATTGATGGCCATCAGATGGTGAAGGGAGAGAACAAACCCTGCTCAGCTATGGTCTTGAGGGCCTGTGGACTAATCTTTCTTTCATTTACGCTTCTGAATTTTTCATGCTACACTAATAAAACCCATTTGTACCACGCCGTACTCATTTGCTGAATCTTCTGACAAAGGAATAAATTTGGCAGGGTGTCTCTTAATCGATTTGCAGCATTACTGCTCTGTTCTCCTCGCCTTGCTGGACAGCCATGGTGTACTCTGCAAAATTAGCTAAGAGCAGAAATTTATCAAAACATAGGATCAGCTGTACTGAGTCAACCCTAAAAATGTATGTTGTCATGATCCTACCTCTGATGGCTGAGAGCAAACCCCTGCAAATAGGTATAATCACAGGGCAAACACGGTGACAGAAGCCTCCTATTAACTGCCCACACTTAAAAGCAGCATTTGAGCCTTCACAGGATGAGCCTGCACTGACCTCAAGTTCAACACCACAACTACCCAGGCATTTTCAAGAGCAACCTCAGCTACACCAAGCCAAACAAACCTCACGGACACAGGAAAACACAGCTTCCCACCCTGCATTTAATCTTGCAGAAGATCTGCCTTCTCAGACCTTTTTCTGCTGACAGCTGTAACCCACAGAAATGAGTGGTCTTCTTCCACTTTGGGGGGTGGAAGGCCCCTTAAAGATTTGCGAGTGCTT
The DNA here is from genome assembly GCA_035222235.1 of Margarornis squamiger. Classification (NCBI taxonomy): domain Eukaryota; kingdom Metazoa; phylum Chordata; class Aves; order Passeriformes; family Furnariidae; genus Margarornis; species Margarornis squamiger. The sequence goes on along the minus strand of JAWWTY010000001.1, from coordinate 48,731,186 downwards.
GAGCTGAAGCAAAGGTGGGGATGAGACACCAGGACCAGAACTGGGAAAGCAAGGATTGGGAAAAGCACACGAAGCTTGAAAAGGTCTCCTTCCAGTGCCTGCAAGGTAGCAAATGTGCTCAGTGGTGTGTGAAGCCACAGCATTGCCATGTGATGTGCAACCTCACAACTAAACCTTCACTTGTCACTCGTCATTTGCATGGCAGCAGCACATGGGAGACCCAGCCAGATCCCCTCATACCCCCTCGGCAGTGCAAAACGTTACCCTGGGGCAGCCCTGCACATCACGCAGCTGTCAGTGGGTCTGGAATGCCCTCGGCCACACAGAGGAACATTGTGCCCAGTGCCTGATGAGCCCTGGGAAGGAGGCCTTGGTGGGATCCTGCTGTTTTAAATTAGCATGTTGAGTATGCTGTCATCTGGAAACTGCTCAGACCACACAATGCAGCTGAAAACCAGAATGTGTTACAGGGCATCTGTGAGGGCAGAGGGAAGAGAGGCAAGGGGTGATTTAGCTGGCCACATCAGCCCACCATGGAGCAGGTGATGCAGGGCACTCAACACCTTGGAGGCCAGGGTAGCCTCTCTCAAACATGTTTTACAGTGAGATACTGGAGCTAGGTGTCAGTGAGGTGCAAACATGACAAGCTTTGAGCTCTGGGCTTGCAGCATCTGAGAACTGTTGGGCTCAGGGAGTTGTATTCAATCCCACAGGAAAATGATGATTCCAGTGGGATGGGAACTTGTTGGCACCTCATGGGAGCAAACAGCCTGGCTCAGCGCACCTAGCTGGGGAGGCTGGGCTGTGACCAGGTAGGGATGTACCACTGTTTATCTACCTTTCTGCTTCTTATTTCTGCCATATAGCAGACTGTTTCCAAGGTAGTGTGAATTGTGTGCAAACAGGAAAAGTTATTTTTGCCAGGAAGTTGGAGCTAAAGTGTTATTAGAAACCTCTTTCAATTTGAGCAAGTCTGTGCTGCTGCCAGCCTTGTCAGAAGGGCTACATCCTCCTATTTCAGTCAGAAAAAACCCACACAAACCTACAAACTAAAGCCTCTGTCTGAGAAATGAAAGTACTTTTCTGAAATACAGCATCCCAGGAATCAACCCAACCGTGGGTCGGATGAGCAATGACCAGCAGGGTTTTTGGTCCTGGAACATGCTTGGACAGAGTTTCCTGCTGCTACATCTCATTTGTGAGTGGTGTCACTGGTATGTCATGGGTAGGGTCTGTGCTGTAAGAGATCTGCAGCAGAGGCTGCAAGCTGGGCAGAGCCCAGGTGCAGTCATGTTTTCTGTGCTAAACGGGATGCCGTGTCAATCCTACAGATGGCATGAGGTGAGAGATGGGAGTGACTCTGTAGTAACTCAGTATGAGCTAGGGGAAGAACACCTCAGCCTCGCAGGAGCGCCTCAAAACTAATACATCAGCACAGCATTTACACCGTGAAAAGGGGGAAACCCCACAAGCCTCACAAGTATTGCTGTTAGGGTCCCCACCTGCAGCAATGCAGATCAGGATGTTGAGGTGAGTTAAAAACAAGCTAATAAAGGGAGAAAAGGTTGTTTTCAGCCAGATCAGGTCCCTGTACTGGCTCACCAGTTGCTCTGCCAATATGTGTATTGATCAGAAGGAGGGATGTGGGTGCGACAATGAACATGGAGAGCGATGAACGAGTGAGGCTGGCACTGAAGGGGAACACTTGAGAAGTATCCCAATGGGAGCAGAAAGAGGAGGCACGTGAGATTTGGGGAATGAGGTCAGAGTTGAGCTGAGCAGTGGGGTCATGCCATGAAAGCTATTATTTTCTGCTCTTCAGCACTGCCTCTGCTGAAGGCAAGTGGAGCAAGATACACTCCAAGAAACCTCAGCATTGCTAAACATAGCTGAGGACCGAGCTGCAACTTTGTGCAACTGTGATAAATGACTGTCTGGTCTAATTTATGGCTGAAGTTGCCTAGGCTGAGAGAAGGATGTAAATCTGTCCACCAGCATCTGTCCACTACCAAAGGTGCATGGTCCCCATGGAGGTGGGAGAGCACAGGGATAAAGCAGCCAGCAGGACTGCAGCCCCACAGCTGCTGGCAGGGACATAAACCAACCCCTCCCATCTGCTGGGGACAGTGGGAAGGCTGGCACTGCTTTTTGAAAAGAAATTCCTTTGCTGCAGAAAAAGGAATAGGAAGAAGCAGCTGGCCAGGAGACATCGTGCTGTTCTGTTTAATCCCAGAGCACCAAGGGGGCTCTTGCTGGATCAGACTTGCTGGATCAGACTGACACCCTCTGAAGTGCTGTGCCAAAAGCACAGAAAACATTGTTTGGGGAGGAAGGCAGCAGTGGCACTCTCTTGGGAAAACACAGGAACAATGAATCAATCCTGTGCTTGTACGAGTGGTGGCAAATAGCAGCACAGCAGGCAGCAGTCCCTCTCTGAAGCCTCCCAAAGCATCCCCTGGCCTTGCAAGAGGTCATGGCACACAAGCAATCCCTACCAGTTCTCACATGGCAGAAACAGCAGTGCCATAACTGCAAGTTTAACTCCACTCCAACACCATCACACCTTTATTTCTTTAGGTAGAAAACACACCCTATTTTCTCTCTGTGCCCTACATCACAGCTGTCCCTTTGGTGTCTGGTTCCCTTCCCCTGAGGATGAGCAGGAGGCTCCCAGAGGATGGCATCTGAGCAGCTCAGTAGGCAGCCAGCACCAAGCCCTGGGAGCTCCTCTGTCTGATGAAATCATCTCACAGTGTGAAGATCCTCTCAGCTGAAATTGAAAAGTTATTTATTTCTCCTCTAAAGGGGAAAAACATCTCACTGTGGAGGCTGTTTGTCCTTTGGGGCAGGAATCTCACTTTTGCCAGCTTCTGTATCTCTACATGCTGGCTTGGAATGGTGAGATGCTCTGGCAGGCAGGCAGGATGGAGCAGTGCTCATACTCTTCTGCCCACAGCCTCCCTCTGCCAGGTCAGACACACAGATCAGGCAGCAACTTGAGCTGTTCCTCTCCATGGGATGTGTTTTCCAGGGGATCACAACAGCGCTGCTAAGAGCACCTCTTTCTCCACTGTGGCCAGTCAGCAAAGCAGAGGATGCATCTCCATCCCCTCCCTTGGGGCACTAAGCTGCCTTGACAGGAGCCACAGCTGAGATGTCCTGCACCCTCCCTGCCGGTTCCAAGGATAGCAGTCTTCATTACCCAAAGGGACTGTAAAGCTTTTACCTGTCCCCCAAGTGCTCCAAAGGGACATCATAGCGTTCAAGGTCCTTCCCCCTCTCGGGAGTCAGCATGTCCTCTGCAAGGGTGCTGGTGGACTCTGCTGGGCTTTGCAGAGCCCCTCACTGAGCAGCTTCTCCATGGGAATGCTCATCCTGTTCACTCCAGCTGGAACATGATACCAGCTTAAAATCACACAGGGAATGGTTTTACCACTGTTCTCACTCTGTACTGCCCTTTCACTTATCAAGGGTGGACTATTTCCAAGCATAGGCTAATGCTGCTCCCACTGCCATCTGCAAGAGGCACACCCACTCCCTTAGGGCAGTGCTCAGAGCCTTGCAGTATCCCATCCCAGCAGGGCATTGGAAAGGTTTCTGTGAATGTTAAATTGGCTGCTCTGCTAGAAGAAATTAACCTCAGAGCAGGTGACAGCTGAAGAAGCTGCCCAGGGCCAGTCTTTCTTCCAGCAGAATTGCTTTTCCAGTCCTCGGAGACTCATTCGGAAACTCAGCTTGGCAGAGATGTGACTTAGACCAAGCTGATACTGCACAGGATGATTTTGCAAGCTCTGGGAAATAGGGAATCTGGAAAATACTGCAGGAAACCCTTGTGGGTGGTGCACACAGATTTCGTATCCCGCTGGATGTTACCTGCTTGCTAGGATGCTGTGCTAAATAGGACTGCTTGTTTCGGCATAGGTAGGTTAAGGGTCCTGCTTCAGGACTAAGCCTCCTATGTGCCAGAATAATAAAAAATAGCATTCAATAGCAACAATGCATCTGTTCAGAAATGTGGATGCTGTTGTGTCACTGTCAGGTTTCAAACCTTGAAGGAACGGCTCATCCCATGGCCAGCAGCACCAGCATGCCAATAGGGCTGAGTTTCCACTAGAGGGTTGTAGTGCTGTATGGAAGCAGATGCGGTTCTGTGGCAGAAATATTGTATGTACTCCAGGCCTTTGTCAGCAGATCAAAAGCATCCTGCGATATCCTGGCTTCCAGCAGTCTCTGCAGTCTCTGATGTACACAGCCTGCAAACTGCGAGAGGGCTGGTGCCTGAGCAACCTGCTTCCTTGCCTTCCCTGAACAGCCTCCAGTATTCACATGACTCAGCACCCACAATGCATATATATATATGCATAGATACAGATATAGTAAGTAAACACACTGTGCCAATGCAAATACACACACACACACACAGAATGTTTATTTGTGTACCTTGGATTTTGATGCAGGAACAGCCACAAGGCGTGGCAGAGGCACAGTATGGCAATAAGCCAGGGCACCACTGATGAAGCAAAGCCCACAGCCTGGCAACACAGCAAATGGGTCAATTAGCAACATCGGCACAATGATAAAATCATAGAATCGTTTAGGTTGGAAAAACCCTTTAGGTCATTCAGTCCAATCATTAACTGAGCACTGCTAAGGCGACCACTAAACCAAGTCCCTCAGTGCCACATCTACAGCACCTTTTAAATGCCTCCAGGGATGGTGACTCCACCACCTCCCTGGGCAGCCTGTTCCAATGTTTAACAACACTTCAGTGAAGAATTTTTACCTAATATCAAATCTAAACCTCCCCTGGTGCAACTTGTGGCCATTTCCTCTTGTCCTAGTGCATGCTACTGGGAAGAAGAGGCCAACCCCCACCTCGCTACAACCTCCTTTCAGGTAGTTTTAGAAAGTGATAAGGTCTCCAGTGCCTCATCAGTTCTGAGTGCAAGGGGATTCTGCTGGCCACACTGTTGCTCATCAGCAGAATTGGGAAGCATTAGCTGTTTATATACAACTGTGGCTCCAGGTCAGGAGCTGCCATGCGCTGCATTGCACCAAACACAGATGCTGGTCCCTGGAGATTGCAAGACAGCCTTAAGCAGAAGCCATCAGAGGGGACTGCCACTTCTGCCACCAACCACGTCCCCACGTTCAGTACAGCTCAGTAGGTCCTCAGAGGTTCATGTGTATGTGACCCCAGTATGCGTCCATACATCTTTTACAGCCGTCTTCATATTTTTGTGTGTGGATCTATAGACTCATCAAATGGTTTGGGTTGTAAGAGACCTTTAAGGATCATGTAGTCCAGCCCCCCCTTCAATGACCCTGTGTGCACAGCTTTCTGAGTAGCTGGTGTGCTAAGTGCTGACAAATGTACCAACTAGATGAGGGTGGTTTTGCTGCTGAAAACAAAAAATGGAGCTGTCTAGCACAGTGGAGAAAGCCCAAATATCATTGACGTTGCCTTCCTTTCACAGAAAGAGTGGGAAGGCAAATGCAACCACAAGGCTTGCTTGTAACATGGAAAACAAAGTGTGATATTCACAAAGAATTTACATAGTGATCAATTTATGTAACACCTGTTTGTCTGATCCTATCACTATTTCCATTTACAGATAGATGGAAAATAGATTTTGCCTACATTTTAATCCCTTTTGTTATCAGAAAGGCTTTGAGGAAGCAAGTAGGAGATATTCTTGCAAAATAAATGATTACAGCAAAAGATAGGCCTCAGTTCCCCTGGAAGATGACTTAATCTTACCTGAATTCAGATGCGCAAAAACCAACCATACAGTCAACAGAGAATTATAGAATACTCTGAGTTGGAAGGGACCCACAGCGATCATCAAGTCCAACAGCCAGACCGTAGAGCACTAAGACAGATTATCTGACCCAAAATAGATATTTGAATCCCCTGCCCTTTAAAGCTGGCTGGTGGAGTGCCTCTTCTCATGCTAGCAGAGGAAAAGAAGGAAGTCAAGTAAGCTGGTTCTTGATATAGAGGGAAAAAAGGCACCAGGGGAGTCACAACCATCTGGAGAGACCTGCAAGGTGGACACATAGGGTTGGGAGAGTCACCTCCCACAAATTATGGTTTCCATAAACAAGTCTTAGACCTCATGGAGACCAGACGGGCTGCAGAGCAGCGACTGGTGCTGGTGAAGCTTCTCCTCCTCTGAACTGGGTAAAGGTGGTGGCAGCATGGGCTTTTGCTAATAGCAATGCAGAAGAGCTCTGTAACTCCAGTCCACAGTGGTTACTCCTTTCCTCCTGGGTGCTGCCATCCCTTGGTGGATGAGCAGGGATGGGCAGCTGGCAATAAATTATGGAGAGAGCTATGGCAGAGAAGCATGGTGTGAAGGAGGGTTTGGAGTGTGTTATGATCAGTTGAGAAGGAGGGAAGGGAAGGAATGTGAGTTCACTACCTGGGAATACGGTGTCTCAGGACCTATAGGTTAGAAAGCTAGACTATATTTTTTGAATTGCCTGTTCTAACCGGTGTGGATATTCATAATCATTATGCAATAAATGTGTTTATTACTAATCTTTCACATCTAAAATTCCTGTAGAAGATTAAAAAAAAAAAAAGGAAAAAAAAAGATGTATGTTATTTGGGCAGTGTGAATGGCCAGGTGCAGCTGTGCACAAGCACCTGTGTCCCATCAGACAGCACCAAAACCCTTCAGCCGTGGTGCGGTACAAAGGCAGGTGTCTGTCTGCGCCTGTTTTTGAGAACAGCTCTGCAAACCCTCTTCTCACGTAGCGAGGAGCCTCATTCCCTCCCGAAGGAGTCATAAAATACAGCTTTACCCATCCTGCATGCGGCAATCAGGCAGGTTTAAGAGCTTAAGCGCTCGTAGGGTAGCAGTATTTAAAAATACTGCACCGACCTGCCTGCCTGCCTCGTTCCGCATCGCCACTAAAGCCGCTCCTCAGTACGGACTTGCGGGGCACATTGTTAGTGATGGAGGCAGAACATTGAACTTGCTAATAGAGAGGGAGTTGTTAAGCTCACGTCCTTTTGAGGCTGTGCCCAGGGCGATTAGCAGCTCGCACAAAGAGCCCGGTGCTACTCCCCCTGCTTCACTCACCAGCCAGCTGCTGAGCCGCGGAGCATTGGGATCGTGCACCAGCCAAAGAAGATGGCAGCAAACAGATTTAATCGCTTTAGGCTGTTTTATTAAACAAAGCCACTCAAAACAAACCCAACCCCACCGGCAATACACCAGCGAACCCAGCCCCACCAGCAACACACCAGCTCCTCATTTACACAAGACTCCTTTCCCCAGCCCTGGGAGAACAAAAAGGCTGAAGTGTAAATGAGATCAGTGTGGCTGAGTGTTACGCACATGAATATTTATCACGGAAGACCAGAGAGGGGCCAATTTGCCGACCTCCTGCAACAACAGGAGCTTTGTCATCAACAAGTGGGAGGGAAAGGGTAGGTGAAGAGGCTGGTCCATGCCTTTGTGCCGGCAAGGGCACGCGAGACGCTGGCGAAAGGTTCTGCTCGCGTGTGAGAAAAACTGTGGGAGCCACCAGCCAGGAACGACTCTGAGAGGATCCCGGGCTTTGGGACAAAAGCTAAGTACAGCAAAGTTATGAAGCAAGCATACAGTGTCTCTTACAATCATGCAATCACTTTAGGGAAAAAAAAAACCAACTCTGAAGAATTAACAGAAAGTTGTTACCATTCCTTGGGCATGCCAAGTGTTCATGATAAATCTTTCCTGAAGAAAAGAGCAAGGTTAAATCAAACTACAAAGCCCATCAAGCAGGAGATTTACAGCAGTCTAACTGGGTTAAGGGTTCATTTCTTAAACAGTTGAATTATGGCAGCTTCTGGGTATTGATATATTAAGCGTGCTGACCCCCTCAGCGCTGCAGGGAGTTAGGGTATGAGCAGCAATGGAGAGATAGCGCTAGTTATCGTTTTAATGTGTATTTCAAAGTCGCTTCCAAAAAAGAAGATGAGATAGTAGTTGAGTATTCCAGCCACGGACATAAGGAACAGGAACAAAATGATGCGCTTTCCAAACAAGTAGCCAGGAGTGCTGAGGAGACAGAAATGGGGTAAAGCAATTCATTAATGTGCATGACTTCACGTGAGAACTTTGGACCTTGCTGTTGAGACCAGCTGAAAGACCTCAGAGGCTCAGACAGAGGGGGCAAATTTCTGTTCTGTCTTACACTGCAAGGCAGCTGCATGGTCTTAAAATGTCATATTGAGGATCTATTTGGGCCTGGATTTGGCCTCTTGTTCTCAGTATAGGCTGCTGCTTACAGAAATCTCTATTCAGAGGGACTTGAATGTATTCTCAGCCATCAACGGCTGTGGGACAACTTTATTCCACACGTGCATAATAGGCTTTATTAATATAAAAAGACAGTCTTGTGCAAATAGTGGCACAAACATGCAAACGCGTGTTTGCAGAGGCTGTGAGCAGGAGCTCAGACCCTCTGACCCCAGCGCTGCTGCATATCCAAGGTCTCCCACAGCTACTCCCTTTCATCCAAACAAGAGGAGCTTTCCTGTGCTATGCTATGCCAGCAGCTGTTGCAGGCAGCACCACAAGCCAGCAGCTGTGCCTGTGGAAGTGGCGGCATCCAGCTGTGCTGCTGCCACAGTCTGGGTTTTGTAAAGAGGCTCTGCAAGTCCTTACCTCTGAGTCCTCTCCCCGAGGTAGCCCACAAAGTACTTCTGCCTCACAAACAAGTACATCAGGCCAGCAAAAGCAGCAGGAGCTGGGGAAAGGGTAAAACAAGGCATTACAAACACTGGCTCATGTCTCACTGTATCTACTCTTCTCATCTGCTGCCTGGGCCAGACTGAGAAATGGGAATCTGCAGTCTTGGGTTATGGGACAAGCACTGGAACTGGGAATGGAGACCTCTGCATGGGAAACACATCTTTTGCTTTGCCCTTGCTCCAGCTTTTCTGGAGACTTTGTGAGTATAATCCTGCCCACAGCTGTGCCCACTGTAGAGCACACGCTCATCACCTTAATTCCAGTACCTAAAGGGAGCCTGCAAGAAAGCTGGAGAGTGACTTTTTACAAGTGATAAGACAAGGGGGAATGGCTCTAATCTGAAAGATGGCAGGTTTAGATTATATATAAGGAAGAAGTTCTTCACTATGAGTGTGATAGGGTGCTGGAACAGGTTTCACAGAGAAGTTTTGGATGCCCCATCCTTGGAAGTGTTCAAGGTCTGACTGGGGCAACCTGGTCTAGTGGAAGGTGTCCCTGCCCCAGCAAGGGAGCTGGAATGAGATGATCTTTAAGATCTTTTCCAGCCCAAACTATTCAATGATTCTGTGCAATGCAGTGTGGTCACGCCAGGCTCAGGAAAGAGGTTGACAACTCAGGCAATGTCCTCACCAGAAATAAAAGGCAACAGATATATGCATTACAGTAGCAGTAGCTGGAGGACTATACTGTGGTCCAATACTAATTTCTCAGGATATATAAAGGGGCTTTCCCCCATAATTCTAGCTTTCCTCACAACTGCAGGCAAAAGCCCCTCTTCTTCTCGTCAGGAAACTCTTTTTTTTTCCCCAGACTGAATAGCCATGGACCCCAGGTAAGTACTCAACTTTAGGTAAACTCACATTGCATTGAAGAGAACCATATTTAGAAATGCAGGTAAATACTCCTGGGTTGCCTCTCAGCACTGGGGAGGACTGGCAGTTCTGGTAATTTAATAAAATAAGCCTATTTCCCATCCCAAAAGTGAATAATGTGGCATCCATCAACATTACTACAAGTAATTAGTACAACACGTACTAAACCCTTCATGCCAAACAAAGGGAACTCATCCATAATGCCAGGAGGGGAAATGTTCCTGGCCCGGAATGCCTTGAATCATGTCTGAGAACACATCTGTTGGCATGAGCCATGCCATGAGTGTGCTGCTACTCAAACAGAATGTGTAGCTGCAGGACAGGAGGGTGAGACAAATTCCCCTGCTACCAGAGCATTGGTCCCCAGAGTTGTAACTTCTGAAGCATGCACCATCCCCTCCTGAAAGTGGTGCAAGGTTGAAAGGACACACACACACACACATACACCCCAAAAAGAATGTTACCTTGGCTGCAGAGAAGGCCAGCACACCAAAGCACAGCGAGAAATGTAGGGTACGTGTGTCCACAGTTCTGGCTAGAATGGAATTTATAGGAAAGAAATCAGAACACAGGGAAATAGAAACAAAATCAATGTGTTTCACCAGTAGAGAATGGCGGGGTGTGAATTTGGGCTGCACCAATGCCATTAAGGGTATACCACAGAATGCTGGGAGGCCCCTGACCTGCCAGGAGCTGTTTGGTGTGTTTGTGCCTGAACAGGCCTTCTCCTCATCCATGCCTGCTTCCCTGTTTCCTCTCATAGATGATGACGCCTTTGTCCTGCCTGATGTGGCACACAAACCATCCCATGCACACATCTGGCACCTACAAAAGCCACTTTCTCTCTAAGCTGTTTGATCATGGCATACATATAAGAGATGCTCTCTGCTTTATTGGCTGAAAATCATTGTAATTGAGTCATATTAATGAAGTTACTGAAGGAAAACAACAAAAGTGGAATTGCACCACAAATAAGAGTGTCCCACAGAGTTAACATATGTCTTTGCTGGGGAACAGGAATAGTTTCCAGCTGCCTCCTTCAGCTGGGAATGCTTTCTGAGGGGGAAGCACTCTGCCCTTGGCAGAGGTTGCACACCTGTGAAGGGCAGCCCTTGGACATCCTATCCAATTTCAAGCACACTGACAGTACCTCAGAAGTAATAAAAAATATTTTATGTTCTTTTCTGATTTCGAATTAAAGAAGAGGTCTCAAAGATGAGAGGTACGAATACATACTGCAACAGGTTGCCCAAGGAGGTGATAGATGCCCCATCCCTGGAAACATTCAAGGTCAGGTGGGACAGAGCTCTAAACAACCATCAGTTGAAGATGTCCCTGCTTATGGAGGGGTTGGACTAGATGAACTTTAAATGTCCCTTTGAATGTAAAATAGTCTATGATTCTGTGTGGCAGAGAAGTGGAGAAGCAGAGACCTGTGTGCCAAGGGAGGTGCCAGGACCAAAAGGTTCATACAAGCTCTGCCACCTGCCTGCTGCTCAGAAAGCTGGGGTTTCTCTGCTGTCTCTTTCCTTTTGAACCACAGTGCCCTTGGGACTCAGGCTGTGCTTGTGTCACACTTCCAGTGCAGAAAGGTGAACTGGTTCCCAAGGGAAGGATACTCCTAATGGCTGCAAGACCTACATAGATGCAGCACATGGAGTCCAAAAGGGTGCTGGGTTCACCCAGAAACATGTTGGAGAACCACAGGTCTGAACACTGTCACAACAGGCACAGCAAAGGATTATGTACAAATCCTTCACCTGAGGGCATTTGAAACCCACCTCTGGCCCCCCAAAAGGGTTTGGATTAAACCCTAATGAGGAATGTGATGAACCTCACTCTGCCCCCCTGGCTCCTCAGGTGTTGTCTACTCACTTGGCAGTGTAGACACGGTCGAAGGAGGAGGATCCCTGCCGCTGGAACCCCTTGCCGTTGCAGTGTTTGCTTTCATGCTCCAATTTGTAAGCAAAAAAGGCTGTGAAAAAACCCACAAAGTATTCAGCCTGAGATATAATTCGGAGATACTGCAGAAGCTGGGATTTGTGGAGTCAGCTGTGTTCTCATGAGCATCCAGGATGGACAGACAGAGAAAGAAAACATGAGTGTGTGGAGGTGCAGGATGTGGCCAGTGTGTTCACTCTGTCACCCAGGTTTAGCCAAACCCTCTGTGCAAGAATGCAGTGCAATGCAATTTCATGCATCCCCACATGTCCCTGTGTCACTGGTAGCAGGCTCTCACCTCTGTGCCCTGCTTCATGTTCACATTGCACTTCTGGCAGCCAGCTCCTCTTCTGCAGAAGTACTGCCCTGACATGGTCCTTTGAGCCCCCAGTGGGAAAAGAACTTTCCAGTCAGAGCTGCCAATCCCAAATCTTGCTCTCCAACAGAGCAGGGAGACAAGACAGTCTATTCTCTTTTAGTGAAACCCATTTGCCAAACCAGAGACATCCTGCAGGGCTGGTTCTTTTCCCAGAAAGGCCCCTTAAAAGCCTGGTCCCGATGGCTGATCTGTATGAGTCCATCTTGTCTGCATCCTCCTTTTAAGCTACAGTGTTGTGCCAGAGTGTTAGCGGCTGCAAAAATGCAGCACCTCAAGACAATGTATCATGTTCTTGACAAACAAGATTTATCTGATGACACTAAACCAGAGACCATCAATCATGTGTCTAAATACACCAGAGAGCACCCTGGCAGGCTACAAGCTGCAAGCTTTGTGTTGTCATGCACTCCATCTCAGTGCATCCAAATCACTCTGTGGCATAAAAGATAACCCATCAGGAAATACATTATTATAATAATAGAAATGTAACTAGATAAACTGCAGGATTTCATCCCTGAAATCTGAAGAGTTGCGTCTTTTTTCCCCTCACTGATGCTGTAAATAGGTCTTTTGTACTTCCATTGTCTTCACTAAAAGCTATTGAGTTTTTTAACTTTTCAATGTTGTGTGATTCCCTGGGTACATACAGCCTTTCTCCAGAAAAACCCACAGTGCTTTAACCCAGCATCCCTACACTGAGCCAGACTGCAGACGCTCCCACTGCCATCAGCACGGTGCACTGGGCAGCTCCTGGAGGACCCAGACCAGGCACCATCCGGTGGCACAGCCACCAGGAGTCCTCAGCATCTCCACCTGCCCACCAGCCCAGCCTTTGGCACAAGGTTATTAACCTGTCTACAGTGACTAAGAGGACCTAACTGAAGAGGAGTAGGTTGATCAGTATCTTTTTGTTCAGTGCAAAGCTGCAGTGGTGGGGGACCATTTCTTTCAGGTCTGGGATCACATTAGCTCACTGGTAGCATACCTCCTCCCTTCCTTTTAACGTGTGGGTGAAATCAGTAGAAGATACCACAGCTTCCAAAAAAGCCAAGTAAGCTATTTATCTCCCTCTCCACCGCTGTAGGCACTGCCACTTCCGAAATGTCAACATGCTGTTACAGAGAGGCTCCACAACGTTAAGAGGCAAGAGGATGGTATCACAAGCCAGCATGAGATGAGTGAGAGGAGCAAGACTGGAGCAGAGAGGTTTATTTCAGTTTAGCTGTTCCAGGAGATAATGCCCTGAGGTTCCAGAGCTGCACAAACTGCCCAGAGCCTGAACTGTGGCAGTGCCACTCTGGTCAATTTAATGTGCAAGAGTTCAATGTAAGCCTGGTTGCTTTAGAAGTCCATGCCAACAGAAACCATGAGCTGAAGATCCAATCTAGCCAGTGCTGGCAAATGTGACCCTTCTTTCTCTCAGTGTCACTTTGCTTCTTCCATTCTGATCTCCTCAGCAATGACCACTGATTTTATCCTAAAAGCTGCTGGATTGCAACATCTTTCTGACAAAAGAACAAAACTTAGAGCTGCATGTGTGACTCAGCGGTATCTGGCCACATGAGTCATTCTGCAGAATATAGAGATTTCCAACATGAACATCATGGAAATGTAAATGGACATCATTAGGGGCAGCACCACCTCCATCTTTAGGAATAACAGCATTCACTCAATCCTGCCCCAGATGCAGAGAAGCATGTAGTCACAAATTTAGATGGTACTGACTTCAGGTACTTAGGGACAGTCAAGCAGATGGCCAAGTGTTTTACTGAATGAGAGCCACAGCAAGAGTTCAGTACAACTGATAGCCCTTAACAAGCATTTCTACTGCCTTAACTATTGCATTCGTTGCAAGACTGCATATCAGGTCTGGTCTTTCTAGACAGAAAGCCTGGGAAGAGGAAATCAGATGATGCAAGGCTTGAAATCATGGTTTAGGGCTGTCTGCCTCACGTGATTGGCACGCTAAGTCTTCTGTCAAGCATTCTGCTTCCTCTTTGTAGCAGTTGGATCAATAATCTCACAGAAAGACTGCCATGAGATAGAAGTGTGTGTCAGGATGGAAGGCTGACAAATCTGAGTGAGAGGAAAAAAACCTGTATATAAAGTCATATGATTAAATAGTAACGAATGTGCATTGGACACATTTTCTTAGTTACGGTATGTACTCTGGTCTCAAAAAGCCGTATTCTGATGATGTCACATGCTGCTCATTTATCAGGAAACAACATTTGGTTAAATGATGTGGTATTTAGTGCTTATGTCGAAACTAAACCTATCGTCTGCATCTCTTTTTTTTTTTTTTTTTACTCTCTCTAGCAGCTAGGCTCTCACCACTTCCCCTCTCTGCAGCAGCCCAAGAATAGCCCATGTCCTAGGACTGAGTGTGGAGTTTGTGCTCAGTGGGATTCGTAATGAGAAGCCATCACTAAAGATTTCTGGAATTTGCACAAGCTCCCCATCCCAATGCTGACTCTCCTTGAATCTGGGCAAACTCAGTGCTGCTGGGGAAAAACCTCACTCTTTGTGTTCTGAGCAGAATTTCCTACTAAAGCGATTAAGAATTTGTAAGAGATGATGGTCAAGTTAAAATCTAGTTTGCACAGGAGAGAAACTTGTTTTATTCAAAAAACCCTGAAGAATAGTAAGGCCTATAGGAGATCTGAATAACAACTAGAAAAGGAAACTTCACCACCACAGGAAATGTGCAGTGTTCTTGGGAGCACAGTTAAATGAGATTGCTTATACTCTAGATGCAGGAGATGCAGGAAAGCGGGATAGCTGCCTGCGCACAAATAACCCACCCAGACTCCTCCAACGAGGCAGTGCAGTTCTGTCCCCTTCACCCAGCTCCATTCATAGGTCTGACCCATTGCACCCCTCCTGCAGACCCAGTCACTGCCCACAGCAGCTGCTTCAGAGCAGCCCTGGCTGACCACGGTAGGGACCTAGGCCAGGAAAGGAGGTCTCAGTCATCCCATTAAAATGCATATTGTCCCAGAGTATCCCACCATATTAGTCCTTTCACTAGGTGACACACGTATAACAAACTCACTCTCGAATATCACAGACTAGGACCATGACACTGCTGGGATACTGCCACAATGGCACACAAAATTCCAAGCCTAGAAGACCATTTCAAAATCCAAAGTCGTGTCTAAGCACACATGGACTTGTAACCAGAGATTATCTATCCGAGATCAGCTCAGCATACATCATCCAGAACATTCCTTCGCTCCCTTTTGGACCTTAAATAAATGCTTATATTTGTCTTACCGTTCTGGACGACACTTAGCAAGGTGACAAAGGCAAGCAGGACAATGCTTCCCAGGGTCTCCTGGTCCATTTTGTGAGTGGGCTGTCAGGGTGGATGGTGCAGCCTCGGTGGCAGCTCAGCACTAGGAGCACAGAAGGAGGAAGTGAAGGTCTTATCACGAATCATGAAACACTTCCTATGGCTTCACAGGAGAGTGGCAGCTCTCTGTTGCTCCAGTGCCTGTCAGACCAACAAGCTCAGGCTTGCTTATTCATCATATACAAATGAAGCACAGAGAATCAAGAAATTACGTGTCTGTGATCTAAGAGGATATAGAATGTGGAAAGACATCTATTGCCCTTCCTACACAGGAGGAAAATAGTGACCTCGATATCTGAAGTATGCCTGAGCATTTGGACAAACATCTCTGCGTGGAACAGCAGAAGGCTGAAAGAAACCAGCCAGGCTGTTGCAGCATTGTTGGCAAGTGTCCGACCACCCCAGAAGGAGAAATAATGTTGGTGACTCTCAGTAATGCAGTTGCCCCATCCCTCTGTCTGTCTCTGCTCCACCAAGAGGTCCTGAGTGCTGCGTAGCATCCAAACCATGGCCGGACAACTGGTTACCTCTCTCTGGATGGGACAGAGCCAGGCAGGAGGTCCCAGCAGGAGCCAAGCTGCAAAATTCATCTTGTTCAGTGGGGATACATCTACTTACAATGGTGTTCTTATCCAGTCTCTCTATCATGCAAACTTTTATGATCTGTACTATTATTAGATATGGAAAACTCTCAGGCACTTTGGATACAAGCAAATAAACTGAAATGAACTGGCTAAGAGGTGATTAACACTGTGACCTACTGTTATGTTAAAAGGAAAAGGCTGTCTTTTTGGGAGACCTTCCCTACAGTCCACACAGACGTGACTGTGAGAAGCAGTGCCATAATGATCATCTAGGTTTAGAGTTGGCCTGTGATATTTTCTTCAGATTTTTAACTCTTGCCAAATTTGCTTTAGGAAAAAACGCAAATCCAAGAACAAAAAGAAAAGCACAATAGCTCTTTGACAGTGCTTTTATTCAGGCTGAAGTTCTTTTTTTCCCCAGAAAATGATCTTATTGAACATCTAAGTTTATATTTTGTGGTCTACCATGCACAGGATTGTAGCTGGTATTTATGGATGATACTTAATGCTAAGCACCTACTAATCTTCTGAGAAGAAAAATCCACCACCTAAAAGTGGTTATGGAATTAAGTCAAAAGAAGAATATTGTCTAAGCAGAGACCAATGTTATGACTGTAAAGAAAGGAGCTGTGCATGGACAGTGGGGGATGTAGTGGGGCAGCAAGAGGAGAGAGCTGCTAACAGAAGACAGCGAAGGGGACAGCGCAGGTCCTCAGAGCATCCATGACAGGAGGACTCCCATTCATCCTCTCACAGCAGATACTGAGCCTTCTCTTTCTTCTGCCTGTTCTACACTGGTGCAAACCTACCAGGTAGCTTGCAGCTTGCTTTTGATTTACAAGTGGCAGAACAAGCACATGAGCCTGCTCCAGCTTGCCAAGAAAGCACACACGCTTCCCTGCTATCAAAGACTTCTGAAAGGTGGATTCTATTCAGCAGAATTCTCATGTAAAAGAGGGTGGGAATAAGGCTGCTGAGGATTGAAGTTGCCGTAATGCAAAAAGACACACAACATACCATGTGTTTACACCAGCAGTCTTTTCAGCTGACTGACCCAAGCTCCCAGCCCTCGATCTGTGTGCTGGCCAGGTCGCAACAGCTGAGCTGCTGATGACTTCACTTTCTCCTTGTCCTGTGCTTTGTTTTCCAGCTCTTTGCTTTGCTGCCACTCAGTGCCTCTCACCACACCCTCATGCCCACTTTGCTCTTCTGCTTTGCCCCTTCTGATTTCTACCTAGCAGCTCTTGGCACCACAGGACACTTTGGCATTTTGGTGCTTGGCATTCCTGGCACTTTGCTGGAAATGCAGCCTTTTACCTCCTCTTACCGAGGTTTGCTCCAAAGCCATCCGTCATGTATGCAGGGAGGAAAACAGGGTTTCACACTCCTTCCTGCAATAAAAAGACTATGACATCAATTCCAAGGCTTGCTAAAATGATTTCTGGGTGTGCAGGGAGAAAAAAGCTTTGCCAGCAAGAATCTGTTTGGTATGGCTGCCTTAAAATATAAACTGCAAGGGTTTGAGGTTTTGTTTGGTTTGTTGCTTTTTTTTTAAGTGCAACATCTCTCTGAGGGCTCTGCTTGAGGAAAAGCAGAGGAAATCAAGATGGTATGAGAGACATGGAAGTAGGCCTTTACCACGTCAAGTCAGACGTGTGTAGTCAGAGCAGAAACATCTTGTGGAGAGTAATACTACCTTTTCACACCCCTTGGCACTGGAATAGCTGCAGAATAGAAGGAAGTTCTGACAACTTTTTTTGCAATTTGGGGAATTGCCTTGGCAAGGAAGAGCTAAGATGGGGCTAAAATGACTCTGCAAACAGCTTCTGCACATTAAATTGTTCCCTCTCCCTGAGACCTAAACATACACACAGTATCACTGTCTGGTTCAGGCAAAGCTGGCACCACTGGAAAACCCTGCCCAGCTGGGAGAAAGATCAGTGCAAAACACCTCTATCATATCTCAGCTGGCCATTTGAAATATGGGATTTTCTCAAGTAGGCAAAAATAAAAAGGGGGGAGAGGGTAGGGACACATACCCTAGGGAACAGGGCCCACACCCTCTTTAACCCCCAGCTGTGGCTGGACCTCTTGGCAGAGGTAATTTTGCACTTCAGCAGCTGCTGTCAGACCCCAGCCCTTTTGCTTGCTGCATTGCTGTTTGACATCCACATCGTCCTGTCTGAGGAAGATAACCTTGACACAGTGAGCCATGAAGCTCACAAAAATGTGCAAAGCCAGCGAGCTTTTCCAGTTGCGCTGTGAGGCTTCCTGCACATTAATCTCCTCCTCTGAAATCTTGAACAGCCAGTCAAAATAATCCTTTCGTAGAATTGCTTTCATAGTGAAGAGGAAAGGACTGGGAACGCAGTTCTATAAATATCTTTTGGGATGTTCATCTCTCCTCTCCTCTCATGCACTCTGATCAGCGCTCAGCTACTAGGACTCCAATGAAAGTGTGTCTCTTGATAAAATAAAAGCTGCTCATATGAAACTCCCCTGTATCAAAGCCAGGTGACACACAGCCATCATGCTTTATCATAAATGCAACGGGACACAGGCTCCTTGGACTGGCTGGTTAATATTAGCACTGTGCTTTGCAAACTCAAAGCGCCACAGAACCATCAAATATAGTACATACACACACGTGTGGGTGACTACCTGCCGTCACGTCAGTCTGCTTCAGCATTGCCTCCTTGCTGAAGCCTGACAAATCCTCAACACAGCACATGAACAGAGCTGGAAATGTGAAGTGCAACACAAAGAAAGGGGCAACGCTGCAGTTTTTAAAATGCTGCCTTCATTTTGCACAGCCAAGAAAATGACACTGTGGGAGCCTCAAAAAACCCTCCTTCTCCACATTTTGCAGGCTTCTTCCTTTCACTTACTGTCTTCATGCTCGGTTTGTAAAAATTCAGCTCAAAAGACAGAGCTGGAAGACAGAGCTTGTAGTCCCTCTGGGCCCCCTGGCACAGCCTCCTCCTCCTCACCCTCTGTGTCTCATTGTTTTGGTTTAACCCCAGTCAGCAACTCAGCCCCATGCAGGCACTCACTCACTCCCCACCACAGGGCTGGGGGAGAGGATCAGAAGGGCAGAAGTGAGAAAAGGGAAAGCAAAGGCCATGCATGCAAGCAAAGAGAAACCAGGAATTCATTCAGTGCTTCCACAGGCAGGCAGGTGTTCAGCCATTTCCAGGAAAGCCAGGCTCCATCATGTGAAATGGTTATTTCAGCAGACAGTGCCATTGCTCTGAATATCTCCCCCTTTCTTCTTCCCCCATGTGCTGAGTTTGATGCCATACGGTATGGGACAACACTTGGATCAGTTGGGGTCAGTTGTCCTGGATGTGTCCTCTCCCAATTCCTTGTGCACCCCCCAGGCCACTCACTGGTGGGGTGATGTGAGAGGCAGAAAAGACCTCGACTCTGTGTAAGCCCTGCTTATCAGTAACTAAAACATCCCCTTGTGATCAACTCTGTTTCTAGGACAAATCCAAAACACAACCCCATACCAGTTGCTGTGAAGAAAACTGTCTCTACCCAAACCCAGCACATTCACACCTGCTCTCCTCTTCCTATATGCAGGAGTGCTGCACTGCTGACTGACATCCCTGTGGCTGCACTTCACCCCTTTCTTCAGCCCTCCTGCCTCACCGGTGGGCCCTGTGCTGTGGGGTTTGTGTGCCAGGCTCACCTTCCCTGGTGCGGGTGGCTGGATTTATCTTTATTAAATATCAGGGGGCTGAGCCTAGAGAGTTGCTGCAACGTAGCAAGATCAGTTTGAATCCAAGCTCCTCCAGCAGGATGCTGGAAAGCCACCTCCAACATAGGCACATCCCCCAATTTTGTATTGTCTGTGCTATTGAGAGACTGAATTGAGCAGAGCCAGGAGAGCTCCTTCTGAAGCCTCTAAGGCAAAGCCCCATGATTTTCCAGGATGCTATTGATTAGTGGGGTTTGAACAGTGCTTAATGAGTGGCAAAACCACTTTACAGGGATGTTCGCTCTCCTGTCTTTCCCTCCTTTGCACCCAGATGCAGCTTCTCAGCAGCCACTGTGATACCATGTGGTGTCACTCTGGTGGGCTCCAGACAGCCATGACAACCACTCACCCTATCTATCACAGGGAGAAATTCAAAGAATCATAGAAGGGTTAACGACAGAAAGAAGTTCTTGTCCAACTCCCTGTTCAAGCAGGCTCTCCAGGATCATGTCCAGTGAGCTTTTAAATATCTCCAAGGAAGAAGATTCCACAACCTTTCTGGCCAACCTCTGCTTTTATAGTGAAAAAGTGTTTCCTGATGTTCAGAGGGAACCTCCTTATGTGTCAGTTTCTGCCCATTGCTTCTGTCCTGTCACTGGACACCACCAAGAGCCTGATTGCATCCTCTTTGTACCCTACCTTCAGGTATTTATAAACTTTGATGAGATCCTCTGGAGCCTTCTCCAGGCAGAATAGTCCCAGTTTCTTCATAGGAGAGATATTCCAGTCCCTTAATCATCTCTGTGGCCCTCTGCTGGACTCTCCAGTATGTCTATGTCCCTCATGTAGTGAGGAGCTCAGAACTGGGCACAGTACTCCAGATGTGGCCTCACCAGTGCTGAGCAAAGGAGCAGGATCCCCTCCCTCCACCTGCTGACAATGCTTTGTCTAATGCATCCCAGGGTACCATTTGCCTTCTTGGCCACAAAGGCCCACTGCTGGGCTCAAACTGAACTTGCTGTCCATCAGAACCCCCAAATTCTTTTCTGCCAAGCTGATTTCCAGCTGGGTACCCCCAGCATGTACTGGTGCATGTGCTGGGTTTTTTTAGTCCACAGCTCCAGGACTTTGCACTTCTCCTCGTTGAACTTCATGAAGTACCTGTTATCCCATTTCTCCAGCCTGTCAAGGTCCCTCTGGATAGCAGCATTACCCTCTGGTCTGTCAGTCACTCCTCTGAGTCTGGTGCTGACTGCAAACTTGTTGAGGATACACTCTGCCCCATTATCCAGATCATTAATGCAATGTTGAGCGGTATTGATCTCTGGGGTACACTGCTAGTTACTGGTCACCAAACAAATCATGCCACTGATCATCACCCTCTGGGCCCTACCGTTCAGCCACTTTTCAATCCACCTCACCATCTGCTTGTCCAAGCCACACATCAACAGCTTCTCTGTGATGATCTCACAGGAGACAGTGTCAAAGGCCTCGCTGTAGTCCAGGTAGACAATATCCACTGCCCTCCCCGCATCTACCAGGACAGTCACTTCATCATGGAAGTCTATCAGCTTGGTCAAGGGTGACTTCCCCTTGTTAGAGCCACACTGAGCACTACTGACGATTTCTTTGTCTTTGATGTGCCTGAAGATGGTTTACAGGATTAGATAATCCACATTTCCTTCTTGCCCTTCTTGAAGATGGGGGTGAGGTTTGCTTTTCTCCAGTCCTTAGGCACTTCCCCTAGTTGGCGTGATTGATCAAAGCTGATGGAGAGTGAGTGACTTAGAATGGATCTGCCTTCTCCCTCAGCATGTGTGATATGTCCCATCAGGGCCAATGGACTTAGGTACATGCAGGTTGCTTAAGTATTCCCTGACCTGACCCTCATCCCCCTGGGGTATGTCTTTCTTGCTCACTTGCTTTTCCCAAGTTCCATTTGCTGTCATTATCACCTTATTACCTTTTAGGTGACTGCAAATTGATTAATAATTAATTTTATAGACTTTTTAGAGCTGAGGCGAGGCTGCCTGGGCGGCAGATTCCCAGGTCTTCCTTTCCGCTCTTTTATCCTGTCTCATTTCTGTCAGTGTTCCCACTTTCCATTAGCTCTTGCAAATAATTACCAAAGGTCTTTGGGGTGAATTCTGCCTTCTGTTCTTCAAGTGTCTGGTCACAACCGGTCCTTTTGGTACTGAAACTCTCGGAAGCAAAGATGCTGGATACTTTGGCCATGTATTGAGTAACAGGCTGGTGCTAATTTTTGCCTTCCTCGTCCTTGGCACATGCTCTCGGAGCTTCCTCTTGCTGCCTGCCCTGTCTCCTAGGGCAGCTGTGACGCTCCCATCTGCAGCTGTCCCACCACCAGGCACAACTTTCACCGCTCGCTTTTGCTCGGCCACCGTCTCCCAACCCTTTGCTCCTATGGGAAAACGCCAGGAAAGCAACAGAGAAAATAAATAATAAAAAAAAGAACGACTGTTCTTCGGCTTAAAAAGGCAAAGAGACAGCAAAGCCGGCGGTCGGAGGCCGCAGCCTCCCGAAGCGGGGAGGGGCAGGGGGAGCGGAGCCGCGGCCGGGGATCAGGCGCGGCTCGGCGGGCTGTACCGCAGCGCGTCTCTGTGGCGCAATCGGTTAGCGCGTTCGGCTGTTAACCGAAAGGTTGGTGGTTCGAGCCCACCCAGGGACGGGGCGCGACCTTTTGGGCCGCGCCGCTGTTCTGTTTCCCCTTCCCCTCGCGGCGGCGGGAGGCGCCCCGCGCCGCCTTTTTGCCGCCGGGAGCTGCCCCGGACCGGCTGTCGGCGCTAGGGTCTCACTCCGCCTGCCCTTCCCCGGCCCTACGCAAGCGGTGGGGTTCGGGGCTCTTCCTTCAATCCCTCAAGGGGGGCTCCAGGCACCCATCGCAGTAGTGGGAGTTTCCGTAGTGTAGTGGTTATCACGTTCGCCTAACACGCGAAAGGTCCCCGGTTCGAAACCGGGCGGAAACACCACTGTATCTTTTCTTTTTCCTCCCTCCCCCTTACTTTCCTGTTTCCCTGGAGGGATGGCCCTGAGCAGAAAGAAGTCTCAGCTGAGATGGTCTGAACGACATCAGAAAACGTGGGACAAAACTTACAAGCCCCTGCCTTGGGCATTACTCAAGCCCCTTTAGAGAGTCATTTACGTAAAAAGGGTGTAGTAAGTATGTATATGATTCGTGCCAGCAGGGAAACAAATGGTTTTATTGCACCCTCATCAAACAATAAAACCAACTGTTGTAAGGTCATCAGTTTTCCTGAACCTTTATCTAGGAATACCTAAATTATGATAGGGAATCTGTCACATCACTAAATCCTAAAATTCCCCTTGTCACCCCTTTATCAAGGAATACCTGAATTATGGTGGGAAGTTATCAAGATACTAAATTGTAATGTAGTAATTAACCAGTTGTAAAAATAACGACTTAACTGTAGTCATATAAGGAGACGTATGTAAAAATTCATAAATACAAAATTTATAAATACTTATTTATACATATTCATGTAATGAATATGCATAAAGTGGCTGGATAAAAGCCAGACACACATTGTACCTGATGCACGAGTTGGTGAAGCGAAGACTCTCCCCTCGTGCCCAGGCCTGCATTGCTCTTACCATATAATAAACCTTTTTTTATAAAAAATTAAATTGATTTGGGTGAGGCTCTATTTCTCAGAAGGGTAATACAGACTCATGACTGGGGAGAAGCATCTCCTGAGGGTTTCTTCAGCCTCTCTGTTGAAAGCACAAGCTGGAGGCACCCAGATCCCTGCCTCTGTACAATCCTTTCCCAGCATCTCCTTCCTTCCTGAGCCCCATGGCTCCACCGTGTCCTGTGCTGTGCAGCTTCGGCGTTTCCCTCACAACTACCCTGTGCAAAACTAAGTGTGCCGCAAAATTCATCAGCCTGGTAATCCCATTAACCTTGCTTTCTCTCTTGCTCTGTCCACACACTGTCTTAGATCTATAGTTAGACTGTAAGTTCTTCCACACCGAGACCGAATCCTGGCAGACTTCAAAGCACAGCACACACTCAGGAGCTGCATGAACTGCTCGAAAGGTACCATGCTTTGCTCTGAGTACAAAGGGGGCTCACACCAAGAACAGCAGCTGCTCAGTTCTGCAAAAGGAACACAGACAAGACACAAATGCTGTCATTGATGCATTGTCAGGAAGGGAATAATTATTTAAAACAAAAAAATAGCCGGCCACGAAAAACATCAAAATCAGATTTGTAATCAGCACCACGGTGGATTTCTAGAACAGTGCTCTAGCAGGTATACAGCCAAAAATCCATCCAGGCAGCTCCTATGCAGATGGGCTCGTTTATTGTAGGCAGGATGTGAAAAGGTGGCCCTTTCCCCCTCCCTGTACATGATAAAAAAGTGTCTGAATGTATCATAAAATAGGTAGTAAGATCTGAGTCAGAGTGCTCTCTCCCCAGAGCTGATTCTGAACTGCAAGTGCCACGACTGTGCCTTTCCCAAATGAGAAGACACAGACTGACAGGACTCTACAGACAGATCTGGACAGGCTGGGATCAGTGGGCTGAGGCCAATTGGATGAGGTTCAACAAGGCCAAGTGCCAGGTCCTGTGCTGGGGTCACAACACCCTGCAGCACTGCAGGCTTGGGGCAGAGTGGCTGGAAAGCTGCCCGGTGGAAAAGGACCTGGAGGTGCTGGTTGACAGCTGGCTGAACCTGAGCCAGCTGTGTGCTCAGGTGGCCAAGAAGACAAACGGCATCCTGGCTTGTAATAGCAACAGTGTGGCCAGCAGGACCCGGGCAGTGATCATCTATCCCTGTACCCAGCACCACTGAGGCCACACCTGGAATACCGTGCCTAGTTTTGGGCCCTGCATTATAGGAAAAACATTGAGGTGCTGGAGCACGTCCAGAGAAGGGTGATGATGCTGGTGAAGGGTCTGGAGCACAAGTCAGATGAGGAGCAACTGAAGGAGCTGGGGTTGTTTAGCCTGGAGAAAAGGAGGATCAAGGGGGACCTTATTGCTGTCTACAACTACCTGAAAGTAGGGTGGGGTTAGCCTCTTCTTGCTGGTAATAACCAACAGGACAAGAGGAAATGGCCTCAAGAGGCACCAGGGGAGGTAGATTAGATATTAGAAAAAATCTCTTCACCAAAAAGGTCATCAAGCACTGGAACAGGCTGCCCAGGGAAATGGTGGTCACCGTCTCTGTGAGTGTTCAAAAAACATGTAGATGTGGCACTTGGAGACATGGTTGAGTGGTGAAGATGGCAGGGCTCAAAGCCAGTAGACTTTCGGAAATTCCTAGCACACTGATAAAAATGCCATAGTAGAGTGGCTAACTTCTGATTGCTAAACTCTACTTGCTCTCTGCCCACCTAATGTATTTCTGATTGACAGAAAACTACTGCAATACTTTGTACCCTCTTAATGGCAAATAAAAAACTGCATTTTAAAACTAGTCCAAATATAAAAAGTCCAGTAACCACTACATTCCACACAATTTCTTCAGTCATGAGGTTTTCATTCAATCTCAGCTGAATTCTCACCTGCACAGGCAAGTGAGAGGCTATAGAACATTTATGGAAACAAACAAATCTGCATGGCATCATCTTTAGTTTAAAAAAGGCAGCCAGGAACATGCAGCACTAACAGATTTATTTTCATACCTACTTTAATCTCAAGTGCTATTTATTTGCTCTTGGAGCTTCTATATATACGTGTACCCACACTGAAGCCCACGCAGCTGCAGACCGAGGTGTCCCAGTCAGTTTGCAGAGGGGCTGCCAGTGGTGACCAAAGGTACTTGTCTCTTTCAAGGTGTATCTTCACAGGTTGTGTGCCCCCATAGCCCCCCTCCTCTGCTATTAACCTCATTGTAATCCTTACTACCAGATCTTTCCCATCCTCTAGCAGGGCGTCTTCCTTCTGTTGCCCTATGCATTCTGCATCACCAACCACAGGCTCATGGGTTTACTCACCTTTGGGTCTGTGTCATGTCCTGAGACAGTGGTGAAGCAGCTCCCACTTCACAGATACAGGTCACTGCAACCCAGTCAGTCCCTGATGGTACCAGGCCTTGAAGGCAGCTCCCCACTACTCTGGGACAAGTAGTCGAGGCTGGGAAAGACGCTGCTTTTTAGTGGTTTGCATATATACATACACCACTTTGTTGGAAAACTACACACAGAAATCCTACCACCTTCCTCAAGTCTTGCAGATGCACCTATTTTATTAATGGATAAATCAAACTCTAATTTTGGTCAGCTTTTTTTTGTTTTAATTAGGGAATTCACAAACAGTCAAATGTTTCACCAGCAGTACACTGGCACTTAACATTCAGAATCTACTGATTTCTTTTCTACTGTAACGTTACCAATTACAGTATTTAAAACAAAGAAGCAGCTCAAGTTCTTCACAAACACTTATATTTCAAGACTGAAACCATTCACTGCCTGAAGTACCAATTTGATAACAATGTATGCACTTTCATCAGAAATAACGAGTTCAGGGCCACTGACTGTTTATTAAACACATTTTGAACTTAGTTCAAACAATCCAAAACCATTTAAATCTGTAGCCATGCCTTGTAATAACAATTATGTTTAATTGCACTCATCAGAAAAGTAAGACTGAGGACTTAAGGTTTTGAACTTGGAATCTAAAACAATGGAAAAAATGCAGAACACCTCTAAAAACAGCTGATATAAAGACTTGCTGATAAAATCTTTGTTATTTATGAGAATTAGAAAATCATACAGCTAATCTAACTTGGCATATAATACCCTCAGCTCTGTCTGTGCATTTAAAATACTCCCATCTAGAAAAACCAAAGCTATACACATCCAGAAACACCAAGGTGTGAATCCCTCTGCTTACTCACTGCTATCTTGCTATATTTTCCTACTACTTTCTTCCTATTGACCTTGCCTTTCCTTGGCACTCTCACATATGGACGGAGTGCACTGCTTGAGTTGTGACAAAGTCCTAGTGACAACAGTAATAGGCATTAACTTGCAGTTAAATTAATTCTTAGAAATCTTTGTTTTATTAATGATTTTGCAGCTATGAACAAGTAAAAGGTACATCTGATACTCTTTTTTAGAGATGCAAACTCTAGACCAAACTGTATCGATTTTATTTAAAAAATACCCTGTCTTGGAAGAATATTTTGCCAACTTACATTCACAGTTACCCAGGATGAAATCTCAGTACTTGCTGTAACTTTAAATAGGAAAATTTTTATCATGTATCTATCATTCCTTGGATCCAAGGGGTGTATACATCAGCATGAGCTTGTAGAACAGTAATTCTGTAAAGAGCTGAATGTCAGCCTAACAGAATGCTGGCCTCAAGTTTACAATGTTACAAATGATCTTCCTATCAAAGCATGCAAAATTGTCTGATTACAGAAGGTACTTTAATTCTTTTTTCAATGACAGACAAAGTAACTTTGGGAGTTGAGTGATCCTGTAAAATAAATCACTAGTACATAAATAATATTTCTTACACCATTGCATCATCAATACTAAAGTTTATTATTTCTCAAACTCTTTAGAGTATGGATGTTTTCCATATTAAAAGCAGCAAAAATTAAGACCTAATTAAAAAACATCATCATATTTGACAGCTAAAATAACTGTTTCTCAGAAAAATAAAATTCATTAAAACCTGATTTGCTTGTTACAATAAAATTTTAATAAAAAAAATACCTCGAATGTAAATTGTTCAAGTTCAGCCAGTGTGCAATTAAACTAGTTAGAAAATATAACTTAGTAGTGCTTTGTTTCAAAATATACATAATACTGAAAACACACTTAAACCCAAGAAACCGAGTATTTACCAAGTTTCAAACAGAGTTTCATCAAAATGAGGTAAGTCTATGTCACCTGCCATTGAGCTTGGTGCTGAAATGGAGAACAGGTCTTCAAGGATATCTTCCCTTGTAGGACTTTCAAAAGCAAGTTTTTTCCCACTGGGTTTGTTTATTGCATCAAGTTCCGAATTAGTGTCCTTTACAGGACTGTAGTAATTGTGGTCCTCGCTTGTCATTGCTGCATGTGGCACACTGCTCTTCTCATCAGACGCTGTCGCTGCAACGCTGCTATCCACCATTTCCATATACATACATTCATCTTCACTTTTTGGAGTCTCTAAGGAAGCAATAGTTGAAGTAGGGGACAGTAACTCTGCCAGTATTTCATCAGTGTTACTATGGCTAGTGCACCCTGACACAGAGTTTGTATTAAATTCAGACGCATTATTTGTGACATCCATCTGATACTGCAGTTCCCTTAAAAAGCTCTGCAATAATTCACTGTCACTTTGAGACTCAGTCTGTGATGGGGTGCTTACATCTGCACTCACAGACTTTTCCTTTTTCATCTGTTCCACTGCTAGTCTATCCAGTGAAGCCAACTTCTTCTTTTTAGCATTCAGTTTTTTTAACAGTTTCAGGCGAAGTTTTTTTGTTTTGTCACTGTCTGACTCTTCTGTCTTCCCAGAGTCATGGCCAGGTGAATGGAATGGAGTCACTTTACCTGAGGTACCCAACGTACTTCCTGACTTATTCCAAGTTGGACCTACACCAGTGGTATGACTTGCCATTGAAAGACGAGTGCTTTGAGAAAATCCTTTGAAATTTGATAAAGGATGACTATTATTATTATGAGGAGCCAGTGACTTCGGGGTCTCAGTTGTTTTGTTTGTACCTCTGCTTTGAAATCCACCGAAGTTACTTGCGCCCTTAACTGGCAGCCGCACTTCACTAACTTTTTCAATTGAGGGAGTTCTGCAACTTCTCTCATTCTTGAGAGCTGAGGCACTTGAAGGCATAAAGGAAGTATTCTTGCTTAATAATTTCTTTACCCAGCTTCCTACAAATCCTCTTTTTTGGTCTTTGTGTGAAGGCTGAACAGAATTATTGGCAGCAGCAGAATTGTCAGCTTGAGAATTAACCACAGTTTTGCGTGCATATTTCAAGTCAGGTGATTTTTTTATAGTATTCTCTACTGCCGACAACTTCTTGTTTAGCTGTATTTCTGAATTTAATCCATGTTCTCTGTTAGCTAAATTAGTTCTGTCATCTGTTCTTCGAGCAAGCAGTGAGTCAGATGAGTCAGGGTCATGTTTTTTGGGAACAGGAGGAGTAATATTTCCTTGGTTCAACTCTTCTAGAGGTAAGCAAGTGTTGGAATTTTCATAAAATGAAATGCATTCATTGTTCATAGCTAGACTAGCTCCAGCAAAGTCCCCTGTATATGGAGTGTTAAGCGAAAAAGCGGGTTCCTGCTGTTGCGGTGTGCCCATTTCAACAAGGTTATGTCCCACCATCTGCCCGTTTGGCAGGGATTTATTTCCTGAGTCGACTTGAACTTCTTCAAACATCAGTGTTACAAGATCATCATGTGCCACATCTTCTAAAGTATGATGAACAATGCTTTCATTCTCAACTACTCTCTGTTGTTTCTCCTCTGGAGTTCTCACAGAATCCTCTTTGTGGTGTTCTGCAGGTGTTTTGCCTACAGTGTTATCAAAACCACAGTGCAACACTGTGGAATTTGACTGTACATTATTTAGAGGAAAATCTTCAATATTTTTACTCTGAAACTGTGAATTCAGTTCTTCTGGAAACTGGGATGTTTGCTTTTCCCAGATAACAATATGCATCTCTGAAGGAGGAACTTCAAATCTTTTATGTCTCTTGCAATATGGCCCCTTTAAATCATCACATTCAAGCCAAGTTCCTGAAAAATAAATAGCAACCAGGGCAGACTGAGAGACTTTTAAAGGTGAAGTCACTATCCTCACACTTGCTAAGTACTTTTATTAACCCATTCCCATGACAAGCAGAAAATAGAGGGTTTTTTCTAGAGAAAACTGGGAGACTTCCACTGTAAAAATATCAAACACAAGCAGAACTTGCAGCAATATTATTACAGGTCAGAGTAGGTCAACCATAAAACAAAGCTAAGATTTTTTTGGCTGAGACATCTCGTCTGAAAATACCCTCACAGGTTTGAGGTAAGAACCACCTCTCAAATTAAGTTCCCCTGTAGACCTTTCCATTGCCTGGGTGGGAAGCAAGGGGGTTTAAAAGAAACTGCTCTCTTTAATACTCATCATCTGCAAATTGTTCATAGACCATGAACAAATACTTTACAGCTTTAAGAATTTAAAAATAGTTACATATGATGCACAGGCAGTTCTTAACTAGGCACTTCACAGCTGCTTCCTCTTCTATTTCTTAAACTGCGAGTATCAGGAGGATGGACTCAGGCTTTCCTCAGTGGTGCCAAGCAATAGGAAAAGAGGCAATGGGCAGAAACTGATGCACAGGAAATTCCATCTGAGAAAAAAACTTCTTCACTCTGAGGGTGACCGAGTACTGGAACAGATTGACCAGAGAGGCTGTGGAGTCTCCCACACCAGAGATATTCAAGAACCTCATTGGGGATATTCAAGAACCATTTGGATGCAATCCTGTGCCATGTGCTCTAGGGTGGCTCTGCTTGAGCAGGGAGATTAGACCAGATAACCCACTGTGGCACCTTCCAACTTTACCCATTCTGTGATTCTTACCATCAGGATTCAAGGACCAGGTTATGAAGTGCTTCTTATCTGTCTGATATTGAACAACAGATGTTATTTGGTAAGTGTCTTCCTCAAACTGAAACGAGTATTTCTTCAGGTTGTTATGCGGCAAGCCTTCCACAAAATGTAACATTAATATTGAGGGTACTCTGACAAAGAAACAATAAAGAACCAGTTTATTGCAATAAAACAGAGGCAAAAGTTCCTGATGAAAAAGTAAGGCATCTCTAAGAGTATGCGGTTCTGCCCTTACTATTCTACTTCCTCACAAGACTCTTCAGAGATTGCACAGCAGTCAAGGGAAAAGAATATCCCAATGACGCCATTTTGTTATAGATTAGGGGGAAAAGAAAACACCAAATAAGGGATTTGAGGAATGGGGAAAAGAACTGTTTCATAACCACAGCAGGAAACGATACTGTTCTCAAGTCAAACTAGTAAACAAATGATCAAACAACAGTTGTATCTACCAATGGCAGGTGCTGTGGAAAGGTTGACACTGGATACCATTTGTCTATATTTGCTGCTTGATACTAAGTATTTATGACCTGGATCAAACCCACGTGCTGGTCAGCATGTCAAACACTGTTCTATGTTTCATGTTTATTAAACACTATTTGCCATTTCAGCATTTAAAAATTATCTAAAAAGTGAGTATTTACCAGATTTTAAAGTTTAGAATCTCCATAAACCCAAAATAACAGTTTGGTTTTGAAAGTCCTATATTCAATAAATGAAGTTTCAGAATTTTATGTATTTTATTTTCAATTTCATATATTCAAACTTACTTTTCCAAAATCATCTGTCGTCTTTGATATCTATCACCACAGTTATTACACGGTCCAGTATGAACAGCATTAAGTGGATGCCAATCAGGGATTATATTTGTGAATGTTGTTAGTGTTTTCTTAAATCTGGACATAAAAAAACACACAAAAAAGAACAATAGAGTAAGTTGAATCGTTGATCAGAAAATACCAGGAGAAAAAAGTTATAAAAACATTATGGCAAAGCCAGATTCTACTCATGTTCATGCCATTTTTGTGAAATTCACTGTGACTGCATCACATCCAAGTCAGCACTGAATTCAATTCTACCAAACAGTATCAGTCACAATTTGTTTTCAGCAGCTCTGTGGCCTTCGGTCTCACATTATTTGATTATTTGCTCTTTCCCCCTTTTTATGTTATCTCTGTCTCCTTCCCAGCATAAGACAGAGCTTGTACCAGGATCCCCGTAATTTACTAGCTAATACAAAATCTCAAAAAGAGAATAAAGTGGCAACAAATTACCTCAGAATC
Organism: Margarornis squamiger; assembly: GCA_035222235.1. Taxonomy (NCBI): domain Eukaryota; kingdom Metazoa; phylum Chordata; class Aves; order Passeriformes; family Furnariidae; genus Margarornis; species Margarornis squamiger. The sequence goes on along the minus strand of JAWWTY010000001.1, from coordinate 48,699,704 downwards.
CATTATACAGGGTCTAGTTTTCAAAAAACAGTACACTCACAGCAGAGATTACACAGAGATTATATTGTACTAAAATACAGTGTACAGGATATTAATTCATTAGCCACAGAAAGGATTTCTTTTATATTCAATCTAACCTAAATTTTTCAGCTTTTTAAAACGCACAGTATGTAACCAAGGCTATTGAACACATCCTATTAACGAGGGCTACGTGTTACCTGTCAGAGTAACAAATAGCATGAATCTCATTTCACTTGGGGATCTAGAATTTTATTGTATAAACCTAAGATAGTGGAGAGAAACAAATGTTTTTCAAATAAAGTGAGCAGTCTTCCGAAAGTGTTCCTCTTTTTCTACTGACTCTAAAAGGGGCTTGAACTACTAGCTTGTACCTGCAGCTACACAGAACTAAAGCAATTTGCAAGAAATTACTTCCTTGTAATATGACTTTAAAATAGATAAGTTATGTTAGAGAATCTCTGATTCTTCGTAATCCAAATGAGTATTACAGGTATTCTTCAACAGCAAAAGCATGTTAGGTGTATGTTCTTAAAAACACAACAATTTGAATACTCTAGCAAAATACCAGAGCGAGCATGGCCAGGGACTCACAGCGTTACCTATTACTTCTTTCTTAATTAATTGATAACACAGTTTCTTAAGACACATAACAGCGGTAACCTATTTGCAAATGCTAACTTAAAAAGGCAGATCACATAAAACTTCACCAACAAGATTAAATTTAAGCCGTATAAAACCTGGAAATCTGAAGAAAGCCAACTATCATATATGGACTTTAAAAAGGTAAGGTAGAACAGCTATCTAGAAGCTACTGAAACAAAAAGTCTCACCGGTTCCGGTATTTGTAGCCACAACATACACATTCAAACTTCCATGAAAATGAATGCAAGAATAGTTTCTCAGCTTGTTGATCCAGCTGTAAGAGTAGATGGAGTGCAAACACTGGATTCTCCATATCACCTTCAAAGATGGGGCAGAAAAATCAGTCACTGAATATTTGAAATCACCTTTCAGTACTTCAAAAAGAAGAACATAAGCTTATCGCTAGGATTCAAATTTCAGTTACCATTTCAAGGCTGTATTTCTAATCCTCACAGCAAAGGGACTGATCCATGTTATTGCATTGTTATCAATGACTATTTCATAATTACAGAGATGAGAGTATGCTCTCTAAAAAGTCAAAACAGGCAAGGGACAAACCAGCTCATTATACTATAAAGTATGTGTATGTCACCAATACACGCGAATGTATTTCCAAACTGTTCTGCATGCAAATTTACACACACACTTTTACGTACTGACATAAAAGGCTTTACATATAGGGTTTCCTGAAAGTAAATACTGAGATGCTGCACTAAGTACTTACCCAATTCACACCTAAGCCGAGGCTGAAGCTGTGTAAACATTTCGTTTCTGATTTCACTGAGATGAGATTCTGCTTTTGGAAGAACATCTAAAGAAAAAAAAACACACATCTGTCTTCAGGTATTCAAGAGTAACCCTCCCACCTCTTCACACACCTATGTAACCCCTAACATGCACTCTTTCTCTGCAAACTGATGCCTTTCATATTGACCCATACTTGCCTGAAACTTGGTAAAACAGCCAATCCTTGGTATTAATTGATTTAAAAATTAGAGAATTTACACAAGTTACTCACATTTTACTGCAGTGTGCTAGCTAAAAACTACTTGCTCTTGACTTAAATTATGGCTTAGAGTGTGCACCAACAGATAGCAATAATTTTTAAGGATAGTGTGACGACACATTACAAATCCTGCATATTCAGAGCAAACTTTAAAGCCTAAACATTAGGATCAAAGACACAAAAATTTGCTTACATGCTTTCTAATGTTATACAATTAATAATAAAGCATTTAAATGTATTGTTTCAGATTAAATACTAAACTTCCTAAGTGAGCCTTTAAAATAGTAAAAATAATTTTAAAGTTAAAAATAATTTTTTACTTTATGTATCTTAGTATGTATTTCGATTTTGCAAGTTATGTTGTTTCAACACACATTCTTTAACCACAAGAATATAACTTCTACTATACAATCATGATCATAACCTGAAGAAATTAAAGGAAGTATTTAGAACAGCTGTTGAAACTGTTTATTACATATAAACTCTATGCATAGAAAAAAGGGAAAAGAGAAGTTTTTTGCAGCTATATTGCTTTTGATTGTTTTTAAAAATGGCTGTATGAAAGAGATGCTAAAAAATTACACAGAAGGGCAGAATAAATTCTGCATCTCTCCTCCACAACAATATTCTTCATCCAATCCCCTCTCCACGGTTACTCGAATAAAGTTTTGCAGCAATTCCTGGAAATGAAAAGGTTTAAGCTCTCTCAAACAACACTATATTCCAACACTTAACATCTCCATTTAAGGGTTATTGCACACCAGAGCTTCTTTGCAAACACAGCCCAGCAAAGAGAAAAGAAAAACATCTCGGAGAGGTTCTGTGATGGTAGAGGCCTTCCCAGTAACAGCTGAAAACCTAAACTAAAGCAGCCTGACTTTCTGGCAAGCAGAGTATATGAACCACTTCAGAATACTTTGGGGTTTTTTTCCCCCAAACTCCTTTTAATACACTTATAAGTTTTCCCAGGAAAAACATGACATTCTTTAAGTTACCTAAGGCTGCTCTGGGACTATAGTCTGTATATTCAAACACACATATTCCAATGGGATGTCTACTGAAATTCATGAGAGGTATTCCCTAACCAGACAGCTCCTTAAATTCTCTAACAGATGATGTCTTAGAAGTTTAGACTTATGACACAAATGATCCAGTTCAAGAGGACAGAAAAAAACATGATCTTAGTTTAAGAGTCTTAAACTGAATGCACAGAACAGAAAATGATCAACGGCCACACCAACAGATTATAGTGTCACATGGTCCATCCTTTGAGTCCCAGCTGTGGTGCCTGAAAAGTTGCCCTGAGCTGCCCATCACAGCCCCTGTGCTCAGAGGTTACAGTCCTCAAACCTGTTAAGGGTTAGTGAGTACTCACCAACCCTTCCTAGACTTTATGAACCAGGTTAATGTGTTTGAAGTACTTTCAACTGAAACAGGTTAGGAAGCACAGTGCAGCTTGCAGACCCCAGGGGAAGCATTCCTTCAATGAGCACAGCTGGAGCCAGGAAAGAACATATGTTCCCAGCTTTACTGTTTGTGGTGTGACAAGGCAACTGCCCATTTAAACAAGGATATAAACCACAACAGAGATTATTTTGAAGATTAAGATTAGAACAGCATCCTAACATGTTAACCAACAGGATGGAGAGCAAAGAAGTAAGGCTCACTTATGTAAATAATTCACAGAATCTTTATGTGGGACGTGACAAAAAAAAAAATCAAGAGATGCTTAGTGTTTAATGCCTTCAGAGAATTCATATTTCCCCCAAAGAAAAACAATTTCAGAGATGACCAGGATTCTGCTACGTAAAGCACACTACTCTGTAAATGAATTGTATCTCATTCTTTTGCAATCTTGAAATAAAACATAGGCATATTTAAGTGCACCATAATAAATTCTACATAGTTGTGACCAGAAGAAACCGCAGGTGAATTTACTCACCTTTTACTTTACTCTTTTTACAGGTATTCAGAAGAGTAGTTGCTTGATTATATTTTGTTAGGAGTTTCTGAAGTAAACAGTTACCATTGTTATATTCTTCTGCTAGAGCAGGTTTTAATGTTTCTAAGCGTACCAGTGCAGACAAAATGCAATCTAACCAACAAAGATTATGTATGTTTCTCCACTGAAGACACAAGTCTCTGTTATTAGTGAAACCTTTATCCTCTTTCAGCGAGATTTCAGATGTTGTTGATAAAAGTTCAGAATTTGGCAAGAGTTGTGTTCTGGGACTAGAAGTCTTAGGTGGACTTTCTTGATAGTTGTCGGTCTTGGTGGTTGTTTCAAAATCCACTTTCCCCATGCAGGACTCCACATTGTTACTAGGTTTCTGCTGGTCATTTTGTAACACATCATGTAGGCTTGACTTGGGAATACATAAGCTATTCTGATAGCATTTCACAACAGGGCGTGTATTAATAGTGTGCTCAGCATTTACCACATTATTAGTTCTTGCTTTTTTTGGATCTGATTCAACAGGAGAAAAGTCACTGGCACCACACAATTTTCTTTTCTTATGAGTAGATGGAACTTGATGATTTTCTGAACCAGCAGAAGTAATTATACTGTTTAATGGTTTATAACCAAGTGGGTAGATACACTAAAGGAAAAAAAGAAAGTTACAGTGAAATCTACAAAACAATTTCAGGTGAACAAGAGCTAAAAATAAGTACAAAATATAATGTTAAAATGGAACGTAAAATCATAGAATGGTTTGGGTTTGAAGGGACCCTACAGATCATCTAGTTCCAACTCCCCTGCCATGGACACCTTTCACTAGACCAGGTTGCTCAGAGCTCCATCCAACCTGGCCTTAAGGACTTCTGTAAAGTAATAGTGTAATTAAATCAATTTAATCAATACATAAATTCAACATATGTAGGTGCTTTACCCCACCATCAGCAATTACGAACTGAATGTATCAGTACTGATAATTTAACACTTCTTTTCCAGTAGATTCTTTCAACCCCTTAAAAACAACCTAATTTTGCTAAGGAAAGGCCTCTTGTCTTATTCTGCTAAAACCATTCCCCTTTAGGGTACAGATTCAGCATTATCTCATGCCTGAGAAACTAATGGTGTCCAAACTGGCAGGGTGTCTCTCAGGCTATCCCAGTGCCTTAGACCAGGCACTGGTAAGGTCTTACATACATATATTCTGCAACAAGTTGCTATTACCAATCTCCAGAACTATACTATAATTAGTTAAAAGCAGAAAGAGATGGGAAAAGCATCTCAGAGACCTGTATCTAATCTAGTCTCTACTAATTTAAGGGCACCAGTCCACCTGGGATTGCTATACCCTCCCCACATACATGGGGCAGTGAAGGGAGAGGCAGCAAAATCATAACTCAAATATTAAGCTGCATAGAAATCCAGCTAGGTTAAACATAAAAAGGAAAAAAAAAGAAAAGAAAAACATTGTAATTATAATTATAAACCTATTTGCATTACCCAGACTTAGAGAAGGGAAAATGGAAAACACATCTGCAAGAATCATGCGTTAGTTACGTGGATCATCAAATTTTCTGACTCGTACAAAGATTTATTTAGTACCACTTTAATTCCCTTGCTACATAAGCAAAACTCTCCTTTATTCATTTTAATTTACTCTTTTTAATTCTTTAGGGTAAGTACCTATGCCTAAACACTGTACATAGGTTAATTATGGGGCTTTTTCTATATACGAGCAAATATCCTCCAGCATACAGACTCAAAGGGGTCCTATTTCAACAGCCCGCTTACCACCAACATAATTATAAACTTATAGAGATGTAACTGCTGAAAGTGAAGGCCTCCGCAATGCCAAATAAAACTGTTTATTAGTGTAATACCTGAGGATTTTCACAAAGAAAAATGGACTCTTGAAAATTAATGCGGTAAGTCCGTAAAGCTTGGATCTGACCCTTCTCTTTGCAGACTGGACAAAACTCATGTGCAGTTGTTTCCGCAGGATTGCAGTTCTAAAATAAAGATAAACCAACAAAGATAAAGCAGCATAAATTTATGCATTTCGTATATTATCCAAAGGTAAAAAATACATATCGAGATACAAAACCAAAGTGTGACTTCTAAATATAATACAATACAATATAAAATATTAAACTACATTGGTTTCTTTTTTAATATTTATACATTTGTATGGTAGTATGTTCTAAATAAATTTATATTTTTATTTAAATATTAAGGTGTCTTTAACAACACAATTATACACATTTTATTCTACTTGAACTAAACCACATGGCACTTATTGCCAGGAAACACAAGCTCAGATCTTTTTAAGGCAAATCAAGTTTCATAGGAATGCAAACAATTGTAAAAACAGTGCCTGTAAAAAAAAATCATAGGCACGGATTTACTTAGAATAATCTTTCGCCATTGTTATAGATTTCCGTGGAAAATAATTTTGAGAATTTTTTTTGTAAAATTAAGACCAATTAAAAATCTCTCAAAACAGAGAAAAAGGATGAACTTTGCACATATGTAAAACAAATTTCAACTGACTTTTCCCAAATACCCCACCATGTGGAGTGTCGATTTCCCTATACCAGTCCCTTCTCCAATCACTTGCAAACCATTTGTAGTCTTCTGGGTATCCATCATTCTGAGCCACTGGCTAACTTATGTCACTTGTAACAATGTCATGACCACTAAGGGTTTTTCAAAGATTCCTGAAAAATAAGAAGTAAATAAAACAATTAAAGAAAAATTAGGCTGAAATTTGGGGAAAAAAAAAATACCAACAATAATGCAGCTAGCATAATCCGTGGAAATGAATTCAGAAGAGTATTTCCTTAGCAGAAAACACTTTTTTCTAGCACAGATTCTGAACTCAAAACTTTAAATTAAGTCACATAATTGATTTAAAAGCTTTAAGCCCTGAATGTCCAAGCTTATCTATTCTTTGCACTACAAGGTTTCACATTATTTTCCAAGTGCAGAAACGCAGGTATCTTGTACTTTGCAGAAATGTAGAAGCCTTGCTGGGCATCTCAGCCTTCCTGCATCTAACCCTCAGAAAGAAGGAACTTTAAAAACAGCCACAATAAGATCCCGTGGGGTTATAGGTAGGTGCTGAGGAACATTAAAAAAACAACCAACCAAAAAAACCCCACTGTTGCATCTTTCAAACCAGTGAATTTACTGCCTAATAAACTATTAGAAGTTTATCCTGCAAACATAACAGTTTTTAACTACAGAAGGGCATCCTGCTGCTACTGCCGTTTTTTGAAATTTCTCCTAATGTTAATTTAACAATGTCACACTCTTCCTAGCAGACTAAAGCTCTTCTGCAGTTATCATGGCTATGTAACTCCATTGCGTATTTTACAAGTGACACTGAACATTCCATTTCAAATTACTCTCAAATCCAGTGCCAAAATTTTCCTTTCTCACATATCACACAGACAACAGTTGTGCAGCACCACTTCAGTACGACTCAGGTGTACATCAGAAGGCAGCTCCTTAAGTCCATTCCTTCACTGGCACTGGGGTTAACTACACCTTGAATTAGCCAGCAAAACAGGGGGTTAGAACTACAGGGACCCAATTCTGCTCCTGCTGACTTCCAGTGGAACTAGCTGGAATAAATACATATCTCTTCAAGATACATGAAGAAGTTAAGGTAAGTTGACTTGCAAAGTCATCAATCAATCTTTCCTTCAGCCACAACTGTTCCCTTTTCATTACTTCCACTGAAAAGCATCCTCTCCCACATCATGATGCCCTTTCATACAGTACAGCATCAACTCAGATCTAGTTCCTTCCAAAGAGAGAAATTTCTCAAGGCATTCTTGGACACGAATGCAAATACTAGTTCAACATAAACCTATTTATAATATTTGGCAAGGAAAGACCCTACAGAACTGGACAGAATGCTAAAAACCAGCAGAGCGTGAATTAAAAAAAAAGCACAGTAGAAAAATGCAACCACTCATTTCAAATCACACCCGAATGGCAACTTAAGACTGGGTCAAAATGACATGATCGTGTGTCCTACTGACACTTTCAATGTCTTCAGCAGCACTTTTCAGAATTAACAGGCTGCAGCACGCAGAGACAGTAATACAAGGGAAGAGCGTAAAAATATCAACACACATGCCTCAGAGCACATTTAGTTTTCAAAGTAGCATGGGAAGGTGCACAAGAAACAGCACAGTTATGCAAGCCTGTTGGATTATAAAGGAAAAGCAAGCACTCCCAATTTTTCACACAGTTGCAACAGCACTATCACACTGCAACTCACCTCTGTTATCATGTATTTAGTCTAGTCAGGAAGCTGATTTTTTTATACAATTACAAGTTGTACAGACATCAACCTATGTCACAGGCTATGTCACACAACACCCTAAAACACGTAACTTTACTCTTGAAGGGACTTTTAGTAAATTCCTTGGACTGAAACAGTCTCAGCTCTCCAGAGTAAATAAAAAATATAGCTCACATGACAGGAATTATGAGAAATTTCTCACCACATGAATACAGAGACAAAAGATTAGCAACAGTAACAACCTGCCGGTTGTTCCTTCTTATTGCTTTGCAAGTACATTTTCCCTGTAACCCCCTCAAAAGGAAAGCAAGCTGTTTTCTATTTGGTTATATTCAGTCTCTGTTACTTCTGCTCTTCTTTTTAAAGATTAAATACAGTTCTGAGAGGTACAACACCTCCACCAGCTATAATCACCCAGCAATAGTATTACAGGACTGAAGACTTTTATTCCTCTTATGAATATAATAACAGGGCTTTTTGAACAATTATCCCTCTAGTTCAAAGATACAAACACAAAAAGCAAATAAAACGGGTCTGCCAGCACTGGATATGCAGAGTGGTATCCAGTGGTCTGCCTGTACTTTTCAAAATGTGTGTAACATCGCAGGAAGTTATTAGTGATATTTGCACCACATACAAAAATTGGGCATCAGACCAAGAGCTGCCAAGAAAAACAGCCAAGTAAAAGACTGCTGCACCAACTACTGATCCAGCCCATTGCAGCCAAGTGCAGTAACTGCATTACAGATGGGAAGGCACACAGGAACGCATTTTCAAACTTACTGGGTCATGTTCTAAACCACTTATGCTACTTTCCTTCGTTTAGTCTGAATATTGAAAAATGCAATTTCAAATACGCTTTGGATGTGGCATAACTATGTAACTATAAGTATGCTATGGTTATGCTTCCTTGAGTATGAGTTCATCTAACAGTTCACTGCAGAATGGGGGGAGGGGAGTCTCCTCTTTTATTCTCTCCCCACACCTTCTCTGACAGCTCACATCCTCATCAGACTTTCCACAAGCCAACTGAACTTACAGGAAAGCAGAAAACTCAAGAAAGCATGAGTTCTTCTCCTATTCCAGTGAGTTAAATTGGCCTATGAAAATTCCAGTGACCTACAAAGCTGACAGGGCAGAAGACAGAAAAAAAGGACAAGGTGAAGGGGAGAGATATGGGTTTGATGAATGAACTGTTAGAGGGCTAAGGAATTGGCTGGATGCCCACATCTGCAAAGTTGCAGCCCTGTGCACTAAACAGAAACTAGTAATGAGTGGTGCCCCAATACTATTTAATGGCTCCAGCAATGAAACACAATGGGATCAGGTGCTTCTTCAGTGAGTTTGTAAATGACACCAAGCCGAGTCGTGAAAAACTGATGGACTGGAGGGAAGAGATGACATTCAGAGGGATCTTAAAACAAACTCTCTCTACATCACAGCCTGTAAGTGCTGAGCAGAATTGCAAATCTCCATGGCGGGGAAGCAAACATAAATTTCCTTCCTGAAAGAAGCCTGACACAGACTAAGCAAATAAAGATAAAACTGAAGAAGCTTCAAAATAGTGTGCAAGTTTACAAACTCCTAAAAGTTTCTTCTACAGTCCAACTTGTCTCAAACATCCTCACACTAAATGCTTTTATGAGTGTACGAGAAGGCACAGGGGCTATGTGCTTTGCTGACAAATCATTCTGTTTTTCTGGGAAAAAATGCTATTGGCTTAATATGGCTTAAACTAATGGCATTTATTATGGCTGCAGCTAAGGGGTGTGAGATTTCGGGAAGAGACTTGGTGCAGGCAGAGCCTGAACCTCTGCTCCACGGCAGTGGGAGTGAGGGGCTGGGGAGGATGGATGATGGGTGGATGGGGGGATGGATGGATGGATGGGAGGATGGGGGGATGAAGGGGGGGGATGAAGGGGGGGATGGATGGATGTGGG
>JAWWTY010000001.1:48645167-48688826 GCA_035222235.1 Margarornis squamiger | reverse complement strand
CTCCGCCCCGCCCCGCCCCACGCGCTCCGCCCCGCCCCGCCCCGCCCCGCCCCGCGCGCTCCGCCCCGCGCTCCCTCACGCCGCGGGACTGTGAGGGAGGGCTCCTTTCACACCTGAGGCCGCCGCGGGGACAATTCCCTGTTAATCTCAGCCTAGAGCTCGCCTCGGAGGGGGTCAGGCCGCGGGGCTGGGGGTGGTGGTGTGGGGCGCTCGGAGGGGTTTTTTTTTGGGGGGTTTTTGGGTGTTTTTTTTTTTTTCTGGCAGCGGGGTGGCGCTGGAATGGGCGAGTCCGTGCGGGCCCCCTCAGGAGCACAGGGTGGCGCGGCGCGTAGGTCGGTGCTGTGGTGCTGTGGTGCTGTGGTGTCAGGAGGGCTCCCTGGGAGGAGGAGGAGGAGGGAGAAGAAGGGGGGAAGGAGGGAAGGAGATGGTTCTGAGGGCAGCGCAGAAAACGCCTTCTTGCTCTGCTCCCTCACGCCTGCCCGCCCGCCCGCGCTTTTAGGGTGTTTGGTGTTGTGTGATCGGCATCGTGGAGTGGGGTGTGAGCTGTGTGGGTCCGTGGTAGCGCCGAATAATCTAGCTGTTCTGGCTGTGGGTAATTCCTTCTGGGTTTTGCGGCGGCGTTTTGGAAATTGAGGGTGCTTTGCTCTGCTGTTCGCCTGACTGGAGGGAGGTTGTAATGCAATTCTGCTAATAATTTCGTGGGGAGTCTTTTCCATCGCTGCTTTCATTGTGGAGATTGGGTTTTTTTCCCTGTTTATCAGGAATGCAAGACGCTTTGGGGTATGTTGTGGAGGAGAAGCAGCTACTTTGCTCTACAGCCACTGAAATGGGTGTTTCCACAGGCACACAGTGCATTCCATATGTATTTCATCTCTCTCTCCAGTGGCTCTCTTTGACTCTTAAAACTATTCAAATAGTGCAGTCCACTGAATAATGTTGTTTAGTAGTTTCATTGGGTAGTTGTATGTATGCAGTAATTTTTCTCATGGTGTTTCAGGACTCTCAGAGTATTGTGGGTTTAGCCCTAGGAATACTTGCTTATGGTTTAGTTTCTTATCGTTTTAGTGTAAATTTTTAGTTTTCCCGGAGGTGTCTAGGGTCCATTGGTAAATTAATTTACATTTGGGGACAGACTTTCCAACAGGGTTTGTGGCAATAGCACAAGGAGCAATGGTTTTAAGCTAAAACTGGGTGAATGCAAACCACATATAAAGGAAGAAATACTTTACAGTGTGAGGGTGGTGAAACACTGGCACATATTGCCTAGAGAGGTGGCGGATGCCCCGTCCCTGGAAACATTCAAGATCATTTTGGTCAGGGCTCTGAGCAACCTGACCTCTCCTTGAACCCTGTTTATTGAAGGAGGGTTGGACTAGGTGACCTTCGAAGGTCCCTTCCAACACAAACTATTCTATGATTTCAGTTATTTTCTGTAGACTGTTAAGTACCACGGTACGATTTACTGGTATAGTTTCTTTTTTCCTCCCTGATGCTCAAGTTGAATAAAGGAAAGCTTGTGCCAAAGAAAAAATCCAGACCTGAGTTTTTCCGTATGCTTGAGGAATAGGATTTGCGTGTCAGCAAAGAAAAGAAACTGACATTTTCCATCTCATGATACGATAGAACTTCAGTTGTCCTGAACAAAACAGTCCTAAAGTAATAATTGCTACATGATGCCAACTCCACAGTCAGGAGGAATTGATTTGGGTGTTCCAGATGTGGTGGACTGGTAGTGACTTTGGGATCTAGTTAGTCTGCTGTTTGCTTAAATGCAGCTTTCTCTGGCATGTTGTGTCAATTTGACTAGATTTGGTTTAGATTTAACTAACAATGTATGAGCACGTGGCTTATTTCTCATTTTATTGATTTCTGCTTTACCTTCTGAAACTGTTTTTCCTTAACATAGTGTAGAGGGGTTTTAATATACAGTTTTTTGAAACTGCTTTGATTCAGGCAAGTGAATGAATATGCATTTCTGATTTAACTTTCTGAATCAGGGTATCATCCTCTTGTTGCACTCTGTTCAAGTATAATTTCCCGACTTTACATTGACAGCAAAGACTCAGAGGCTCCCCCAGCCCCTCCCAACATGAAGTGTGAAATGAGTTTAAGTTTAATGAGTTTAATTTGTTTAAGGCTTGACATATATGCTGTTTTCAAAGAGCAACGTATCTGTATAAGAAACCAGTATCTGGAACATACTTATGAATGTCGGGGAAATAATATTCAGGGTATACATTTAGAAAATTATACTCAAGCTGAGAACAAACGCTATTAGTGTGTGTCTTCTAAAAATATTTTCACATGCAAATTACACACCCGTTGGCTGTTTACTTCCAACCAGATTGTTGCTGCATGATGGTCCCTGAGAAGCTGAATATGGAGTGGTACCAGCTGAAAACTTTTGCTCTGAAGGTTTTGCTTCTTGAGTCTTACGTTTGCTTGACTTGCCTTCTTCTTTTTCCAAAAACTAACATAAGGACACTAAAATTTAAACTTGCAAAGTGTCATTTTGGAAATGTAAGAATAATACAGTAACTGATTGTATGTATATCTCTTTTTCCTTGTTTAATGCTTAAATATGTTATTGATACTCTGTGGTCAAATATGGACTGCAATAAAGTTTAGTCATCATCATCTCACTTTGATAATTTCTGTGTCTGTGAAGTCAAGGTGATGGTGATTGTAAATTTTCTTACATTTCATAACTATTTTTAAGCCCACAAGCTACTAACATTACTGATTTTAATGTATACGTGTAGTATCCTTTGGCTATTACATTGCAGTATTTTAACCAAAGGGAAGGAGATCTTTTTTGAGACAGAAGTTATAAAATCCGTAGCTAAAATAAGAGGCCAGGTTCTTTTTTGTCAGCTTATATCTGTTTAAACCCTTTTTTTTCCTTCAGTAAAAACCTCTTATGTTTTTATGACTCTTTTCCCCTGTACGTTTGAAAATAAGTCCTACGGTTTTTACCTACTATGATGTCTCTAGCCCTGCCAGAACAGAAGAAATCTATATATTGCTCTGAGTTAAAGGTAGACTTCTTTTGTTCTTCTTAGATCTTATAAGAGTGCCTCTTACTTTGTCATCCTTAACAGGAGTATATTCTTTGCTCTGTAGCAAAGAGAGAAACCGAACACTTTAGACCTGATGTAGTGTTCTCAGAAATCACTGCAAAGATCTCCATTTGGGAATTTCACCTGGCTTTCAAAATACTTTTTCTTAATTTTCATTCAATCCCTTCAGTTATTTTACCTCTCTTTTCTACAGCCTGTAGGCTTCTGACCCCATTCCAGAAGGGAACAATAGCCAAGACTTAGTAGCACTTGTCTTTTCAGAAATTAATTATTTTCAGAATATTTCTAGTGGGAAAATATGAACAGTGAAATGTTGATGGAAGAAATTGAAAGGCACTCTTCAAGTAAACTGGTTCCAGGTTGGTACCATGTCAGTCCATACTGAAGAAGAAAGAGCAATGGTAGGTTTTATGAAGTTTAAAAAAAGGACAGATTATCCATTCTTACTTACCTAGTTAATCTTATACTGTCATAGTGTTACCTATCCATTAGGAACTTGTCCCTCTGGTACTTACAGCACTTGAGCTAAATTTTATCACTATTGTCTTGTGGTTCTTATTTAGTCTTGGATGTTTTTGCTTCCTACAATCCCATTTGGGGAAACATCCTGTGTAAGGATGCCAGTACTGTTATAGCCACTGACACTATGCATAAGCAGAGGCTCCAGTTTCTGGCATCTTTTTCTAATAAGTGCTGTGCAAAGGCAAAGAAAGACCAGTGCTTATTCTGAAGCGTTCAAAAATACCAGTCCCATCTCCTCTTTATTGTATTGTCAATATATTGCATTCTTACCTGATTTTTCACAGAATTGCATGAGTCTTAGTAGTTCGTTGAACTTGGTGGGACTAATTTTGTGTGAACTTAAAGGCTTTGCAAAATCTTTCCTGTTTCTGAATTATCCTTCGATGCCTTTTTTTTTTTTTGTTTTAAATGTCTGAAAAATGCCATATCGGGCTTGGTGTTAGTGTGTATTTGTGGAACAGTAAATCTGATGGTATGAATGAATTCCTTAAGTAGGGCTAATGAAAGAAAATAATTTGTATTTATGAAGTGCAGAACATAGATATTTTTATATGGCAGTTTTTATTTTGCATTGGTGCCAAAACACCACATCATGATTGAGTTTTGTTATGCTGGTTGCTGTGAGAATACATGTGGTTCTTCACCCTCAAAAAGCAAATGTTTTGGGCCTGGAGACCATTATCCTTGTCTAAATAAATGATTTTTTAAAATCCCCAAACTGTTTTTAGAGCATTTTGCTATAATTCTTGAATCCTGTGTTGGTGAGGGATGTGGGGAGTGAATGAGGAGGATGATGGTGGTAATACAAACTATTACATTTTTTCCCTAGAGCCTAAAATATCAACAGTTCAACTTCTAGTTGAAACAAAATATTGCAAAGTTCTTGTTTGCTGATGCAAATTTATCCCCCCTCTTATTCTCAAGTATTGCGAGTTATTGGCCTGTGAAATGCTTCTAATTGTATGTCCTCTTCCCTGTCAATCTCTCAACCGTCCTTTATACTTCAAAATTAGAGATAATATGTTCCAAAGCTGTCATAATGTTCAGTAATTGTTCTACATAGAGCATCATTTCTACCTTTGCCTTTAAAACAGAAGGGAATGGCTGTAATTGTCCTTTTCAGTCTGATAGTGCTTTTTCCTTATCTCAGAAATGTTATTAACTAACCACACCGGCAATTTTCACATAACCTCTGATGTGCTAATGCAGAACTTTTGTGCTGGTGTTATTCTCTGTAAACAATCCACTCACGACTCTATTTTTTTTTTTTTTTTCCTCTCTCGTTTGTTTGTCTTCTAGTCAGGTTGTCAGGAAAGTAGTTTTGCACCTTGGCCAAAACTCAAAAGCAATCATCTCGTCTTTATATGGCAGAACACCTAGCAAGGTGTGGACATATCTGTCTTGGTAGGATGTCATGAGAGTATCTGTGCAGTCTGTTTGCTCTTCCCTCTGTCAACGTGCCAGCACAGTGACCTGTTACTTGGTAGTCAGGTATTGAACTTCCTGTCTCAACTAGAATGCCAAATACCTCCTATACCTCCTATAAAAGATTGCAAACATGGAAATGCAGTTAGTTTTGTCACAAACAACTATGCTTTAGTAAAATTTCACTTTCTAAAACACAAAAACAGTATAGCTCGGTGTTAAAAGGGAACTTAAATATTTAGCAGAATCAATTGTTCAGCTTTGTTAATCAGAAAAAATATTAAAGTTTCTTGACACAATTATTAAATAAAAACATCTAAGGTAGAAATTTCCTGGGAAGATGCTCTGTCAGTTTGTGGATTTGATCTGTCATTTATGGGTTTAGAATTTCTTGATTCCTGTCTCTTCCTGCTTCATACATGCATCTTTCAACCATGTCCCTTTCTTGCATGGTTGTGTGGTTCTGCCACTTATATGCTGGCAGGAAAGTTTGTTGAGAGGTCTAAATTTAACTCTTTTTGTGGATATTTAAGAGAAAATTCTTGGAGTACCCTATACTTTAAGAGCTAGTATATCAAGTCAAATAGGGACAGGCCCTCTATGCAACCTAGCATATAGCAGTGGCTATTCATGAATGCTTGGGGAAGGCATGTAAATAATGTGTGGGACTGTAGAATTTAAAAGGTTTTCAGTGTATCTAAAAAAACTCCCAGAGCCTGGTGTTTTAAAATGCCTTCTGGATAAGCCTAAGACCAAGGTTATCAAAGCTGATAAAGTAAATTTCTTTTTTTTCTGTCTGTCCTGTTGCTGTTTACTTCTTGTTGCTGTTGTTACCACTTAAACAGTATTTATATGGTTTACAATAAATTGTCCACAGTATTAATATTTGAAATTACTTACAACAGCAGGGAATAAATGTTTAAATAAAATCATTATTTAGAAGATAAGGGTTTTTTCTCTCTTTAATTTGTATGGCACACAGCATAGGTAAATTGTTACTGTTTCATGCTTAGAACAGAGTACATTATTGAACCAATATAAGGCAAATTTATTTTGTACTTCAGTGTCACTGGCTAACCATGGTTTTATAAAACATTTCAACTTTTTTTTCCTTTGTCCTGTGGATTATTTCAGTGGGTTTTTTTCTTTTTGTTTTTTCTTTTCATTTTCTGTCTTTTTTTTTTTTTTAATTAGCAATGCTGTACCATATTAAATCGCTTCTTCATGCATGAAACAAAGGTGTAAACTTAAACAGAGATCCAAAATGAAGGTACTTGTCAGAGCAAAACTGGAGGAATAAAACAAATGGGGGTACTAAAGCAGAGGTTCCCAAACTTACTTTCCTGAAGTTTGGTCACTGGCATTGATAACTCAGGGACTGCTGGTGACAGTGGTGTTGATTTCTCTGGTTTTATAGGTGTCTCTCAGAGCAGGACCTCTATTCTACATTCATCAACCTGTGAAACACACCTGAAACCAGGACCTAGCTCTGTGCTTCTGCTGGGCTTAGTGGTTTATCACCACCTACTTCACTTCATCCCTTTCTCATCTATCAAAATATACCCCTGTACAGCAGGCCCCCTTTGAAAATTGCTCTACAACAGTACCCGTTTAAAAGACATTTGAGTTGAAATGAAACTGTGGTATTGGTTACGGATGTAGCTAGGAAATACTATAGCGTTCCATGCTTAGGAATAATGTGTGGCAAGTAACTGGTCCCACAAACCCTTCTGCAGATAAGTAATCCTATCAAAGGCAGTTGAGTGCATTTGATTAAGGATTACATGTGATTAGTGGTCTGCAAGGTTAAGAGTACAACTTGTGTCATTAATGAGTATTCACATATTAATGCTGCTTTGAGCAGGAGGTTGAACTAGATGACCTCTGGGGTCTGTTCCAGCTGGAATGATTTTTTGATTATCACACTTGTATTATGCAAATAGATATTTCATTTGTAAAAAAAACCCCATTAATTGAATAAGCTAAGCTCTAACAAATCATTGCCATTATTGTACCTGTTGCATCATGTTGTATCATGGATTTGCCAATTTGACCCAAGTTTAAGATTTAAAACAGTAAGAGAAATACACCCGTGCCTTTTTGTGTATTGTTTTATATTCCTTGTATACAAGTTTTATATCAGTTTGAATTCCTTGTATAGAAATTACTTTCTAGCATACAGTTGATTTGGTTCCAGAGTAGAGTGCTTTATGTGCAGTTGAGCTGTGTGACTGGGCTTAAGCTTACATTGCCTAATTCAGGTACTGCTTGTAACCAGACTACAGTAACAAAGCCATCAGTGCAGGTTAGCAGCCTAAGAAAGGCTTGAGGCCCTAAAAGCTTTCCAAAGCAAGGACTCTGAATGTGAGAGGGCATTCTTATATTAAAAGAAAACCCTAAACCCAGCACCACCCCAGAAAAACCCCAAGAAAACCCACCACTGTTTGAGTGTACTATGTAGATCCTGAATATATGTAGGTGTTGAGATACAACTGGGTGAGTTTAATAAATAACAATACTGTTCATCTTAATATTCACTTAACATTTATTGTTTAAGAAGTTATATTTTGATTAACAATAGTATGATCCTTTCTGTGTGTGGGGAATTCATATGAATTTCCTTCCTGTGTTTGAATAAAATTTGTTTCCATCAATACTTCTTTAACTGTTCTCATTTAGTGTTGTTAATTACTTACTTTTAAGCAAGAAGTTGGTGATGAGAGGAAATCTAAGAATTACTGCCTGTATATAGTCAAGTAAAAGGCCAATCATGTTCACGTAATCAGAAGTGTTTTTATGTTATATTTTAGCCCTTCCAAATATGTGAATAATCTCAGTAACAGGATATATTGTTGTCATGTCTTATTGGTAGCAGTGTATTTCAGGGAAACATGGTTGTATGCTTTTATTTAAAAATGCAAGGAAGATGGTAACATTGCAAGTATTGTTTGAAGGACTTGACATGGCTCTTGGACTTTTAGGAAGTATAGAAAGCAATTAAAAGGAATAAGAGGTGCTAGGAAGGAGCGGAATTATTTCTTTATGCTACTCTTCACCACAGAGATGTTGTGTACATTTTATTCTTTTCAAATAATATTGATGGGATGTTATCTGATTATGGGATTAGAGAATCAAAAGACTGAATGCTAGAATAAAGTGCTAGAGAGTCTAAGTCACGAGGACTTGATGCTGTTCATTCATTTAGTGGCTCTAAAGGATGAAGTGGCTGATCTGCTAAGAAGAATGCATCTCGTTAGGATGAGATGCCGTGCCAGAGGAATGGGAGCTGTCAAGTGTTGTATGTACTGTACTTTTAAACTGACACAAGGAGCAGAGCTGGAATTTGCAGACCAAGGACTCTTATTTTAATGCCACTTAAGTAGATTTGAATACTGCATAGACAGTCAAGTAGTTCTCCAACAGCTGCTGGCTTCCTGTGTAGTTGTACCTCAGAAGGAGTGAAAAATACCAGCTGCAGCTGGTGTAGTTGTAAGGTGTGTCTCTTACATGTGTGCTTGTTCCCTAATAACATGGGCATATGCTCCAGTCTTCAGTTTGATCAGTTTGTGTGTTGGTCTTCTCTGTCCACCTGCCCACTACTTGGAATTCTGAATTTTTATTAAATGGTAAATGGCTTTACACTCTTAGTCTTTGACAAAATTTGACATCAGGTAGTGGATTCAAAAGTTAAAAAAGGTCAGGCCTAACCTAGCCAGACACGTTAAACAGCATAAATCTCTTCTGTATTTGGCAATCTAAACAATTATCTAAGTCGCTTCAGTTGTTAGTGGGAGAGGCACCCATTATTCATACATTCAAGCATCTTGTGTAGTTCATCCCACCTTAAACTTGCAGTGTATGGCTGCTGGCAGGAAACTAACCCAGACAATTTTGTGTGGTCCTACAAGCACTCGTTTTTGGTGCCACTGAGGGGATGATGAACTGTGGTGCAGAGATGGAACTGAAAGTTAAAGCAGTCCAGGAGCAGGCTATACTGCTTTCAGTGGCAAAGCTATGATTCACACTTAGGTTACAACAGTATTTTCTTAATACTTAGTATCAGTATTAAGAAATTTGTAGCTGCAGTTAGCTGTGTGGTCATGCAGTGATTTGAATCAGACTATTGATCCTGAGGGGTCCATAGCAAGCAGCAGTTTTTAACCCAAGTTAGTTCCTCGCTATGGTTAGCATGTGGCTCCACCAGCGGATGCATCTGCACAAATGTGGTCATGGCACAAGGATGAGAATAAGCAGCAGGAGGGTCATCTCTGAACTGGCATTTTACCAAAATAGATACTCATCAAATTATGCCTCTAGAATTCGTCTTAGATGTGATTCATCTTGTCCTCAAATAAGCATCCAAAGTAAAATACTGCATGCATTCTATAAAATGAGAGAAAGTTGTGAGGAATTGAGAGCAGTCTTCTAAAGCTGTCTGTATTAGCGTAACAGTGATAGATGTCATTCAGTATTTGTAGTTACAAAGTAATTCACACTGGAAGGAATAACTTGAACTACTTTGAAGATAATTCTATATTATAAGTAAATGTTCTGCAAAAATACATATATCATTATAGATACTCTTGTGAAAACTTCTTTGCAGAGAAGAAATATATAGTGTGTAAGAAACAGCCCTAAAATTTATTGAAATGATGCTCTGCAGCAGCACTAAATGGAAGTTCTTTATCTGGGCATTTCTGCTCAAATGAATTGTCCATCAGATTCCATTAATTCCTTTATACTTACTCTATCGATCACTCCATTTACATATCCTTCATGTGGTTTCAAATCTGTTGATAAAGCAACAGGTTCTTGAAAACAGAATAAAGTATTTTCATTAAGTTTACAGAAAGTAAAGCTGCTGTATTTCTTGCTTTCAGTTCAATTCCTTCAGATTATCTGTAAATTTTCCATAATGGCAATACATTCATTCTGCCATTTGGAGGAGCCTGTGCCACAGAATAATGATCTGAAGAAAGCTCACTTATTTGCAAGGAAGAGTCTTCATTTGGGAATTAGCACTGATGCAGCTAAGAGGTGCTTTCTCAAGTTCAGGTAAGTTTTCTTAAATTATCCCTATTTGGATTTGGTACTCTGGCATTTCATTTAAATCAGCATATGCTGCTGTCAGAGCCTTTGTGTTGGTCATTTGGCACATGAAGTATCTTGAAATGAAAAGGCACATGCATACTTATGAGATGCATGGAGGGGAATTGTTGTCTGGAAAATAATATTGCCACCAATGTGTAGTAATATTACCACCATTACTTATCTTTGGAGTAGCTGTTGATGATAGCAAATATGACGATCTTAATGACACAATTCCCTTTTGTTGTAAGCTTTTTCAGAATTTTCTTATGTGTTTGTTATATGAGTTCAATTATTTTGCTAAGCCAGGAGTTGTTATTTTGGATGTAAATGTTGGTTACTAAGTCTCAAATCATTCAGAGGAAGTAAAAAGGAAGTCACAGACAGGTTTTCACAACTTGGAAATTTTTCTATTTAAAAAAATCAGCATTTGAATTTTCTGCCAGTCAAATTTTATTTTTTTTCCTAAAATGGATCTTTAAATCTTGGCATCATAACACTGGATGAGGTTTTAATTTTCATTGAGAGGTTACAGTACATTGTGTTTATTTTTTCAAGACATTCAATTATTTTTATGGCATATTAATGACTTCAGAGCAGAAAGTGGTTTATAGTCATATTTTGCATGGGAACTGTATGCAATGTACATTCAATAAGAAGTATTATCGTTAGATTTATAAAATACATGTGAATATCTAAACAGGTACTTGAATTTCTTTTTTTTTTTTTTGTGTTCTCTCACAGAAAAGGTGGGGATGCTACACTGAGAAATTTCACTGTAGGTTTGGTGTTTCAACTAGAAGCCAAACAAGTGATAATTTGGAAAAAACCCCAACCAAGTGCTTTTTATCAGAAAGGCAGGGTACAGTTTGTCAGCCTTTTCAGCGGTACACAAATCTAGAATCTTTTGATGATACCAGTCTGCTTTGTTGTTAAATTACTGGATCACTTGCATCTTTATAGATACATATATGATCTGAGAAGCCTTAACAATACCATTTGTGTTGTTAAAAATCCTACAGAATTAAAAGTAATTGATTTTTTTCAGATTTAATACTATGATATCTTTTGGGTCTAGAAACAGAGGCTCATGTTCTGTATGTTTTTGTGCACATGCTTAACTTCTTATCAGTGCCTTCCTGGTAGCGTACTGATGTTAAGAACTTCAGTGACATGGAAAGAACATCACTTTTTTAGTGTAAGCCTTTTGCTTAGTCCCTTATACTTAAAGAAATCATGAAGATATGCTTTATAAATGTAATGGATAAGTAGAGATCAGAAACTAGTTAAGAAAAGCTTTTGACCTGTTAACGTACTCCAAACAGGAACGGCTGTTTCTTCAGTGAACTTCTGAAGGCTGAAATGCATTTCAATAAATTCATCACAAAACAGAATTCATTCTGGAGATAATGCTTCAATTACTGGTCTTAATTTAGAGTATGAATGCTATGAACAGTGTCCACCAGATAAAATTTTAAAATGCTTTTTTGTAAATGTTACAAAATTACAAAAACTGAGGGTTTTGATGTATCTGACTTTAATGTAGTTGAAGAACAATATATATTCTGAAGCCTATTAGGCTTTTCTGTTGGTGAGAATGGACTCTGGCTGTACATGTAGTCAAACTTTTATTGAAACCATTCCATAGGACCCAAAGCAGGACAAGAGCAAAACAGAAACCAAGTTCAGTATTATTTGTAATAATGCTTATGATGTCTATAATATGGATATTGAGAGCAGCAAGTGTATTTTTTTTCTGACTCTTTTGGCAGAACTGTTAGTATTCCACCTCTAATACATGGACAAAATTGGGTTTTCTTCATACAACAGGAGTCTTGTATCTGAAGAGTAAAAAGGTAAGGTATTTGAGATTATATTATTTCAGCAAGCAGTTAATAGTGACTTCAGTTACTTGTAAAGCACACAAATACACAAAAATACTTGATTTATCATTCATCAAGAAGTCTCAAATGTTTTATATCCCTTTCCTTTGGTTGGTTGTTTTTTTCCCTTTTTATCTGATGGGTAGAATTTCTGAAAGTACTCAGCTCTGCTTTCTAGATGTGTTTTCTGTGAAATCAGTGAGCTGACCTGAGTGGGAATAAAGGTTGGTTTATCTTTAGTGAGTCAAAGTTAAGTTGTCGATAACTGATGTTGAAATCTCATCCTTGAAATGCTAGGTCTTTGACATTCAGTGGGATGAGAATCTCAGAACAGACTACTGGGGACTCCCAGGCTACAGTTCAGGTAAAGAACTTCTTTGGGGGAGGAAATGAAAGGTTTCTTCTTTTTAAAATTATGATAGTTAAGTAGCAAAGGGTGCAACTTAAACTATAAATACTTTCTACTTAACATTTAATTTAAAATAGTTATGTCTATATTTGTGAGAGGATTTGTTAAAGTTTGAGCATTATATAGTTATTTAATATTTCAGCAGTACTGTTCCTAAAGAGGACTTCTATACTGACACAGAACGTGAATGTCCAGTTCTAATTCCAACCACATTTTTATTTTCTTTTCAACATATAGTGATGAATGTGTGGATCAACTACTGCAGTATCCATTTTGTAAAGGCAGAGATGTCTTTTGGTAATGCATGCATAATTTAGAAGTAGCAGCTTTTATATTGGAGTGTTAGGGGCTCTGTTCAGATCATGGGATTAACTTGGTTTGTTTGCTGCTCCAGCTGGGCCCCACTTTCTCCAGGGGCGAGGTAGCTCAGTTGTGTGTGTTGTGACAGCTCAGTATAGTTTGTAACCTAGAGCATTAAAGTCACCAGGAACAGGTGCTGTTGTAATTTATTTCAGGTCTTGGAAAGTAGCAGGTACTGCTACCTCAGTAGCAGAGGCAGGAAACTTGGAGAGGAACAGAGTGTGCAATGGCAATAGGAACTGTTATGGCCATCTCCAGTAACTTGTCATAGTTTATCACCCGGGGTCCTCTTTCACTCTCTGTTTTCTGGACAGGGTGGGGAGGGAAAAGTGGAAAATAGTTCTGTAATTGTTAGAAAAAGAGCAATAAATTTTCCTGGTTAAAACCCAGAAAGTTTTGCTTCCGTGTGATAATGTTTCAAAGCAAAAACATTAAAGATTTGGGGATTTGTTTTTAAGACTTACCCAATTTCAGCTATAGGATTACTTCCTTGCTTTCTTCAAAAACAGAGAGATACTATAAAAGATCAGTATTTTGAGATCAAGATCAAGAATAAAAATGGAGAGTATTTTAAGATAAAAGATTACAATAAATCAAAGAAATACATGTATTACCTTTTTAGATATTTAACTTCAATGAACCATTAACATCAATGTGATATATTTAGGATTTCCTATGTTCAGTTCTATATGCAATATAGAATGTGAGTGAAACAGGTGCATCTGAAGTAGATCATCTCGTTTAAGAAAGTAAGTAACTGTTCCTGCCAAGCATTTGGTTAAACAAAACTATTAAACATACAAGTGGTTTTATAGTAGCTTTCTAAATAAGTGGAAGAAGTATCACATGCTTGTAATAAGCTGCATGTTGATTGTGATGAGAAATACAGATCTTATTTTTTTTTCCCCCTAGAGAAAACAGTAATCCCTGTAATTCTTGCCATGGGATATACTAAATGATTGGGGGTGAATTTCTGCACCTCTTGAATTTGTGAAGTTATAGAAATTCTGAGCAACAGTTACTAAAAGTTCTTTACAATTAAAAAAAAAATCACATAGCAGACAGCACATTCAGTCTTAGAGAAGTGACATATTTTAAGAGACAGTTCATATCATTGTGGGTAAGTATATGCCATCAACACTTTAAAATAGAAGTATCTGAGCAATATATAAGCTCAGATCTCTCTCTGTGGCTAACTGATGGATTAGTTTTATGGAATGTTATAGTTCCATTCCTCTTTGGAACACAGTTAGCGTCCTGCCCCCTTAGAAAGATGTATTTTACCTTGTTCTTGGCACTTGTGTTCCAAGAATGTTTGAGAGAGGACTCAGTGGCTGTGCAAACTGATGTATAGGTTACCTTAGGGCTTAACAGCAGTGGCAGGACTGGATACCACCCAACATGGTATGCTGGTTTTGGTTCCCAGCATCATGACATTGTTTTGAGAGCAGGCTCAGAAATTCCTTGTCCTGGTCATCAATATGCAGCTGAAATACTCTCCTCTTGGATCCCAGTGTTTTAACGTCATATTGAGATGGTTGGTTACATTTTTGAAGGAGAAGACTCTTTTGCCCTATCTACAATGCAGCTATGGGAGTTCCAGGGTCTTCCAAGAGAGGATATCCAATTCCTGATGTCCTCACCAAGAAGAGGTGATGAAGCCTGTGTAGTGCCTTGAGGATTAGCTTCATTATCATACTGTGGAATGTGTTATTGTGTATGTTATGCAATACCATCCTACAGGTTACAAATACTTTTTATCAAATTGGGAGTCCAATCACATTAGAGAGGGATAGTCAGTAAATTGAATTTCAGTTTGTGCAGCGGTGAATACAGCAGTCCTTTAGAGACCTGGCTTTGGAACTCCAGGTACTTCAAAAGGACAATAGTTCAGTTTAAGCCACCCTTAAATTAAGGGGCCAGATATTTCAGTTTGCAGATGGATTAGGTGCCCTCTGCTTTGATTTAGTTAAAGACTGTTGTTGGAGTCTTAACTTTTTGCTCATATCTACCTGTTTTCACAACTACTTCTGGAATTCATTTACTCTCTAGCTCATTGGTGAAGATGGGGATGATGATTCTTTAAGCAGTGTCTGTTTTGGCACAGCCTTCTGCTTCTAAACACCATGTGAGGGTGTTTGCTTTAGAGTCTGACCTGTTTCTGCAACTGCTTTTTTCTCTCCTCCATTTTTAGAGACATTGTCTTTCATTGCAACTTTCTATGGACTAACTTCCTACTGGATCAGTTAGTCCTGGAGGCATCAATTGTGTATGTTCCTACTCTCCAACCTTGTTTATCTGACTATCCTTCCCGCAATAAAGGGTAATGAATAAATACTTTCACCTCTTAGGGGCACAGCATGGGGCGAGAGGCAAGTGCTATGGAGAGTGAATTTCCTAATCATGTTTTATTCAGCAGAATACATATATCCAAGATTATTCTCACCTTAGTAACAAAGAAAGGAGGACCTCTGAAGATTGGAAAAAGGATCTTGGCTGAGAGAATTTTGGGGAAAAAAGCTTCAGAATCTCCAGGAAAAAGAATGATTTTCCTCATTTTTCCATTTGTTGGGAATTTTTGAATTTCTATTCTATCCCAAGGTTAGAAAATTCTGCATGTGTCAAAAAGAGCAGAGAAGTTGATTTATAAGTAATAACTTAGAGTATTCCATCCTTCACAATGCTTTCTGTATGTAACAAGTATTTTAGATTAATTTACTACAGAATTTCATAGCATTGAGAAATTCCTATTTCTGTATATAATAGACTACATTTACTGGCAGGTCTTTAAAGTGTTCTGTTAACTATTTGTAATGAGATAATTTTTCTAAATAGAGAAATAATGTTTGTTTAACAAGATTTTCTATATAAGTATGCCATTCCCATTAATTTATGAAGGATGCTACTATTATAAGGATTGTATTGTTGATTTTCATTTTCTTACTAAGGTTGACCAACTAGCAAATGAAAAAAAACTTTAAAGTGCCTCAGTTTGCAACACAGATCCATCTCTAAGAACAAGTTTAAGCTATAGAAAATAAAGATTTTATTTTAATAACTAATATACCTATCAGTACATTGTATGTACTAGCTAGGTTATGGTCAATACAGTTCACTTTTGATAAGCAAATTAAAATCGTAAATATTTCACTTTATCCAAAGATTCCTGAGAGCAGGTGGAGATGGAGATAAGGAGACAAAAACAACACATGTATGCATTTATCTGGAGTCTGTTTTGGAAGCTATTGTAAAACAAGTCATAGCTAAGGAGGAAAATGCATTCTTGTTCTGTTGGGTGATTCTGGTGTCTCAGCTCAGTTGTCTGGGAGTTACCGTTCACGGTGTCCCAAGGAGAACACGCTGGTTAAAACATTTTTTTTTTTTCTCCTTTAAGGAATACTTGGAGAAGTTTGTTCCTTTAGAAGCAAAAATGATTATTTTTTTTAACAGCGCAGCATGAATTTCCAGATGCTTTTTCAAACAAGGAAATAAAGAATAGATATTGGTGGAAGTAATATTGTGCAGCTGAACTAAAAGGATTTCGCTGGATAACTACTTGCCTGTTATTGTCATTGGCAAGTCAGAGGTAATTTCCAAAGCTGTAGTCTGGCAGAGGAGGAGTAATTGCTTTTATGTGTGTTTTTCAAGCCAAAACACACACTTTGCTTTTACCAGTGTTTTTACAAAGATTCAAAATTACCACAATATTGTTGCTGAAAAAAACTAGTTCATTTTAAAAGAAAAAGTATTATGAAAAAAATAGTGACATCTGAGTGTCACACAGAAAACTCTTGTCAGCTGAACTCCTGACAGAATCTGGCAGAAATTCAAAGTCTGGTTTGTCTCTCGTAATTCCATTAACATTTCAAAGGTTAGTGATGTTCTGGGAATTACACAGGAGGGATTATTTTTTAAGTTAAGTATTAGTACTCTAAAGCTTTGCCTGCACTAGGAATATTGTTGCTGTCTTGCAAGAGGTAAATGGACTATATCTGAGACACTAAGTTTTTCTACTTTACCTGTACTGGCATAATTAAAGTATCAGCCAGCTTTCCCCATAGTGTGAACAGAGCTGTATCAGTATAAAACTGTATATACTGGTAGCTTATTTCCGCCTAGAAGGAAACAACCTAGGAGGGCTGGCCCAATTCCAGAAATTGTTTTTAATTATGTTGCAGTTGCTATGCCGGTATAAACTATTTGTATTGGAGACCTTATACCAGATGAAAGTGACTTCATTCCAGTTTATTTGTCCTTATCCATACAGCCTCTTAAAAAATTACACCACTTCAGTTTCGCGGGTTTGATTTGCCTTTGTGGGCAAACTTGTTCTTTACACTGACTTATCTCCATTTAGGCTAAAGGTATAAATGATGAGTGTTCTGACAATGAAAATGCTGCATCTTCTTTTCTGATAGAAGCCTAATCTGTTCAGTTAATACTAGAATGAGCACTGTTTACTGTGAAAGTTAGAATATTTTCATCTGCCTGCATGCACCAGAGCCTATAGAGCAGCTGTCCCCAACTCAAATCCTAACAACTGGCTGTTATTCAGTATGGAACTCAATGTTTTACGTACTTCTATCAACTTTCAACTACTGCCTCACTTTTCTGCTGTGTAAATGAATCTTGTCCACTATGTGTTACTTAAGAAAGAATTAGGAAGGTTGAAGTCGGAATATCAGAACTTGGATCACTTGCAAATAAGGCTGATCTGCATGTGCTTGTTCTGTAAATATATTGTTGAGCGGATGCAGATGATCTCTGTTTTGAAGCTACAGGTGAGGGAGAGATCTTTGATCCCATTTTGAAAGGTGGGGAGGGGATTGTGATGAGGAAAAGACTGAAAATCGATATAACGCTTCTTCTCTAAGCCCAGGAGCAGTAAGTAAAGGACCTCATCACAGACTAACTCAAAGGAGCAGAGAGAGCCAAAAGCCCAGGGACCTTTGACCATGCAGAGAACATTCACTAGTTTTAATTAGCTGTTCTCTGTCCTATGCTTATTGACTGTTCCTTCCACCCTCTTGCTGTCCATTTTCTCTCTTCTGCTTTGTTCCTGCTTACTACATACGGTCCCCCCCACCCAATCTGCCCACCTTACCCTGTACCTCCTGTTTTGTTTGCAAGCAAAAGCCACTGGTAAAGTAGAACTGGTGTTACATTTACTACAATCCTGCTGTTTGTGCTGTGTGTGAGTTTCTCCCCCATGCTGTCTTACCTGTTTAGGCTGTTGGTTTTTATATGACTGGGGATGTTTTGTTGTTCTGTGTATATGTAGTATCTAGCATAATAAAACTTGAGTTTTCATTAGTCCTTAGAAGGCCTTAAGAATGATTAAGAATAATGTTCCTTTATCCTGCTCTTTTGTAAAAAAATAATTTATAGGCAAATGACCACCCTTAATGAGATGAGGTGTATGAAATTTCACGGAGTAAGAGGAATTTTGCTCTTGCAGTTTTTCTGTAGGTGAGCTAGTGATTTAAAAAGTATAATGTTACAACTGTGGTTATATTAGTGTCCAGCATAATATGATGAACATTTCAGAATGAATTTAATACTGACTATGTTTGCATTGCATTTGCAGTGGTTTGCAAATTGCTGGTTGGTTTTCCATGTCTTACAGCTATATAATTTGCTTTCTAAAAACCATTTTGGTAGGTGTGGGTTGCTTGTCAGAAATCCGTTCCGAAGCTTGAGTGCAAAGCAAGCAGTGTACTGATGATGAATATGAATGGATGTCTTAAGGATAACAATGGATATGGCATCTTCAAAATCAGTGGCACTCTGGTAAGAATTTGCATGTAATTTATTAAACTCTACTTGATAGTTCTCAGTAAAATCTGTTTGTGTATCTCTCTGAAGATTTGTCTGATGAAATTTTCTTCTAAAATGTGAAAAGTAGGAGGATTGCTCTATATTGTGCAGTATTTTAAATTCTGTAGCAGTGTACAACAACTTTACTTGGCAGTGACTTCTTGCATATAAAAGCAGTGGAAGTATCTTTTTAGAAAAGTAAGTTATTTTAGAGAGGCAGTTAGTGGCCATTTATGGCTCTCTGTGAGCCTGTTTCTCTGAATATTTAGAACTGAGTATTTTGGAACTGTTATTTAAAAAAATCAGCTTCTTTTTTTTTTCCCCCACTCAAATTATGTTATAACTAACCCCTGGTGGAGTATTTCACCACTACACATGTAGCTGTTCTAACAGGCATTGCATCCAACTTTGCAGGAGATACGAAACCCTAATGTAATTACTGACAAACTGATAGCTGGAAACTTTTAATCCTTGTATTGATTAAAAAAAAATATAATGGCAGCGTGCTAAATTACTATACTGGTACTACTTCATTGAAAGTTTCACACTATTTAAATAATGTACGCAATTAGAAAATGCAAGTAGAAATACCAGTGAAAGTTCTACTGTAACTGTGATATAGTAGAAGTGGTTCCTTTTAGTATAGTATTTGAAATAACTTAGGCCAACAATTCCTTAAGGAAAAATTCTTTCTTTCACCAAAGCCAAGTATATTCTTACCTGTCTATATGCTGATTGTTGAAATTCACAAAGAATTTGTGCCCCTTTTTCTTCCTACTCTTTGAATCCCACTGGTGGTTGATATTGCAGTGGGACTGTTCTGGTAGCAGCTGGCAGTTCTTAAAGCTTCTTTGTAAGGGTATTTTGGGGTGCTGGATATATATATGCTATGTAGTGAAGAGCAACACAGACAGTGAGTGCCCTCCTGATGAACTAGTTTCATAGCTGAAATAGCTGTTCCAGCAGCATGCTACTGCCACTGACATTGGGGTTTTGACACAACTCAAGAACTCTTAATTTTCTCATGCTGTGTGGAAAGCTGCAGTGGCTCAGGAGCTGATTCACAAGCAGATTAGGCATTAATCGGATAGAGTGTGTTGGTCGGGGGGTGGTGGTTAATGTCTGAGAGTGGTAACAGCGCTTGGTCCACTGCGTGCCTGTCAGAGGCCTTAGCCCTGTTGAGAGGCAAGGATAAGGAGCTCAGACGCATCGTTGTGCTAACTCAGATACTTCTCATGGGCACACGATGAGAGCAGGAGCACAGTAGTTTATCCTTTGGGGGGCAGAGTACCAGCCAAGCTGACTGAGTCCAGTTGCACCGTGCTCAGTGCATTGTAACAGGTACCTAAGGCAGCGTTAATTAAAACAGAGTATCCTCACTAAGATACTGGGAGAGGAAGTACACAGAATGCCTGGTAGGTGAGCTCCTGAGAGGTCTGTGCCAGACTCCAGAGGTCTGATAAAAGTGTGTAAGTTAGACCTGAAAAGATTAATGTAAGCAGTCTCCTTATTTGAAATTATGTTAGTATGGAAGGTGACTAATAGGACTTCTATTTAATATCCCTTTCTATAACACTCAGCTTTTCATTTTTTACTTTCTAGGTGGGAGGGAGATAAAATCTGGCCTTCAAAGTGCTGTTTACTCATTCCAGTGCCAAAATGCAAAACACAAATCAGCAACTGTAATTTAAGGGCATACTAGGTTCCTTCAGCAGCACTGGACAAATATGCATGTTAGATATATGAATATAAGCTTAGATACCTGTTTCTATGTATTTATAAGGTGGTTTTTTTTAAACTGCTATAATGCTGTAGGCTAATGTTGTAACTTGGGATGAGAAAGTTAGGCTGCTTACAACCTTTTTTTTTTTTTCTTTTTTTTTTTTTTGCTGGGCTAATCTTTCACTCAGGTGTGTTGCATGGCAAGTGTTTGGTTAGTTATTTTATCTTTCTACATTTTAAACCAGCATCTGGGGAGAAAAAAAGAAAGGGAGGGATGATATCTTCTTGGTTTTAAATCCTCTCAAATTCTGAAGGAAGATAGCAATGAAGAAAAACCTAGCTTGCAACTTCCATGTCATAGAGGTATCTTATCTGTAGCTGCAGTATTTGTAAAACTCAAGTCTGCAGTGTCTTTTTCTGTTGATCTTGTCTAAGATGACTGTACTGACTGGTATTGTTTCAAATAAAAACAGTTAAGTGATTGACTTGTAAAAGAGTTGACTGTCGTTTACTGCTTAATTCCTCGTTTGCTGAATCATTTCTGTGATATTGACTTAATTTGTGACACTTTAGTAGGTGCAAGCCTGAGGGAGAAAATGTTATAGTTCTTTCACAATTCATTAGTTTGTGGATATTTGTTACGTTGTTTCCATACTGAATGACTCATATGTTAAATGAACATGCCAGCCTTAAGGCATGCCCTCGCTATTGCAACCCACAGTGAAACTTGATGCCATCACACATAAAAATGTGGAAGATGCTCATACCCGTTTGTATCCTTGAGAAGTTTTGTGCACTTTGGACACGTGTGCTAGCAATTACTCAACGTACATTCTTTCAAAAGGCTGTGTTTTACCATGTCTGATTGCTCTTTTTCACACAGTTTGCTGAGTTTGTAAGCTACATCTGTCTTGTGAGCATAAGTTGGAACTGAGAAATAGTGATTTTTATATATATATTTTTAATGAAGTGGCACAGTTTCAGTGTATTCATTTCTGGACTATTAGATGAGAGACTATAGAAGTATCTGATTTGCATTGCCACCTGTGTATTTTTTAAAGTGTTTAGACAGATTCAGAAACTGTTTTGTTTGGGAAGTTGATAGCACAGGTCTAATGCTCTCCACATTGTGAAAACACTAATTAGTATTAGATTGAACCATTTGGCCCCTGGTTATCTTGCTTATCCTTGAATTTTGGCTTTCTTACCTATTTAATTTTTTATTGTTCAGTAAGAATGTGAAAGACAAATCAGATTTACCTCTTGATAATGTCACAGAAATTATCGCTTACATTAGAGAATCTTGACACCAAAATATGGCAAGAAGAAGGTTCTCCAGTATCTGTAATAGGAAGATAGATGTTTACTCACACCAGTGAGATGAGAGGAAAGGTTTTAAAGAGCATGTGAAATAAAATTTTTCTGATATTGTTTTGAATCTTTGGGACATTTGGGGTTTTTTTTCATGTGCCTTATAGTATTAACTCCAAGCTTGATGTGATTCATATGTTAAAAATATGTGCATGGCTCCAGAATTTTTGTTCTCTAGGTGACACAGTGTGGTTTTGATAAGAGTAAGACAGATTGTTGTGGCAGGATAGATACAACAAATCACAAGTCAGGTATTTCGGCTTTTAAATGATGGTCTTGTCCTGCCATGCATGGTATGTAGTGGAGGAGTTTATGCCAAACTATACAGATACATTTATGGGAAGACCACTTTTTAATATAAATTTTTCACTTAACACTACTCATGGTTGTACATTGGGTGTGACTTCTGTTTATGTCCCTGTTCATTTTCAGGAGCAGGTTGTCATTGCTTACCTAACTCTGCTTTCACTGATGTGGGGCTTGTCTATTCCATCCCTTGTTAGGTTTAGGCTTTCAGACTGTAGGCACATTAATAAGAACTATGTGCAACTATTAGCAAAATTGATCACAATTTCCACAGGAAGCACTGGAAGGCGATAAAAG
Organism: Margarornis squamiger; assembly: GCA_035222235.1. Lineage (NCBI taxonomy): Eukaryota > Metazoa > Chordata > Aves > Passeriformes > Furnariidae > Margarornis > Margarornis squamiger. The sequence goes on along the minus strand of JAWWTY010000001.1, from coordinate 48,666,546 downwards.
TAACCATTTCAATCCTGTTTCTAATTCTAGCACCCCAGACCGAGTCATCTTGGGTTGCTTAAGAATGTCTCACTAAAATGGTATAGAGATGCAATAATGCTACTGTTTAATCTTCAAGTGATGTTGAAGTATATGGAAGGAGAGGAAGGAGGTAGCAAAGTGAAAATACATCAGAAATTACTGCTCTGGCCAGGCTGATGTGTTTGAGAGGATGGAGCGTAGATGCAGAGGGCGGTATCTCTACCTCCTGTACAGCTGTGTTCACTTGTAATAAACCTCAGTAGCAACAGTAAGCCAGAAGGCAGACATGGTGCATTCCACATGCACAGGTGTAAAAGCTGCCTCACCAGACTGTACTTCTTGCAGTCTTCTCTGTTCTGAGTCTTTGGCTTGTCAGGAGCCTTTCTTTCTTTGCTGGGAGAGATCCTGGAATCTTGCTTTTGTACAGCTTTAGTCCTCCTCTCTCACTTTTCCACCTGTTTCAGACCACTTTTTTTTTTCTGTTACTGTCCTGTGTGATGAAGAGGAGCAGCTAAAAGGTAAAGGCTGAGTTTTGAGGAACAAATCAGGCTTTCTTACAAACAAAGAGGCGCATCGATGTTGTGGCTGTTGCTACCCATCTTTTCCTTTTCCTGTCGAATCCTTCAGCATTTTCTCTCCTGGGGTGGTCGTTTCCCCTATAGCTGTGGTGCCAGTTGCCAAGCACACGGAGGTTTTGCAGATGAGTGTGTTCGTGTGGTTCTCTGTGAGATCAGAACTCGAGCCACAAGACTCTCTTTCGGTGGGGATGTGCAGGGCATTGCTCCAGTGCCTCTGGCCCCGCAGCACTGCTTGGGCTTGGTGGTATTAGGAACCAGTGGCTTCTCCATCCCTCTTCCCTTCCTCTCTTCCATCCCTCCCTCTTCCCTTCCTCCATCTCTCCCAGTCTCCCTGGCGAGCAGCAGCTAAGGGACCTTTGCCTGCCACCCCAGCTGGTGCCCTGTGTCGGCTTTGTGTTAGTTTTCCTTGGTGGGTATGTAGCACACACTTAAATCTTCCCTTCAGTGGTTATACGGTGAATTGTGGCAAGTGTTCATGTTTCAAAAACTACTTTGACCAATATTAAAATACATCCCATTTAATGCCTACATGATACCCACAGTACAAGGCAGATTGTTGTATTTTTACTCCAACTACTGCATGTCCAGCTGAACTCTCTACAGTATAATGTTTAAAAGAAGATGTTAGAGTTCTGACCACTAAATTAGAATTAAAGTGGGGCAGAAGCTGATACATTATCTGACACTTGGCTTCTGTAGTGCCTGTCACAAAGTAATGGCTCTCTTAAACTCTGCATTAATCATCAACAACAAGTTCAGAAATGTCTGCTTCAGTCCAGAAACTTTTATTACTAAATAAATAGCTTTGATACTGTTGGAATGAGCAAAGAAATGCCTTTAACAAGAAATTCCTTCACACCTAAGTGAAGTTAGTTTATACCTTCTCCCCTACGAGTTTAGTTTATTGCTATTGCCCACTACTTACTTGAAAGGGAAAAAAAGCATGGGGCAACGTTGCAGGTAAATGTACAATGAAGTGTATTTCAAGTTGTGTACATTTAGAACATACTATCAAGTGTATAATATCTTTAGAAAAGCAAGATGTCCCTTTTATTTTAGAAAGTGATCAACGTTTTTCAATGGGGTGTGTTATTAAAATGATCACAGGCAAAAGCTATACAACTGAAAGGCAAATCTGCCAGGTAACACTTCTTCCACTCAAATATGCAGCCTGTGGGAAAAGCAAAGCAGAGTAAGTTATGCAAGGAGAATAATTATGTTCCAACATCCTGGTGGTGAATGGTCTGCTGCTTTCAGAACATAGATGAAAGGTATGTTGCCTTTTGGATTCAGAAATTTTATATTTCCTTCCTGCAGCCTGTTGGCTTGCTTTATTCCAGGCAGTTTTTTCTGTCATTGCAGGCAGTAAGGTCTTCCCAGACCCAGAGCTGCCCATTGACTGGAATTCCCTTCCCTACCAGAACCAGGATCTGTACCACCATTCCGGTGTCACCACCATTCCAGTGTCACCACCATGAAGTTTCTGTAGCTCTTTAAATTTCTCAGTTTGTCTTGTCCTGGTACAAGCTGTGTGCTCTCTATCCAAGAAGGAGCTCCCAGGCAGTCTTTTTAGTTCTTTGGGCTCTCTATATTATTGAAGTTTTGAGTCTTCATTTGTACCCTCTCGTGTACTGTGTGATGCTTCAGACATTTACTTCTGCCCTGTTTACCTGACCCAGCCCCTCACCAAACCATGAAGTCCCAAACCTTGTGTTGACAGTGCCGGCAGCCTCTCCTGTTCCACCACCTCCAGACGATATGATATTCTCTTTACCTTCCCAGATACAATGGGAAAAAAATCAAATGAAATATATGAAGCCAAATTCTTACACTCTCTTTAATTTTTACCATGCCTGTCCTAATGAAATTAGGATTCACTGCTCTTTGAGAAAAAATTATAATTTTCTGTATGTTTTTGTAATGAGTAATACAACAGGGTAGTGTGGTTTTTGGTATGTGCAGTGACAATATACATTTCAAACTAAACCAGGATAATCTAATCAAGATGACCAGGCAGTATAATGGTGGCATACGAAGGATTTAAACTAATTCTAGCTGCCTTGTTAGTGGGTGATCGGTAAGTAGTCACTTTCTGGGTGCTTGTTAGAAAGATCTGTAATGGGAATGCATGTTAAAATAATCCTTTAAAAAACTGGTAAAGGGAAAACTGTTCAATGTCAGGTCTTTGAAAAACAAACAAACTTTTAAGAAGCTGACTATGATTGGAAATCAAGGCAAAACACATTTTAGGTAGAACCTGCAGTGAAGGAGAAAACGAGTTTATAATCATGCTGGTTTTAATTTTTCATGTATTTGCCTTTATTGCTTACATAAAAGCTTAATGTGTCCAAACAATTCATTGTTTCAAAATCTTCCAGGTATGACTATACTGTTGTTAATGAGCTATTAATAGCACTTAATGCAAACTGTAGGAAACATTACTGTGCGATTGTGAATAAAATTTGAATAGCAAAATTAAGTTGCTATTCCTCTTTTTTTAATTGATATTTTTACACAGGGATTATCATATTTGCTTAAACCATAATACAGTTTCCTGACTCACTAGTAAATACATCCTAATGCTTCAGTTGATGTTAACTCCAAATAAGCTGCTTCCTGCTTTCTTTATGTAGTGACTTGTTTGATCTATAATATCATTGATTGGGATATTGTATTTAGATTGATAACTGAATTTCCTTGGCAGTCAATATGAATGGATTACATATGATGTGAAAAAACGTTTCTTCTGATCAGTTTTAAATTTTCCATACTTTGGATGCTTCTTTATATTTTTTTCCTGTGTTGTAAGATAGCAAGCATAGGAACATCTGATCTGACCTCTATACTGAAATTATTATTTCGCATGTCCATGCATAGGACTCCTGATTTTAAACTTCCTAATTTCTCTTCCTAGGATATTTTCTGTGTTTGAACCCTATCCAGTTTTTAGTATCCTTTTGGAGAGGGGGTGACCTGTACCTCATATGGGATTTTGTTTTTCTGGTAAGGTCAGAGCATTGATTTTTATAATCCTATTACATTGGCTTTGTTCTGATTCTCTTCCATTGTTTAAGCTGCCTATTTTATTACTTTTATTGTGATTGTAGTGGGGTTGAGCAGAGGTTTTCCCTAAACTGCTGAAGTGGGCCCTGGTTCCTTCCTGAGGTCAAAGTAACTGGTGTGCTTTCCCATTATGGCATAACTGATCTAATGAGCGACTTCCATTAAACAGAGGCAATCCTACCAGCTCATGTGCACCTGACACTGGCATGCTGCGACAGGACAAGGGGTATTGTGTTCAAACTGAGAGAGGATAGATTTGGAATAGATATTAAGAAATTCTCTGCTGTGAGGGTGGTGAGGCACTGGAACAGGTTTCCCAGGCTGGTTGTGAATGCCCTATCCCTGGAAGTGTTAAAGGCTGTGTTGGACAGGGCTTTGAGCATCTGATCCAGTGAAAGGTGTTCCTGCCCATGGCAGGGGAGGTTGGAACTACATGTTCTTCAGTGTCCCTTCCAAACCATTCTTTGATTCTATGATTTACCTGCCTCAGTGATTCAGGGTTGTTTTTTGTCTTGTTTTGCTCCCCGAGCATGCTTGCCACTAATGGCTTTTGCTGTTGTTGCAAGAATAGAGGAGCACCTGACAAGGAAGAGGAATGGAAGGTGTCCTTTCTGCAGCAGTCTGCTTCAGATCAGTTTAAGCAGCATAAAATTATGCAAAGTTGTAACATCAGTATTATGATTGGTATAAATGGATGAAAATATATGTGTGAGCATAAGGTGAAAGAGCGAAACAAAGGGCAACCATGTCCAGGTCACCATTCCCAAAAGTACCTGTGTGCCACAGGACAGATGACTTGCCAGCAGAAGACCTTGCATCCTAACAGCAGGAGTATGGCAACAAAATTGTAGTAGGTCACTTAGCACAGTTCTTTTTCCTGTTAGCCAAGCAGGAGAAGAGTCTGCAGGCGTATATTTCAGACCTATATTCCAAAAAAGGAAAAAACAGACAATAGGCAGCAATGCATCCTAAGATTCAGGGAAGGCAAGGTAAGCAAGGTTTGTAGAGCAAAAATCTATTTTGTCACAATGGATGATTCTTGAAGGATGTCCTAAAGGATCTGCTTGAAAAACTAGGTTTTTATTGATAACTAACTCCTGAAATGGGGTGAGGACTTAATAACTGGTGGCCTTTGTCTTTTGTTTTTCACATAAGTTATCTTGGCCAGACCATTTGGACAGTGCTTGTGAGTAAGTGAACATAAGAGTGCAAGTGAATTAAATCTGTGTGAGAATAAATGTTTGTGAGCAACATCAATATATCTGGAGATTTTGTAGGCAACTGTTACCTTCCCCTTACCTACTGCATAGGGCTTTATTACACTAAGTTCCCTACGGTTGTGCCTTTAATTTGAAACCTCATAAAACACAGACTGTGTTCAGTTGGATTTATTTTAGTATGTCTCCGATATGTATCTATCATCATTTAAATGTGATTTGATATTTTTGGGATCCACTTACTAATTTTGGTTAAATAATTTTCCATGTTTCTGAGTAGCTGAAATAACTGCAGATTTTATGCCATGGTACTTACCCCAGTTTCTGGATGAATAACAACTGTACCATAACGTAGGACCAACCACATCTTTGATACACTTTGCAGTTAATTATTTGCTATTAAAGAAATGGATTGTAATGAAATCAATCATTAAATCAATTTTTTCTCTGTTTAGGTTTTGATCTGTGATTGACTGTATCCTCATTTTTTTCGTTTGGTTGCTTCAGGATGCATTCGTCTTCGACTTTGGGCTTTGAAAGGACTTTTCTGTTATGTGCATGATTAGCAAGAACTAGATCATCATCAGTAGTAGTCGTTCCGTCTCTTTTTTACATGATGCTTAGTATGACTTTTGTCTATTGTTTGTGTTAGGAGTGGATTTCTGAATTTGTATGGGACTCCTCTTTGATTATTCAAGTAACTTCTTGAAGCTCATTGTTTCTTCATCATGTTTTATTATCCTTTTCCCTGCAATAAGCATGTTTTTGGAGACCCTGAGAATTTCTTAGCAAGTAAGATGTCAGTGAGTTTTGCTTCATTATTTTGGGCTTTAGGGATCTTCTTATGTTATTGAAATCTCCTTTTTAATAGGGTAGATTTCAAGTTCAGTAAGTTTAACATGAAGAAGCATACATTGTGGGGCATGAACTCTTCACATTTATGAAAGAACTACTTATATTTCTTACTTTTACTTTTATCACTCCTACATTTTACCATTTTTTCATCAACTGTTTCAGAAAATAGCTTGTGACATCTGTCACCCACATGACAAGGGTTTCCATGGTTTGTTTCCTCCACCCTGCTTCCTCTGCCAAAAATCCTGTGTGTGTCCTGGATCCACCTATACCTTCCCATCACTCTTATTCTCCCTTCTTTTCTTTTGCTATGTTGAATTGTCTTGAGGGTTTGCCCATGATTCACCCTGGGGAAAAAATAGCTGGTGCCAGCCATGAATACGTTCCAGCTCTTTGTTACAGGACTGAGGAATTTAGAAAATACCACAGTTGAAGTTGATGCACATAGCTCTGCATCATCCACCAGGTGTGTGTGTGTGTAATTCTATGCTAATTACATGATCAGGTACTGTTTAATAAAATACTGGGTTTGTGTAATTGTAAAATTGTATTATTAGTTCTTGTGATGCCAGGCACCACACAGACACGGGCTGAAAATATTATCCGCAATTTTAAATGTTGGCAATGTAAATGTAATACAGTTGAAAATGGAAAATATACACAGATGAGAAAGGAAATACTAGTAGTTAGGTGGAACATTAATACTTTAGGGATCCAACTCATGTACCTAAATCAAAAGACTGATTTGCCTAGGCCATTTCCACAGCTTATACAGAGACTCCTTCAGAGGACAATTTGGAATGTTTCAGGAGTTCTTTCAACCAAATCACTCTCAACAGGAGCCTCTCTTCATTTATAGAAGGATCTGTCTCCTACATCTCACTCTTGCTTGCTTGAAAATAGGTGATGTGTATATAACTGCTTACCATACATTTTGCTCATAGGGGCTGTAGGGGCATGTTAGTAAGCTGAATTTCAGAGAAAGCTTTGAAAAACAGCAATGCAGTATGTTTTCAGATATTTAAGGGAGTTTCCATAAAGTGTAAGGTGTAAAACAGGAAAAGACACAAGAAGTTTGTGTGAAAATGCAATGTGGGTGAGACAGGAGCTGGAAACTGGACTTCTGACACTGAATGGCAGGTGGAAGGTAGGAAGGGAAGAGCTACAAGAAGCATCTCTGAATTTTATTTTTTTACCAGTAAAAAGTGAGTTTTGAAAGTGTTTTAGCCAAAGACAAAATAATAATTGAATTGAACGGTATGATCTAATGGTCTTTTAAGCTTTGTTTCATGAATATTGGCGCAGCTTCAAAGGTAAACAAACCACAGCTGTCCTCCTGACAATGATTAAGGAGCAGTAGGTGTGGTGGTGATAAGCCTTGAAAGTGAAGACAAGTAATAGATATTACAGAAGAAGTCAGGGAGAGCTGTGGAGACTGGTGTGTTCTCCAAGTGATCAACCAGGAAAAGGATTCTGGCAGCAGTTTTCTGAGTGAATGCATGCCATATTGGGCTGTGTTTCTCAAAAGCAGAGAAAAAAAGGTTGCTGAATCAAAATGCAATGATGATGATCGCTAACCTGATTGAGTACTTTAGCTGTTCGGAAGAGTTAATAAAAATACCATCTTGGAAATGTTGCACGGAAAATATCTGCAAATTATGAATATGAATCTTGGGATTTTGAGTATATTTGGGAATTAAGGTGATACTAGAGTTAAATGCCTGAGCAATAGACAGAATGGTATAGCTATGCATCTTTGTGTGTGTCAGCAGCAATTAAGTAATTCATATGATCTGTCCTCAAACATAATTGTATTATTTATTATTTGAAGCTCTTCACTCCTACAATTGCATCCCACGTAATATTTTTTAGAATATTTCCCTACCTGCCACAAAGGACTGGACATTAATTGTTGAGTTTGATTTGTAATGTCGCAGTGGGGTGCCTAGCATGAAAGATGTGTTTTGCATTTCCTGGGAAGGCACTGATCGTTTCATTTGGTTTATAGTAATAGCGAACAGTGGATACAGTAATTTCTTTACAATTAAAATATGAAGTTCAGTCTTCTAATAACTCTACTCCATAGTACTTCAGTAATAGTTAATTGCTTCTGTTCATTATCCTGATACTGCCTGATGATGTAAGAATTCTTCCCCATGAGGAGGAAGCTTTCAGTATACTTGAGGCTTTTACAGCCAGGTCCCATACCAGGCACAGTCATCTTTTGTTTTCCCCTTCAGCACTTCCCAGAACTCACAGGTTGAGAAAGGAGACTGAAAAAAGGACAGAGAAAATAATATTTGCTCCTGGCTAATTTTCCACTGGCATGTAGTCGTATGGGTATGGTGGCAAACAGGTGTGAATTAGAATTGTTTCTAGGTATTTCTCACTTAAACCAGAGGTGAGGCAACTTTAGTATCAAGGAGGCATAACCTGAAGAAAAATAAAAACAAACAGCTTTTTATTCTCATTCTTGTTATTTTTTTATAATAGCTACATTTCTACCAGGTGTGGAAATTTAAACTGTTAACGCATTTTTGCAAAAGCAAGAAGAAAGGTTGTCTTAGGTGTCCAGATTAAAAAGTTAAAACTCGTAGTGTGCTCTGGGAACAGAAATTAAAAACTTGCCTTTCCTCAGAAATATAACTCTGGAAAAGAATTTGATATTAATAGGCCATCAATAGGTTCAGGTTATTCAGAGAAAGAGCAATGATAGCCAGGTAAGGCAGTAAATGACTCTTTGCTTGATAAAAATTCGTGAAATTGTAGATTTGTGAACAAATGTGCCCTGCTGGCACGCTTGGCTCCCCAGCCATAGTATGCTTATGGAGCATCAGCCAGGTTTGAGTCTGTAACTCTTTTGAGATAAAATAACCAAAATCTAATAGTGCAGTGTTATAGGTGCTTCACCCTGTTCCAGTTTTGGACATGCAGGTGTACATAAGTGGGAATTCAATGTTAAAATGGAAGTAAAGATTTTGATATCTATCCTGAGCTAGCCCCAACACTGAGAAGACAGAACCATTACCCGTCTTCACAAATTTTGGAAATCTCATCTGCCCTGTGTATCTATGAGTTTCCTTATATATAAGTAGTCTAAGTAAAGTTAGTTTCTTATCTCAGCAAAAAGGGTTTCTTAATGTCTATGTGCATGGAAAAGTTTGTATATAATATTATTTTTCCCCATCTAGAAATGATAGCAATTTGAGTCCTTACCTCTCCATCAGAGCTATGATGAGTCAACTGCTCATTGCATTTCAGGTGTTCATGTCCTCCTGTATCTTCTGATAGTTTTTAAACTTACTAGTTTATTTTATATAAAGGATCTTGCTGCATCTTAAGCCATCCTGTAGGAGATACAAAAGTAATCAGAGAGAGTTGATTGTCTTGAACATTTTTGAACAGAAGGTGTGTTTATACTGATGTATCTGGTTGCATGCTTGTCCCTGAAGGCATGACTCTATTACGGTAATGGGAAGAATGGTATCATACCCCTGCACAACCTCATTCTGTCTTTGCTCTGGCTGTCTCAGAGATGTCACACCAGTGAAGGTGCAAGTAGTGGCATTTACAGGCATGGTGAATTGTCCACTACACCCTCCTGAGCTGACAGATAGCCACAGGAAGGTCACAGCTAGAGAGAAAGCATGGACCCCTTCCTGGGGTGGATGAAAAGAGCTGGTGTTGAAGTTTGGGTGACACAATGCTCCATGGTGTAGCCATGATTCTGTGTGCTTGTTCCACCATAAACCTGATATTCCTGTAGTGTCTTCACTGCTGTTGTCACACACTCCTGTTGTATTTAAATATATTTCAGTGGGCAAACCTCATTATAAGGGAGACTTTCTTTTGAGACGGTGTATTTTCTCACCGGCAGTTGTATGGTACTGGGTGCGTGCTACCATGGGGTTTTATTGGAACATTAGGGGGACACGCTGCCAAGCTAGAGCTTCTCACAACCTTCACAAAGGCATAACAATGACACTTTTAATAGAAACATTATTACTTTCTGTCAGTTCTACAGTGTTTTAAAATATGGGGAGGTTGTCTCATGTTAGTTTTTGCCACCATGTTACTAAGAGGCTGAAAATCTACGTGTCTGGAAATGAATTGATGAAGATAAATATATCACCTTTATTGATTTTGCGCTACTCTCTTTTATGAAAAGTAATAAAACAAATTATATGTAACTGTGAAAAAGCAGCAGTATGCAGGAAGTGAGCAAACACACTGCAGGTACTCATGTTTGCCTGAAGGGGAATACACTGTGATCAATTAATGCTGTATAAGCCTCTTGTTGTAAGATACCGCCATAGCCTCTCCTGTAGATGCAGCATTTTATGGTAAAAATGTAGATCTTCTCATGGTCTAGGCACTCAGATTATTTTTCTGTGACTAGTTTGGTGTCTCTTTAATTAGAGCCATGCGCTGTGTTACCTGATTTCATCCTCTTTCTCTTTACTTATTTAGGCCCTAATCCTGCCACTGGATTTGTTCAAATGAACCTTGATAGCCATGGGGCCTGACTGAGTTGATGGGACTCCTGGATGACTGCAAGTTCCTGCTCTGAAGATCTGATTGTAGGCTTGAACCTAAATTTCTATTTCCTTCCCCTGTCTATTTGCTTCTAATTGATGAAAATTATCCACAAAACGGTATTGTCTTTGAGCCTCACGCACATCACATTAGTAGCAGTCAGACACTGTGTGCTTGGGATACTGTCAGACATTGTTAAAGTATTTCTGTTGTGTCATGTGCCAATACCTCATGATTGATTATTTTGTTGTATTTTTACATTTAGTCTCTTCCTACCTAAAATGGAGATCTTCACCTGTGTTTTCAGTCATTGTAGTATTTCTCTGAACTCAGATTTTTAAGTCAGAGTAACTGTTGAAACTATTCAGGTCTTTTTTAAAGATGTGGGTAGATTTGGTTTTTCCCTGTTGGACATGAAAACTTAGTAGCCTACTATTACTGAAAGCTTTCGATATGATGATACTCTGATGCAGACCAATAAAATAAGTAGGAAAAGGCATTAACTTTTCCTAGCTCTCCTGTTGCTTTTCTGTTTCTGTGGCTGTGATTACATGACATACAGCTGAGAGTGAGAATATTTCTATTTTCTGTGAGCCAGTGAATAATTTTTGTTCACACTGAGTACTGTTCCCTGTCTATTCCATATAATGTAGCAGTTTCACTGAGTATTAAAATTATAGCCTTGAGAGAAGGTGCAACGGACTTTGCAAATCACATTAGAAGAGTTTGAGCGGAAATATAAGTATGTTTAATCTCTGTGCATGCTAGTGTTTATTTTCTATATTTTTTAAAAAGCAAGTATGTAGCAATATATGATAATTAGCATATTAAAAGGTCCAAAACTTTCTCTGTATATAGAGAATCAGAAAAACCTTTTTTGTTTTTGTAGGCTTATTACAGTGATATCTAAGAGCTTTGCAATATTAGATGATTTTTTGCATATTCCCAGAACAACAGAAAATCACCGCTGTCCTGTTAGACCAAGGAGAAAACTGAGCCACTCGTTCAGTCAGTAGTAAAATCAATGATATTAATTGGATTCTCCTGCCTTTTAACCTTGTACCTCAGGCGCCATTTCTCCCTCGAGCCAAGGCTTCCATTATCATCATCTGCTTTGCATTTCTATGTGAAAGGCCCAAGGTGTTTCAGTTTGGATTCTCAGAAAATGAGGAAGACAGGGTTGGTGGCCATCTGCCAAGGTGCTTGGTCTGACTTGCTCCTCACTCACAGAAGCCGATGGCAAAGGCAGAACTGAGTGTTCCTGTGTGGCATTCAACTGCCTTAACCACATGCCCATCGCTCTCTTCCTGTAGTTGTCTGTCTTGTTCTCTGCATAACTCCTAGAGCAAACACATATACCAACCTATAAATAATCTAATTCGATACACAACCCTGATTCATTTCCTGAGCTGCATGTCCTGCACACACGGGACGGCCATGGTCCTGTGGAAGAATTCAGCAGAGTGCATGATGTCGAAGATTAAGGCTGTCAAGTATTTAAACTTTGCAATGAAATAGCGTTCTTTTAATGTAGCTTATTATAGCTATAGTTTGAAGTATTTTTAACAAGGAGCAAGAGAAAAATGAAAGCTTTTAGAACTGGTTGTAACCTTTTCCCCGTGAACGTGAATATCCTGCTCAGTGAAATACAGAACATCAGCTGGTGGGAGGAAGCTGGCCACCTCCAGGGAGGAAGGGAAGGAAGAAGGCTGGGTAGTAAATGCCATGGGTATACCCAATTTGCTTTCAAGTCTCGGGGAATATTTGTGTAGTGTTGACCCTAGCTTTTTAGCTTTTGTTTTCTCTTAAGCATTCCCAGCCCAAGAAATTAGCTCATTCGGAGTTTCTCAGTGCTACAGACATTGGAGGTGTTGCTGTGGTCTGCTAATAATTTAAATGAAGAAACAGAAATCAAAGATGGGCTTTTCTTGTATGTTCTTCTGTTGGAAAATAACAGAAGATGCTCCCAGTCTCTCCCAGTTCTGTCCCTGATGAATTTCAAGGGTGATCCATGTCATCCTTGATTTCACAAATAGATAGCAAAAACTTTAATAATAGAAAATACTGCTCTCAGCTTGCCCCTTTAGTTGTCTTCCCAGTCAAACCGTAGTGGCCTGCTCAGTTTGTAAGCTGCCAAAGGTGGAGTGTAGGCTCCAGTACCAGAACAGTCATGCTGGGAATCACAAGCTCATCTCTTTATCTCTTATGTTAGACTTCATTAGGATGAAAGGTTTTTTTCAGAGAAATCTTGCCAGACTGTGGGCTAGGTTTCACTTTTTGTTAATGTCTACCTTATCTATGGATGGTGCTTGAGATTTGGTCACCAAGCTAGTGATTTTCTATGAGGAAACCAAAACAATCTCATACTTTGCTTTTGCACGTTTTTCCCTGGGATATGCAGTCTTTTCCCACAAGTAATGCAGCAAATTCTGATGTTCTGTAAACAGCGTAAGTGGTGATACTGTTAGGGAAAATTTGGTCAACCCATTCACTGAAACTCATAAAAATCAAAATGCTTGCAAAAGTATATCAGTTCCACTGTCATTTTGTTGCAAAGAACAAATGAACCCCCTGCTTCTAACACTGTTTTTTTTCTAAAAAATAAGTATCAGTTTTCAACATTTCACAGCATAGAGAAATTGTGGGAGCAGAATGAAACAGTCTTGATTAGAGCAGAATCACCTTAAGCCAGTATCTCAATTCAACACTTTGTATAGTGAAACCATGGCCTGAAACTGCTGCCTGTCATATCAGATAATATTATCATTGATTTATTATGTTACTTCATCTTACGTGTTTTTTGTAACCTTTTGGCAGCAATTGTTTAGGTTTGGGGGTTTTTTTTTGGTTTGTTTTTTTTTTTTTTTTTGGGTGTTTTTTTCTGATTTTTTTTTCCTCTTGGTTTTGGCTTTGGGGTTTTTTTTGGAGGGGGGAGGTGGGTGTGTTGGGTTCTTTTGGGTTTTTTGGCAGGACCTAATGGAACCCTAATCCATGACTTGGCTTCTAGGTACTAGGATAATACAAGTAGTAATCATGCCTGCTGCTAAAAATTTTCTACCTTATTTCATTTGCATTTGTTTGCCTTCAGCTTCCAGTCATTGATTCTTGTTATGCCTTCACTGATGGATTAAAACGCTCTTTAGAACTCACTATTTTCTCCCCAGGAAGGTGCTTTTACTCTGTAATCAAGTTACTTCTCAATTTTTAATTTTTTTTAAGAAAAAGCTAAACAGATTGTGCTTTTTATGGTTCTTACTTTTTCTCATTCTCAGATTATTTTTGTGGCTTTTTCTATCCCTTTTCTATTTTTTCTGTTAGAAAAGAGACATAAAACTGTATTTTATTAGTCACATACACAGAAGTAAAATTACTTGTCTAGTTACTCTTGCATTAGCATGGTTAGAAATTGATGTTTTTGCAAAGTCAGATAAAATAACTACCTAATATGACTTCTATATATCTGAGTGTAATTATTAGAGGACAAAAAAGGATTGATTGTTTTAAAAACATTAAAATATTTTTAAATGTTTTAAAATGATCCACAGATCAGCAAGAGTGGGTGTGCAGGTGGGGTTGCAAAAATATTTGTGTTGAGGTTTTTAAGGAGATAGAAGTGAAATAAAAATAATAATTGCAAAACACAGTAATACATCAAATCTTAAGTGCTGTGTTTAACACAGTGGTATGTACTTGCTGGAATGTTTTAGAATTGAATGAAACACCTTTGTTAGTAACAGACTGTTGTGGGCCACTGGAAATAGAGACTGTAAATGGATGTGAATATACTCATCCTTTACATACATGTAATCCCATAAGTACCCACTTGCTTATATTTGGAAACCCAAGAACAGTTATGTGTTCTATTATGTTGTAATAGAAGAAATACCACAGTATTGAGAGTTTCTTTTGTTACAAAAGCTGTCACCATTAAGTTATATAAGAGTTCAAACAATCAAAATCCACAGCTTCAAAGAGGCTCTTGAAAGTTTTACTGTTTCAGTATTTCTTTCCAAAGGAGTGGCTATTCATTTTGATTCATACTTGAATACAAGGTTGAGTTAAATTCACATGAAGGAAACTAATCAGATGCCTGCCTGGTCAAAGCGTCTCAGCTTATCTGATGACTTTTATGCATGTCATGCATATTAGCATCTGAACTGAATCTGCATTCCCAGCCCCACACTTATCCCTCCTGGAAATGATCAGATTTTCATTAAATTGAACTAGGCTGTTTAAGCTCTTAGTGCTGCCCATCAGCTTAATGCAAGTTTGTCTAATGTCTCACAAAAATCTGAGGTCACCACACTGATTGGATGTCCAAACTGACTTCAAAAAGAGTACGTCTTTCCATTGTGGCAGCATTCCTTCCCTCTGTGAAACGTGGGGCATGTCCAATAAAGGACTTCCTTTGGTTCAGCAAAATGAAAGTTCATGGAAACATGGTAAAAGAGGAAAAAATGAGAGTTAAAAGAATGTAAAAGATTTAAAATCCTCTAAAACTCCTGGAAAAGAAGCAAAGGTGAATAAGGACTGAATGGAAAGCCCAATGGCCTCTAGTTAAAAAAGTACTAAGATAAATAGATTTAGACTACAAGTTCATGTATGTGAGTCAATGAAAAAGCTGTTAGATTTCAGTAGCACTGGGCAACTTAGGGTAGAAGTTGCCCCCTCTGATGATGAACTCACAAAGCCCTTTTCAAAACAACTATTTGCTGTTGGAAAAAGATGAGAGAAATGAGCATTCCTTTGCGTGCCTTCTGGTATCACAGGTTTACCCAATATAAAGTATGTCACTTGTTACATCCTAGGTTGCCTCAGTTTCTTCTCCTGAGTCTCCCAAATCCTGGAATAGAACCATTAAATAAAGGGAGATGACAGCACTGGGAAAGAAGATAGTAGAAGAAACAGGATGATTATCATAAAAGCTGGAGACAGTCTCTGTGAGAATGCTAGCATGACTTCATTTCTCTGAACAGCCATTGAACAGGTGATCCCCCTTCCTAAACCAGTAATAAATTGTAATGGCTGCATATAATGGTAGGTGTTTGACCCATGCAGCACCCGATGCAGTACAATATATACTGGATAACTATTCTGGGAGTCTGGGGAGAGGGGTCATGGCTAGAAAATGACTTTCCCATTAAATAATGCTACTGATGATTATTTGGTGAGCAGGTACAGCTGCCACAGTACATTTTTTCAGATTGTCTTTACACAGGAATATGGAGAAAAGAAGAGAAGAGAAAGTGGACAGAAAGGAGAGAGATGGAAGAAGTGTAACAATTTTTTGAGGCTTCTGCTCTTCAGGATACATTCCTTGCCCTCCCTAAGTGGTATACTCTGATAAGTTGTAGTACTTGTAATCTTCCTTAATTGCCATTTCTCATTGGGAATTTAGCAAGTTTATGAAGTTCCTGAGAATGTGGACAATTCCTTGGATGAATGCAAAACACTGCCTTGGGTACCACTCCTTGACAGGGATGCGATGGACACTGCTCAGTGACAACCATGTACACTTGGCAGTATTCAGCGAAAGGGTAAGACTGTCCTGTCAAACTGTGCAAGTTCCTTTTTTTTGAAGCTGTTAGCAAATGGTTGTTTCCTCCAGCAGTTCCTGTAACTGTATGCAGTCTACATCACAGTAGATGCTGTGTAGATACTAAATAGAGTGATTTTTGCTGCTGTCCCTGTTTCTTTGGATGACAACATCCCATAAATTCACATTATTTTCCTGTTTTCTGGAGATAAGACTGTGCTAGGCTTTCTAATATCGGGGACTCTGTTGGTGTTGAGGTGTCATCTTCATATTCAGAAGCAGATTGTTTAGTCTGTGTTGCAGAAATAGAGTCCCATATAAAGGATCAGAGTAGAGGTCCGGTGATGTTTGTATATTGTGTGTTTTCAGAAAACGTAGACATAAGGGAGTAGTAGCTCTGTCTCAGCACTATACGTGGCTCAACAAATCTTTCGAGTTTGACATGTAGCATTGAGGTCTGTCTAAAGGAGTCCTGCATGTGAAGGAGCATATCTTGTTGAATCTTTTGGGCTGGATAAAATAGGAAGGAAGGGAATCTCAGATATTTTTCCTCACCTGAGGCCTGGTTGGATTCTGCCTGTTCAGGCATAGAAGTCTAATAGTGGTATCCACATCAGAAACTTACCTGCCTCTGGGCTGGAGTGAGGGAGACTGAGTACTGACACCTTTAGAGGAGAGTGTCTATGGAGGTGGACAGCAGCATTTTGGGCTTATTAGAAGCAGCTGTTAACCTTTATTTCAGTTGGAGGCTTGGGTGTACAATACATAAATGATCTGGAGATTTTGGAGGGGATTGAATATTTGATGCCACGTTTCCAGAAAGTTGAAGAGATAAGTGGATGTTGCACTGCATGTTGTGCTCTCAGCAAAGCAAACATCTCAGCAGGTCAGCGATTTTGGAAATAGTGCAGTCCTGAAAGAATATTTTTGAATTCCTTTTTGCTGTAGAAGCTGAACACAGTTCCCATCTGTCTGAAACTCTGCATTGAGAGCTTCACAGAGGCACTTAAAGAAGTTATGTACTTATGCATAAGGAATAAGATGCTAAATGAAATCATATTTCATTATAGTAAAGCTACTAACCTTACCATGAAATGATTACTTTCTGTACACATATTCACTGTAAAAAATGTTTGTGGCATACTGATGATCAGAAGAAAAGTCCATACTGATGTATCTTCATTATTTTTGTCCACTTCCTGAGGTGCACAGTGTAGGTATACACTTTTGCTGTGAAAATCTGTTTACTTGGATACTTTGCTGTATATCTGTGAATTCCTCATGAAGTGTGCAAATTTTCATGTTACCCATTTTGTGCATAAAAGCACTGTGTAAGTACTGACCCCGATTTAAGAACGTATCAGCTCTAGAAATGATGCAGTTTTCTGCAGGGCTCACATGTCAACAAAAATCAGCTGGTTCACACATGAAGCCTGGCGAGGAAATTACTGCAGTGGCACCAGTGCCATCCCTGCTCCCTGCCTGCCTCTCCCAGGCCACTTCCTTTAGTCAGCTGAGGTTACCTGCCCCTTCTCCACAGTTACCACTTACTCACACACCTGGGCTAGCCAGCCACTCATCTAGGGTGGGTGGACTAATGGCCTTCTGAAGCCCTGTTTGTTCACTAATAAAAGAGAGACAGCTA
This sequence comes from Margarornis squamiger, assembly GCA_035222235.1. NCBI lineage: Eukaryota > Metazoa > Chordata > Aves > Passeriformes > Furnariidae > Margarornis > Margarornis squamiger. The sequence continues at coordinate 48,649,095 of JAWWTY010000001.1, read as the reverse complement.
TATATACAGATTACTTGACACAATGTGAGCAAATCCAGACAGAAAGGTAAAGCAGAGCAGATTCCATGCATCAGTACTGTTTGCAGACATGCTTTCTCATTTCTTTGGATGGAGCCTTTCTCTTCCAGAAATGATTTTAAGGAAATTATTTAAAGTATCACCTGAAGATTTCAAATAAGACACCAGGGGAAAAACATTGGTTGCAAGACTGCATCTAATAAGAAACTGAGAATTGCATTCATCTGGGCTGCATCAGGAAAAGGGCAAATTCAGCCAGTGCTTTTCTTCAAATACTCTGCAAACAACCTATCTATGGTACAGCTGAAAGTGTTTGAAAGCAGCAGTGACAATCCAGATTACCAGCAGCTCCATCATAAGTACATGTGCCCAAGTGCCCTGTCTCTGCAGATGTTTTGCTCTCGTTTTGAGCTGAAAATGTGGCATTTTTGTTGAGAAAGGCTTTCATATCTTGTTAAAAGTAGCCTAACAGGAGCTTTGGATTTGGCTGACAATTTAGTTGTTATTGTGCCATTTTCCCTGTAATAGTATATTTATTTTGACCCAAGGAAACAATGATCTCATTCCTTGGGAGGAAGGACAGAGTGACAAAATCTGGAGGTCCTGTGACGACATTGAATCTTTTCGTTGTCAAAGCAAGCTATGAAATCATCTGTGTTCCAGCCAGAACCACTGGGGAGTAAGCAGTGTCCTTCACAGAAGGCACAATTTGCAAGAAAAGATGGGGGCATGGGAGGCGTGCTGCCTGGCATCCTGTGTCTCCCGGAATTGATGCAAGTGCATTTCCCCACCTCTGTCAGCAAACATAGGACTAAAGTGGGCAGAAACATTCTGAGGTTCTTTATGTACTGTGACTTCCTCAAAATTCTGCTGGAGTAGTCTCACTGAGGTGTTTCATGGTTATTTTGGGATCTGGGGAGAACAAGATCTTCACTCTGCATCTCTCTCAATCAGGCTTTACTGTCAGCCAGGTACTCTGTAGTTCGTGGGACTCTCCATCCTTACTGTCTTCACTAGAAGTCTTTGGTTGTGAGCTACATGGGGGATGATTTGAAGTGAGAAGATAATTGCAGTAAAATAAAACTGGTTTTGTCCTTCAGTTGGAAGTTTTCTGTTCCTACTCAGCAATACATTGGTCAGAAGAGCAGTTCTGTCTTTGGAGAGGCCTTTCTCTGTTAATTCCAAAGAAAAATGGGGGGAAAAAAGAGGATGCTCTAAGAAAACGTTGCCAATGCATAGCTGATGTTTCCATCCAAGTTCAACCTGCCTTGCATGGAAAAGAAGTTGAACCAAAAGTCTCCTTGCAAATGTTTCTACTAGTTTCCAAGTAGGTAGCTACAAAGGATATCACAAAAACTGAAGTATTTGAAAACATTTATCTAATTGGAATCATAGTCTTACTCCTGCTTTGCAATATGACATCCACTCCCTTTGACTTTTCCCAAAGTATGCTCTAGTTTGCAAAACACAAAAATTACTAAATAGGGGTTTTGAAACTTCCTGTGCAGATGCGCACTTTTTTTTCCCCTTGAGCAGTCATATAGGGCTGTTACAACCCAAATATTCTGCAGGCAAAGCCTCTGTGCATGAAGCCAAAGGTGTCTTCTGTTATCCAAGTGATCTCAGTGACTTCTCCTGTCTTGTGAAGTGTAATTTAAAAAACATTCGAACTTCAATGCAGAAGAAAGCATGTTTGTAAAGGTATCAGAAGGATGTAGCACAGCATGAACAAGAGAAGAAACATATACTGCTTTTATAAAAGTGCTCCTGTCTGCAACTGATGAGTAAATTCTTTTTTTATTTCTGCCATCAAGGGCTGCAGAAGAAACCCACTGGAATATGCAAACCTGTACAGGCCTTAGCATATAACTAGCAGAGATGAAGGACAACCTTTACAGGAATATGTCATGTAATCAGAACCTCCACATCACTTGCCTTTTACTAAAGTTTTCACTCTAGACAACAGCTGGAAATAAAAGCATTTCTTTGCCTTCCTTTCAGGTCTGGTTTACACAGAGGAAACTTTAAAGAAGTTCAGTACGTGCAAAGCTATCAGCTTCTGCACACTAGGCCACATGAATGCTAGTGATTTTTATGATTTTCTTCTGCTCCGTATTCAGGTTTAAACTTTAAGACACAAATCAGGAAAAAAAGAAAAAGCCCAAACCAAAAAACCTAAACCCTTTCCTTTAGATGTAAACATTAGAGTTCCTTACTGTTCATGTATTTTTGCATGACTGCAGAAAACAGAACTACTGTCTTCATGTGTCCCTCGGCACTTCTTCACAAACAAGGCAGTTTAGAATTAGGGTCATTACTTAGAAGAATCTTTGACTTTCATAAAAGCACCATGCCTTACCAAGTGATTGATAATTGTGATAGAAGGTTTGGAATTTGCCTTCTCACCAGCAATATCTTGAAAGAAGTATCAGCTCAAGGAAGAGAAATGTGGGCTTGGGCAATGGACCTAGAACAGAAATCACTGGACTTCAGGTTGAATAAGGGGAATACATCTTAAAACCCATTTTTACTTTGAAACTGTTGTTACACTGGCAGTATGAGTAACGGGTGACATTTAGAGGTGGTCTGTATGATCCTTCAGTCTTGTAGGCCACCTGAACACGAAAATAGGACAGATCCTTGTGTGTCAGATCACAGACCCTACCAAAACTTTGTAGATAGGAGTAGATTTTGAGAGAGCATGATACGTAAGTAGATTATTGAAAGCAGGTATTTACACAGGACTATTTGTGACCAGGGTACACCTCTCTTCACTCAAGTTTCTGTTACTACAGTAAGTGCTCTGACAATGCCTTTGGGGGCAGAGCAGCGGGTTTGGATTTTTCACAGCAGCGCTCCTCCCAGTGCCGTTCGCACCAATAAAGTGGATGTAAACAGCGAGGCTGGTGTAAAGAGGTATTTCTCCTGTCCACTTAGTGCTCCGCAGATGGCTCTTGCGGTGCAAGTGACAGTAGAGAAGCAGGGAGAGGAGCGGCAGCGAAGGACAGGTGAGACACGGCCCATCCCGGGATGCGCGGGGTGATGCGGGAGCCTCGCAGCGGGACCGCCGAGACCTTGGGGCGAGGGGCGCTGCCTGCCCACACCGAGCGGTGGGGAAAAGAGCCAAGCCAGTGCCTTCCGATCGCCGCTCTTACGGCTCATTCTCCGGTTTCGGGGAAAAAAAGTACAATAAAATAACCCCCCAAGCAGCGAGACAAAGCGCACTCCCCCCGCGCTCGGGGAGGGGGCGCGGCTGGGGCCGGGCGAGACGCGCACGGTTTTCCGCGGGGGGTGTGTGTTTGTGTGCGGTGCGGTGTGGGACGGGAGCACCCACAGCCGTGCGGCGCGGCGCGGTGTTGTGCGTGCGGAGCGGTCTGTGCTGCGCTATGCAGAGCAGTGCAGAGCAGTGCAGTGGGTGCTGCCCGGCGCGGCCCGGCCGGCTGCGCTCACTTTTATATTTGCGCGCCCTTTCCGTGCCCCGTGACGTGTCCCGCGCCGCGCCCAACCCGCGCCGCGCTCTGGTCAGGACAATGGGAGCGCCTGGGCCAATGGGCGCGCCGCTCGGCTTGGCGGCGGCCAATGGGCGCGGGGCTGTGCTGAGAGTAATGTTACCAGCGCCGCGAGTGTGAGGAGGCTGCGTATCGATCCCGCGCTCAGCCATTGCGGTGCACCGGGCTGCACAGCGACCCAGCCAGCGCTGGGGCCGGGCGGGCGGCCGCGGGAGCGTCTCTGGGGCTCGGGGCCGAGCGAGGGCTGCGTGCCGACTCTGTCTGACACGGGTGAGTACGCGCCGGGGGCCGCCGGGCCGGCCGGGCGCGCTCGCCCGCCCGCCTGCCCGCCCGCCCGGTCGGTCGCTCGCAGCCGGGGCGGTGAGCCGGAGCTGGCCGCCGTGCCGCCGCCGCTGCTGCCG
>JAWWTY010000001.1:48595450-48644188 GCA_035222235.1 Margarornis squamiger | reverse complement strand
CGCCGGCCGGGGGTCGCCGCCCGGCCCCGCCGCGGCCCCTCTGGGCGGGGGTCCCGCGGCCCGGGCCGGCCGCCCCGCCCGGCGGAGCGGGGGGTGTGGTGTGGTGGCGGCGGCAGTGGCGGGGGGTGGGGAGCGGCCGGCTCGCCTCCTCAGCGCACAAAATGGAAGGAGGCTCGGCGGCGGTGACCTCCTCCGCCAGGAGCCTGCGCCATGGCGGCCGCTCCCGCCGCGGCGCGGACGGCACGGACGGACGGACGGAGGGAGGGAGGGAGCGCAGGCCGGGCCTCATGGCGGGCAGGGCCGGGCCGGGCCGGGCCGGGCGCGGGGCTGTCCCCCCGCCGGCGGGGCGCGGGGTCCGGCCGCGGCACCGCGCTTTGTCCCGCAGCGCCTCCGCCTCACGGGCATGTGCTCGCCTCAACGCGAAATAAAACTTACACAGCCTTTCCCCTCCTAACGGGACTCTTTTTTTTTTTTTAATTTATTTTTTTCCCTCCTTTATTTTCCCTGCCTCCCTCCCTCCCTGTCCCCCCAGCAGGTCTCTCGAGGAGGGCCTTGCGAAGTTTCCCTGTGGGCCCCCCTCTCCCGGGGCCGCGTCCAAAATGGCGGGAAGGAGGCGGCTTTTAAACAGAGCCGGGCCCTCACGGAGCCCTCACAGAGCCCTCGCAGAGCCCTCACGGAGCCCACGGCGCAGCACCCCGGCCCTCGGCACGCTTGTTTACTTCGCACAAACTTCAAACCGGACGTGTTTAGTCACACAGCAGAAACCCGTCTCTGTCTCTCCGCCAAACCCATAGGAAATACAGCTTCTGGGGCAAGACGGGCAGGCCCTTTCTTCTTTTTCTTTTTCTTTTTTTTTCCCCTTTTCAATTCCTGCTCGACAGCAGTTTTGTCAGGGCGCAAGTGGCTTTTTCCAGGGAGCTATGAAGAAATACTCTGGATGTCTGACTTGGGTGTGAAAGTTCCAGGAAGCTATTTTTTCAGTCCCTGAAAGGCTTACATAGGCCTCGTGCTGAGCAGAGCTCCACTGCTGGCCACGTGCAAATGTCATGCTTTTTCCTGACTAGGTTGGAACGTGTTTGACCAAGTGTGGTGTTCCATTCCGGTGTTTCTAGGTGTATACACAAAGAGAGAGTAGGTTTTTGCAGTACGCATAAGGCATGTGTGTACATATATAAGTATACACATGTGTGGCATACAAAACACAGAAAATGATAAAAAATACATAACATTTTGTAACTGAGCACCCAAGGCCTACAGGGGTGTACAAACACGGGCTGTAGAAGGAAGGAATTTAGTAACCCAGATGAGTGAGTCAGGATACTTGGGTACTTTTTCCCGCCTCTCAATAGAATTTATTCTACCCAAGCAGAATAGTAATAATCATGGTGTGCAGTACTTGCCTTCAGATTGCTTAGAAGGAGAGTTTGTGTTTTGCCAGAGACCATAATTGCACATTTTGAAGGCCCGTTGAGATTTCAGGTTGCTTGCATCCAGCTCACCTCAGACAGGGATCTTCAGGAAGTTTTCCAGAAGGGTAACTTCTTCCCGTTGTATGATTTCAGAATACTGCTCCAGTGGGTCTTGTTTGGTGTGATCCTTCATTGGGACTTAGTTCCCACTGTGGTTTGTTGAAAGTAAAAGTTCTAACAGTGTCTCTTTTCCTTTGTTACAGAAAATCAGCAAAAATGGGCAAGGGCGACCCTAAGAAGCCGAGAGGTAAAATGTCTTCATACGCCTTCTTTGTGCAAACCTGCCGGGAGGAGCACAAGAAGAAACATCCAGATGCTTCAGTGAACTTCTCAGAGTTCTCAAAAAAATGCTCAGAACGATGGAAGGTAGGAATAGTTGCTTAAAAAAAAAAACCAAACAACCCACAAAATCTTAAATGACTGCCTTATGTGAAATAGCATTTGAGACTTGTAAAGGATGCATTTAGGAATTCAGGTTTTAGGTAAGTATGAAATGCAGTTGTAAGATTAGTGGTAATTATCCATTGTCCTTGTCTTACCTTAAGCTCCCCCAGCTGAAGTTTTGGAGTGGACTTTGATACGTTTTTGAATTTCGAATCTTAAAATACTGTTTTTATCCTTATGTGTCCTTTCTGAGATATTCTATGGTTCTAATTACCTTCCAGACTATGTCTTCCAAGGAGAAAGGGAAGTTTGAAGATATGGCAAAGGCTGACAAGCTTCGTTATGAAAAAGAAATGAAAAACTATGTACCGCCTAAGGGGGAAACAAAAAAGAAGTTCAAGGATCCAAATGCACCGAAGAGGCCTCCGTAAGTAGATTCCTGTTTTAGGTTGTCTTGTTTGCGACCATCACACTGGTGTGTATAAAATGGTAATTTGTCCAGGTTTACGAACTTCAGAAATACAAGACTACACGATATTCCTGACCAGGGACATAAAGAAAGGTTGAAATATAAGTTACAAATGCTAGGCTTTTTTTTTCAGGCAGGCTGTCCCACTGTCAAAGCTGGAGTAATGGCAGCCTTTAAAAGTAGTTGGAAAAATTGGCAATGTGGTTCTGACAGATTTTTCTAATTTCTGTTAAGAGAGTGATTCTAGTGTAATGTACCAGTAGAGTACTGCAGGCATCACCTGTTGGCTTGAGCAGAATTTTTGATTGGCAGTCCATTTAAAATGAGGGGCTTTTACACAGAACAGGTTAGAGAAAAGATCTTGCTGAAAAGCAACTGACAACTGGCTTCAGGTTCATCTCCTACTAGGCACTAATACTTTATACAAGTGCATTTTTGTGTGTGTGTTTTAAATGAAGCTAAGGCTAAAAGGAACAGGGAAATTCCTTTACAAGCTGGTGTTCTTACTTGGGCTGATGCTGTCATCGGGAAATCCTAACTTTCATAACAGGTATGGCAGCCTTTTGGCCTTCAACAGCTCTGACATAACATTTGCTCCCCTGCTATTACTCACTCAGTATTTCTTTTTAAGATTTTCTCCATCTACGGTATATAAAATTTGCTTTTCTGGGGGTTCTGACAGAAGTGGGACCAGATGTGAAGCATTGCTTAAGAGACAAGAGTGTGTTAAGTTTGCAAAATAGCTCGTTCAGTTCTGATACCTTCCATTATAATCAACGTTTGTCTCTCTTTAGGTGCTTTTCCAAAGTGCTCTTAAGAGACAGTAAAAAAGGTCACAAAAGTTGCTGCTGTTGTGAAGTCTAAAATTAAAATAATCTCTTATTTTTCCTCTGTAGTTCGGCTTTTTTCTTGTTTTGCTCTGAGTTTCGTCCAAAAATCAAAGGAGAACATCCTGGTCTGTCCATTGGAGATGTCGCAAAGAAACTGGGAGAGATGTGGAACAACACTGCTGCAGATGATAAACAGCCTTATGAAAAAAAGGCTGCTAAGCTGAAGGAGAAGTATGAAAAGGTAACATTGACATCTGTGGAAATGGTTTGGGGGGGGGGTCAAGCCTCAATTTAGGCACTTGTTTTCCTTCTCATGATACCTGATGTTGCAAATTATAATATGCTGATGACAGATTTCATTATATTTGTGGAAAAATACCACATAAGGGAGCGTATGATTCATTGCCTGTCCTTTGTCTTGAACTGTTTGCATTAATCTGTAGTTTTGAGCCATCACTGATGGTTTAATAGATGCCATGGTGTCTGTATAATTATTGAATCCATAGGTCACAGTGGTATCTGAGTTAAGGTAGTAGTAAGTAACACTAGTAAAGAGTGAAGTGGTTCTCCCTAATTTTTGACATAGTGGTGAGCATCCCTGAACGTTAGGGTAATTGATACACATAGATGATCTTTAAAGTTTATTCTTGGGAGAATGACAAAACACTAAGGAGATGCTAGTTTTAGACATGTGTTTTTCCTGGACCTACTCTGTGTCCATCTTCTTTCTAGTAATTAACTTAGTCAATTATACATAAGAAGCAACTTGTCGTACAGTTTTTGAAATTATTAAAGCTGAATCCCACCGTCATAATTGGAGCTGTAGAATGCTGTTGTGCACACGGGTTTGTGCTGCACGTGGTTTAATTTCTAGAGGCAGATTCCCATCCCAGTATGTGGGAGCCAGGGGAGGAGGGGATGCACGCTGCATCCCCTGATGATGCTTTACTGTGGGTCAGCTAATCTATATTGCATATGTCTGTTTGTGTGTCGTGACCTTCCTCTGAGTATTACTTCTGCTGGCAAACAAATCCACTTTAAAATTTTAGCACTGTAGTGAGCAAGGTGGAACTTTTGAGCCCTGATTATGTGCTGGAGAGTGATTGCAGGTCTAGAAGCTCTCCCACATGGTGCTTCCTGTACAGACAGCATCATGGTAATTGTTTATACATAGAGCTAAAGGCAATTCATAAGACATTTTCTTTAAATGGTGTAATTATTATTCTTTATTCAGAGATACTTTAATTTTCATTAATGTTGTCTTTATTTCTTACACTTACAAAGGGATTTTTAAGGTGGAGTAATCTCAGTATTTCAGTGCTTGGCCTTTGACTTGGTGGCTGTTGTATCTTCTCAAAATTCCATCCTAAGCTTCAGGGGAGTCCAAGGGAACTGTAAGATTAGTGGTGTAATCTTTATTAGGTGGCGGATATTCGAACATTTGGACCATCTGCACACAAATGTGTTGATGCTTCTCTGTAGCTGGTGTGTTTAAGTCTTATTGATCAATTCTCTTACCTAATTGTTTTTCCATTTTTGGCATAAAGTAGGGAAGTCTTAACTGCTTTTCTGACTTGGCCTTCCAGGTACAGTTCTGAATTCCCTGTAACAGGAACTGAATTCTGTGCATTATAAACTACTAGGATAAATTTATTGCATGCAGAAGGTGGCACTGTCTACCCTTTAATCAAGTTCTTATACCTTTTATTTTGTAAATTTCTGTTGGGCAGAATGCTGTGAAACTGCTCTTCGCTGAGGCATAACATTGCAACTGTTAGGCTGGGTCGTTCTGATGTGTTCTGGGTGGCTAATTGCTGTTTTGTGCCTCAAACGAGGGTTTTCCTGTGCATTTCTTTAGGCGTTGTAGAAGGTAGGGCTAGAAAAGGACCTTAAGAGGTCTCCCTACTTCATTTCCTTCTGGGATAGTGGGCTCAGCTGTGCCTTTATCATCAGAGGCAGCAGTTTTTCTAGCCTGTTCCCAGAAGCCTACCAGTGGAGATTCCTTAGCAGTTGTAAGCAGTGTGTTCTAGTGTGCCAGTATTATTTTTGTGTTCTCCTTTTTCTGGCGTTGGGCTTCAGTTCACCTCGTAACTGAAGGTGCAGCTCCTAGTCCTGCCCCAGTGAATGTGCAGAAAGGGCAGATACTTGGGTTGCTCTGGTTTCACAAGTACTGTCTGGAAGTGGCTCAGACCTCTTGGCTGGTTAAATCTTTGAGATTCTTCCTGCTTTTTTTCTCCAAGGATATTGCTGCATACCGGGCCAAAGGGAAGGTTGATGGAGGCAAAAAAGTAGTTGCCAAGGCTGAGAAGAGCAAGAAGAAGAAGGAGGAGGAGGAAGATGAGGATGAAGATGAAGAGGATGAAGATGATGAAGAGGAGGAAGAAGAGGAGGATGAAGATGATGATGATGATGAATAAGTCTCTTTTAGAGCAATTTCTTTCTTGTCTATAAAGCATTTAACCCCCCTGTACACAACTCACTCCTTTTAAAGAAAACAAAATTGAAATGTAAGGCTGTGTAAGATTTGTTTTTAAACTGTACAGTGTCTCTTTTTTTGTATAGTTAACACACTACCGAATGTGTCTTTAGATAGCCCTGTCCTTAGTGGTATTTCAATGGCCACTAACCTTGCCTGGTACAGTGTGGGGGTTGTAAATTGGCATGGGAGTTATAAAGCAGGTTCTTGTTGGTGCACAGCACAAATTAGTTATATTGGGGGATGTAGTTCATTTCTCATCTTCAGTTGTCTCTGATGCATCATAAAAATAATTGTTGTTCTGTTAACTGAATACCACTCTGTAATTGCAAAAAGGAAGAAAAAAAGTTGCAGCTGTTTTGTTGACATTCTGAATGCTTCTAAGTAAATACAATTTTTTTTATTAGTATTGTTGTCCTTTTAATAGGTGCCCTCGAGAATCATACTTTTTCTTTTCTCTCTTTTTTGTTTTTTGTTTTTTTTTTTTGAGGGGGAACTCATCTTTTGCTTTATTGAATGCCCGTATGGGATCACGGGAATATTACAGTTTTCATCTTTCATATAACCAGCTGATAAACAAAGCTTTGATCTGCATACCCTGCATTATCATGATAGGGTAAGAAAAGAAATATATAGGCATATGATGAAAGAATATACTTCCATAACTGGAAACAAAACAAAAAAATTCAATCTCAGCAAACTGATACTTGTTCAGATTTTTGTGAAATGTAATATTCTATTGAGTTGCATGAGTTTACCAGTCTTGGAGAGTTGAGAAGTATAGAGTTCAATTTTACAGAAATTAAATACTTTTGGGGGGTGGGGAGGGAGGGAATGTTAAATTTTGTCCTAGAAGGACCCATAGGAAGAGTGTATGTCCATCTGGTGTAGAGAAATTTACATGTGTGACTCCGTTACCATGTAATGGAAGTTATATTTGTAAATCTCTGAACACCTGCAAGGGATGAGCGTACCTAAAATGTGTAAAGTTAAAAGCATGAAATGACCATATTATTTTTTGGTGACAGGTCTGGTGATGGCCACGGGCTTTATACCATGAAACTCCTGGTATGCAAATGGCCCACAAGAAATGATTTTTCTTTCTAAGATTTCTATAAATGGTACCATTATTATTTGTTAAATCTATGTAAATTCATATTTGTATTCTTGAAATTCTAGTTTTAGCCCTTTAAAAAAAGTTGTATATTGTCTCAAATTGAAAATGAGATAAGATGTATTTTTCCTGTTAGGTTTTATACCGCACTCTTGATGTTTGCCCATTTTTAAGTTAAATATAGTTGTATGGAAAAGTACATTTTATTAAATTTTGCATTAAAAAGTTAAATGTTTATGGTATACCAACAATGTCTAATTTGGTCAAATACAGTTCTCTTCCAAAACCAAAGCTAAAGGGGTTTTTTGCATATTTAGTAAAACTTCAAGTGCTGGCAGCTGTAACTATTTTCACATATACCTGCTTACCAGTTTGGGGGACAATTTGGCAATTTTGTGGTTACAAAATTATGGTTCTCTTAAGTGCCAGTGTTTAAAAAAAAAAAAGCATTCTTGTAATTTTACACGCTTTTGTGATGGAGTATTGTTTTGTTATACAATTTTGACTTTCAGATTCTTATTTCAATTTGCATTTATGTATAACTTCAGGAGAAATATTGAACATCTGAAATCCTGGATGATACTAATAAACTAATAATTGCAGAGGTTTTAAATACTTAGTTAAACGGCTCACTTAATATCCTAAGGATTTGGAGTTTTTTTGTGTGTTGGTGTTCTCAGATATGTACATCCCTGCTTTCTGTTTCAAGCAGAAGAATGATGCTATTTGCAAGGTCTCGATATGGAGAGCTTAGGACAGACAGACTTTTCTTAAACTGGATATTACACATTCAAATGCTCGTAGCTGATGACAAATAAATTTTCTGTGCTGAAGGGTTTTTTTGTTTCCCCAGGTCATCAGAGGAAGGTAGACACATTTCTTGTTCTTGGAACAAACATACTAAATGAGATCCCTATAATCTTGTGCCTTTGTTCCCGGTGCTTGATGTTGACAGAAGTAACCTAGAGGATTCAGCTGAACTTAAAAGATGAGTAGCGAGTGCTTGCCCGGCAGCCAGGCGTGGCCTTTGCCTTGTCTTTGGGGTTAGCACATTGATAACAGACAGAGCTTGTCAAGGCTGAAGAGGGTAGGTAATACAATGATTATCAATGCTAGAACCCCCTGTCTCATGCTGCAGAGGCTGATGTTGGGTGGGAGGTGTACCAGAGTTTCCAGAGATCCTCAGAGTGACCGTGGTTTTCTCAGGAGCACTTGGTACGTGTCTGTAATTCAGCTGAGCTGGTGCATGTATATTGGAATGACACCTTTACTTGTGTCTTCTAGAAAACTCTTTTTTAATGAAACTGCTCTTTCTGAGGAGGAACACCATAGGTAGACTAATTTTTTAAGTGTTTTTCAGGGTTGTTACTGGAAGCGATATCCCTGTTTCTGGCTGTGGTCCCCCACAATCTCCAGCAGTTAATCCTCTTGGTCAAAACTGTCCGATTCTCAAGACAGATAGATCGGACTTGACCATTCCAAGATTACTTGATATTAGGCCAGTTACTGCTGGCACTTTAGCTTGAATGTGCCTCCCCTTGATCTTTAAAAGTGAGTGCTTTTCGGGGAATAATGAGCAGTGAAACTGCAGTCGTTTAGGCAGTGGTTCCCTACAACGGAATTGGACAGCAGTGACATTGCTGCCAAAACAGGGAAAAAGCATTTCCTAGGGCTTTAACCTTCAACATAAATGCTTGATATAGAGGAGAAAAAAGGCTTTTCCTGTTCTAAACAACAGAAGCGTATTGGTCTGGAGAGAACTTGAATGTTAATAAGTGGTAGTAATGATATCTTGAATGCCAAATGGAGCCAAACTGATTTTACGTCTGTTTTATCTCAAGTGGGTCCTGAAAAGAGATACAGTTGCAGACACCTGCTTTCTAGATACGCTCTGTAATGTTAAACTGGTTTAACTAAATGTACTGGCAGCATTCGTCCCTTCTGCCGAGCTTTCGGTGATCACAGCAGTTGTAGCAAAACGTTGAGCTTATTTAACAAAATGTTTCTGTCCGGGCAGATGGGCCCCTGGAAACTTGGACTAACAGGTACAAAGTGGCTGATTTCTGGAGCTTAATTAGGGTGCTGCTGGCACTTCTGACACTGAGTCTCTTTACAGCTGCTTTTATCAGTGTAACCAGCCCATCTTGAAGGAGAAAAGGCTGTGTAATAGCTGGGTTTTAGGTTTGCTAGAAAGTGGGGAGATGGATTTGAGTGACTCCTCCAGAAGAGGAGCCAGTCTGGCTGCAGACTGCAGCCACAGCATTAGGTTCTCTAGATGGGTGACAAGCCGAGCTTGGAAAAAACCTCTCCTAATTCTTGCTAGCCTAAGGGTTAGACCTGCTAGTTAGAATAAACATTCCCATTCTGCCTTCCCAGCTATGCCTGACAGGAGATTAAAGGAATAAAGGCAATGTGCTGTGTTGGGTTATAATGCGTTATTCAATACAGAGTCTGTAACAGAGACATGGCAAAATACAAAGATAGTATTTACTACAAGAGACGATTACTTTTCACCATTTCCAGGCTGTGCCATTAGCAGCTGACCAGCTACAGGCTTTTAGGACTCAAATGTACCAGTCGTATCATTAATAACAGTAAAATGCCGACTATTGTCAAAAAACATTGCTCCATGATATTCTTTCGCTTACAGGCTGTACTTGACTACGGATCACATCTTTTGGGGGCTGACTTAGAAGCAAATAACAGTGTGTTCCCTTGGCAGGCTGCAATAGAAATTATTTTAGCACCTGAAATACATTAAGGGATGTGGTGCCTAAAATGTGGGTGTGTGTCAATAAGCTGTTCCCCGCGCTTTGCTACTGGAGTGCACCCTACATCTGAAAATCACTTTGAGATGGTTTTAATTTAGTCTAGAATAGATTCACTTTAAATTAACATCAGCCTTTATTCCAAAATAATGTACTTGTAGACAAGCTGTCAGACTTTCTTCCAATATCTGAATAAGAAAAAATAGGGTAAGTAAATGTCCGAGAGTTTTTTATTATTTTGCTGAAGTTGTCTTGTATTTTTATTTTGTATATGTCGTGCCCCCGCTTTTCTTTTGACAGTACTTCAAGCTGCAAAACAAAGATGGATTTTTTCCCCAGTGAATTTATTATGAAGAATGAAGGTCAGATTGCTCTTACTGCTGCCTTGTGCTGCTGAAAAATACAGCGTGGCTTCTGCTTCCAGAGCACCTAATTTTGAAATCCATCTTGTTGAAGCAATTGCTATTAGAGGTGACCCACAAGAGAGAAGAGCCTTCCCTTTTGCCACTTTATGATGGAATAAAAGACTTAAGCGATAAATTAGCTTAGTCCACCTGTTTGCCACATCAGAAGCTCAAGCCTTCCCTGCAGCAGGAGTGCTCAAGATCAAGCTAAGCAGCGAGACGGCACAGCAGCACGGAGCAAGGAGGACAGGCAAATGCGGGGGGGTTTTAGCTACACCTTTTAAAACCTTGCTTCTATTGTTAAAATGTGTTTGACTTAAATGACGGTCGTTTGGCACAAAGGAAGTTCATCCACGTGCTTCAAGTAGCCTTTCACCTATTAAGGCAGCAAAAGCTCAGTTCTTTTAATTCTGACCTCCCAAAAGTTCCCCGGTAAAAACAGGAAAGACCAAGCACTACCGCTTGAATGCCTGGAAAAGGCCCCGTCTCCCCGCACATCTTACAGCAGCAAGAGGTCACCATTTAAATGCTTTTTGTAAGACTCCATTCAAAAAATTAGGCTTATGGAGGGGAAACAGAGGGCTTGTGCTGTCATGTTTGTTACCAAGAATAAAAGCATCATCCCAGCCCAGGAGGGAAATGCCTGTGCCCTAAACTAACACCAGCTAGTGGCACTACAGATGATGCAGGCTTGTAGTAGTGCAGGGGCGCGGATGGCAGCTGGACAGGGGGTTCCCCTGGCAGCTCCCTCCTTGCTTCCAGATAAATCCTGGTACTGGGAAGACACTGGGCATCAAAACTGCTGAGAGCGAGGACAGTGCTGAGCTCCTGCCCATGGCCATACCATGCAGAGCACAAGTCATGGGTCATGCCAGGGCTTGGTACCTCACTCCTGGCTTGGAAACGCAGATGCAAAGAGAGCGGGGCACCAGGCTGTGAGTAGGGATAACAGGCACCAGCCCTCTGAAGGCACAGCTATGCAGCTAGAAGTAAAATCACAGTGCTCTTTAAAAAACCTCAGACTTGTGTGGTAGTGTTTCCTAGAAGAGAGAACTTTCTTGCAAAGCATGCGCTGGTAAATGATTGAATAACAGTGACTCATGTTTTATTATCAGACTTGACTGCAGCGGCGCTTACGCTCGCTTTGGTTTTGTTGACACATTTCTACTGACGCCTGCCAGTAAGGAAGGTGCTGTGAACTAGCACTGAAATGTAAAACTGATACGGGAAAACACAGGTGAGGACTGAGTACAGCCTGAGCCCCTTGGCACAGGAGCAGCTTTAACAGCAAATCTTGGGGGCGGGAGGGTTTGGTTTTGCTATATCAGCCACCGATGGCAAAGTGCTTGTGGGTTTGTTCTTGGGGTGGGGGCTGAGGGGCATTTTGCAGGACTAACCCCTTGGATCCTGCCTGGGAGTGATGGCTGATCCGAGAGTCGCACCCGGGAATGTGTAACTGTCTCCCAGTGGGAGGATGCCAGTAAACCCGCCTGTGGCAGGGACCCCTCCTTGCACCGGCCGGGCTGCGACTGACAGTCCTTCCAACACTGTTTCCTTTGAGGTGGAAGAAGGAAATGATCTATTTTTGGGGACCATTTGTACCAGATGTTCAATGACAGCAACACCATCTCTAGCACTTCATGCTCTGCTTCTGTGCGGGATCTCCCGGGGGTCAGGCAGTGGTGACCCTGCCCCTTCCTCCTGCCCTGCCTGACATCCACCCGGGCCAGCCCTGCTCCAGGAGCAAGCCCCCGCAGCTGCTGGGGGCTGGGTCTGAGTCCTCCAGGTACTTCAGAAGGTTGTCTGGCTGCTCCACTACCCCTAGGGGATCAATGCCTTTCCTGTGGTGCCAGGGGTGCTCAGGGACACCCCTAATACCAGAAGGAGCACCCGCCTTCCACACACCCACAACACAGAGAGGGAGACAGACCATAATGTCGGTGCTGTCACAGGGTGCAACATTCTCAGGACGTGCTACTGCCTAGGATTGATGTCCCTGGTGTGTTGGCGTCGACGCTCATCTTTGAGTCTCCTGTTCCTACTGACGTGGGTTTTTCTTTCCATCTGAATCATTCAACATGACTTTGGAGCACAATGGAGCTGTGATTTTTTTCAAAGCCGCCAGCCTGCAGGAAACAGAAGGTCTCTGAATAAAAGGGAGGCTCTTGTTACAACTTCCCTCTTATTTACTGTTCCCAGTAGCAAAGAAGTAAAAAGACAATGAATGAAATGGAGGATTAATCATGCGTAGCACTGAAATATAAACAAGGAGACTACACATCCCCGAGCACTGCTCCAAGCAGTGGCTCGTGCCCGCAGCGTGCAGAAATCTCACAGCACCAGGGCCACCTGGATTTAATGAAAAAGGGCAAAAGGCAGAGGAGGCTCCACGGGGTGTTTTTCAAAGGTAAACTTGCAAATTGGGAATTTTACGTGGACTTTCCTCTGTTAAGCACTCTCAAAAGTTGAGTTCAAGTTGATATCCCCTGTGCTTAATCACTGGTCTGTGAGTTTTGTGTGGAAGAAACTCCCTCTTTTCCCATTTTTCTGCATTAATTTAAAAAAAAATAAAAGTTCAGGACAACTCCTTTATCCCACAGAGCCCTTTTAAAAATGCTTCAGAGAGAACCTACTGTACTGCATGGGGTGTAGCTTTGCTCCTAAAAGGGGTTGTGGTCATTAGGCTTGCTCCCTTTTCCACTTGCTTTTGGCTTGAGATCCGAACCCCAAAAGATTACTAATCATGTTCCTTATTTATTTTTTTTAGTCAGAGATTCACCTGTATTTGATTTTCAGCTGTAGATTTTGAGCACTCACACCAGTCTTTGCAAAGGTGTTGAGCACCTCAAGTTAATTGGTAATAAATTAACCTTGGGAGGTTGTTTGTGTGAGGCAGATGACATGCGTATGTATGGCTCTGTGAAGGATTTAAGCAAAGCAAGACGTGGGAAAGAAGTGTGAAAACAGGGATGTGTAGCACAATTCAAATTGCCTGAAATGTCTGTAATAATTGTGTATCTGAACATCTGTGTCTGTCCGGTAAGTTGATTTTTCTGGCCTTGGGATGATGCATTTAATGTGAGGGTTGAAGCAAAGTGGAGAACATAATTGTAAAACTGATGGGGAAGCTGCTCCTGATCCTTATTCAAAAACTCTAACAAAGCTCTAAACTGTTCTTCTTACACTTCTCTTTAGAAAACATACACGAAAAAGTTAGTGAAAATTTATTTGGGCCACCTGCAACAATAAAACTGAAGTGACCCAAGTGTGAAAATACCACAGGACGTCTCTAAGTGAATATAAAAAGCCAGAGCACGTGATATCATTAAGGTAAGAACCGAGCCCAACCAACGTGTGTTAACACAAGGCTTGGAGAATTATGTGAACACAGGTCTAGGTGACCAAAGTGGCAGTGTTGCTTAACTAATCCCTGCTCTAACCCCGCTACCCAGCCTTGGCAGCCCAGGGTAGGCAGGAGCAGTGCCAAAGGCTCCTCCTGGCCTCGCTTGGGGGCTTTACAGCTTGCACAGAGGGATTTGTTTCACTTTCTCTTTCTGCTGTGCAGGGCTGCGCTGGATGGGTTGCAACATCCTCCATCAATTATTTACCCTTTTATAATTATTTTATAATTATTATTATAATTGTTTACATGGGAATCATAATAAAATATATATACTTTTTTAAAAATAAAAGTAATTTGTTTTAAATACTACCTCTAAAGCCGTGCTGGTGCTGCATTAAACTGCTCAGTGATACCCTTTTAAATTCCCTTTCTAAATATTTTTTAAGAGGGGAATTGCATTAACCTCTCAGCTGCAACTCCCCTGTTTACACACAGCAAAGGTGCTGCCAGTCCGAGCCTGCCAGGTCCATCCTGGCCAGGAGGAGAGGGGTGACTCCTGCAGGTCTCACCACCCTGAGCCTCCAGTACTTGCAGCCTCCAGGTGACTCATCTCCAGGAGTTTGATTTGCCAGGTTCCCTGGTGAGGAAGAGAAGTTGGGGAAGGGCTGCCTGGGGTCTCTGGTCATGGTACGAGTGCTTCCCAGGAAGGTCCTTCATTGTTTACCTTTGATTTTATTTATTTTGGGGTAATTAATAATAGATACCTCCTCAGCAACCCAAATTTGGACAGCCTTTGGAGATCCAGATAACAAATTCTACGAAGAGTCTATGTTTTTAATCCTTCTACCCACTGCAGCAGAGATTGGATGATCTCAGGTCAGGATGGGGGCTTGCCATTTTGCCCTGCTGGGTCCCCTCTCTGTCATGTAGTAGAGGCATCCCCTGAGCTGGTTCTGTCCCAGCATTTTCCCATTAGGATGTGCACACTGAGAGCCTTGGGAGATCATGGAATCAGTGTGGCACTGGCTGACTGAGCCACACACTGCCAACACAGCCATTGGCCAACACGGTTAAAAGGATGGTTTTCCAAAAAGCTGCAGTTCCTCAGGGCAGTGAAATACTCAGGTTGAATGAATAGTTCATTCCTATAAAAAAAACACCCCGCTCCTTCAAGAAGGCTTACATACTACACAGATGGTTTTCATCACGTGCCAGTGAATTGCTGTGATGGAGGGAGATGCTGTGATGGTGATGGAGCTGACTCTGCACTGGGCCTTAAATATTGTGTGCAGTTTTGGGCATCACAATGTAAGAAAGATATTAAGCTCTTAGAGATTGTCCAAAGGAGGGCAATGAAGACGGTGAAGGGCCTGGAGGGGAAGCCGTGGAAGGAGGGGCTGAGTGCACAGGGTCTGTTCAGCCTGGAGAAGAGGAGACTGAGGGGAGACCTCATTGCAGTTACCACTTCCTTGGGAGGGGAAGAGGAGGGGCAAGCAATGATCTCTTCTCTGCGGTGACCAGGGACAGGACTGAGGGAATGGCCTGAAATTGTGTCAGGGGAGGTTTAGGTTGGATATTAGAAAAAGGTTCTTCCCCCAGAAGGTGGTTGGACACTGGGACAGGCTCCCCAGGGAAGTGGTCACAGCTAGGAGGGATGCAGTGGGAGAAAGGAATTTTCCCTGAGGCCTCTTGAATTCAGGAGAATCAGAAGATGTTAAATGAGCTCTGAATATGAACTGAAATACTTACATAAAATCATAAAATCACTTAGGTTGGAAAGGACCCTTAAGACAATCAAGTCCTACTGTTAACCCAGACTTCCAAATCCACCATTAAACCATGTCCCCAAGTGCCACATCACACATCTCTTAAATACCTTTAGGGCTGGCAACTCCACCACTTCCCTGGGAAACCTGCTCCAATGCTTGGCAAAATGGTAATAAAAGAAAGTGTGCCATAATATTTTGTTTTTCCCTTTCCCCCCTAATTTTCTAGTTTCAGCTTCTGCTAGCAGAACCTTGATGCATCTTTATGATGAGAACATTGCCAAAGTTTATAGGGCTTTGCTTGCTTTTGGACTTGGTCATGACTACTCCATTAAGTCATCTGGAATTTCATATCATTGCCATTATACAATAAATTGGAAAAAAAAAATGGATTATATATTGTTATAAAGTCTGAAGGTCTGTCCCTGCCAGGGTCCTCACAGGCTTTAGTCTCTGTGCCACGGCTTCTGGACACAGGACCCCTGGCAGGGAGCCTTAAACCTCAACTCTCAAAATTAGGGGGAATTTCTAAAAGGGCAGGTGTGTGCTCAGTGTGTCACCCAGTGAGGGCAAGGAGGAGCACAGGGAGAGGGGTGCAGGGTGCTTCCCCCTGTCCCAGACCCCTGCGTCCCTCTCCTCCTGTGTCCCCCTGGGATGCCATGAATAGTAAGAGTTGCACAAGGTGGTGACAAGTCTCCGGCATTCCGGGTGTTTGATCCGGAGAGACAGGTGAGACAGGAAACGTCAAGATTACATCACATGCATAATTTTTTTAAAGCCCTGAAAAAGAGCTTGTTAAAGTCCCCGTCTCTGCAGTGTGATCCCAGCTCCTTTCGGTTTTGCTTTGCATTTCCACCTTATGGGAAGAGGCAGGCGTATCCTCCCCCCAGATATTGCTTTGCTTTTCCTTTCCTTTGATACACGGCACTTTTGTTTGCCATGGCCTTGCCGTTCACTGGGGCTGGGTGAGCAAGGGCCCACTTTGCTGGGCCCCCCAAAGGGAGGATGTGTTGGATGCCCATTGGGCCACGTGGAGCAGCCCACTGCTCCAGCACCCGAAGCCCCCAGCCAAGCACAGGCCTTAAGTCTGTGGGGATACCCCGGACTGCAGCCCGGCTTATCTGCACTGGGAAAGACGGAGAGGATGTGGGAGTGGAGCTGCCAGCCCCTTCCCCATGTGTTTGCTCATGTTCTGGGTGGGCACCCTGGGCAGCCCCACAGCGCTGCAGGGAGGTACCAGCACTTCACAGAGCAAAACTGCACCTCGTTATTCCACTGATTTTGCAAAACTATTAAGGAGCATCCAGCAGAGTATGTGACCCACACATGTTTAATTTCTTTTACAGTTTCTGTTATGATATATGCTGGATATGTTTTTATAAAACCAAGATTTATTGGAACCTGGAATTTTATGGCTTTAAGGTTCAATTGAGTCCAGACTGTGAGTTTATCCTTTTGGAAGAGGAGGAGAAGGTTTAAAAAAGCCCATCCGCCTGTGGCACTCATGAAACTCTAGGCCAAGGACGACACCTTTTCCCTTAAATTCTACTATAATGTCAAAGCAAAAATTTACCATCAAATATTATGTCTTCCATATGTGATGCTGTAGGTAGAGATGGCAGCAATTGTGTTGGGCTTCTTTCTTTTATTATCTGTGCCATAAGAAAGTCAGGACTTGGTGTAGGATCCAAGGAGGAGTGGCAAGACAGCACAAACCCAAACCATGTATAACTAATGACAATGTGCATTCACTTTAAAACATGCACTCACACTTGATGTTTCTTGTAAAAGCACAGCGATGCCTTTGCTGCCTGCAATGCTGAGGAAAGCAGAGTATTTTTAAAACACATTTAGAGCTGTAAGAGTAACTATTAAACACATTCCATGTATTTATATACCATTAGGCACAAACCAAAGTATTTTCCTGGATGCTAAACACAGCTCAGTAAAGAATAACATGAGTCCAGAAGAAAACTCGGATTCCAGTTTTGTACCAGAGCAAACCTGATGTTTGCTCTGGGATCTGTCCAGGGAGGTGGTAGATGCTCCATCCCTGGAGATATTCAAGGCTGTGTTGAAAAGGGCTCTGAGCAACCTGGTCTAGTTGAAGATGCCCCTGCTCATTGCCAGGGATTTGGACTAGATGGCCTTTGGAGGTCCCTTCTAACCCAAACCATTCTGTGATTTTAGGAAGTAACTCTGTTGCCTTCTGCAAAATTATTTTGCCTTTGCACCCATCAGGTGTGAGCAGGGTTGGGGGTCCTTGTGCCCTGGGGTTTGAGTAAGAGAGGGTCTTATGGCTGCCTGCTCAGGCAAAGTGTTCATCATCCACAAGCAACATGGCAAGAAAATAAGGAAATGCTGTATTTCTGCTTTGCTGCCAGTGCCAAACAACCTCAAGTGCTCTGGTAGGAAACGAACAGCATCCAAGGAAGCAGAGCCTGAGTCCAGCTCTCCGGTTACCACGACATAAGTAAACAAACAAGTTTATCACAAGTAATGAGGGCATTGTGCCAGCTTCAGTTAAAATAATGAAATAAAAAAAAAAAAATCAAACCCAAACCAACAAATCATTACAGCATGAGGAAAGTCCTGAATGAAATTGATTGTCCATGCCAACACCAGAAATATATCTTGTCATAAACTCAGGCCTCCACATCTGCTTCAGCACCAGCAGATTCTTTATAAACAGCCTCTTTAATTTTATCTAACAGCCTGTTCGCAGACGCGCAGTCCAAAAATACATCTCCTTTTCCTCCTCGCACTATCCTGAGCTTGGCAGGGCACCAAACATGAGGTTCAGCTCCTAGTTCAAAAAAGCCCTTCTTTAAGCATTGACTGAACTTGATTTAATAAAAACTCCGTCCAGCTTCCTCCGGGCAGCCCTAATGGGATGCAGAGCCCTGCACTTCTCAGGGGCTGTTCCAGACCTGCTCCATGTTGGGCACTATGACTTTTTTACAGTGAAAAAAAATTACTTTGGAATGGAGTTGGGAAAAGGCTGGTGTTCTCCAGAGTGTCTCCCCCAAAGGGTACAGAGCTTTGCTTTCAGCTATGTCACCTTCTGAAAATGAGAGTGAGCAGGCAGCACAAGCCAAGCAGAAGCCACAGCATGGGATGTCCTTGTGCCACTGGTATCCCGAGGGTTGCTCCAGTGCCTCTGGTACCCAGCTCCCCCTCCTGCTGACCCTGCCTTCCCCAGGGGAAGGTTAGAAAAGCTGAAAGCCCCTAAAATGTCTTCCAACCCTTGCATTCTCCTGAGGGGGGAGATGCATCCATTATGTCCCCAGTGTGGCTCCACATTGCCAAGGGCTTGTAAGTGCTCCTGAAGGAAAGACCGGGTATTCACTGAGATACAAGGGGTGTTACACTGGGGCTTGTTCCCAGAGTTTAGCCCCGACAGCAGTGGCAGGACAACCACTTTTGCACCACCTGACACTTGTGTTCCCAAGCACAACACTGATTTTCTGGCTGATGATTGCCTGGGAAAGCTGGAAGGGACATTGGCTGCCTTTTAATCCAGGACAAGAGTGGCTGATGTCACCTTAGAAGATGAAACACCTCCCTGCTGTGCAGGCTGCACCAAATTAATTACAAGCCCAAATTCCTCAAGAAATTAGTGCAAGAAACACTGCACAACATCACATCCACCACAACAAGGATTTAGTGCTCATTAGCTGGGTAGTTGAAAATGTTTTATAATTATCCCATTTGACAAACCAAGGTGTAGATTTCAAGCCTTGAAGTTTGTGGTGATAAAGAAATATTAATGGCCTGGCATGTCATGATGTCCAGGGGAAAAGGATGTTTAATAGTTTCTCCTTTGATTCAGTTGCTTATTTAAATTACTTGGAAACTAAACCAGCAGCAAACATAACCACTGCTGTTGGCGGGTGTGGTTAACAATAAGTAGACTGTATTTAGCATTACAGCAAAGGATTAAATGGAGCAAAATAAATTAGGGGGAAATTTCTTGAGTGTCCAGTGAGGCAGATCCCATTGCCAAGACATGGAGGAGCATCAGTGGAAATCCCTCAGAGCTCATCCCATCACTTGGTCATGCTGAGAGAGGCAAATGAGCAGTGCAGGTATCAATGAAAGGAAACTACTGCTTATGGCAAAGGATGATGCAGGTCTATAGTGATGGAGGGACTCTCAGATGGTCTGAGGGGTGCTGGTGACACCCTGGAGTTTTTCCTCACTTCCTAGGAAGGATTTTCTGACTATTCCTTGTGGTTGTTCCAGGGAGGCTTGAGAGCCTTGGGCTGCTCAGCTGTCGGTCCCCAGCAGCACTTGTCCTCTGCAATAGGGAGGAAAGCAGGGTTACTGCTGGGGGCTTGTGGTCCCTCCAGTCAGGTACCAAATTCCACTTTACAAAGAGCATCACATTCATCTGATGATACCTTACTGATCTGAACATGGCCAATGCCTTTCAGCTGAATTTCAGCTGAATATTTAGGAGAAACAAATCAAAGACAGTTACATGAATGAGAGAAGTGGGTTTAGCTGCCCAGCTGTGAGCTGCATTATGCTGATCCTTCCTCTAGTGTACTACAATAGGAATGTAATTCAGTTCTAAATTACTGAAAATCTTGCCCTTTTGTAAATTACATTTTGGAGGGTATTTTATTTACAGAAGCATCAACTCATTAGCAGTATCGAAGTGCTAGTGATACCTGTGCATGCTCTGCAGGATTTCCTGTCATAACTGAAATTTCACATCTCCCTAGCACAGGTTCAGATAACCCCAGCTGAGGGGTACTTGTAGATCTTCCTGGCATCTCTTTTTTTAGCCAGTGCCATGACTGGTGGAGTCAAATGGAAAAGTCACTTCTGAGTTAGGAGGCACAGAGGGATATGGTGGGAAGAGGAGTGGAATGTGGGCAAGCACAGGCACCTCTACTCAGGTGGTGGCTCTGCCATCTTTGGAATTCCCAAAGCTGACTGGATGAGGGTCTGGAAAACCCCATCCCTCTCCAAAGTCCTTTCAGCCTTGCTAACTCCCCCTGGAGCTTGCAGGCAGTGACAGTCTGTCTTTGCACATTCTGTACAGAATGACATTCAATATCCCCTTGGGCAGAGATGCTCAAAGCCTTCTCCCAGTGAAGGCCAGAGGACCCAGCTCATTTGGGCTTAGTTGATACTGCAGTAGCAAGAAGGGTAAGAAGGGGGCTTGAAAAGGTCACACTGAGGTTGCAATTTCCAAACCAGTGTGAAGGAACTGGATGCCTTAACACCCTCCAGCTTGAACACTTGGTCTTGGCTGTTAATGGAGTATATAATAAAACAGCATTTTCTTAACCTATTCAAGGAGAATTAGAGGGAGAGACATGCTAATACCCAGGAAAAAAACCTTTTGTCTGTGGACGCTGTTCTTCTTCACAGGTTGCTGGCAGAAAAGAATGGTTTGTGGACAACCTGAATCAGTGCAATTGCAACAGCAGCAAAAGTGGAGGAAGGGGAACACAGCCTCACAGGAAAGTTGGACAATAAACAGAGAAATAACAGATCTGAGGCATCCATAGGTTTCCTGCATTCATTTCTCTCCTTTTCCAGCATTTTGCTGAGCACTGTAGCACTATTCAAGCCACTATTACATTAAGAAGTTTTTTTGGCTTTTCTGCCTGCAAAAATAGTCATCACTTTTAAATTGAAGGCATAGCTGTCTTATCTGGGCCAGAGCCAGAGGGGCTGGAAGCAATAGAAGAAGTGTGAACTTTCTCCCTCATCTCAGAGAACATTAACTTCAAAGCCCAGCCATAAACTTTCAGATGTAATGACTATTTGTCCAAAAGAGAAACACATCAGGTTGATCAACGACTGAAAGGTATAAAACACAGAGGTCACATTTGCTAAACACTTGGGGAAAAGATGTGGTTATAGCTGGGTGCGTGGAGGCGGGGAGTTACTACTGAATTATTTGGGCAGCCAGGCCCAAGGGGCAGCATCAAGGTTGTCATGGGTGGTTGTAGGTCCAGCACTGAGTGGTTTCTGTCCCAGAGGAGGCTGGGCTGCCATGTCAGAGCATGGTCCAGCGTGCCCTTGGATGCAGACCTTCATCACCCAATGGGGACTTTGTGGCTGCGTTGGCAGCCACACTGATGCTATTCCAAAGAACGGTGGGAGAAAACATTTCTTCTTGCAGCTGCCCAGACAAAACATTCGGGACCACCAGCACTTTTTCTCATGTCCTTGCTTCAGCTGCATGAACACTGATCGGAGAGAAACCCACCCTGGGTGCAGCTGCCTTGTACCTTGAGCTACAGGGCACAGGGTCCAGGCAGTGCAGCAGTGCTAACACAGCTGGTAAGGCACACTCAGAGAATTCAGACATCTTTGGCAAGCTCCCTCACATCCCTTTATTTTATTTTTTTATTATTATTATTTTTATTTATTTTATTTTAACATGTTTTCCATTTTTCTGATGGAAATTCCACAGAAAAAGAGAGCAAGGATGTATTTTTGTTTCCGTGGCTTGCATATGAGGAATCCAGATGAAAGAGAATTATGTGACTTTTTTCTCCAGGATAAGAATTACCCTTCCTGATAACATCCCTTTTCCCCTCAGTCATTAGAGCTTGCAGGAAGAACCCAGACCCCATCCTCTCCCTGGGTGGTGGGTGCACAGTCTTTGTGCACGGCACACAGTGCTTGGGGTGAGCACTTAGGGATTCATCAACTATTTGGTGAAAGTATTTTCAAAAGAAGTAATTGGGACTACTTGCTGCTAGGCACTGGCTTCTGCTTGCTGGGGCTCCAGAGCTTGGGAATGTGGTCCAGACCTGTGTGATTCCTGTCTGAGGACAGAGAGGAGGAAGTGGCAGAGTATGAAGAGAGATTTTGAAAGGTTTGTAACATCTTCTGCCAACATCTTTTTTGAATCAGCCATGTGTGAACAAGTGAGAGCCTGGAAGAGCCATGACATCCCTGAAGGACAGCTGGGCTTGCTGCGGGGCTGCACTGTTTGGGATGGGAGACAAAGGGTTGCTGCCACTGCTGGGAGAAAAGAGATGTTGTTGGGGTTGCTGGCTGCTCTGCAGGATTTGTTAGCACCTTGCTTTCTGCCTGTGCTGTGCTTGCCTGTCCACTACATCCTCTGCAAGGTGTCAAAATGCCTTTATAAGGAACCAAAGACCAAACATGAGCCCTTCTTGCTCTCCATACATGCTTAAGACCCCAAATCCCTGTTGGAGTGAATGAAGCTGATGGGGTGCACTCAGGTTCTTTGCCACACAGGTGGTGTTGGGAGGAGATGGTTGCTCAGCTGTTGAAATCTCTACCTACCCCTAGATGTGCTCTGGCCTCCAGGGAGTCCAAGTGGCCTTGTCCAGACTGCCCCTTCTATCCCACTGCATTCCAAACTGAGCTCCTCCCCACATCCTGGGGAACAAGCTGTGGAGATAGCCATGTAGAGGTGGGGCAAGAGGGCCAATAGGGGGACAGTTAAGTTATTTATTTCAAGGGGGAGCCGGCTTTACCCAGGTAAAACCAGTGCAATACCAGCAGGTTCTCCAATCAGCCAATCCCCAAGGGTGTTGGTGAAGCAGTGCTCCGCTTTCCTGTAACACCACTGCTCGAGGAAGGCAGAAGGTTGCTGGGCTCCTAGCCCCCTGTAAAGTCATACCTGTGCTTTGTAAGTGTGTTTCAGTGCATTTCAGTCTGGTTTTTGCAAAGGGATCCACCGTAGCAATCTCTTTTCAGTGCCTGGAGTTCCATTTTCTACCTCCACTGGATCATGTCCTGGGCTTCAAAGCACACAGGGAGCAGTGACCCATTTTATTACAGGGTCATAAAGCAATGGCCTTTCTCTGTTCCTGTATAAATAATAAATAGTAATTATATTTGTACATGGAGGCCTGCCAGAGGCCTTGAATGTGAGACTTGAAATTTACTCTGAAAAAAGGAAGAAGAAAACAAGAATCCTGACAGCTTTTTTACCTGGCTGTGCAGCTGTGCCAAAGGAGGTGCCCTGTGGATCAAAGGGGACCCGCTCCTGTTCTCCCCAGGTGCTGAGATGCTTCGCCTATTAGAGCACATATTAGTTATCAGGCAGCAGTGCTATGAACAGCACAAATGTGCACTTTGCTCTTCAGAGGCTAGGAAAGCCAGAAGGATGCCAGATTAGATTTAGGAAAGCACATATGGATGTGTTGCCTTCTTCAGCCTTCCTCCGTTGCTCTGGAGGAAGACAGAAAGCACGGCTGTGGACAATCACAGCTGTAGACGCATAATTGCAATTGCTGTCTGAGAGCTGCTTAGTGCTCCTGATAATCCTTGAGACCCGCAGTGAGTGACTACAGTAGGAAGGGAGAGTGTCTGGAGGCAGGGATACAGCACAGGAACAATGCTACAGAAGGACTGAAAAAAACGCCTCTAACCTTTCAGTGTTTACATTTCACTGCAGGGAAAGATGCTCTGAGGCACAAACACAAGTTCAGACTGAAGCCTAGATTTCCCACTCTGGGATTTCAGGTGTTTGGAAAGTGTCTCTGATGCAAAGTCCTATACTGTGGCTTCCCCTAAAGGCTGAGATGCCACCATAGCTCAGCTCCCAGCCTAGTCAGTGGCCAGAACTACAGCACCAGTACAGTGACAGCAGATCCCACCAGTTCACTTCATATGTTCAAAGGGATATTTAGCTTCTGGGGAGGTAATGGGAAGGTGACAGCCATGAAGTCTCATTTTAATGTTGGGATCAACTATGTTTCAGAAAAAACTCCCTCTAAACCCCATACACTGTGTAACAGATGGCACATCTGTTTCTATTTCCAGTATGATCTCACTAATCACTTTTTAAGAATCTAGCATCCAGGGTTAATCAACATGAGCTGAATTACAGTAAAGTTCCTACAGCAATGGAAAAATCCTGTGCAACTCCCTTTCCTCAAGTTATCCTCTTGGATAGTGAGGTTTATCTTCTGCCTGAATTCTGCCCAAAGCCTCATGATCCCTGAAGAGTCAAGGCCTCTCTCCAAAGAGCTTCTGCATCTCCAGGCCTTTGTCTATTTGACAAGGCAGATCTGCCAATAACTGGTTTTCTGTTTAGCAGTCAGACTAAAAGCTAAAAAGGCATACAGGTCAATCCCAAAACCCCCAGAGGAATGGAAAGGCAGATTCCCAAGGAGACCTTGTCCTCAGCCACAAGGCCTATGAAGAGTAGCTGTCACCCACTATAACCCACTGCCTACAACATGGCTCAGAGCACACAGGATGCAAGTTTAATCCCTTCTGTTTCTCATACAGAAAATTTTTTTTACAGAAAAATATTTTTAAAAAGGTTTCCTAGAAGCAGTATCACACCCAGTGTGCCAGGCAGCCCCTGAGGCATGTTGAGAGAGGAGAGCAAAGTAGGAGACTGGCTCCTGGCCATGCCCATGCTGCTCAATACAAGCAGGCCAGGGCAGAGTGGCACTGCTGGGCTCACAGACACCATGCCTAGAGCTTGCTTCCTGAGGAGAAAATTTGTCTTGGAAACAGCTATTTGGAGTGATCCAAACTGGAGCTCAGAGTTAGTAGAGAGCCCAGTGGAGAAGGAGCACAAGTCCAGGGCTGGAGTCCATCTCTTCTTTGCTGGTTACATAGACATGCCTGTCAGACACGCCCACAATGTCAGAAACAACTTCCTAGCTGACCTATGAGTCCTCATCCTTGACTGTTCCCATTGTGCACATACCTATGTTGTCCTCTGGACTTGGTCAAGCAGCTCCCTCCGGCCACCAAGCAGCACTGCTCTGGCCATAGCTACTCCTGGGACAACTCTCAAGAGTGACACGGACAAGCTCTGTCTCCCTTCCCTCCTGATGCTCCTCCGGCATGGTCCCACCAACCTTTCCATCCTCCAGCTCTCCTGCATGCTCTTATGCCTCAGTTCAGGACATGCAACACACCCTATGGAATCCCAACACTGATGAGCTATAGCATTATCCTGGACATTTTATGTTGGGACAAAAAGATACCATACCTAAGAAAATACTAGTTTTCTCTTAGATCCATAGGCACAACACACAAGGCTAAGCTAAGCTGGAATCAAGTGCCATGTCATGCGGTAAGGCCAACCTACTTCATGTTGGCCAGCCCTCTGGAGCAGGCAGTTTAGCCCTGCAGATATTCCTGGTCCAATAACCAGTGTAAATAATTTAGATAACATTATACCCCAAGCAGGAGGATTCCGAGAGCTCTGTTGCAGGCTGTCCCACAGCCTGTGGTTTGACCACAGTTCAAAGATGTAGCATCTCAGATAAATCCCCACTCCAGCTGAGGCTTCCTTCTGAGATCATCTCTGCTCTGGCTCTAATGTAGCCACCAGCTGGTCTTACCCTCTCCCTGCTCTTCTGCTTGGAGACACCAAGGATCAGCAGCAGTCTTCATCAGCAGCTGTGGGCAGCTTCTTCCTTAGCCACATCTCTCCCACTGCCATCAGAATGGCCAAGTCAAGATTTGGTTACTTAATTTCCATATCAAGGACTTTTAGCTACTATCATTGGTGTTTCTATGTCCTTGCTTTCAGGACACAAGTCTTTATGATCCCATCAGGTTATGCCATCTGTTGTCTTTTATTTTAAACACCTTCCTAGAGACAAGTACAAACACATCAATGGTAATGTTTGTTACTGGGACATGGCCGTGGGTCTCCACGGGTGGCTTAGCTGAGAATGGCCACAAGTCACAAAATCATAGAATGGCTTGAGTTGGAAGGGACCTTAAAGATCATCTAATTCCAACTCCCCATCATAAGCATGGCTGCAACCCACTAGACCAGGTTGCTGAGAGAGCTGGGATGTCCTCTGAGGACAAGCTACTTGGCCCTGATTTTTTGCCATGCCCACCACTGTACACACCAGCATCTGTCACCAGGGTCCCCCAGAGCCCGCTGGAGCTGTAACAGGCTGTTAAAATGGCAACCTTGGCACTTGTAGGTTGAGCACAGCCAGTGGGGGTGACAGCCACGTGTTAGTACATGCTTCTTTTAAAGCCAATTTGTTTCAGCAGGGCTTTTACAGTGCACAGGTGGCAGTGGCAGCCAGCACACATGGCAGTGTCCAGGCTCTTGTTAGAGATCACCAAGACTCTGGGGCTCGCAGGGACTCCTGGAACCCTTTGGAGACCACCTGGGTCAACCTACTTTGGCTGACCCTACTTGAGTAGAGGATTTGGCTTAGGCAATCTCCAGAGGTGCCTTCCAACATTAACCATTCAGTGAGATTTATTGAAACCTCTGTCATGAAGCACAGTTATTTTCAAGTATTCCATCAATTCTCAACTCGGTACAGGAAATGCGGCTTTCAAGGCCAACAGCATGTGGAACCTTTACCAGACCGTGAGGCCAGAGATTCACGAGAGCTGTAACAATTTAACAAACCAGGGAAGTACAAAACATGCCATGCAAGTCAGATGTTTCTATGCAACAACCATATGATCTAAAGTTTCTCAAACAAAACCATTTGCTTTCAGGACAGAGTGGAGCCGAGTCAGTGTGATTCAAGTTTTGAGAGTCAATTTTGTAAAATGTCAGAAGGAGTTACTTAGTGCCACCCAGTGTTGGCATAAAGAAAAAGGAAGGTTAAATATGGTTACAACTGGGTGTAGCCCACTGAAACAGGAAAAAAAATCCCAGCTCTTGCTTTCTGTATCAGAGGTGAGTAATTCCACAGAAACTGTGTAGCTTTGACTTCTAGGAGATAGGTGTCCTGAAGTTGAAATGAGGCCTAGCCATCCTATTAAACAAACAAACTAAAGCAAAACCAAAACACCTACCACTTTTTATATTCACTTTTCAAAGAAGGTAATCAGTCTGAGATACAGATGGCCCCTTTTGTCACAAGCCTCACCCCCCTCGTCTGACATCGGTCTAGTGAGAAAGTTCTGCCAACTTTTCTGGTTACATGTTTGGAAATTTAGACAAAAAACAAGTATATAAGATGTACTTCTTTCCTAGAAGAAATAAATACAATTAAACATTACCTTTCCCCCACTTTGTCTCAATTGCTGCATATGACTTGCCTTTTCCTTGAATCCTTTGAAATTATACAGGATCTCATGTATATCAGACATGGAAATACTCTCCCACTTAGGATCTTTGATGGCTGAATAACTGCACTTACGCTTTTGTCCTTCAAAGGACTATATAGAATCACAGAGTGGTTTGGGTTGAAAGGGACCTTAAAGATCATCTAGTTCCAATCTCCCTGCCATGGGCAGGGGCACCTTTGACCAGACCAGGTTGCTCAAAGCCCCATTCAACCTGGCCTTGAACACACATCATGGTCCCATTTAACAGACATGGAAAGTGACATGCTGAGCAGGCACTGCCCTCCCCACCAGAGCAGAGAGCTGGGGCCTGGCCAAGAGGGGATGGAGGAGATCTGGAGCCAAGAACCCAAGTGGGAAAGCTGGAAAGTGGAAAACAAGGCCCCGAGATGCTTCAAACCCACCAGATATTGGTGGCTGAGGGCATCCCAGGGTTGTAGCTTCACCTGTAGTGGCTATGGCAAAGAAATACTCCTTCTACCATTTTGGGCTCCTTCATTCTGCCCTGAAGTATTCTCACTGACCAGAGGAAAAAAACCAAACAATGGTTTGAGTGTTCTCTGCCAGTTCTTTATTTCAGCCCCTAGAAGAAAAGGGCCAAGGAGAGACTGACACAGGAGTTTATCTCATATGGATACAACAAAATGCCAACAGCAAAGTGCAGGGTGTCTGACCTCTGAAGTGACCTCACCTCCATGAGGTGACATGCCACACTGGTGATCCATGTTTCTGGGTGGGAGGGCTCCCTACTGGCATTTTTACTTTTTTCTCCCACTCGTGGAGCTGTCTCCCAGTCACAGCTGATCCTCTGGATTGGTGCCTGCTGACAAGTCTCCTTTCTCACTTACCTTTCACTAAGTGCTGGGAAACAGGCCAGGCAGTGCAGCCACAGGTTACATGCCAAAAACTCCTCTTTTGGGGCCAACAGAATTGGGGTGTTCTTTTCTTTTCTTGCTAGTCCCATGAGGTTCCTGGGGGACATGGAGGATGGTTTTGCTCTGCTGGCTCCTGTTGAAAAACCTCCACGATCATTAATTGCAAATGCATGTTCTCACTAGGGCCCTACACATCCTAGGTGCTCTCCACAGCTATGAGAATCTCAGTCCTCCTCCCACAGAGCTCACATTCAAAACCCACGGCAGAAAATCACTAGTTCCTGTGACAAGTGCACAGCCTGTGCCTCAGGAATTCATCAAAAAGAGAATTTTCCCAAAGAAGGACACAGGACACAGTGTGCACAGAAGGAGTTGGTGAAAGAAGGAGACCAGACAAATACAGCATTCTTGGGGGAAAATAGTATCTGTGCGTATCCCTCCAGTTAGGAAGGTTTACAGAGTAGGCTCACAATGACAGACCGTCCCTGCTCTGGAGGTTTTACAGACCCAGCAATCATAATGAAATAGTAAGAAGGGGAAAGGCGGAAGCAGGAGATCTGTCAGTCCCTGTGTTACACAGAGCAACTCTGCTCAGTCTGCAGGTCTGAAGCATTTTTAAGCCTAAAAATAAACTGGG
The DNA here is from genome assembly GCA_035222235.1 of Margarornis squamiger. Taxonomy (NCBI): domain Eukaryota; kingdom Metazoa; phylum Chordata; class Aves; order Passeriformes; family Furnariidae; genus Margarornis; species Margarornis squamiger. Next base: position 48,615,626 of record JAWWTY010000001.1, on the reverse strand, counting down.
TACGCTAATGATGCCATTAATCTCCACTGGCCGCCGTCCCAGCTATTTTCAGTGGCGAGGTTACCTTGCCTTTCCCAGGAAAAGTAGGTCTCAAGGGGAGGGTCAGGCGAGCAGTGGGGATGGATGCTTTGTGCCCGGGGCCGGGGCCAATATCCTCGGTGGAAGGATGCTGCCATCGTCCTTGGCAGCCCATCAGGAGGAGGTGTCCCAGGTGCCAGCATGAAACCTGTGAAAACAGACATCAGACAATAAATGACAGGGAAAAGCAGAGTGTTGCTGGCTGCAGAGAAGCATGTGACTGGTCCTGCCTCCAGCCCCTATGGCAGAGAGGCTTTCTTCATCTCCTGCAAGGAGATACCCCGATGGAGACCCTCTGCTCCTCTGTAGCTGCTGGGAACCTGCTCCCCCACCTCTGCCTTTCCAAGGACAAAGAGTGGCAGGGCTTGGAGCTACAGAATAGGAGGGAGCCCAGGAGGGGACAGGCCAGGGCATCCCAGTGCACTAGCTCGTGGCTGGGAGTGGCTGGGAGTCCCTGGGGAGAACAAGGTCTGCCCTGAGACAGCTTCTTACCCGTCACTCCAATAGTCGGTGCTTCCCTCATAGTCAGAGGAAGAGAAGAGCTCCCTTTCCTTTCCACCCAGGGGAGCAGGAATGTCATAAACTTGGACAGCAAAAGGTGCTTTTCCTCCTTTGCACAAACACTGGGAAAAAAAAAGAAAAAAAGAGGTGGATGCATGTTGCTCTTCCATTCTTGCATGAAGCTGAACTGAGATGGGTCAGTATATAGACATTCTACAGTACATCTTTACATTATCAGGGATGGTGTGACACAAGAAAAGCTCTGTCTCTGCTCTTCACTAAGGTGTCGCTATGGAATTCTGTGAGAAGTCCCAGAACTGAAGTTCATCTTACAAGTATACCATGCTTTTGTTTATTTTATTATTTCTGTTACAGTATGTCAGGAAAAAAAAAATTATTCCTAAAAGAAAATGATGTTCACACTTACTGGAAATAGGTGCCTTTGAAAATCAAGTCTACACATTGCTTTCCTTTGACCTGCTTGCTCAGATAACCAAGACAGCTGGATACCACCACAGAGGGTTAGAGAAATTAATGTTCCTGTACTACCAGAAAATAAGACAGGTCAGCTTTTTCTTTTCTCTTTTCCAATAAGCTCAAGATGTTGAGACATCTGCCAAGTAACATTAGAAAAGAATTGTTCACACTCTGGTCCCAGGTGACATTTGGCTACTGAGCTATTAGGAATTACCCTCCCTAAAGATTCAGTGGTACAGGACTTAGTTTTCCAGTCTTCTCAGAAAGTACCTACTGTTTTATGTTCTTTGTGTTTCTTAGTGTTGTTTACTGAATTCTTAATGTCTGCAGTGGTCTGAATGCCAGTTATATAATGTACCAACTAGGAAAAAATTAGGAGAAATTTGGATATCTTTCTTACCTTAACAATGATATTTTGGGGCCAAAGTCAGAAACTTCTCTGTGGAAGACCTGGCCTGCTTGACCTGGCTTGAAGCTCACAAAAAATGCAACCGGTTCTCCCTCAGAAACTGCTATGAAATGCATTCAATTTACCTGGGTTTTGCTATTTTGTCTCAATTATATTCACTGGACAATCAGAAAGCACTGTTGATGCTACAGCTTCCATGCTGCAACTGCTGTCTATGCAGTGTTAAGCCATTTTTTGCAAAGCTTTTGCAAAGGCTCCTGTCTGATCCCTACAGCCTGTAACTGGTACCTTGGGGAGCCCACCAGCCCCACAGCGCACTTAGGATGCTGCCCCTCCAGACCTGCTGGCTTAGGGAAGCAGGGAGCAGGCACTGCAGTAATTCTTTGGCCCCACTGGAGTGTCTGTTTGTCACATCTCCAGCAGCTTTGGCAGACTTGGTGCAGTTGTTATTAACTCACAATCACTACTTGTGGACTTTGCTGGGTGGTTGCCAGGATGAGAATTTGCTTTATCAATGGAATTTCATCAGTTGAATTTCATCAGCTGAATTTGCTTGCCATGCATTAGTTTGTCAAATTTAGAGACACAGCCATCTAAACCCTATTGGTATAAACTGCAGCAACATCAATCTTAGAAGGGAAGTGGGAGGAAAAAGTCTCTCAAAGGTATTCTGTGCCTGGAGAAACAGCATGTCCAATAAGAAACTAACTTGCAACTGCAATTTTGCACAAGTTACTCTAGATAGACTTAACATTCACCTTGACAAATTAATCAGCTTGTCAAGCAAAGGAAGCCATTGTGGCCAGAGTGGTCATGGAAGGTAACTAATACTCTCCATCTGCAGCATGAGTCAATTAAGTATTTAAAATATTATGAGAGAGGAGAACTGAAATGTTAGAGATGAAAGCATACACACAGGAGTGAAGACAGCAACATGCAAAGGCCAGAAAATGGAAAAGAAATGCCAGAAGTGTTTCATGTTGACCCAAATAAATAACAACCTCAAATGAAATGGTTCAGGCTTGTTTTATATGGTAAATATACAGGCTAAGCCAAGCAAATAGTCTCAGGCTAGTAGCACAGAAGAAATTATCTCCCTAGAGCAAAAAGGCATCTGTTTATTTATCTCGATTATGAAAATGTCCTTGTAAGATGTAGGCTGAGCTCTCTCTGGGCAGGTCACTTACTTCCTCTCAGCTCAGAAGAGAGCCCTAAACCACTGCCCTGCAAACATGATACATCTGTGCACCCTGAGCAGTTATCTCGCCTCTCCCCAGGAGTGCTAAGCTACCCAAATGGTCTCAGAAGGCACAGACCTTTCCAATGCCTGGAAAATCCTGCTACAGAAAAACATGACTGCTAGCAGCAGTGATACTGGAAGAGACCCCTGAACTCCCCTGAAGCCTCACTCTGTGGGAACAGAGTTACATTAAAAGTGCCTTTCATAGCAATACCAGATAAAATAATGCCTTCTTGCTGACCCCACTGCTCACCCACCCCAGAGCATGGCTACTTGCTGGCACAACCCTTCCTGGCACCCAGAGGGAAATACTGAGGACCAGGGCCCAGAACTGATCAGCCATAAATAAAATCCAGCAGAAACTTGTTGCTACTTAGAAGAAATCACCAAATAAAGAAAAAGCCTAAGTCAGGGAGTTCCCTGCTTGGCACACCAATGATGAGGTGATGCACTGCAGCTGAGGTAGGAGGGAGCAGCTAGAGAAGGAGTGGGCATTGCTGCCACAGGTTAGCCTCGAACTATGGCTAGTGTTTCCACATTTCCACAAGAATGGGGAGAAGTGTGACAGTGTCTCAGACAGGCAATAGCTGGAGTGAGGTGGGAGAGCTGAGCCCTGCACCCAGGCTGAAGTGAACGGATACACACAGCCCCTGACTGATGGCACTGGTGTCTCCAGGAAGGCCTGAGGACTCACATCTAACCTACACAGTTTGGAGAGCAAGAAAAGTAGTAATACATCAGATCAGTCATAGAAATGTGAAATTCTCTCTTGTTAATGCTAACAATTAACACGTATATTTTCATGGGAAAATGGATCCTGGTGCCTTTGCTCCAGGATTCTCAGGTATGTGGCAGTGGAAGCCTCCTGTAGGACCAGGATGGTGCTGTGCTGGCCAGGCAAGAAAATGATGTTGCTCCTCTTGTTCTAAGTGAGTGCTGAACAGGACATAAGAACACTGGAAATGCCCACATAAATGTGGCATTCCAGTGTGCCCCTGAAGCTGCAGAGCCTCCTCCTGCTGCTGGTCTGAGTGGACTGTGTTAGCTAGTTTGGGTTTCTCAGAGTCCTGAAGGAGACATTAGACAGTTGTGAGATTCAGTCTCAAATTAGGTCTCCTGTAGTGGTAAGATTGGTTCCTTTATAATCACTCAGTGGGAACTGGTACTTTATCCTCAAATTTTTATTTCTTTCACCCTCATTTTCTCTCCAATGCCTGGAATCTCCCATCCACTGGACGACAGCTGCAAAAGCCTCTGACATTCACTTTAAGAATGATTCTTTTCAGCTGCTTCACATTTCCTTTTGACAAGCTCTTCTAGTGATATTTACTGCAACTAATGAATTAACTCACAGCTGGACCACTTGCTAGCCTTTTCAATCCAGAGCTGTTTTAAGTCTTGATTAGCTGGTTTGATTTGTAAATCTCATAGGACTGCTGAGTCCAAGCTGTTCTGTCTCACCCTGTGATCAGGAGACAGTTCCTGGTTATGCAGAGCAGCAGTACACAGGCATTAGGCATTCAGGGGGACTCTACTATTCCAGCAGGTAGAAAAATAATGTATCATCCAGAGGAAGTAGTTCAATTCACAGGGAAAGTTATTTGGATAGCTGGAAAAGAAGCCTTACTATTTTAAGCATCTGTGAAAAATGACGCAATGCAACAAATACTACATTTCACAAGCATCTTGCACAAGTGCTATTACACAAATGCACCTTTCTCCATATTTTTTGCACATCCTCTTTTCTGTTTCTAGCTTCTGAGCACATCCTTAGCAATGAATAGCAGTTCAGCATTTCAAATAAGGTTCCTTATTGTGTTCCAACATAAAATTAGTCTAATTTGTATAGATTCCCTCTCAAGTCCCAAGGTTCTTATAAGGGTCAGCAGGAGTTTGACTGTTTTGTCAGGTCATTTGTATTTTGGCAACCATTTGTGGGTTTAAGCTCCTGATTTTCAACAATTTGACTTTCAATTCTAAAATTTTGTCTTGGAGGTAATCAACAAACTGGAATTTGTAGCCCAGAGCTCAGGAACACAAGTCATGTAGTTGCCTAAGTTCAGGCTGAAAAGTGAATGCACATAGAGGCTCTTCACTTGTCAGAAGACTTACAGCAAAACAGGAAGTTATTAATATCAGAGCCCAAACTGACTTGAGAGTCAAACAATCTCAAACAAAAGGTGTCTCCCCCTTTTCCTGTTTATCTCTTGCTAGTTTAGAATTTCTCAATTTGGTGCTACAAGGCAGTGAAATTGAACCAGCAGACTGTATATCATCACAGTAAATATATAGCATCTCTCTCCTCAAGACTTTAAAGCTTTTGCTGTACTTTTAAACAAACAGGCAACCTATTTCGAAATGATGGGGTGGAACATGACAAAAGAATGCAGTGCAATGGCATGCAGGAGTTTAGACAAAGTGAGTGATAAATGAAACTACAGGGGAGGGTAATAGGCTGGCTTGGTATAATTATCTCAGGAAAACACTGGAACTAAACAACTTTCTCCTCAGAAAGTGTCATTTGATTTTGAAATAACACAGGTCATTAGGACTACAGTCCCATGTCGTGTCTGCATGATGGTTTATCAAAGCAGGATCAAATTACTGTCAAGGTCTTTGAAGGAACCTCTAGGGTAAAGGAAAAATGCTGGACATGCCATCTTGCCACAACTCAGTGTAGAAAGGAACAAAATTTGCTGGACTCATGGCCCAGTCTCATCACACCAGCACAGCATATGCCAGTCTGTATTTAGCCCTCTGTCTTCACTGCTGCTGAATACAGTATTTTCTTTCAAACAAGAACAACTCCAAAAATTTCCTTTTCTCAAAGGGAACTGTACACAGTCCCTCCTTGAAAGATGAGATTGAGCAGCAAACCCAGAAGTGAGAATGGCTAGCATTGGGAAAAATGAACTGCCAACCTGTTGGGATGTGGGGTCGTTGGCTGCCTGACCTCTTAACATGTTTCATCAACCACTGTGGAGGTAACAGGGCCTGGGAGCTGCCCCTCTGACCTCCATATTCTCAGAGAATTTCTCAAAAGACTCATGTTGGGCACAGAAAAACTGGTACTGAACAGACAAAAGGCAAACCCCAAGAATACTTATTTGTTTTGACTTAAAATTGGGCAGGTCATACTTCCTAGCGTAACTTGGCTTTTCTTCGAATAACGGAACACAAACCATTAACAGTAGGTGTCACTTCCCTAGGAATGGTTTCCTTTCCCTTGAAGGAACAGGAGATTGCATATGAGGACTCATTTGCTGTGCTCTTTCACTCTTTCAGAGTTATCTGGAGGTTTGGGTCTCTTTCTTTATTCCCATCCTATCTTGCTGGGCCACTCACACAAATTCCTAGAAGGTGATCACTCCCACAGAGCCCTATGCCTCTCAATTTACACTTGAAAAACACCCTTTGTACCTGCAGAAGATGAAAAGAATAAATGTGCATCTTCTTTTCTGCCCTTGATAAGGTTCCCGCTGCAAACACAAGGCAAGAGTCACACTGTTTTCTTTCCACAGAGGTTGCAGATGTCAAACAAAAACATCACAAATTTCACTGCTACCTAATAGATATCTGCTGTATATGAGTTGCAGGGACCACCACCTCTGATCAGAATTGTTACCTATAGCATTGATGTACAAAACATAATCCTCAGCAGAAGGCCCAGCAGCCGTCTGTCCCCCAAAATTACCTCTTCTCCACTCAGATCATTTTAGAGGGTGCTGAGTAAAGAGGGGTACAGCAAGCAGCTGCCAGGCTCCAAGCAGGATACTTCTGTGACCATGGCCACAGTGCTTACTAGACTCTTTCATGGTCCCAAGCTTCATCCCTACAAGCGAAGGAAAAGACTATTAGCAAGAGGGTACAGGAGCACAGGATGACAACACGGATGGCCCCACCATTACACGTTACAGCTAAGTCAGTCTAACAGCTTCTTGCTATAGATATGGTCAGCTCCTTACTGGCTCTGGTCCTGTGATCCCACTCCTGCCTTTACTGACTCCTACCCCATGGAGTGAAATGCTGTTTCACAGATCTAAACCAAAGACATCAAACTAAACCAAGCAAGTCTCATGAGTCCCAGGCTAGTATCTTAGCTGCTAGACCTGTCTTACAAATTGGGAAAGGGAAAATAAAGTAAGGAGAAGGCAGAGGCAGGACCTTTAAAGGCTTGGATTCATAGTGATCCCATCCCATTGCTCCTGCTCCTCCTTCTCTCCCCAGCTATCCAGCCAGCAAGCTCCAGTTTTGGACCACAGTGCTTCTCAGAGGCCTAGCCCATGGAGGACCCAAGCTACTTGCCAACTTCTTGCTCAGAACATGTTGGCCTATTCTGTACACAGCAAGCACAGCACAGATGGAAGGAATAAGCAACCTCTCACCTCAGCCTCACCCAGGTGCTGAGAGGGAGGCAGGAACTGGGAAGCAGGATCTGTAAATCCTGGGATTTACCTGCTCACATGGTCCTAGTAGGTGTTCCAGTGATGGGTGGTTCTCACCTAAGCTCATGGATGAGGAGGAAAAGAGAAAGAACAGTTTCAGATGAAGTGGAATTAGGCAAGACAAAAGAGTGTGGTTACTAGCAAAGAAAATGTATTATATAAATAAAGATATGAACAGTTTTCATGTTTAACCAAGAAATGTGAGAGGTGTGAAATCAAGGAGAATTAAGAGAAAGCGTTCTGCAGAGTGAATTAGATTTGCAACTCAACATAAGTTCCCTGTGTAGCTCAGGTCAAACACTGCTTTGCATTTGAAAGTCAGCTACACTGAGTGCTCTGAAGGATTGCCTTTGCTGTCCATGGTCAGTCAAAAGGCAATGCAGAGCAAACCTCTTCAGGGCCTGATACTGCACTCTCTTGTACTGTACCTGAATGCCTCGTAAGTCTTAATCTCATACACCTCAGGGGTATGGAAACACCATTTTAGCTTGGAGAATGAGGGGCAAAAGGCACAAGGATGGGAGCAGCTTATTCAAGGGAGTCACTGGCAAGGCAGAAACCTGGATATACATCTTCTAAGTCCCAAGTTAGCATCTGAACTTCCAGACACACCCTCTTCTCCCCTAAAACGTGAGAAAAGAAGAAACAAAACCAAAACCATACCACAGTGGTTTAAGTAATTTGAGAGTCCTGGCTGCAACCTCCCATGCAGCAATCACCACACAATCCTGGCTGCTTTCACTGCTACCATCCCACCTTTCCCTGTCAGGTTTTCTGTTGCATTCTGACATAAACTGGGAACTGCCTGAGGCAGAGGCTGTTTAAGCTTCCCCATTGCTTTGCAATTGGCATGCAGTATCATGGGGTATCTCACAGTTTTTGACTCTGAGTTGAGTTTTTTATTCAAACTATTTCATGTCACTCATGCCTGTCTTCTGAAGCTTTTCCACCCCTATGAGCAGCTGACAGAAGCAATACAAGTGAGCAAGAGCCATCCACACATATGGCTCAGGTTTTACTGTCTCTGCTCATTCTGAGATTTTTGGTATTAGGCCAATTATTTAGGTTGCAGGAGATAGCTCTTGAGGGCAACAAGAATCAGGGTAGTGATCCTGATCTTAGGCTAGTGAGGCTAAAAGACGTGTATGCAGCAGAAGCTGCTTTATAGGAATGAGGCCCTGCAAATTTGTTTATGCAAACTGATGTCCAAAGTGCTGCTGTGAAGCATTTATGCCAAAGATATGTGACTGAGTTCTTGTTCCACTGCTATCTGTTCCTGTGTGTCTCCTCTCTCACTGCCCTTCAATGCTTTGCTCTGAATATAGTGATGTATAATGTTCCTGAAGAGTCTTGGGAGAGAATGTAGAGGGTAAAGATTGCTTCAAAGCAGATCTTGAAACATCTGTTTGTACTTATGGCACAAATATTCAGCACAGTACAGCACATAGCTGCCTGTAGCTTCAAGACAAATATAAATACTAAGAGGTATTAAACACTCGTAAACATAAACAAGATAGCCTGGAGCAGCTTATCAGTTAGGTGGTAATGGGGGGAGGAAAGGCTCACTGTTTAAGGCCCAGTGGTTTTCCCACTGAATTTTACCATGTTGTAATGGGCCAGGGAGAGGAAAACTCCTGTGTATTTTAGCCTGGAAATATTGCTCAGGTCATTCAGGTCACTCCTGCTGTGGCTCCTGCTCTCTGCTGCACCGAGGTGCAAGAGCAGTGTCTGGCCAGCCACCCTCTGACTCAGGAGAGGAAAGAGACAAAGGCCAATGCCCGCTCCATTTCTGACAGGTGGGACATCACTACAGCAGGCTGCTACTATAGGAGAATGGAGATTACAGCTGAAGCATAAGGGATAACAACCCCAGCAGCAGAGGTTTTGCTAGCTGGCCATACAGAAGCATCAAGGGAGGCTCTGGCCTCAAATCATTGTTTGGTTGGAAAACAAATGAGCAGATGAAGACATTATCACCTGCTGTTGCTTGATATGCCTCTACCACCAAAGGTTAGAGTGTAGCTGAGACACGAGGACACTTTTACCATTATCAGAGAGAGAGATATCATGACTAATCTGATAGAAGTGGTGTTCTAGTCCCCTCCACACCTTCCAGGTGAATCATTCAGCTGGCTTGAAATCTCTGTATCATCTCTTATTAGGATCAGATGACTGCCAGTTCTGATGCAAAGAGGGGACAGAAACATGGGGCAGAAGCTGAAAGGACCTGAAGCATGGAAGCAGTGCTTTTTTCGATGAACATAAACCACTATGGACTACATCTGAGTATCTCCAGTTCACAGTCTTCTGTCTAGTCTAATCCCACATCCTTGGAGATTTCAACTCAAATGCCATTTGGAGCAGCTCTGCCCTGGACATATGTTGTCTTCTGCCAGTTCTGCTGCAGAGATGGCAAACTTTGCCAGCAGAGCAGTAAAAACAGCTGAGTGGGTCACCACTTCAGTCACCTCACCATCACTTGCCATAGCTCATTTGTCAGAGCCCTAAATCACAGCACAAACACTAGAAATCATCCCAAAATCAATATGGCTAGACCACAAGACCTGAACATTCTCTGAAAATGTGCAGTCTAGCTCAATAAATAGTGCCTTCCCTGGGAAAGATAATTTGGGTTCTCTAAGCAAAATAGTGTCAACAAGAAAAGCAATTTACAGCAGTATTTTTGGCAGTATGGAAACATCCCTGTATATTACAAGGTACTTACTACACAGGCAGAAACTTCCAGTGTAGATCCACATTCACTTCTGCATTTCTGGAGGTGAAGAGGGGTTTTCAGTCATGTTGAGCTAATGCAACTGAGCCAACAGGAATTAAAGCTATGCCCTTTTCTGCCTGTTGAGACATGGTGAAAGAAAGCAGCTACCTTAAATCAAAGGGTCCAGATTCAGGGAGGTGCTCCAGCTAGAAATCAGAAGGCAGTTTACAGATACTTTGATAACTTGAGCTTTTATCATTCCACAGGCCCTCCAGATCAGTTGATGAGGGCTGAGTAAGTCTCCTCATATGGTATTTGAAGGCAAAGACAATCTACATTTGCTTCCCACAGGCAAGCTCAGGCAGCTACAGTCTGTTATAAAAAGAGAAGATTAAATGCAAGTTTTGCAGCACTACTGTCTGAAAAGATACCATCAGTTCTATCATTAGGAGCTTAGGAGTTAGGATTTTAAATCTGATGTAGGCACCTTTGAAGCACCAGTTTTGTCAAGAATATCCCATGCTTTGTCCTATCTTGAAAACTGAATTGTTTAGCTATTAAAACAGATTAATGTAATCTCTGTGTCTATGAAATTGGATTTTGAAACTGCTTGCTTACTGTACTATCTCCAGTGCAGTGAATGAAATTGCTGCTGCTATTCACATTGCTATGAATTACAGGTCACACCTTGTTTGAGCCCAGTGTGTGCTGGCATCACCAATGGGACAAAGAGCCTGGCAGACTGCAGGAGAAGGAGTGCAGTTGGCAGGGAGAGGGAAGCTGCTGTACCCCCAAGGTACACTGGCTACACACCATGTTGCTTTGGACCCCTCAGTGTGCACTGGCCCAGTAAGAGGGGTACTGAGATGGTTGGGGCAGAGTGTACGTGCCAGGGGCAGAGCCTGGGGTTGCTGAGTGGGTTTAGTCCATAGGCAGGGAGGGTGATCTGACAGGAGCCTACTGCAAATCATGCCTCCCTCAGTGGGATGCTGAGAGCCCAATCCCTTCTGCAAGCAACAAATGGACAACAAGCCCAAACTAGAGCTTGGGAGAAGAGAATGGACATTAGGTAAAACATCTCCCAGAGTGGGGAACTCTCCACTCTCCATGCTTGGAGGCTTTCAAAACTTGGCTAGACAGTGCTAAAGATGGCCTGACATAGTGTGATAGATCTGTGCTAAGCAGGAGCCTGGATGACCCTTCCAACAACATTTCTGTGTTTCTGTGCTTTTCCTGCTCCATGGATGCATATCTTTTTATGCTAGCTAAGGAGCTGGTCCAGCAGTCTTCCTTCTGAGAAACTAACAGTAAAGGTTAAGAAATCCTAGCCCCTCTCCTCCATGCTGCCTTCTCCTCCCACAGTCAGCAGCAGCAGGTTGCTGTGCATGTTGCACAGAAACATGGCTTGTGGTCCTGTGTACATGGTCTTGCCATGAGTGTTGACAGTCCAGTTGCTTCACTCATTTAAATGGTAGAAGAAGTAATATCCCAGGGCGGGAGGCAATTGCTGCTGGGATTTCTGCTTGTCGTCCACTAGCCCAGACCATGCCTCCTTCCAGCAGGTTCTGTTCACTTGAGGATGCTGCCAATAGTTACTTCATTTCTGCTTCCACCCATGCACACCACAGGCACTTCAGCAGGCTCCTTTTCTGCTAGCAGAGGGACCATGAAGCATTCTCTGCATGCCTCAAGCGAATTTGCTCTGTAGCCAGAGATGGGTTACTCCATGCCCAAGTTTTTGTAATGCCTGCTAGTCCTTTGCATATGCTGCACATCCTCTGCCAGGTTCCCCTCTTCTGGGAAAAGGGGACATATTTGCTAAGTTTTTACTAACTCATCATGGCAGCACTGGCTAGACAAGCTTCTAACAAGGCATCCCTCTGCAGTGCTGCAGCCCTACAGTGCTGCTCTGGGTGGGTAGTAAAAATAAAAACACAGGGTTTTAAAATGGTTGTTCTTTCCTTTTTTGCAGCAGCTGAAAATCTAACTTGTTTTCTGTCTTTCCCAGAAGTAACCTTGACTGCACTGGCTTGAGAAGCGCCCTGGCAGTAGCAAGGTTCTTATTAATGACTGATTGCTGCAGGGCAGTGCATGATTTGGTGCTCTGATACCAGGAGAATGGCAGAAGAGAAAAAAGTCAAAAGAGTGCGAGCCTGTAGTTGTTATGCTGCTCCTGATGCATCTGGCAGAGACTGCAGAAATGGCTATATGATTAATGGAAGTGCTTGTGTAATATGGGGAGCCCCACACCCTGAAACACCACAGGCACAGATGGTGTCATCACCAACACTGCTCCCCAACACTGACAGAAGGGACAAAGAACCAGCATCTGTGTCCTCTGCTCTCAAGCAGAAAAAAAGTCTTCTGTATTTTGCTTTTTTCTGGACTTTGTAAACAGTTTTAGAGACTGTTTATATACAACTTGTTTTGTCCGGTTGGATACTTGTTCTGTCTGTTGTCTCCAGCTGTAAGTACCTCCTCACTAATTGGTGTTTCTTTGACCAAAAGCTTTACTTTTGCCTTCTGAATTCCATAATGAATTGACAGCACACACATACAAAGCTCCAATAATGCACTCAATGCCTCCCACGGCTCTGAGATGCCCTCAAGGCCAGATCCAAACCTCAAAGTGAAGACATGGCACAAAAGTGCTGCCTCAGGGCTTCTCTCCACCCAAGAACATGCTGGCAGCCGGGTGCCTGTGTGAGCCTTTTCACCCCAAACTATATTCAGCCCACAACGACTTGCTCCTGGCAGCTCCCTTTGTTCTCCTCACCTGGCAGACAGCAGCCCCACAACCTCTGCTCACTGTCCAGGATACGCTGACAGGGTCAGTCATTCTGGGGAGCTCTACAGCAGCAGTATTGTGGTAGTTATGATGATCCTAATTAAGACTGAATGGAAACAAAAGGGAAGACAAAGATGCCATCACAAAAAGATGACACAGAGCAGCCTCAGTTCTCAGTTTGGTGCACTAGCACCAAACACTCACCTCGCTGGAATGTGCTGCAATTAGAAAGCCCACCTGCATGTACCACATTTTCAGCTATCAGGGATACTGTCACAAGGCCTGGGGGGAGCTGCTACACATACTGGGTTGTATGCATGCTTTGGGGCTGGAGGAGTACCCAGTAAGTGCTGGCAACTGACAACATTTTATATGTACACACAGCTTTACATGGTCTTACTGGTATCAGAACATTTGCTACTGCTTAGAAGACAACTCAGTTCTGACCTACCCACTGAAAGGCTCTTGGGTGTATTCCTACACTTGGGTATTGTTTTTTAAAGGCACATGGAAAGGTCAGAATGCAATCATAGAATCACTTATGTTGGAAAAGAGTTATAAGATCATCGAGACCAACCCAGCGCTGCCAAGTCCACCACTAAACCATATCCCTCAGTGCCACATCTACACATCATTTAAATACTTCCAGGCATGGTGACTCAACACTTCCTGGAAAACCTGTTCTAATGATTGACAACCCTTTCAGTGAAGAAATTTTTCCTAATATCCAGTGCAAAGATCCTTTTCCCACTCTGAGACAGGTGTGCCCTGTCTGTCACCAGCATCAATGCTGTCATGTAAACCAATCCATGACCAAAAACACCAAAATTTTGTGGGTGACAGCAGGCTTGGAGCTAGGTATTGATCTGTTGTCTCTTTCTGTTTCTTCCCTCATCATTCCCTGCAATTGAAAGCATAAGTAAGAACAGTACCTGTGCTCCTGACCCCTTAACCAACCGTCCCGAAGACCTAAAGTCCATTCTGATTGCCCTTGGCTTGGTGCAACTTCATTGCTGCCAACCTGAAAAACCAATAATGGATAATAATCTGAGGGCTGTATGAGGGTAGGAAGCTTTCTCTTCACATCTTTAACCCAGGCCCCAGAGAGGCCTTCCAATCCCTTCAGAAGAGAGTCACCTATGGCAATGACCCCTCTTTTTTACTTTAGAGAAGCAGTTTTGACATAGGCTGATTTAACCTGGGTGACAGCTCCATGCAGGATGAAACACTGTCCTCGTTACTGTTCAGTTCCTTTTGCAGAGCCTCACACTTATTAAGCCAGGGCACCTGAAGAGGTGAGGCACTCCCAGAGGAGATGTGCCTGCTGTGCTGGCCAGGAACTTTCACCACTATCTCCACCCCTTGAAATGACTGTGTTCAGACTGGTGGAAGCGGGTAGAGAATCCTCTGTATCATGTGTCTTGTCTGCCTGTTTGACCTATACCAAGGAAAGCAGGGCATGCTTCCAGTAGTCTACGCTACTAGGAAAATGCTCAGGTGAGTTACATTTGGCTCTACCTGCTCCTGGTGTCGTGATCCTGCCTACAATCCATCCAATTTTTTCTTGCAGTGAACTGCTTTGGAACATGTATGCCTTATTCCTCATTGAGAGTCCACTGCATCATGATCCTGGTTATGAGCACTGGCTCTCAAGGACCATAAAAATGACAATAACAAAGTTAGCGGAATCTCTATGACAAAATGCCTGGTTATATTATTAATAAAAGCCGTCTAATATATCTATAGAATTATTAGTTAATGTGTCTTTCTCTTTGGCTAGTGTAGCATAAATAGATTATAAAGACAGATTTTTATTGATAAGGCTTCTAGACAGAAGAATTAAATTATATTTACCATGAGCAATGTGTTGTTAAAAGTGTGAACTGAAAACTCACTAGTCACCAACCATTGACATTGCCTGAGAACAAGAAAACATGAAAAGAAAAGTTCTTGACGCTGGCCCAGTAGGGCTGCCGCTTAAATATTTTTGAAATTTAATTGAGCAAATGTCATCATTCCTAACACAAACCATCTTGTGCTGAGCATGCTTTTGAGTGCTCAGAGCAATGCAGAAAGGAGCACTGGAACCCTGAGGAGTTAGGAATTATTCCCATATTAGGTACTATTTCCACAATGAGTTACATTCCCAGTTTATCCATTTTCATTATGCCAATTGATTGCATTTATGTACTAGGGATGTGTGTTTAGATTAAAATCTCATTTTTGTAGATGCTACATGAACAAGTCATGAGACAGTCCCTGGTCCGCCAGACTCTGATGTGGTGCCACAGTGATCTGGAAGCAGAGGATAAAGGACATGGCCAGTGGGGAGAATCTGCAAATTGATGTGTCCAGCAAAAAGCACATTCTTCAGAGTAGGCAAAAAGTACATTCTTCAGAGTAGGCAAAACCTTGCTTTTCAGGAGAAAAATTGTACAGAATGGAAATGCACATGGACTGTGGAGACATTTAATTTATATTTAAGGGTGGGTGTAGTGCTTATAAAATGAGACAGATAAAAAACCTGTGAAGTTTCAATCCTCTCCATGTAGAGAAAAAGTGTATCAGGTGGCTGTGTTTCTCCACAGCGACCTGCCAATCATAAATTTAAAAGGATCTGGGAAGAAGAGGACAATTCAGGCCTTGTACTCATCACAGCTTGCCCTCTCTGCTCCCACTGCCATCAACAGCACCATCTTCACCACTTCCTTCTTGCCATCCTCAGAAAAAGTGACTAAAAGAACTAGCACTTGCAGACCTCAGATGTGACAACAAACCCTTCCACTGTCTGCAGTGATTTATAACAGTATTTTTTATTTTCCACTGAGATTTTGGCAAGAAGGAACTGAATGTGATTGTAAATGTGTGGAAGTCTCAAGTAAATGAGTCTGTTTTGAAAACACGGCTCAACCATGTCGCTGGAAAGCCACGAAGGACTTCAGGGTACACCTACACTGCACCAAGTGAAGGTGGCCTGCATGGCCCAAGGTGCCCCCAGGGTCAGGATTAGGCTGGTCAAATCCTGGCTGAACAAGCTTTGCTCTTTTGCTGCCACATAATTGAGTGCTAATGCAGATATACTCCCCTTCCTACCCTCCCAGCACCTCTGCATGGCACTGCACAGCAGCACATGGTGGTACCAGCTGGAAACAGCTGCTGCTGCAGTGACGCAGCGTGGACACATCTGCAAGTGCTCATATCTCCCATCTATGTGGGACCTCAGTCTCTCCTTAATTCTCAGAGATGGCCTGAGGATTTGTTTTACAGGATCTCGTAGGACTCAGAGGAGCAGATGGGACATCCAAAATAGCTGTAAATCCAGTGAGGGGGGAAAGGCAGTGGAGAGAGCACATAGCAGTGAGACCAGACACTGAAATCTGAAGGTATAGGCAATTTTGTTAAAGAAGAGACTTGTTTAAGTGTCTTGGTTATATGGAAGCAAGAAACCTTGTTATTACTGCTTCAGAAAAGGGTGCATATATAACATGGTATTGTGAAATCTTGAAATCTTTGTACACGAATACAGTTAGTAGAACAAAAAAAGGAAAACTTGGCCATATTTCTGAATATACTTTCTTCTGAAAATAATGTTGACACAGCTAGAACAGGCCTGCCATATTCAAGTCTCATGCACATGTCCTCATTCCTATGGTTTAATAATCATAACGAACTATGAGGGGAAGGTAAATAGTCTTCATTCCACATCTCCGAGAATAATAGTAAGAAGGAAGAGATTTCAAACGTTGTTAATTACTTGTAGAGCTGCACATTGCTTAAACCATTGACCACGAGCCAAAAAATACCCCTCAAGGCTGCAATCAAAAACAGTTTTTGGCTCTGTGCTGTGAACAGAAACTTTATTTGATCAACAGAGCAATTGCAACAGACTTGCTGCTGAGAGTCTGGAAGCTGATCTCTAATGTGGCACCCCTTGCTGCAGCCAAACCCTCCTACATGGCAAAGTTCTGGGCTCATGAAATGCAGCTCTGGCTCACAGCTTCAGGTTAATCAGGATGACCACTGAGGAGAGCTTTGATGTTTCCCCCTTGCCTACAGTAGAAGCCTGTGTAACTTTTCATGGGGAAATAAGAGAGATCTGAAACACAAAAAAACTCCTCTCTGTTTTTGTGCACAGATGTTGATTTGGGAGAATGAAATCAGCTGAACTGGTTTGCGTGAAGAGGTTCAGCCTTTTGCTCTCAGCAGCTGTACAAGTACAGGGTCAATCCTTAGCCTACAGGCCTCACCGGGCTAAGAAGAAAACAGTGTATGAGCCCCCTGGTCAGAAAAACACCCACCTGCCAGGGAATACTGGCAGAGAGAAAAGGAAGGAACTGAAAATTAATTTTTAACAGAGTTTCTCAGAAAATGACATGTTCTCAAAATATTTCAGATTTTTTTGTTGTTGGAATGTGAAAAGTAGACGTTAAAGCTGAAATTTGGAAAACTGAAGGCCTGTTATTCCTATATATTTCTGCCATCAGAAATGTGTTTCCTGCTAGCATCACTAAGGAAAAAAAAGTTACATGAAGAGAGGTGGTTGTTAAGAGCAAAAAGTAATTTTCAACAGGACACAACAAGCTATATTGATCTGAGAAAACCAAATGATACTGACTACTCCTTGCTTAGGGACGTGTGGATATTTGGCATCTCCATGCTGGCAGTTTGGTAATCTGGCAAAAGAGAACCTGCTCCAAGCATGGGAATAAAAGTTAAAACAAAAAAAAACCAAAAAAAAAACAACAAAAAAAAAAAGGAGGACAAAAAAAAAAGAAAAATAACAGACTCCTGTTCAGCAAAAAGAAACCAGTGGAGCACAGAGAACTCTACCTGTGTCAGAGACACAAGAGCTCTGATGCAAACCAGACTTGAGCTGTCTGAGATCCTTGGGAGAGAATAAGGAATTTCAGACTACCATAGGATAGAGCCCTAGAGCTCAGAGAAGCAACTGGTTGCTCACACAGGCCATGAGTAGAAGGGCCAAAATACAGAAAAACTAAACAAACTGGAAACAGATGTATTTTGGGTGTGTGATCTATGCTGAAAGACAGCCCAACACTGGAACAGGTTGCCCAGAGAAGTGGATGTCCCATCACTGGAAATGTTAAAAGTCAGGTTGGATGATCGAATGATAGATGTTCCTGCCCACAGCGGTCTGGGCAGACTAGATGATCTTTGAAGGTCCCTTCCACCCCAAACAAAATTATCATTCTATGATTTCTTACTTCAGCACTGAAATAAGAAGCCTAAATTTTGCTGGTTCTGACGGTCTGACATACCATTAAAAACAATGTGCCTTTTCCAAATACCATCTGTGGTGGATTTTTTTCAAAGAGACATAGGGATGTCTGCAGGCAATCCTGTGCAATGTGCTCTAGGATCACCCTGCCTGAGCAAGGAGGTTGGACTAGATGATCCACTGTGGTCCCTTCCAACCTGATCCATTCTGTGATTCTGTGGTATTCGGAAATTATCACTGAGGCACTTCACACCCCCCTGTGCTTCCTTGACAGGGTGCTGAGAACCAACAGTGCAGCACTGGTTCCCATCCATGCCTCTGTGCAACCACAGACCTGTGGCTGGTCTCCAGGTTTGCAAATACTTCACCTGAGATCAAGGGCCTGCCTGGTCCCCAGCCAACTCTGGCAGCAGAGGACTAAGAAGGCATCTCAAAAACTTGCCTTTTCTCTTGTAGTAAAGGCATTCACAGAAGCTCCCAGGATTATTCACAGGAAACTACTGAGACCTGACAAGTGGCTGGGACTTGGCCCAATGCAGTGCACCCTGGTCACAGAGAGACACCATGAGTAGGGCCATGGTTATTTCTACTCGAGAAAAGAGTGTCCCCATGCTAAAACCAGCTTTCCTTACATGGGCTCTGACTGTCTCCCTTCAATTCCCAGAGCTCCTGCTTGCCAAGGAGGGAAGGGGCTCCCCAGCACGGGTAACATTTGGTCATTTGGAAGGGCTGGGAAGAAAAACCAGGCCTGAAGAAAACAGCTCCATCCCATCCAGTCATGCAACATGACTCAACAGATCCGCACAGGCAGAGCTGTGCAGGCTGTGAGCAGAAACCAAACACGGAGCACGTGGCGGGCTGGTGAGCTGGGCTTTTTTTTTTTGCCTGTTTTTTTTTTTTTGCCTTCTTTTTTTTTGCCTTTTTTTTTTTTTTTTTTGGTGGAGTCTTATCTTTCTCTTCTATTTAAGCAACACTTCCAAGAGGAAGAAAGGCTGGATGCAACTACTGCCTCATCACAGGGGCCTCTCACCAAGATCTGCAGTGCAGCTAAAAGGAATTTTGCCTGTTTTCCTAAAATTGTGTACAGCTGGTGCCTTTGCAAAAGGACAGAGAGGAGGAGCCTTGCATGCAGGCAGAAGGCTGAGATAGGGAGGATACCCTGTGGCACGGAGAAGCTCCTCGGCTTGTGTAACTTGCCAGGGTAGAGAATTGCTCTGACAAGTTACACAGGCTTCTACAGCAGCAATGAATTTGATCCTATAAAAAAAAAAACAAGTATCAACAACTTAATCACATGCCTGGGTCACATGGAAGCAAAGGCAACACGCAGTAGCAAATGCTGATTTTTTTTTTTTTTTGAGTTTGTTTGTTTTTTTAACATAAAGTGGGAGTGAGGAGTGAAATTTGGGTGGGGCTTTCTACTATTCACTGGGAGGAAACAGAAGGGCTTTGCAAGAGCTCCTGACTTGTTTTGGTCTCCCTCGAGAGCCCTGGGCTCTGCAGGCTCTGCCGGGCTGGTAGGATCGCAGTTTTCCCAGGACTCGCAGCCCCCAGGTCGTTCTGCAGCCCCGAGGCAGCCCTGACACTGTCTCGCTAGGTCTCCTGGGCTGAGCCGAGCTGGCGTGGGCTGAGGGCAGGAGCTCTGGCGTAGCGCCTGGCACAGCCACGAGCGGCTGGCAGCAGCGCCGGGCAGGGCTGTCTTTGGGAAGGGATGACGGTATCCAGAGTGGGCGATGTCAAGCTCCGGCCCGCGGGGGGGGCGGGAGGCTGTGCGGGGCAGCTGCGCGGCCGGCAGCCTGAGTCATGCGGCTGCAGGGCGCCTCTGCAGGGTGCAGCCCCCAAACCTCGCTGCAGCCGGGGCCACGGGCTGCCCGAGGCTCCCCCGGCCCCTGCCCTTTCCCAGCAGCGGGATCGAGGAAATCCCGGCTGGCACTCGTGTGCTGTGCCTCCCTGCACACGGGGGTCTCGCCGGCAGCGCTGCGCGAACCCACAGCGCTCGCTGCTGCACGGTCACATTTTAGCGCTCACAGTGGGGTTGGTTTTTTTTTTTCTTTTTCCAAAGACACGTGTCAAAATCTCGTCTGAAAGCGTCTCAAAGGGAAACAGTTTAACTCACAGAAGCCTCTGGGTTTCATACTGTTCTGTCTCCACCTCTCTTTGTTTTCTGTGGTAGCAGAGACTCCAAAGACTCAAATCAACCAGCACACCCCGGGGGGGGGGGGGGGGGGGGGGGGGGGGGGGGGGGGGGGGGGGGGGGGGGGGGGGGGGGGGGGGGGGGGGGGG
>JAWWTY010000001.1:48507388-48595275 GCA_035222235.1 Margarornis squamiger | reverse complement strand
CAACCAGCACACCACTTCCCGCCCCCCCCCCCCCCCCTTTTTGTTTTCTTTTTGAGTGTTTGTTTTGTTTTGGTTTACAATTTTCAAAGGAAAACCTTATCATTTCTTTACCTATGTCTGTCATTCAATACCTAGTTATGGATCTGCAGGTCTCACACTTGTGGTCCGTTTTCAACAATGCTGCTCATGTTAGACAAAGATTATTGCAACGGGCCAAAATAATAGAAAGCAAACCAAAGCTTTGTTGTTGTCTTACACCTTGAGGTCTTCGTGTAGACGCAGCTATTTTGGCAAAGCTAAGCTTTACTGATGAATCTCATGTACACACATGTAAACCAGCACAAGTGTGCATACCTGAAGCTGGAAGAGCTGCACAGAACCAAGCTCCTGCCTCCTCACATTGCAATTCATATGGCTCAGCCAGCAACCAGCTGCAGGACACGCTTGCCTCAGCTCTTTCCTTTTAACTCCTCTGGTACAATTAAAGCAGCATAGACCCAAATGTGGCTGCAGTGATGCTGCTATAAAAATACAGGAAGAGAAACTAAACCCTTCACACTTGCATAACTGTTCACACTGATAGTTGTACCAGCATCAATCTCCTTATGAAAATGCAAATTATCTCCCCAGCTGAAAGTCCTGAACAGGCACTATGGGGAGATAAGACCCCTGTGCTACTCAGTAGGAACAGTGTGTCTTGAAAAGTATCTTTCTAGTTTAGAGGAGCCAGAAATATAAAGGAGAATATTTGCTTTTCTTTTCTTCAAAAATAGCTTTGTTCTAAGGAATGTCTTTTTCAACCACAAGAGGATACAAGATGGAAGGGATACAGGACCTAATAACCCACCTGGAAATAGTTTGTATGGAAAAGCAGTTCAGGCAGTTTGGGGATTGTGCCAAAGAATTATCAGACAGGCCTTGCTTGATGTGATTTGGGTTTGTGGCAGCTTTTACAGCCCAGCAGGATTTCCCAAAGCTGAGGTGCTTTTAAGCTGCCCATGTATGTGCCTGGCCCTTATTGCAGTCCTGGCTGTTGGCCAAAGTGATTTCTGTTTGTGAGGGAGTGAACAAGTGAGGATCATTACGACTTGGAAGGAGCTCAGTTCTTCCTTGCTGAGAACTCTGGAGACATAGAATGGGACAAAACAAGCACAGAAATGTATCACAGTGTGGGAGTTGATAAGGAGATGGCATGCTCCCGCAAATTTCAGCTATTTAGGACATGGCCCAGGCTGTGGGACAACTTGTATGCGGAAGTAGGTGAACCTGGATGGAGGAGAATAAGAGGTTTTCTGTAAGATTTGTGTGTATCTCTCACTCTGAGACAATTGCACATCAGCAGATTTGTTTTCTGATCACAGAGGGGTGGATTCCAGTGGCTTTTTCACAGCTGTGATTCTGCCCCTCATCTTTCATGGTCATGAGTGACTGTACGGCCTCAGGAGCAGCAGGACAGTGATGAAACCATGAGAGTTTTCAGAAGTCTGCAGCCCCCTGCCCTCGACCCCAGTATTTTTTCAAGGTCCGAAAGAACTTCTAAGGAAACTGTCCCACCTCCTGCAGAACAGGACATTTGAACTCTGATGTCCATGGGGCCTCTCAGGTAGCATTTCCAAATGAAAATTTATGGATTTTTTTTGAATCTTATTTCGGGGTGTGGGGAAAGAAAAGAAGAAAGAAAGAAAAGTAAGTTCCATGGAAAGCTGCCATTCTTCATTGAATCAAAAATAGAACTTCTTGGAAGTTTACCAACCAGGCATTTTTGTGTGGAAAACAGTAACTCTGCAGATTGGGCACTGTCCAAGTTAAAACACACACCAATTTTGGACAAGAATAGAGTTAGGGGTCTAAGCGTGCTCACTCTGAAATACCTGCCAAACAGTTCCTGCTATAGCAAGACATGAGACACAACACCTGTTACTCTTCTGTAGCACGTTATAGGTCTGGCTTTGGTTCTCCCAACTGTGCATCCACAGAGCTTCTGGGAGGTCTCAGGGAGTCCAGGAGTGTAGCTTGCCCTTTACAGTCAGTGGAGATCTACTTGGTACTTTTACTTGAGTCCCTGAGCTTTTTTTCTTTTTGACATGTGCACTTGGAGTCATGACTTATGCCTGGCACTGCACGTGCAGTGAGGGGACTGGAGAGAAGGAATGTCAGAGTGTGGTTTTTCAGGAGTGGTAACAGGACTGTTTTGTTCCCCCCAAGTGTCTTTTTCTGAAGAATAAATCCATGTGTCGCATGAGTCAAGGCACAGAAGGAGCAGGAAACAAGCTGGGAAACTGGACATCCCCTAGGCTATGATGGAATTTGGCATTTGCTAGAATTTAAGGATTGCTACACTGATATCTACTAGGGTTGGTGCTTCTCACTTGATGCTTACTGCAAGTCTTTTGGCAGTGGATGAAGACAGGAAATGGGAACACAGTTTTTAGCTTGGGAGGCTTCCTCCTCCCACTGAAAACTCCCAGGCTTAACCTTGCTCTACATTTGATCTCATGCATGGTAAAGAGAATTTTGAGGTTTTTTCTAGCCCTCTTCAAACTTTTCCTCTGTCTTCAATGCTTGCCATAACAGTACTGGACCACCCACCTTTTCCCTCTGCTTCTCTGCATACACCTGCCAATGCAATTCCTCTGTGCTTCACCTTGTGCTGAATGCCTTGTGCTGTTCTTGGTGAGTCAAATCCAATAAGGCATTGAGATGACCTTTCACCTACGGAAGGCATGGTGCCAAAACTCCTCTTTGGTTCTGCACCATAAGCAAACCCTTTATGTGGATGAGTCTTTGTTCTCTTGCTCCACCTGTCCCCAGTCTCACATCACTGCCCTTGGAGCCACACGCTGCATGTACCCCCAGTGAGCAGGGTTTTGCCACCTGGAGCTGCACTGAAAATACCTGATTGTTTTACTGCAATTTGGAGGGAGAAGCCTCTGTTCGTATTCTTGCCTGGGGCACAGCACAGCTCCTGAGCAGGACTAGTATTTCTGGTTTCTTCACAATACCAACTTTATCAGCCAGACGAAAGCTGAACTCTTGAGTTTTTCCAAAGAAAGTTACAACAAGCTTGGCTAGAGCCTTGTGCCAGTTAGCTGTGTCCTCCGAGTGTCTAGGACTGGGACTGTACAGAAGAACACAGCCACTGGTGCAAGCAGTCTCTCTCTCTTATAAATACATAGAGCAGCTCATTGTCCTCTTGCTTCTGTATTTTCATGCTCCAGTTGCTCAGAACGATGCCAGAAACAGGAGGGAATGCAGTGGAGCCAGTGTATATATGTCTCTGTATGTACATAGATAGGTACGTACCTGTGTATGGAACCTGTGTATGAGCTCAGCACAGTTCTTGCTTTTGGATAGTATAAAGCTAGCATTTTGGCTGGTGGTAGCTTCCAAAGGATAAAGAGAAGGCACAGCAGAGCTGATCCCACATGGCGTCATCACTGATGGGGCAGGAGAACGGACTGCAGTCACACTCTTAGCAGCTCAAAGCTGCATTCCTTGGTGGAAGTCAAGTGAAAGGTTGTGTGCCTGTGTGGCAGTATGTC
This sequence comes from Margarornis squamiger, assembly GCA_035222235.1. Classification (NCBI taxonomy): domain Eukaryota; kingdom Metazoa; phylum Chordata; class Aves; order Passeriformes; family Furnariidae; genus Margarornis; species Margarornis squamiger. The sequence goes on along the minus strand of JAWWTY010000001.1, from coordinate 48,591,733 downwards.
ATTTAGATAGGGATAAGCTCCAACAAGACTAACCCAGAAACTAACGAGAAAGGGGAGACTGGGAATGTATCGAAAAATGCCCTGAGAAGTGAAGCAGAGGACACAGAGGAGCCAAGCTTGTCTTTCCGTCCAAGTATTGAAGTAGTCAAGCTTGCAAGGACTCAAGTCTTGTGATCTGTGCAGGAGTGCAGCCACCTCTCCTGCAGAGAGGGCAGATGGTGCACTAGGTCAGGATGTCTCACGGAGAGAGGCTGAGCATTGAGAGAAGGATGGGAGGTTTTTAAAGAGTGGTATAACCCGTAGCTCTGTGAGGCAGGGTCTGGCATGAAAATGTGAGCAGACTGGCATGCTCGTTGCTCTGGAAGAGGTAGAACATCACAGCTGAGCAAAAAAGTTAAACTAAGTGTTTTTTAGCTACTGAGAAAACACTGGAAGGTGGTGGCTGAGCCTTAGAAATAGGGTAAATGAGCCAAAATGCATCTGTGATTAGGAGATGGAGGTGCCACTGATGCATTTTGTCAAGGCCGGGCATGTGTTCCCTTGTGTTTGTGTCTCTAAACTTAGGGAGCTGATTCTCTCTTCTGTTTTTTTGGGTGAGCTGGCAACTTATGCTCCTGTAAGCAGGTCTGTCTCAGTGTTGTGGTAATGGCAGAGGAGTTTTTGGAGAAATGGGGGATAGAAAGGGGATTTGTGAAGTGGCCCATGCATTTCTGAGGTGTGAGGATAAGTAAGAGTGAGCTGGCAACAGATGTTGTGTTTTTGGGAACCCCAGAGTTTGGAGGACATCAGTGGGGTTTTGAATGATTCTAGGCAGGTGGCTCTGGGTGAAGGAAAGGGAGACCTGCCTTTGGAAATTCCTCCTAGGGCTCCTTCTGTGGCCACAAAGGCACAGTCATGCTTGTGGAAGCCACTGAATGCTCATGACAGCCACATGTAGAGGACCCCAAGGGTCAGAAGGCCGTGAGAGGAGCTGTACAAAAGCTCCAGATAAGACCAGCTTTCCTCCAAAATGCCTGACATCCAGGAACAAGGTAATCAAGTTTAAGTGTAGCAGTATGGGACAGTTTGAGACTGCTCCAAAGAGAGCTGTCAAATCTGGAACGTTGGCTGGGATACACCAGAGACGATGGGGCTGTGCCTGCAGCAGGGCTAGTAGTGCCCCTGTGCTGTTATCTGCTGGCGGAAAGGAGTGCTGCTGCCTGCCCACCAGCCTCTCACCTGAGTGAGAGGCACCTATGAAAGGTAGTCTTGCAACGCTGCAGGGGCAGAGATGACCGATCAACCTGAGCTAGGTGTGAAGCGAGGCATCACAGAATAGCAGTGAGATGGTCTGGCACGTGCCTACACAATCCCCACAGCAGCAAACGCTGTACCCAATGGACTTACTGTAACTCAGAGGAGAATTACTTACTAAGACCAAGTTTTTAGCTTTTTAAAGGAAAAAGTGGTGCCTCATCAAAAGACAGTGTAAGACAAACAAGCCCAATAATGTCACAGTGCCAGGAAGTACAGAACAAACACACATCCCATCAGAACTAACACATTTGTAGCTTTGCATCCAAAAATATTAGTCCATTTATTGCCCATTAAAAATCGCTTTGTCTCTTTTCAGTTGTGGTGCATGCTTGAAATCTTAAAGATGGCACTGTCAGTCTTTAAAGTAATATTTGAGATCAATTTACTCATTAACTTTCAAATGCAAGACACTTTGAAAACCTTTTCCTAAGGGCATCCCTGTGTTCTGTTTGAGAGAGTTACTGTTGTTTTCCCACCTCCCCTGAAGGGTTGTTTACAATACCATCTCTCCCTTTTAATCCTCTTTTCCTTTCATGTCTAACAAACAGAACACGGGGCGGGGGGGAAAGCAGATCTCACACATTATAATCATCTATAGTTAACTGAATAAATATTTCACAATTAGAGGTCTTGTTTTGTAAATTAATGCTCAAGAAGCTTTTTCCTTTGCATTTTCCAGATAAGACCTCTGTTCTTCGAAGCTCAAGGTTTGTATGTATAGTAACTAAGATAAAGGCTTTCTGTGTTGATGTGCACTCTGTACAGAGCTGAGCTGCCACAAACAGGATTTTCCTTATGAGATCCTGTGCAGAGAGATGTCAGAAATGTCTTGAGATGTACACACAGGAATGTGGGTAGTACGGAGATGTTGAACTATGACAGAAAACACTACATTTCAAAACTGGTCACTGTTTCTGTTGGATGTTTTTAGAGTACGCTTTGATTTTTCTAGTTCTTTTTACCCTATATCTGAGCACTTTAAGACAGTGAATATATATATAGTCACAATTTTTCTGTGGGGTGATGTGGAACTCCACAATGTACAGACCTGAGAGGCTATCATTGGATGCTGCACTTCTTTCAGCAGCAGTGCCAATATAAACATTCCCCGATTTCCCCTTCCCCTCTCCCACCACTCACCCCTCAGCTGTGCCAGTTTCAATGCTGTGTGGGAAACGAATTGCAGAACACATCCAGGTTAAAAATAGCTGAAAAAGAGAGAGAAAGAAATGAATTCCAGAACCTGGACTAACGTCCTACATGTACATCCAAAGCTGATACAACAGGACTTTTTTAGCTCAGATTCAATCTGTCTGTCCAGTTCCATCAATAACTTTTACATTATTTCACACAGAAAAGGTAGAAGTTTCAAAAGCTATTGATTTTCTTTCTAAGTTTTGTGCAAACTGATGGCTGGGTGAGACATAGAGACCTCAGTCAAAGAAATGCAGCCAGCACTCACTTGGCTAGTGAGTTTGTGCAAGCTGGCTGGCCATGTATGCATTACCTGGTCAGCCAGCATATATGTACTTGCCTGCAGCCCAGTAGGGGGTCTTAGACCATATAGTGAGGGAAAAGTTGGGCTAGTTGCAGCCATTTTATTTGAGGAGGAGGGGAGAGAAGGGAGGTGACTATGAGGCAATGGTCACAGACCCACAGGAAACCAGTAGCCATTATTTCCACTGCTCACAAAGGAATTTGTTTCAAAAAAGCCTGAAATTCTACAAAATAAGACCTCTTCTTCAAGTGAGCCTGTAAATCATACAATTTGAGAGGAAGCTGAGAGCTCAGCTTCACATTCCTGTTCAGACTTCAGCAACCACTTCTGCTTTTAGCACTCTGAACATCAGTGGAAACCACGGATACTGATTTTTTTCCCATAATCAAATGTCACTTAAAGCCCTTGTTGCTCCTGAATAACTCTTTTAAGCACTTGCTTCATCCCTCTTCCTACCTGCCTCCTTTTTAATCTACAACAGTTTGCCAAGAGCTCTGCTCCATTCTCTTCTTTTGTATCCTTTGTGCTCCCCCTCTGGCCAATGAATGGCCTCAGCTTTGCTAGAGGGTGGTACAAAAAATACTGAGCGAATTATATCTGAAAATGATGAGTATTTTGGTGCAAACAAAAGCTGGGTCCTCCTGCCCTCCTCCTCTCAGGAGAAAGTGACCTTGGGTGCCCCTGCCACTTTTGCTGACCTGTAGAGGGGACTGGGTAGAATGGAAGCCACAGGATGGAACAGGAGCAAGGAGGCATCCCACGAGCTATAGCTGTAGTCCATGGATAGAAATGGAAGGGTCTTTATGATCCTGTTCTCATGTCTTCTTTTCAGCAGCCCTTTCAGCTGAGAGTGTCGTCATCAGCTCTCCAACACCTGAGGGTGTGCCCTCTGCCATGCCCAGAAGACCGAGTGCCAAGCCTGGAGCATCTGGTTGTACATGCAGGATGCAAGTGGAGCTGCGTGGCTGCTTACCTCTCTTCCTGGAAAGGGAGCAGCGGACTGTCTCCAAGTCAGAAGCAGACACTGTCTTTGGCAGGGAAAGCTTTCATCAGAACAAGTCTCTGATAGAAACCATGTCTATTCCTACCATTTCTATGTTTCCCCAGTAATAGAAATTATCATCACCATAGGCAGGTCTTGGGCTTCTCCAGGTGGGAATACAGAGGTTTGGGGTAGCTAGGTATTTTTCTGGTGTGGGGAAGCCCTGGGTGGCAATAATCCAGTGTATTGGGCTCTGTGCCATCCCTGCTGCAGACACCCAAGAACATTACTGGGAGTTGTACCCAGTGTGATCTGTTTGCAGATACTCCAGTTTCACCACAGGTATGGAGCAAGGTGTGATGGGAAAGACCTGAGATGGTCCCAGGGAATCTGTGTGTTAATTCCCTTGTCATTGCATACCTCTGAGTCTGCTCCAGTCTATACACTGGGTTAGCTGCTAGAGCTCAGCTCAGCCCCTGCAAGAGAAGGGTCTTCATAGATCTTCCTACCACTGATTCCACTTCCAGAACTAGTTTCTGTAGGGAATTTTTTTCCCCCCAAATGGAAGAATATAGCCATTTTGCAAAAGTGACACTGGGGACCTGTAAAGGAAAGGTAAAGCAGAACTTAGGGCTGCCTTGCTGGAAAAGAATGCTAGAAGGTCCCAACCCCTCTCATCATCAGACAGAGGAGCATAGGAGATGCTGGTGAATCTCTATCAACATGGAGCAGCCTCATGCAGAGCGGAGCAGCCCTTACATTGCTGTAAGTGGTGTTAGGATCTTGCTTTATCCTTCGGCAACTACCAAATTTTGGGAAGTGGTGGCACGGGAGGATGATCAGAAAGCTGGCAGAACCTGTGTAATTGGTGTATCAAAGGTCCTTCTCCTCTCCTCCAGTCACATTTTAACAGTACCCTATTTTATTCTATGTGTCAGTAAACAACAAAATCATTACTAATAAAACTTGCCTGAAGCAAGAATGCACATGTGAACAATAAAGCACTAAGAGCACATTTTCAAAAGTGTGTCTGCAGAAATGTCTCTTCTACAATGTATAAGCAGCATGTGGTCTGGATGTGGCAAGCAGCAATGGGAGAGGAAAAGGGGAACAGATGGAACCTGTACATGAGTGACAAGAGCGGACGAAGGCTCAGATCAAGTTCTGTACTGTGCAGAGGCTAAGCTTTTGAAAAGCCTTAAATAATAACCACATTTTAAGGAGGACTGCACTAATGGGGCATGCAGATAAGCACACTGAATGGTGGAACTGCAGAGGATACAGCAGTGGAGACAGTGATATACACAGAGCATATGAAAAGTTCAGTCTGACACGCTAGCCATGCGTACAATCAAAGGTGTGCACATTTCAGAAACATCAGCCTCCCTGAAACGTCAATGACTTAGCAATAAAACATCAGGAAACGATAAGCCAGGGTCAGAAAGGTCTGAGAATTCCACACAGCTGAAATAAAGATTGAGCGAAAGGAATTAGCATCCAGAAATCAGATTCAGATGTGTAAAGCTGATTGTCTGAACCAAGTTAATATAATGCACCATGTGTCACTTCAAAACGTTCGGATAGTGCAGCTGGGAAGCCCTTCCCATTATTGTGAAATGCAGCAGCTCACTGTGTCTGAGAAGGCTGGGATGGACATGACTGCCTGGACACAAGCAAGCTATAAATGATGAATTGGGATTACAGCCTTTACTGTCCCAGTCGAGTTTTACCAGCTGTCTGGGCCACTAGCAAGGAAAACAAGCCCAGCAGCAAGGCCTTATGAAGCTTCTACCTTCATATATTCTAGACTTGCCCTCTCTCTCCATTTATCTCCCCATGGACTGAAAATGCTTGTGCTCTTTTATGCAACTGCAAAGCAGTCTGATGATCAGTACCCCTTGCTCTTACTTTCATTTTGTTTAAAAGAGCATCTATTCAGCTATCCAGTGTTTTCAAGGCAAATTATCCTCTGTCCATTCCACCAAGTCTAGTGTTGGAGTTCATGGCTCTAGAAACTTATATTTACAAACCATCAATGCTATGGGACAATCAAATTTTCACTCATCCTCACACATGCACAGAAGGAAGCCTTTACCTGTATTAATGCAGACCAGCACAACAACTACCTGTGTGAGACACTGCAACTTGCACCCTTTCGGTGCTATATTTTTTAGTCTCAAATTAGTTCATCATCTTACAGATACACATGTCCTTCAGCCTAGCAAAATAATCCAAGAATCCAGCAGTGACCACCTGAAAACCACACCCTGCAGGGAATGAAAATCCCATAGATAAGAGGGTTTTGCAGGATGGTAACTTGTTTGGTTTGTGGATTTGTTAAATTACATAGCTGGTGGGAGTGTCTCTTTCCTGTGATGAGATCACACACTCATCAGTCCTTGGGTGAGAAATTAATTAACTGGAGATCAGCATAAATTCTGTAACAATATTCCTTCATGTACTATCTGCTCATGGTGACCCATTCTGGATTGGGGTGATGTTGTACATACAGAAATATTTGACAATACAAGCATCAGGCTTCAGATCTTTTCTGCTGCTCTATTCACATGCATTTTCATGGCAGCTGGACATGCATTATACAGTTAAGGGCTAGAACTTTCTCTGGTACATCTCTAGTGACTCTAAAGACCAATGTGACACTTTGATTTATGTCATGAACAAAACAGACCAGGGCGTGTTCTCTCCCCCATCAAAAAGTGGCACAGCAAAGCTTTTATATATGGCAATCTCCTCTCCCACAGCCACCCCCAAACAAAACAAGTGTGGCCAGCCTTAGGAACAGTGTCTCAGGGAGTGCTCAGAGGCAAAGGGCAGAGCTCGAAACCAGGCCCTCTCGTGGGGCGGATACAGCCAAAACAAAGTAACTTATTTCACTCTGTCTCCAGCACTTGCTGATTTGAGAAGACTGTAAAATTGAAGCTGAAGTGCATGGCCTGGGTTTTTTGCCCATGCTATGGGATGTTGGTTAGGGTTTGTTCTGTTGCTGACAGCTTGAAATTTCTATTTGCAGCTCCTTCCTGTTTCCTTTTCAGATATGCATCATACAAACCCAGAGAGGCTGCACAAATTTATCAAAACGGTGAGAAGAGAGGACATTCCTTACCACAATGAAACTTTTAATGTGCCTAGTCAACACTGAAGCAGCAGAGGCACACCTGGGCAGGCATTTCCTGATGTCCTGTCAGGTGCCTGTAACCACACCCTGCAGAAATATACCTTGGTGCCAATGGCTACCTGAAGTCCACGTCCACAGCTCTCATCCCTCCTGGGATGCTACCCAGCATGCTCAGACATCAGCACTTAGGGACTGGGAAGCATGCAGGGGCATTTTTTAAATTTAAAATTTGCAGCACTGCTGCTGCCTCATAGAGAGTTGGGTCATTTACTGCCAGTGGTGAAAAGGACTGTGTACATGCTGGGGTGGCATGTATCCCATGTGTCCATAGCATGGGATGAAACCTCAAGGAGAGGTCTACTCCCATTTCATAGCTAGGCCACATGAGAAGGCAGGACTTGCTGCCTAGAGCCCATACCTGCCCACAGACCTCCCAGTTCTGCAACGTCCTAGCCATATGGCACCTAATTACATCTGGGGACCTCCAAGCCATACGGCACCTCCCTGTGCTTGGCAGAGACCTGGTGGAGCCTGTGGCACTGTCCCACCTTGCTGCAGCTGTGTAGAAGAGCTTTGGTTGTCTCCAGCAGCTCCTCACCCCACCCCACCAGCATAGAAAGTGAGTGGTGCCAGCCACATCACAAGGAACAGGAGATGAGGTATCTAAAACAAGCAAGGGATTCTAACCCCCTTTGCTTTCGCTTTGCTCCCCCACATTGCACCTGCCATTAGAATGACCAAAATTATCCAGTGATATCATTCATCACCCATAGAAAAACTCAAAACAGGCAAATCCCCATGGAAATTACCTGAGGAAACAGGCTGTTTCAATGCCTAGAAGAAGATCTCTGACCAGTCACGTCTCTCCCTGGCATTTTATCAGGAACTGAAGCTCATCAAATCAGTGATTCACTCCCCACTCAGCACTGGCTGACTGCATTTTGCGTGCCTTGGGATAAGAATCATGTTATTCTTTGCTTGGGTCCAGGATGGAGCGCTCTGATATGTGCTAGAATATGTCTGGATTATTACAATTAAAATTATTCCGAATTTCATGAGAGAGGAATTTTCATGCAGTGCCTTTTTTATAGAGGGGGTCCATCCAAACCACTAGATCAACAACACAAAGAAATCAATAAACACCTTAGCATGGTGCTTTCCTTGCCTAAATTTGCATCAAGCTTGTTTATAGCCAGGGGGACAGGAGTAAAAGGTCATTTATAGTATGTGCTGTGGCACTGCTTGCCTGAATTTTAGGAGTCAGCAACTTTGATAAACTCTTGACGCAGCTTGCAGACACAGTTAAGAATGTCTCTTCCGCCTACTGCAGGAAGCTGGTCACTGTATCAAAGATCAAAGTTGCTCACACCAACGCAAGAACATTATATACAAGCAAAGAGGAACTACAAATGCTTGGGTTGGGATCCAGGATTTTGCTACTTTGCACGTATTGGTCTCTAAATTTGACTATAAACTGCTTGAATCAATTCAGGGAAAAAAAAAAAAAAGGCACTTGATACAGCACCACCCAGATTACTCAGAGGCTAATCCTCCTGTTACATGGACAAGATACTCTGTTATCAAGATGTTTGATATGACTTTGAAAAGATGGGTTTATTGAAAATTGTATTAGAGACTTATTTAGAGAGTGTAATGACCGTAAGTGGTCATGCTTTAAAAAGGCTAACAAAACAGTCCGTGACCTGAAATGGGCATATATTGAAGGGAAGTCATTTCCCTCTGCTACACACACACAGCATCTGCAGAACAGGCAAATGCTTATCAGGAACTGAAGCTCATCAAATCAGTAACTGTTTCACAAAAATAAACTAAGAGATTTGTTTTTAAAATACATTTTAAAAATCACAAAGATAGACAGGGCCTTTTCAGAAGTTGTTCTTGAAGTCAAGTGTCCCTGGGATAAAACACAGCTAGGAATTACTGTTAAGAAACTTGTGGTCAGCTCTGGCAGTTTTAATGCAAACCTGACTGTTGCTGGAGTCACCTCTGCAGGACTGCCGTGGGAGGAAAGACTGGCAGGGGAACTCCACTGAGCGTGTCTGCCCTCTTTTCTCCCTCCTCCACTACAGGGTAAGAAATCTGAGAAAAGACAAATAAACCAGATTTTTAAATTGTTCCAGTGGGTCTAGTAAGCTCCTGCACACAAACAGGATTCATGAGCATTTTGGGTTGATTTCCTTTCAGTTCTGCTCTTTCTGCATCCCTGCTCTGTTCTGGTTTGCTATTCTCCAGCTCCCTGTACAAACAGGATCTTTCCTTAACAATGTCCTGCCACATCATCTTCCTTCCTTTGTATACAGGCTGATCCTGCCTGTTACACACCATGCGGCTTCCTAAGGCACCTAGTTTCTCAACGCTAGCAAAAACAGGAACCAAAAGCAAAGCAGCAGTAAGACACTAAATTCTCACCACAGTTTAAAATGAAATCTTGAAAGTTTCTGAATCAAGATGACTTCTCTGTTAACGGATTTGGTTTTTTCTAGTTTAGTGCTCTTCAGAATGTGTGCAAATGAGGTGTTCCTACTATTTATCAGGTTCAAATGCATCTACAGTGAGGTCTGCAACACTGGCCCATGCATTTCCTCCTTTTTTTTGGTGTTGAAAAGTGAACTCAGCTGAGCAAAGTGCACATTGCCTCACTGTTCACCTCTTTTCTCCCATGTTGTAAGGCTTTGCTGTCTGATTTTTTGCTCTGGGGAGATTTGACAATATGTCTACAGGGACAAGAGAAAACCACAGGCCACAGTACATATTGCACAAATGCTGTTATTATTCTGAGACCTGAAGGAACAAGGAAGGAAGCTTGAGGCTGGTGGTTTGGCAGGTGTGAGGCCTTTTTTACACAGACATCTGTTTTAAGTGGTAGCTCTGGGGTTGGGGGTGAGCAGGGTATGCCTGCCACTCCCACCCCTTTTCTGTGTCATAGCACAAGGGGGTTTGGGCTCCCGATGAAGCGATGTCACCCGCTTTCTCAATCTGTGCTTCGAGACTCTGCTGTCTTGTGTTCGTGGAGCAGGGCTGAAAAGTGAGGTGATTCCTCCCTGCAAACTCCCTGAGGTCCTGCTGCTGCCACACCAGCATGTATGGGGTTAGAGTGCAAAACGCATGAACAACGTGTAGGCTAAGCTCAAAGCAAAGACCTGATGAAAACCGTTTGGATGCTACCACGTATCCCACACCAAAGCAAATTTTTCTAATCCCACTAGATTATTTCTAGTGTTTTGGGTAACGCTGCTAGTGATCTCATTACACCTTTGAATGAACCGTTTAATTTGGCAGGACGTTACAGCACACTCTCCATGAAGCCTTGCACCGTACTTGAAGGAATTCATTAGTGTTTGATGGTTAATTCTCTATCCAATAACATATCTGGTATCTCCACTTTAGAAATAATCTAGAAAGAAACTGCAGTTTTTAGGGCTGCACCTTGCACTGCTTAAACACATATGTAGGGAGGGAAAAAAAAGGGTTTATATAATATCCTCCCCAGTAGGGATTCTCTGGGACAAGTTAGGGTTGAGCCACATTGTTATTTTAAATGACAATAGGTTCTTTCTTTTGTCATTCACAGCCAACTTTAATGAACATTTAGCAACTTAATTACCTTTAAGACTGATACTCCTCTCTTACAGATTGCTGACATTGGTCAGTGAATTTAGAAGTTACTGGGGGAAGGGCAGATACACAGAAAAGCAGAGACTGAGATATATGTGTACAGCTGGCTTCACTTCCATTAGAAATCAAGCTGAAGCCATTTCAAGGTGAGGGACTGTGGTTGATCCCTCCCAGCATACTCATGAATATATATCAAAACACATCTCCTCGTCCACCGACAAGGAGAGTCAATCAAGCATCATTTTTTTTCTGGGCAGGAGAGGCGCTACAATTTCATGGGGACTGCTGGGTTTTATGACTTCTTTGGAATGTGCCATGTGCTGTGCCATGCTGATGTGTCTTCATTCAGAACTGAGCAAGGGGCAGGTGACAGTGTGGGAGAAGTCAGCTCCTGTCTTTGTTTCATGTTGCAAATGACAGAATAAAATCTGCTGATGTCCACACCAGAATGGGCAAAATCCTGGCAAAATGAAAGGCTAGGCAGCATTTTTACATTCTTGGAAAGGAAGACAGAATTCCTGACGTGAAGTGTCCTTCTGCCATGCTTAATATGGTCTCCAGGACCACCATACCATTTGTGTTGGTCACCTGTGAGAAACACTATTGTAGCGCTCACAGAAATCTAATAAACTTTGGAGTTGGACTTCAAGAAAAAAAATTGTTCTAAGGATTAAAAGAAAAAATAAGAAAAGCAAAGCCGCACAATGAAACCTGATGCTCCAGCTTGGTATCTTTTTTTTGGTTTGGTTTGGTTTGGTTTTTTCCCCATCTGACAAATATCAGCATGACAGCAAGCAGAACCCTCCCAGTTCACATGGCAGCACAGCTTAACTGTGCTGGTAAGTGGTGAATTGACGCTTCACTCTAGCATGGCCCTAAATTGTACCATTAACATGTGGTTATAGTCAGGGAACACATTTGGTAGGAAATGGCACCTTGTTACTTCCCAGATTATCTGCTCTCTATGGGGTAAATATTTTAAACATCATGCCGGGCTTTAGCAGAAACATCCCTATTAAAGTAAATGGGATCTGAGAGAGGGTAAATCCGTGCACGCAGTGCTGGGACCTTACACCTATAAATCTTCTCTGTCTTACGCTTTGTGCTTTAATTGCTGACAAAAGACAAGTGTTTGCTGCCTTTGTAAGGTTCCTAAAGCACAAAGGGAGGGTGTGTGCTCAGCATTGCTTCCTGTAGCACAGACTGCAGTTACAGTGCGACAGCCCGAAGCAGGAAGGACACAGGGATTCCTCAGCTCCTCAGCGCAGGCTGCAGCAGCACCAGCGGGAGGAATCTGCCTTTCAGGGGCAAGGAGTCCAGTTCACTCTGTGCCGCAGTTACACAGTGATCAAGTTAGTTTTGAAACAGCATCTGCCTTTAAGCCAGGAAGTATTTAAGGCAACAGCTGCCTTACAGGCCCCTTCGAGGTTGCTGAACATGCATTAAGCAATTTTTCTATAAATTTTGTCTTTTGCTCATATCAATCCCATCACAGGTGTGGTTGGTAAGTACCCCAGTTTACATAACAGCAAAGGCTGGGAAAGGCCCTTTCCTTAGGATAGCTACCTTAAAACAAGTAACTTGAGTTTGAAAAAAAGAGCCTGCCCTCTCCAGTAAGCATCGTTTCATGGTTTAATACGATAAATGTAGCCTACATGTGCACGATATGTCTGGCAGCGTTTTTTGTTACTTCACTAGATGGCGTGTGGCCGTGCCTGGCAGGGGGAAAAGAAGGGAGAAGAATTCCGTGTGTAACTGGCTGTGCTGCGCTCCTGCCTCTGATGTGCCTTTAGCAATGTGGGTCTACGAGTTAACATTTCAAGGGTGAGAACTGCATTTCCAGCATCAGGATTAGGGTGCCCAGCTGAAAACAGCTTCATTTTCAAAATGCTGAAACTTTTGCCTGAAGAGTGCCCTTAAATCAGCGGTGGGGCAAGACCAGTGGAAAAGAGGTTTATTAGACCAACCTATTTTCTAGCCAAAGATGCTTTCAGAGACACAAAACAAGCTTGAAGGAGAGCTTATGTGTCTGCTTTCTACATCGTGGTCAGCTGATCTGGTAAAAGACCTTATGTCTTCCTATAAATTCTGCCATGCTTCACACGATCACCGCTGCAACACTACTGGAACAACATCCAAAACTTCATGTGGTTCTTCACAAGGCAAGCCATAAGGTTAATTTATGCTCTTACTTTCCCTAGTGTGTACCATGGAGTAGCTGTCCTCTTTTGTTCTTCTATTAACTATTTATGCCTCCCACTTTGCTAAAGAACAAGACCCAGCTCTGCCCTGAGGCACTTCCTCTCGTGGGATAATGCAAAATCACCCTCGCTGAGCATTTGCAGTGCACGAGCAGTAAGAATCCGCTCCTTTCTTGCTTAGGAAAATAGGCATTAAATCTTCAAGGTCTCAGACATGAATTGCGGAAGTAGCTGGATCCATTAAGGAGGTTACAGGCTCCCTAACACAAACACTGACAGCGGAGCTCGCCATGGTGAGGTTTGTCGGTGAGCACATCGGCTCTCTTGGCAGCTTGGGGGCTGTGTGGTTTCACAACTGGCCTAAGCTGACCTACAGCTGGGCTCCTGCCAAAAGGCAGCTCTCCCTCTCTGCTGACTCTTGTGCTCGTTTGGCTGTAGGGTCTGTGACGCCAGAGGCTGATTGGTCTCGGTACAATCCTCCCCTCTTGTTTTTTTCACTTTTGGTAGGGTTAATTTTCAGCTGGCTCAGTTTGCTGAATTGGCTGGCCTAGTGGTTGGGTGGATGCTGGGGCTGGCACAAAGAGATGGTCAGGGGTGCCAAGCTGGAAACTGCAAGACTGGCCTTTCCGCCAGCAGCGTGGGCTGAGCCACCAGGAGGCAGAGAGCTGTGCACCACAGTGGGCTTCTGCAGGACCTGGCAAACCTCCCCAAATGCTGTGGGAGGTCAGGGCAGGCCACCGCCTCAGGATGGGATGCAAACATTCCTCTGCTTCTTTGAACACAGAGAAAAGGGCTTTTAAAACCATCTGTTAAAGAATGGTTCCATGAGGAAGACACATCTGATATACATGCAAGTGAGGGGTTTTCCTGTGGTATTTAGGCCTGAGGTGTTTACTGGTTTACCATCCAGCTATGCACCCAACCTGGAAATGCATTCAGTGCAACACATGCACCAGATTTAACACCTGCTACACCATGGCTATAGTTATAACAGCAGCTTATATCCTGGCTGTAGCAGCCACCAGAGCCACAACATGGGCAACACTCTCTCCAAGGAGCAAAATTACGTCCAAAATCAAGTGTCTTCCTTTGATGTCTATGGCTGATGGCAGTTCCTTATGGGAGAGTGTATTTGGTAGGTTCCTGGCTTGGGTGAGAGCATCTGGTGAAGTGCCAGCGCTGCAGGTGCATGGGGAGCTGTGCAGAAAAGGACCTAATGCTCACACTGACTAGGGAAAACAGGCAAACACTGGCAACCAGCTGAACAAGAGTCACCCCTGGCATTCCCTGAAGCGAGAGCTTGTTCTTTTCTTGTGAGTCAGGTTTGTGTGTCCCCTGTAAGATGAAGCTACATGGTAAGACAAGTTCTGCCAGGGTCAAGCCACAGCAGCCTCTCCACTAACCCTACCCTGAAGCAAAGGAGATTTAAAATGTTAATGGGAGAGGAAAACCAGAGTCATAAGATGGCTTATAAGCAGTTCTGTAGAAGAGGCAAGTCACTATGCAACTTTCTTGTGTATTTCCTTGAAATGCACCTCCATGTCTTAGATCAGCTCACTTAGGTATCTCACCTTCCAAGTGCAGTTGTCTTTGCTAACCCTTTTCCCCATGCTGTCCCTAAAATTTAGCAAGCTGAAACGTCTGAATGAATGCAGAAAAAACTGCAAGTGAGTCCTTACTGTATATATTCCAAATGGCCTATGCTTTGAAAATCACATGTACGTGCAACACTTCTCTGCACATAGCCACCAGTATCCCTTCAGCTCAGGCTCCTGATTCTGGGTCCCACTCTGCTATTCCTGTGCTTGGTCCCTACAGGCTCCCTGGGTTTAAACCTGTCTTACTGTCAATATATTGTGTTTGAATTTCAGAACTGTTCATATACATCTGTCCCTCTAGTAAACTTACAGCAATGAGTTAAGAAAGAACTGTTTGGGCTATAGAGAAATGCTGCCAACTACTGTAACAGGAAAACATTACAGCTCCATTTTGCCCCAAAAATGACATTTTCTTGCTGTGGGTAAATAGCTATTGCAGTCCTTCTGGGAGCAATAACCATGGCCCTCTCTTTCTCTGAAGGCAGTGTGCAGTCCTCCAACCAAGAGAGAAGCCTCTACCCAGGAATGAGGGTTAGCAGAGGATGAGAAGACTGGCAGAGAGGGACACTCCAAGGAAGACACTCATGCATGTGACAGAAGATAAAAAAGCATTCCCCACCAGAATGGCACTCAAAGGACTTTATCTGGGCTCTTCTCTGCTTGGGAAGGGATCTTATTTGGTTTCTTCTCCCTCTACTCCATACCCTGGAACCTATAATTCTAGAAGTGAGTCAATGTCTACAGAGACACAGTGGCATGTGGGAACCCAGAGCCCTGGGCTGTGTTTCATGCAGTTCCATCTTATTTCTGCATTTTGAGGCAAGTCCCCTTGCCTCTGTCATCTCCTTGACTAACTTTATTTCATCTCCTGCTCAGGAAGGTCACAGGGCCCTGGGCCATAAACTGTGTGTTCAGAGCACCTAGTGAACAATGGGCTACTTAAGATGGAATTTCCAAGTACAAAATTAAAATAACTGTAAACCAAGGAAAGTAACACCATTTACCAAGCTCAGTTATATCACAAAGAGTAGATAAACAGATACGAAAATCTGAAGTTAGCCCTCCACCTATAATCTGGTTTTAGTTTGTGTGAGTTTTGCCCTAAGGACCTCTTTCCTCACCAAAATGCACAGGTCTCAATCTTCCTGCCATTATCAAGGTGTCAACTTGTAGCAACTTCCAAGAAGCTACTCAAGTTCCAGTAGTATTGATATACTTTGACATGAACATTGGCCTCCTAAGGCTTTACTCTGCTTCCTGCTCCACTGTTCATCAGTGAGATAACACCTGAGAAACAACGCTGGTGCTTATACCAAAAATTCAGGACAGGTGAATCCAGTCCCAGTTCTGCCACTGACAAGAGACAAAGCCATGTCCCTTTTGTTTTTCCTTTTCCTATCTGTAGTGGGAGTAATACTGATATCTCTTATAGCAGAGGCACAACTGCTTGTTTGTAGAACACTTTGAGATGATACAGCACATCTCGACAAGAGTACAAAGCACTACTAGTGTTTCGAAAGGTGTGTGATGTGGGTCCTAAACTAACCCGTCCTGACCTAACACTTTACATATCTGATCCCCTACCACATCTTTACTATAAAATTAGCTGTTTTCTGGGTGAACTGTTTATTAAATATGCAGCTTCAAAATTAAAAGACTTTCAAAAGAGTCTGCTTGTTTTTAAATCACTGCATATTGCAGATTTGAGCTAATCTGAGAAGAGCAAATGTATGTCCACAAGAAGAGTTCACAAAAGATGCTCCAACCTTTCTATAGGTACACATCATGTTAGTGCAATGTAGCCTAGACCTTTAAGGTTTCCAAAGGCCAAGAAGCTGTGTAAGGTCTTTTGATCATGACAACAGCATGAATGAGTTGGTTACATAACTGATGAACTAGTCACATCTTGGTAGGCGTAAAAGCATTTATTTTCAGTTTTGCTGCAAAATGTGCTTTGTCTGTGGATGCTCACCCACACCAAAGGGTGTACTGTAGAAGGGTACATGGATCTGCATTCTTACTGTAAGGCCCTGAGTCTGAGGCTGCAGATTGCTGCTGTCAGCAAAACTCATTTAAGGTATACCCACCTCCATTCATAGTCCAGGCTGTGCATTCCCATGTATCACTGAACCCTGACCTCCATCACACTTTTTCTCCTCTGCATCACTTCAGCAAAGTGACAGGATCTCCAGCACAAAGCATGTCAGGTCTAGGATAGGTGTATTTGAGCAGGTCCTCAGCACTATCTCCTCTTCAGCATCATGGGGTGGCATGCAGTGTGCACTGACTCTTATCACTGACACGGCAGTGACCATGGAGCACTTGCACACAGGTCCTGGGCATAAGGTCTGATTCCCCCTCTCTAGGTCTTCTGGACCTACAGAAAATATGTATCATGTTCCTAGGAGGCAATGCTGAAGCAGGAAATGCCTTAATTTGGCCTTGCAGCATGCAATACCAGAGCCACAGCTGCCTACAGCACTGAGATACGCATGTCCTCTGCTCATCCAGAACTGTCCCATATTGTCTCTGCACATTACAGCTCAGCCTCTCCAGGGAACACTGTGTTTGCTATTACATTTGCACACCAGCCAGCATTTTGCTTCCTGGTCTACGAATGGCATGTCCAGAAATTGGCTGCTATGCTGGTGCATTTCAGAGAAGATAATGCTGTCCTTTTCCCTGCTGTTTATTTGTAACCCTAATTTTTGACAAACAAAAGGGATGAATTCTGGGAAATTTACCAACAATCAAGCACAGGGTGAGCAGGATGGCTGTACAATATGTACAGCGCTGTGTGTAGGTCTCAACAAAGGCCTGCTATACTGGGCAGCTCACTCACACCAAGTGTTTAGACTGATACATCTGTGATAAGAGCAACAAACCTTGTCTGCCCTGCAAAGCACAGTCAGAGATCATAAAACTTCAAACTAGCAACACAACAACCACACGGGAAGCCTATGACATTAAATATATGAAAGGGATGCCTTGGGACTGTAAGAAGGAAATGAGTATCTTACAGAACAGGTAATCCTCAGGGGACTATTTAAAAATCATTGACTGGGCATGCCTACTAGCGTGGCTTTGTCAGTCAACAGAGACATCAAAAGTTTATACAGAGGAACTTTTCTCAGGTACAGAAGAGCAGAACAAGACTTTCCTTTTTGATCAGTCAGCTGGCTCTGCCCTTGGAGCAGAAATCCTTCAGAGATGTCTTGGGGTTTCTTTTGTCATTTGATGGGTTTGCCTCCGACATATGAAATCATGTGAATGGATCTGTATGGCTGAGGCAGGACAGTAATACCAAATACAGTTAGCATGTGTGTGGCAGGGTTTATTTCATGCCAGAGCCATAACATGCCGCATGCTCCCTCTATCTGCAGTGCAGCCCCAAGTGCTCTTGCTCCAGGATGCTGATGGAGAACCTGGTTGATCTATCCCTCAGCTGCCTTACACACAGAGAGCTTAGGACTACAAACCGCACTGCCCTGGGGATGCCTGAGAGACAGACTTTGCATATAAAGCATCCTGGCCCTTCCTCATGCTGCATTTCTTCCTTCCCTCCACCAGCCTCCTTCATTTCCATACTGTGGTGTCCCCTGTCCCTCCCGACAATAGCTGCCCCTCAGCCCCCAAACCTGGTTGGAGCAGTGATATAGACAGGGCTGCCAGCATACTACAAAGGAATTGTGGCAAGAAAGGGAAGAGGCTACAATAAGGTAAACACTCTGCACCCTTTAGCCGTCTTACTACTATTGGGACATAAGCTACTGTTCCAGGCAATTTGTCTTAGTCCTAGCCACACACTGTGTGAAGGCAGAGCCTGAACACAGCAGAGAAACCTCTAATACATAGTGTGCACAGGGGTAATGGTAGTTATGTGGGTAGAGTTCATTGAACAAATGTAGATGTTTAAACAGTAGGTGTCCATTTGTGAGTTAGTCACCTTAGGATACCGTTTTAAGTCATAGAGAAATAGACACTTTTGGCATATGATAGAAATTTATGCTCAGCTGAGCTGAATTGTGCCTTGTGAACTCCTGCTTCTCCCCACTGACAATACATGGAGTCAGGCACAACTAGCTCACACATAAACACCTGTATGACACACACCAAATGACGGGCAAGATCAATCACATTTTGTACAGCTCAGTTTTGAGACAGGCATGTAACACATTATGGGGCTGCTAGAAGGGAGCTTCATAGGGTGCCTGGTGGGGCACGCTCTGGCACGTAACTGCAGAGGCCAGGGAGCCAGATTCAGAAGAACAGAGAGATGCAGTGACAGACACAGCAAAACCCTTTGGGGACATGGCTGCTGAAGCAACCATGACTTCATTAGACTTGCTCAAGATGCCCTCTAGCCTAGACCTTTCACCTCATTTAATGGTTTCTTGGCCTCAATCCCTTATAATTCTGAAATGAAAAAAAAATCTCTTTTGACTTCTGTTTTCAAGACAGGGCTGTTTGATTTGGAACACTGCATTGAAGTCTGTGCTACTGATTGATTTCAGGTTTATTATATTTTCCCCTTTGAAACATGCTACAGTAAAAAAAACCTACTTTGTCGTTTTTCATGTAAACCCCCTCCCTTTTTTTTTTTTTCAATCTTAGCAAATGCTCAGTCTTTTCCACTTCAATAGCTTGAAATTCTCCCCTGGGAGCCCTAAGCTCTTTAAATATTTTTAGGTTGCCAGATTTCTTATGTTCTCTCTCCAGGAAGCCAATTTTGTTTCTAAGCTCTTGAGAGTAGTCCAGCTTCATCTTTTGCGCACTCACTGCATCACAATAAAATGCTGCCTAATTGCTGCCTCAGCTGAGTCCCAAAGGTGCTGGAGTTTGTCTCTAGGCTACAGTTGTGGACAATAAACTCTTCTCAGACTGGAGTTAAGCCTTTTTATTATTTAAATCTGAGTCATGCAAAATTAGTTTACTAGCAAGTTACCCACAAAGATCTAGTATGGAAAGAAACTCCCACATATTGTTTTCCAACACAATGAGAGAATGATCAGATATAAAGATTTGCAAGTGGCTTGTAATACTAGATGTACATAGAAAGACCAACATTTAATTTAGCCAAAAAGACATGAGAACATTTCCTTGAGCCGAGAAGTTACTCTCAGACCTTGTCTGCTTGGTGTTCTTTACCTTCAAATTGAAACTGGTGGTATGAAAACTTCCTTTTTTCCTCTAGCTTATCCATAGCCTGAAATACCTATGAAAGAGGAATGGCAGCTGAAGATAACAAATGCCAGATGTGCAAGAGCTTTCTGTTCTCAGTCTAGCAAAGCAGTGAGAGGATTTAGTGAGCATTTTGCTAGAAAATAGTAGGAATACAGTAAAACTGGGTGGCTGCGCTCCCATCAAGCTTGAGAATACCTGTGCAGCAAGGGACAAACAGACAATAAACGGAGTGAGAATGAATACATACTCTTTCTCTCATCAGGACCATAGTCAGCTATCCTCAACAGCAGAAGACATCTGTACACAGCTTTTTCTCCCTTTGTGTTCCTCTTTGTATTTTAAAGTGCTTATATTTATGCTGTACAATATGGCTTCTGATGAAAGTGCACATTGCATGGGCATTATAGTAAAAAGACTCATTGATCATTTTTTTGAGACTCTGACTCCTTAAGACAACAATTTCCTTGGGTGCATTTGGTGCTGTGTGCCCAAATACAATCTTAAGCAAAAATGAATCTGGAAGAGACCGCCAGATTTTCTCAAAATGACTAGACAGTTCTTTAATTAAAAAGGTCAGACATGATAGTAGAGACCTGACATAGTCTTTGTGGTGGTGTCTTTGTGGTTGCATACTTGCAATGTGGGACACTCACGAGCAAGGACAGCACACATCCAGGTCAGGGCGAGTCGATCCAAATGGCTCTTCGTATGGCTCCTTTTGTCAGCACAGAGTGCATGCAGACAGATGCATCTATCTGCAGTGACTGCAAGGAGACTGTTAACCACACATCACACACTCATTGTGCGGAGACCTCCTCCTGTTGCTGGGATCTCTCGTTCCTCATTTATTGAGAGCAAAATGGTAGACACGGCATGGACCACAGAACCTTCATTACTAATAGTGATGCAGAAGACAGGAGGGATGCACAGGTCTGAAGTTGATTTTCGCAGGCAGCAGCTAGAAAAGCTAGGTCACAATTTCAGCCTTATTCAGATCAATGGGAATTTTGCCACTGATGTCAGTGGGATGAAGACTTCGCTCCACATGTCTGCCTGTAATCTGAGAACATGTATTCTGCAAGTCCTGGAGACTCAGTGAAAACGGGACCCCACAGAGTTCATCTCAGATTCACTGCAGAAATAAAACTACGTGGATTCTTTGTGCCCCTTTCAGTTATCTGTAAAACAAGTATGATAATGCTTTGAGTGCTAAACAATACAAGGTGTGTAGGAAGACACAGTATCTTTTATTAGGCCAACTGAAATAGTTGGGGAAAAACAGACAAGCTTTCAGGCTTGTCTGAAAGGCTTTGAGATGCTCTGATGAAAGGTGTTTGAGCTGTGCAAGTGATCATTAAATTACATTCTTCCACTCTCTGGAAATCATTTAGTGCTATTTCAAAGGAAAGATGCTGCACAGAAATAGCTGATTTCTATTGCAAGTGCTGTCTGGAGCTAAATATCTTCCTTCCTCTCTTTTTATGAACTAAACTAAAGAAAAATATGTTTTAAATTAGCATGTTAAGAACAATTTTGTGGTATAATGTATGGTTCTATGAAATGTTCTGTGTTAAGCATAACCACAAGATCCTTAAGCATATTTCAGTACACTCAAACAAAATGGCTGGATTTTTGTTTAACGCTTTGCAGAAACTATGAAGTTATCTTTGTGAAGAAATTAGTTAGCACGGAAGGTTGGTGAAAATGGCAAGTGAAGGATAAAAAAAAGGCAGATATGAGCAAAAAAAATACATCACACTTGTAAACATTGGCTAACAGGCCCCCAGACTGTCACTACTGAGTGTGGACATCATGCATTTGAAAACTGTGAACCAGTTAGTGCCCATAAAAGACTGACAGAAACAACCAAACTTAACCCTCTCCAGGAAGGACAAAATAAGCTGGGAATGCTCACTTGAAATTAGCCAGGAGTGAGAGACCAGCACCATTATGGTATCGCAGCTGTGAGTGCAGCAAGACGTATCAGTGCCATCATGGAGGCAGTGGACCACTGAAGGGACTGTGGGCCATGAAGAGATGGGTGAGGGAAGGTTTAACTCTACATGAATCCTACTAGTATCACTTTACTAGTACTTTAGTTCAGTGTCAAGACTGGGGGCAGAGGAATTATTAAGTATGTGAAAAGTACTTGCAAAGAAGGATGAAATAAATTGGTTTGTATATTAGAACAAGAAGAAATTGGGATAATTTGCAGCAAAGAAGACTGACATTAAACCACTAGACAACTGTCCATCATCATCATCATCATGGCTAGGCTTCGCGAACAAAGATTTGGACAACTTTCCAGGATGAAGGAAAAGTAAACATTGGTATAGATTGCCTAGAGAAATGGCGAAACTTTCACCACTGGAATATGTGAAAAATGGCTTAAATAAATATCATCAAAAGTTTCACTATTGACGATCGTTCACTGAAGCGAAGAGTAGAGTTGGAGATTCATCTGAGAAAGGTTACAATGTGTGACCAGGTCTTCCTGGGTGTGTCCTCTTTTTCCCGCCCGGAGGATGTCGTTGAAGATTTTCTGTTTGAGTGAGATTTTGAGATGCACTCCTCTGAAAATATCTGTCTAATAGAGAAGGGGCTATTCATCTCCTGAAGTCCCTGTTCCTCTCTCTGCTGATCACAGATGCAGTCACAGATGACTGCTTGGTATAGATACCTATTTATTGAATCCACAAAGTCAGATGAGAGAATTACCATCCTTAATGACAAATTTTGTCCTTTCCAATATATTTCTAGATATAACACTCAAATCTTCATTACTCATTCCAACTATAATTACTTGTTGTGCACATATGAGGTGGCACCCATAATACATAATCATAATGTTATTTACTGCCCTGCATTAGTAATTTTATCACATTATACTTAGATGCCATATGGTGTGATGGAAAATGCAATGAGTGTTTCCTATGCAATGAATAGAAAGCTCCTAGACAACAATTAATATAATCTATTCCACTTTTGCATTGCACGGCTGCTAAGAATATCACTGAAGTTGAGGGTATCTCAGGAAGGAAAATTCTATTTTTAGATATAAGACCCAGCCAAAGCTCTGCTGAGTTGCAGGTAGAACTACTAGCTAGGAATGTAAGTGGCTTTATTTCAGCAGTATGTATGAAAGGACAAGGTGCTTCTGATATATGGTATCAACCACTTCTGTTTTCAAAGTCTGTGTACAATGATGCATGTGCTCAGAAAACCTGTATGAATCTGTGTGTCTGTATTGTATTCATCACACCACAGGACTAGAACTGGGCACTTATGACAAGTCTACAATATTTCCCACGCTGAGGTTGTGGGAGGAAGCCTGAGCACCCAACTGTCCACCCAATTGTCCCCTCTGCTTAATTGTTAGTTCTGTCCTTGTGGACCAGTTCAGGTACATCCCATGCATTCAAGATAAGGCATGGATCATGAGAAGTTCACTCTTGGGATTCCCCACAAACAGCAATAAGGACCATTTTATTTGTCTCTCTCGGACCCATGTTGTCTTTCAACACTATTCTCACAGGCTCTGCGCTCTTAAAAGCTCAGAGGAGGGACCCCACAAGGTACATATGTCAGATACAGGGTACAGGGCTATGTGGCATGGACAGAGCAGCCTGTAGTAGCCCTAAGCATCCTGGGTGTGAGTCAGCACGCACCACTGAGCCTTGGGATGGAAAACTGCCCCCTCTCTTCTGTGGATATGCACTTTGGAGTGTGGGTACACACTTGCAAATAATGGCACAGGTTGTCTGACCATATCAGTCAGCACTGCACTGGACACTGCTTTTATCAGGTAGAAATGTTCAAAGGACTGTCTCAGTAGGAGGAGGATTTTTTGGTATATCAGCAAAACAGAAACCCAGAATAAAAATGGTAAAGGTGACAAGGAGAAACAGCACAGGATCACCTTCTCCATCCTGAGAAATCTGGAGAATATTATTCTCTTGTGCTCTTGGAACAACTTCTTTTAAATAACCCTTGTTCTTCTTTTGTAACCTGTCATTACGGAAACCTCAATCTTATATCGTCTTATGCATGACTATCCTCATTATACATGTATTTCTCCACTGTAAAAGGATGCAAAGAGTTAAGGCTGATTTTGGCTGGAATAAAGTTAATTTTCTTCACAGTAGCTGGTATGGGGCTGTGTTTTGGATTTCTGCTGGAAACAGTAATAACATGGGGATGCTTTTGTTACTAACAAGGAGGGTTTATGGCATCCAATTCTCTTCTGCCCCTCACAGCAGCCTGCCAGCAAGTGGGCTGGGAGTGCACATGGAGTTGGGAGGAGACACAGCCAGAACAGTTGACCCCAGCTGACCAAAGGGATATCCCATACCACATGGTGTCATGCTCAGCATATAAAGCTGGGGGAAGAAGGAGCAATGGGGGATGTTCAGAGTGATGACATTTATCTTCCCAAGTAGACATTAAGTGTGATGGAGCCTGGCTTTCCTGGGAGATGGCTGAACACCTGCCTGTCTGTGGGAAGTGGTGAATGAGTTCCTTAATTCTCCTTGCTTGCTTGTGCAGCTTTTGCATTACCTATTAAACTGTCTTTATCTCAGCCCACAAGTTTTCTCACATTTATCCTTCTGATTCTCCCAACCCACTGGGCAAGGAGTGAGCGAGCAGCTGTGTGGGGCTGGGCTGCCTACTGGGGTTAAATCACAACAGGCTCATTTTGTAACTTCATTACATTTTTAAATGCATTGAATGTGAAAATTAAATGCAACACTTCCCCTCTCCTTTTTTTTTTTTTTTCTTTTAAGGCGATATGAAAAATTATTTGAATGAGGAAATGCATGCAGGAAGACAACTGCCTATATAGGCTTAACTCCAGCTTAACATATAGAAGTTTAGCTTCAGCTGTGCTTCCTTGTGGATTTTAGCTTCTTCCTTACTTGATTCTTTGGGAATGTTTTCATTCTTACTTTCATGGAGAAGGACCGTTACGTACTTTAGCTAACAGAAGCAATTAGGTAGGTCAAGCTGTGGGAGGTCACAGATAAATATAATTAAACAATCTCTTCACAGGTTATAAAGATGACTACCAGATGACTACTGAACTTTAAAAAGCAGCACAAGATGCCATGGAAAACTTAGTAACTATTAAAAACTACTAATAGTTCTCTCACCTCATTGGGTTTGTGGCTAGCATTCCTAATGTATGCTTGTTTTAAAAGAATACTGTTTTATAACAGGATGGTTAATTCTGTAACAACATGAACTACCTTAACTGCCAGGGACTGGAAGCATTCTGGTGGTGGACACCAGTGGCATCAAGTCTCTCTGAACTGGAATGACATTTAATAATCAGAAAATGAAGCTTTAGTAATACATTAGCAGCTGTGCCTGGGTGGTTTTAGAGGTTGGCACACAAGGCAATTGAACCTTGCTTGTTGTAACTAGCAGTGCTCTATGTATGAGGAGCAGCCACGCAGCCTGGAGGTGGGATTCAGCTGCCCAAAGGTAGGTATTTCGTATCTAATATGATTATCTCTTACAGCTCATATAAAGCATTATCTAAAAGGCATTACCAGATTTTCCGTTGATTTTGAAAAGAATTTAAGACAACTGGCTTATAAGCACATGCCTGTGCTACAAACCGTTGAAGTTGGGTACAATGCATTCCGCGTGTCTGTTGAAACATTAGCAGCCCTTGGCTGATGGGTGGGGAACTTAAGCTACTCAAACTTGGTTGCAGCTGCTCTACGTTAGTGGCAACACCATGCTTCTAGGCTTATTTATAAAGTTTAGCATACCTTGTCATGGTACATTTGTAAATCCTATAAATGATTTTGTTTAAATTATGGCCATTTTTTTACACGGATAACAGAGATACATGGCTGGACTATATCTTTCTTACAATGATGCAAATCATAATAAACTATGACATTTGTGAAACTATAATGGTATAAAAATCATGTGTTTGAACAGAATGATGCTTAGATACAAGACTCAGTCTCCTTAATTTACATCCCAAAGTTAAACATATCTTTTCCTTGGTGGCATACTAGGCAAATAGGTCCCCAAATTCAACAACACATTTCTGTCCCTTGCTAAAGCTCAGCTCTTCCTCAGAAATGCGTGACCTGTTTACAAGGTCATGCAATAAACAAAATCAGAGACATGACCTAGGTTAAAAGTTACACCTTCTTTTGCAGGTTCCTTTTAACTCAGATGATTTCACCAACCTAGTTGGCAGTGCCACCACATCAACAGCTGTACTAGCACAAGCGAAAGAGCAATACGTAAAGTAGAAGGCAAGAACAAGTGCTGAGGGGTGGAGACCAGTTAAATCAGTTTAGTTGCCAAGGAAAAGATGCAAAGAATAGCACAGAATGGCATTCAAAGTTGAAGAGACTCCTCTAGATGATAATTCAGAGCAGAAGCCTAACTAACAGTATGAACTGCTCTCTGGAGGAGCCTCCCTCACTCCTTCAACTATGCAAGGCATCTAGGGAGACAAGCCTCCTAATTTAGGCATCTAAGTTAAATGTTTAAACGTAGGCAGTGAATATTCCCCCGAGAATGTGAATGGGATGTTATAATAGTTTAAAACATGTTTAACTGAAGCTGTGATACCAATGTCTATTCTTTTATGAGATGTCTGTTCTTTGTGTCACCAATCCTCTACTAACACAACCATGTTTCTCATTTATTAGATAAATGAACAACATTAACAAAATGCACATTTTTCAACTACAGTCCAAATTTTGAAGTTAAAAAAAGATTTCCAATTTTACTCTCAAAATACAAACCAGATTAAGTTGTTCACATGGAAACCACTGCAAGTTCCCTGTAGTAATCATGTTAGGGGACCAAAAAGGGAAAAGTGATTCTTCACAATGATCACCAGCATATTTTTAACTTTCTTGCTCTCCTCAAACACTTTTTTTAAAGTTTTCAATTAGGAAATTTGATCTCTAATTACATCTTGCCATATACTACATTGCTCCTACCTATTCAGAACTTTTTACGTATTGAGTGATGGGGGTTTAAGAAGTTATCGATAAGTGGCAGAAGTTGTGAGGTTGTTCTTTCAATGAAGATGCATGGCTGACCTCCTGCCCTGCAAAATCCTGATACTTAGGCACACGCCAGAACACAGGTTTTCAGTGCATCTTTCTCGAGTGTAACTACCCTCATTGCCATTGATCACAGCACTATTCAAAGGACTATTTGAGATAGTCCTGGAAAGACTACCGAGACATTAAGGAATGCTCTTTAAACTTACCTATCTTCTATCCTGGATAAATATGTTTACAGGAGTGGATTGTTAAAACCAATTTATTTTCTAGTACCTCATGCTGCAGAACTGGAACTAATGTGCCTAAGAAATCAAAAATGCTGGGCAAGCCATTAATATGTATTAGACTGTGCTTTGTTTATTATAGTGGTTTGGGCATCTAAACAGTGTGTGCAAAAAGCTGCCCAACAGCTCCTTTATTTGAAACTGCCACTGTTAAAGTCAGAAAAATATCTACAGGGCAATAGTATATACCAGTATGATTTAAAATTAATGGCGGCACGTGAGCTAACCGGCTCAGCTGATATAACTGGTTCAAACCATCAAAGCCCAGTATCCTATGGTTTTGTATGCATTTTCGTTAGCCCTCATCCCTTCACTAGAGCTGCCTATGGATCACACATGGTATTGCAACTGTGCACAGAAGTAGGTGCTGCAGGAAGCCCTAAATGGGGAGTCGTCAGTTATTTTACACAGGCAGACCGGGCAGCTTGCCTTGTGCTCAGCAGAGGCACCAGCTGTGTCCATTTTTTCTACCATGCTACTTACTACAAAACCAAAAGGAACTCTGTCAGACCTCCATTCTTTTGTAAATGCAGTAGAAACTGGCCAGTGAAGTTCAAAATTACTGCAATGGGGCAGACAGACACTTCTGCAACACCAAAAGTGTCACATCTTTAGAAAAACAGCTTAAACTTCACACTGTATCATGAAAGAGTTGTACTGTCAAACAAAAGCACATCACAAGAGATTTTTTCTCAGTTGTCAACCCCAGCAGACAGAGTAAGGGCACTTTGCCACCTGATACTGTCTAGTGCTCTGCCACAGGACTGAGATGGTGTGAATAAACTTTCTTTCCCTGTCCAGGTTTTCACTTAACCATTGCTGACACACAGCTCCCTGGGCCTGACTCTACTTTCTCCAACGTTTCCCTCTAAGTCCTTCTCTCTCTTTGTTTTGACTACTGTAAGCTACTTTCTTATTCCTTCTCCAAAGCGTAACACTCCAACATATGCAAAATGCTTCTTCATGTTGAGCATACACAGAAAAGAAACATGATATCCTAGTTCCTGTTGATTCTTCTAATTTTTGCCTGCAGACTCAAAGCAGAACAGGGTTTTTTCAATGTACTGTGGGCTTGTTTCAACCTATTTCAAAGATCAGTCTTCTCTTCCACCTGTGTTTTCCATTAATGTGACACTGGCTTGTTCTTCATCATTTTAATCAACCTACTCAAAACTGCCAAGACATCCTCTCTATGGCTCTAGCAATACAACAAACATATTGAATCGGACTCCTCTCACCTCCTTTAGGCATCTAAAGTGCAAGCACCTATATTTGTGCTGATCAGCTAAGTCTGCTATTCTAGCAGACTGGAAAAAAAATTAAACACATTCAGGGCACAGTCCACATTGGTCAAAGCAGGAATTGTATCCCCGAAGTTATCACTCTCTCTCTCTCACTTAAGAAGAAAACTAACTCAGAAGCAGAGGTCTACAAGACAGTTGTCTACATTGACCAGATAAATAAAAACACCCTTGTCCATTCCTACTCTCCCTTTCTGGCTTAATTGAAATACCATTTGAGAATCAACTGCTTTCCCTTACACTGTTCTCTATTAACAATTCACAGCACTTTGAGATGTGCCTTGTGGGAAAGATATCGACTCAATCTTTCTGTGTTGCCACTCCATCGCAATTTCTCAAGGTTCAGACTTTGAGGTTCTTTCCTAGGAGAGGATGTGGATGTGTCATACTGATAAATACCATAACATAAAAATATCTACGCAGAAGAACTATTACTATGCGTGTATGAAAATTAACAGTCTACTGATGCCTTTACTGACTTGTGCATAACTTCCCTTGGAAGGTTAATGCCCATGAATATGTAACATGCGCCTTCTCTTTCCTATTGCTTCCCTATTGTTTTTCACTTTCCATTATTACAGCATTTCTCCATGCAGCCTGTAAGACCTTTGGTAAAGAGTTATGTTTGCATGTGAGCATTAAAGATTA
This sequence comes from Margarornis squamiger, assembly GCA_035222235.1. Lineage (NCBI taxonomy): Eukaryota > Metazoa > Chordata > Aves > Passeriformes > Furnariidae > Margarornis > Margarornis squamiger. The sequence goes on along the minus strand of JAWWTY010000001.1, from coordinate 48,562,923 downwards.
TTATGAAGGCACAATAATTCCTGTAGTCTAGTTAAATATAATTGCAAGGGGAAGGCAAGACAAAAGCAAAGGACAATTCATAATTCAAAGACTTCTCACATGTTTTCAACCTTCTCCTGCAGAACTTTGTGTGTGGGAGGAGGTTACAAATGAAGCTCTCTGTTATTTTGTGCTAAAAGCCTGTGCCAGCTCTCTAGTCGATGGAATTTATGTAATGATAACCAAATCAATTCAGAAACCAGTTTTGTTAATCTGACACAGACCCTAAGAGTGGATAAACTCCTCTGACAGCGTCTGCAATTACTCTAGCTGAAGAGACACTTCTGAACCAAACCTAATGTCCATGGCAAAAGAATTACATTAATTTATATCAGCTTCTGATTGAACTGACTAGAATAAATCAGAGCAAGAGGGCACACAATCAGCTCTACTGGCAGATTTGCAGATTGCTAGAAAGGGGCATGATAAGTCTCTGGGGTTTGGCTTTGAGTAATGCTCTCCTCCACCACCACAGCTGGATCCTGCCTAATCACAGTTGCTGACACCCACCAGCATCATGCCTTATCCAGAGCTGCTAGGTTTATAACCTCTATTAAAAAAATAAAAATAAAAATAAAAATAAAAATACGTAAGCCATGAGAATCTACTCATAGAAGAAGCTTCAGTGACTTGAGGTGTCATTACCCACCCCCCAGCAATTTCTTACCTTCTCTTTGTCTGACATTACTGCCTCACAGCAGTCAGTGGAATGAAACGCATGCCCTAGTCTCAGATGCTTCAATACAGGGTCTAGTTAGCTTAAACTCCTCACAAACATGACTTTAATGCCATATTTTGTATTAAACTGGATTAGAAACATTAGTGTTTTCCAATCCTGGGACTGTTGTAGAGGCAGAAACCTTCAGAAAGGAGGCAATATAGTCAGGGAAGCAGTATTTTTTGCATAATTCCAGCCAGATTTGAGGGAGTCTGACTGCAGCAGTAGGAAAGACTATGAAACTTCATGTTCACAGCTGTCATTCTTCTGCGTTATTATCATGTTTATGAACTTCTCATTATCTAGCTGGACTAGATGACCTCCTGAGGTCCCCTCCAACCTGAATTATGCTATGATCCTTACATATACCTAGTGTGCATGGAGACATGGTTCTCTTCCTGCAGATCCAGTCACTTAGCATATTTTTGCAAACTGTGTAGACCCAAGCATACCAAAATTTCCCTCTGAAGCATCCAATTAGGTTGACACTGGTATTGAGCAACTGCTTTTCAAAGGGAGATCAGTGGTAGTATGGGTACCCTCTGCCATGAGGAAGCAGCCTCAAGGGTTACTAAAAAATGGGATGAGGGAAAAAATCACCAACCAACCAACCAGAGGTTATGATCAAATAACCAACCTTCTCCGTGTCACAATTTTCTAGCTGGGGGATACAATCCTCACACAAAGTGGTTAATGTGTTGCCTAATGTGATAAGAGGTACACAGTCTAGTGAAAAGGGATAATATGGCAGTGCTGGGAACAGGCTGCTTATCATCTGCACTCCCCAAGAAATGCTGAACTCTGTAAGGTCTGCACAGCATCTATGCTTTTGGGTACGTGAAAAACCAGCAGGAATTGATATCATGGGCAGGCAAGTTCGAAGAAATCTGGAAAAGGGGGAAGGCAGAGTTGCAGCTGTTATGAATTCATCACGATTTTGGCCCCAGTTCTAAAATAGTCACAAAGACATAAGAATCTCCACATGATTTTGAGGGAAGCAAGATCTGTAGATATACGAGTGACACATTCACACATGCTGTATTGTTTAAAAGGCCTACTGAGCTTTTAGTTTCAATCCCTGCTCTTTCACTTGTGTCAGTTAACATTTCTGAGAACCTTATTGTGAGATACAACCTCATGCTGCTACCTTAAAGTAACTACAACAGACATTTTCCAGAGAAATCACGCACTACTATTGTGAGCATTCACAAGATCATCATCCCTGGGACACTCTCAGAGCTGTCACAAGGCAGTTCCAGCAGTAAGGACTCGCTGCAGTGGTGCAGCTGCACACAGAAACACAGCTCAGATCCGCTAGGATCTCAGTGGGCTGTTCCTGCCTCCACATCTACTCTGCCTTCCTTGTGCCCGCAGTAGCTCTGCAGGCTCAGCTAATTAAGGAATTTCATCCAGCTGAACTTGGGAAATTTTTTGGAGGGGCATAACTGGTTGTCCACCAGAGAGATGCCAGGCTTGCCTTGCCAGATGGCAACATCAGTGTTATTGCGGTGTAAATAACAAACAGGAAAGGCATGGCCATGATCAGAAAGGAATGCAGGACTGCCCTTTTTGGTGGTAATACAGACATAAGCTGGCTTCCATTAACTGTGAAATTACATGCTCAGAAAGGTTTATAACTGCATGGCTCCCCTTGCAGGACACCAGACTGCTCATATTAACTGTGAGCTGCGCACTTCAGAAACACCAGGTAACACTGATTGTCAGCAGACAACACAGACTGGGTGGTGCCACCCTGCGAGGCTGGCTGTGATCACCGGGTAGCGCTTTGGTTCAGGAACCGGGCAAATCTCCAAATCTGTTCCTCTACTGTGCTATAAAAGCAATTAAACCGCTACAGCAAAGATGGTGTCCAGTGCCCTCCTGCACGTCCGTGCAGGACGAACACACACTCTGCCCTTGCCAGCTGCTCCCTCAGCCGCGGTGAAGGCAGAGGAGGTTTGTGATCAGAGTGTGAATGAGCTCAGAGCGTGAATTCAGAGCTCTCCTCGGTGGTGCCCAGCCACAGGACAAGAGGCGACGGGCAGAAACTGATGCGCAGGGCATTCCACCTGAGCGTGACGAGGAACTTCTTCCCTGCGCGAGTGACCGAGCAGGGGAACGGACTGACCGGAGAGGCAGTGGAGTCTCCCTCACTGGGGATATATCCATGGACCATCTGTGCCATGTGCTCCGGGACGGCCGTGCCCGGGCCGGGGGGCCGGACCCACCTCCCGCCGCCGTCCCTGTTCCGTGTCCGAGCACCGCGCGGGGCCGCCGCTCAGCACCCAGCGCGGCCGCGTTGCTCGGGGCGCTCGCTCTCCCTCCCGAGGGCTCCCCAAACGCGGGCTGGGCGGTGCCGCGGTGTTTTCCTCTAGGAAAACCCTTTTTTCCCCCCGCTCAGGCCGGAGCAAGGGTGGCTCTCCCTCCCCTCCCCTCCCCGCGCGCGCCGCCGCCGCCGCCGCCATGGCAACCGCCCGTCGCCGCGCGCGCGCACCCCCTTCCCCCCCCCCCCGCCCCCCTCCCCCCCACCACTCCCGCCCCCCCGCGCCGGGCTGACCGCGCCGCAGCGCTGCGCCCCCCGCCCCGCGCCGCTCCCGCCCGCCGACACGCACCCCCGGCTCTCCCAGGTAACAGCACGGGCCCGTCACGGCGGGGCGGCCGCCCGGACCCCGCCGCCTCCCTCAGCGCGGCGGGGATGGGGCGGACGGGGGGGGGCGACCAGCGGTAGAGGCTGGCGGAGGGGTGTGGGTGTGTGTGTGGGGGGGTATCTCCCCCTGCCGCAAAGCGAGTCGGGAAGTGTAGTCCGCGCCCCCCCCGCCGGGCGCTGGGGGCTGCCGGAGAGGCGGCGGCGCGGAACTACAGCCCCCATGGGGCTCGGCGGAGTGGGGGGCAGAAGGGCGCTGCGGGGAGCCCCCTGTGGGGAGCGGGGGGCTCGGCGGGAAGTAGGGCGCTGAGGGGGAAGCCCCTGTGTGTGGGGAGCTGTGGGGCTGCAGAGGGGAGGCGCGGGAATGGGTGGGGGGTGAGGAGGGGGGAGCTCGGGTTGGGTGGTTGGGCGTGGATGGCGGTGGGGGACTCCACGGGAGGTGGAGGGCAGAGAGAATAGCAGGAAAGGGACACGGATGTCCACAGTGGTGGGTGGGTGGAAGGGGGGAGATGTGCTGGAGGAGGAGTGGCAGAGCAGATGGAGGGCAGGGCTGTGCAGAGGGCAGGGCAGACCGCAGGCCGGGCAGTGGGTACGGAGGAGGCAATGGTCAGGGGGAGGCCTGGAGAGCTTCCCCAGGGAGCTGGGTTTATGGTTCCCAGTTTCACGTGTCCTACAGCCACGCTTAGGCTCTGCTGATCTAGTTCTACTAGGTGGTCTACCCACAGTGTTACTTTTATAACAAAAATTTTGCTCCATTTGTATCCCCCCCCCCATCACTATCATGATGTCAGTATTGGCATTTGTCCCTTTTCTCTCTCCGTTTGCTCTGTTGACAGTTCTAGTGTTACTCTTTATCTTGTATTCTCCAACTGCCATGAGGGGAATAAAATTACAGCGTTTCTCAATATCATACCTAAAATATACATGTTTATGATTGGTATATTAGAGGGTGTTATTTTTTCTTCCTGAAAATCTGTTTCTTAAAAGCATCTGTGCATTAGTACTCCCTTTTATGTGAATATTGAATGTCTACTCCTACAACAGTTTCACATCATAAAGATGGGTTTCTTTGATTTTTATTGAAGTTGCAGATTGTGTAGTGGTTTCTTTTTTTTTTTTTCACTTTCCCCCACCCCCTGTGTCAGCTACATCCTAGGCAGGCTTAGGCTTCTTGCAGCTCTTGGTACTTGCCAGCCTGCAGAGGTGATCGTCACAGCTGCAACATGCTTTGGTCTTGGAGACTTGGGTTTTTGAGAAGGTAATGGAGAGAAATGGATCCTGCCCTCAGCTAATCTCAAGATAGAAAAGTAAATGGAAGAAAAGGAAACAGCAACAGGCCTTTATCTGGTTTTCTGTGTAAATAAGTGTTAATAATAAAAAAAAAAAAGCGGATTCTTCTGGGAATGAGCTGAGAATCCGAAAACTTGATGTCTGTAGAACTAAGAGTAATATGCATATTAATGTATATTTAAAATAATATATACTATTCCTTAAAGCAATTCTAAAAAGTAAGATTCTAATTAAGGAATACACAGTCCTAAAGACCCAATTCTTTGGAATTCAGATAGGAGTTCAAAAGGTTGAAAAGTATTTAGGCTGAAATTCTGACCTTATGAGTCAGGGTTATAAACACATGTGTGAGTCCATTAAAACTGCAATTATTCCTGGAAAGTTTATCTGGGTTGCAGATTGGCTGCACTGGGAATGTAGCAGCAGCAGAACAGAGTCTTTGTGGAGCTGACTATGGTCTGGCAGGGCTCATGAGCTGCAGCACAGAGGGAACATGGGTGTACTGTATCCAGGGCCAGGTGCAGGAGCAGTTTAACTGCCTTTCTTGGTACAGAGCCCGACTTAATAAACACTTTGAACCCAAGCTGACTCTGCACAGACCCATCTTGCGAGTCTTTGGTGGCATGTTTGCTCTATCAGAAGTGCTTACACTCATGATATGCAGAGAGGCAAGTGGCTCCACAAAGGACCTGAGGGATTATTGACTTGCACTGAGTTCCACTTTGTTGAGCTCCAGACAGGCCCTGCAGAATCTTTCAGGTATCTGGACCTTGCATTTTGTCAGAGGAGGGATCAGTCTCCTCAAGACTGATCCCACCTGAACATGGGCTTGGGCTTGATGTAGTACTAATGCCAGAAGCTCTGGAGGCTGAGCTGGAGAGGAGAGAGAGGTGTGGAGCCAGCCTGGGTCCAGCAGGGCTAATACGGAGTAGAAGTTAGCAAGCCTCTGGCTGCATGTGTGGAGTTACATTCCTCAGAGTGCCCCACAGCATTTTTGTTAGCTGTTCTCTGTTCTGTTACCCAGCCTGGCCGATAAACACCTCACTACTCCAAACAATGGTGATGTGACCATATGGATACACCTGAAGCTGGCGCATGAGGTGCCTGGAGAAGGATATGGTTTGCAGTCAGTTCTAGGGATAGCACAGCCATCTCTGATTCTCCTCTTTCTAGTTCTTCAGAAAATTGTAGTTCAAAGGCTCTGCAAATGGCCGTTTCATTCTCCAGGATGGAGGTTCACCAAACTAATTAAATCTCTAATTTAAATATCTAAATTAATCTATAATTAAAACACTGACCAACTGTTTAGTGGTTTCTTATGTGTTTGCTTTTAACTTGTGGTGAATGTTTCCATTTGAAGATTTTTTTCACTTGCATTTAAAGTAACTCTGCTTCAAGTTAGATATCAGAAGATTTCACACAAAAATAGTTTGAGGCTTGCATGCATGCTGCTTCTCCTCCCCAATCACATTTCCCCATTAACTCCATGTCTGCTATTGCAAACAGAGCTTCAGTGCAAAGAAGCCAAAAAAGAGCAAAAAGCAGTTCACTGACTTGAGAGACCCCTCAGTGCTGCGTTTCCTGGACCCCGGTGTGTGTGTGTGTTTATGTTTTATCTGGCTTGTGTCCTGCTTTGAAGAAGTACAGGACATGAACACTCCAATGACATTACCTGCTGCAACCCCCTGGGTTGCTGCTGCTGCAGTTGTAGCCATTCCTCTCACTGCTGATGCACACAGCAGAAGGAACTCTGTCACAGCACACTTCTCATATTTGATTCATTTAAATGTAGTTTAAATCCAATTCTGCTGGAACGTGAGCCATGTATATACTTACAGATGTATTTTTAACAGGAGTTGTGATCCTGTGAGGTCATGATCGTTAGCTTCCACACCAGTCCATGGGACCACAGCTGTGTGTTTAAACAAAGCCATGTTAACAAGGAAGGATGGATTTGGCTGTGGAACTTGGCAAGCCTTTTGTTTGTTTGTATTTTATCTGACAATGATCAGTTAAAATGTCGGTTTTGTCATGCAAACGTAATGCCTGATAACTGTCTGCAGCATCAGCGATTGCTTCTGAACAGGGACAGTTAATTACTAGAAATGAAGACCAGTTCTGCACTGAAGTCCAAAATAAAAGGGATAATCTTTATAATAAAACAGGAAAGACTTACTTAAATATTTTTTGAAGCATTGGATTTTTTAGTAACTTATTCTTAAAAATCAAATAAAATACATCAAGCACATGAAAAAAATGCAGTCTGTATTTCAGTCAGAAATGGGCTTCTGTAGGCTTCTAGTAGGAATAGCATGTCATGCGGGGGAAAAATACTGTTTTCTTCCTCTGACAGTGTTCCAGTTAGTGTTGCTGTTTATACTTTTCCAGGTAAGGCATTGTCATATAGTTACATGTCTCTATATATTAACAGCTTTTAACTTTGCTTTAAATAGTGCAATGATCTTATTTTCAGTTTTCTCTTCAAAGACATAATAAAGGGAGAGGAAGCTGTTTGAAACTGGCCAAAGCTGGCTTACAAAACCAATATGGCCTTAACCTAAGAAGGGCAGGTTTCAAGGAAAAGCAGTAAGGAAAATCAGTAAGAGGAATTTGAGGAAAGAACAACTTCAGTTTATTGCCTAGACTCTGGTAGTAGAAATGGATGCACGCAAAAAGTGGATAAATCAAAAAATCAAAACCTCTTAACACTGGAATTCGCTTCCTTGCTTTGCTGTGTGGCAATTGACCTATTCTGGGGCTGTGCAGTGGCAGAGGGTCATCCTGACTCTGTCTTGTAGAAGTGGAAAATGAATAGTCATACCGCAGCACTGTATTCCAGAAGATGGTGCCTAACAGCGTGACTTTGTCCTGTGACATTAGTGGAGTCTCTTACATTGCATTTTGGGCCCGACATTGTGCTGTGTGGCTGATTTACAGAAAATGAGACACAGAATTAGTCACCAGTCTTCATCCATGTACGTCCAGGCCTTTCCAGATGTTCAGCTGTCCAGTCAGCAGCACCACAGAGCTGCTGTGACGTGAGAGCCTATGTCCAGCAATTTCAGGCAGCTGTGGAACAATTTTGTTTTGCCTGGGTAACATTTTGATCAGAGAAAGACATACGTCCAGAAAAATCCAGGTATGGTGTAGTGTTATCAGTGAGGAATTAACATCTGATTTGAAGAAAAGTCTGATTAGTAGGCACTAAATAAAGTTTAATGAGACTATTGAAACAATGAGAGTAAAGCAAAAATGAGTAACAGCTCATTTAATGAGAGTCATCTATCCTGTGCAAGAGTCTAGTGCCTGTGGAGAATGGGATGCTGTTGTGTTACTGATTGTGTCAAAACACATGCATAAAAAAGACATGTAAAGATAGCAGAGATGCCTTCTGTTTTGGTACTTGCAGAGTGAATGTTTGGGATCAAACAATAGGAAGAGCCATGCTACAGACCTCCTCTGTAGGGGAGGGCATTTGCTGCCTCTAGTGGCACTGTGGTGAGCTAGTGCTGAGGGAGATGGGCTGAAGGGGGTCAGTCGTCCTGTATTCGTTCCCACTGGTTCCGCATGCAAGTTTGGAATAGTATGCTAAACAAGCTGTCCCCCTTTCCCTATCATTCACGCAGTCACTGTATCTGCCTGTGGATGTGTTTGTGTGTGTATAATGCTTTAATGTTGAAATAGAGACTGTCTGTTGGATCTTGCTCAATTGTGCATTGCCTTAGTTCTGGGAGAAAAATTCTTTTCTGACCCCAGATAGGGGTCAGCTCAGCTTATGCTCCAAAGAATAGAGATTAATACCCCTGTGACCTTTTAGCCTGGCTGCTGCAGGGTTTTTAACAAGTGGACTTAAGACCCCATGTGCGGCAGCTATGCCGACATGAATGTCTGTAATGTCTCTTTGTGTCAATGATCCGTGAACTAAGGAATCTCCAAGGATATCTTGACATGCAGTGTAGCTGTTACGGTCTAGTGCAGGAAAGAAGTGCGCAATGATAGAATGAAAAGCTGGTGTCACAAGTAATGTGTAAGTTGTTTTAAATGTGCTTGACAACAGTTGTCCCTGGCTGTATATTTACTTAAAAGATGCGTCTATGGTGTAGTAGGAAAACCAAATATTTTAACAAAACCCCAAGTAACAAACAGCAAAACACACTCTTTATGATTTCTGTTTCTTTGGATGTTTCTGATGTTGTATGAATTCTATAATATAGTGTAGAAAAGGTAATAAAAATGAACACATAACATGAAAAACCCCCACCTAGTTCTAGCTACTTCTTCCTCCCCATCCCTGACACTGAAGAGTGGGATGTCTAGAAAACAACGCAGGAAGAAATTCCTTCCTAAAAATAATTTCCCCTTCATTTGGGCTGTATTTTTTTATTTCCTTTGGTTATTCTGAAGTGACGTTACCATCACTGGTGTGTGTAAGAGGTTTGTAGTTTCTTTAAGCCATTTTTAGCCATTAGTTTAAAATAGCCATAATTTTTGCAGTAGACTCTCAGAGGACTGCCTAGGATTCCAGGGTAGCACTGATTTAGGACTGAGGTCTACAGTTGCTGTTTCAAACATGACTCAGGTACATGGGTGATGTTATATTCACCTTCTTAAACTATATGACCTGCTTTGGTATCTAGGGTAGGTGATAAGTAAAAACTGAAGTACCTGAATCCAAGAGGAATCCAGAGGCTTTTGACAGCCTAGCTCTCGAGGTACTGACCACTCAGTAGGTACATAGGCGTACACCCACCAGCCTCCCTCTATACTCCAAGTTTCAGTGCCTGTTCATGTTTATAAGCTCGACAGTGTGACACTGGGCATCAAGCTCTTGCTTAAGCTTCAACGTCACCAGCTTGAGGCTAGAATCCTCACTCTTGGAACTCTTGGAAAAAATGGGAGAGCATGGTTTGGTTTCCTCCTGGAGTTTTAAGGCCATGGAAATTTTTCTGCCTCCTGCTTCCCAGGTCCCTTGTCTAACCACTCTGCTGAAGTTGGCACGTGTTTGTGTGGCTCCTATGCCTTGCCTCCTCCCCATGGGTTGGCCCAGCTTCCATCAGACACAGAGACATGGAGTTTGTCTCCTCTGGTGAGCAGGGGACTCTTCTGGAATTAAGGGGACTTGGATGTGTCACCCCTCTTAAGGCAAAAGGAAGTTAAACATGCCCATAGGGTGGAAACTAGTTATAATAAAGAGACACAAGAGGTTGTAAAGTAAGTATGTGTTCTGTTTAATGGAATTCTAGGAATTGAATGCAGCAGGTCCTTAGAAATTATTTACTCTCTTTTTCACTACATGTGGGGAAAACCTACACAGATTTGAGGACTGTTATCCTTGTGGTGACAGGCTGGTTGTGTAGCAGATCCTAACTGGATGTGTTGGAAGACAGGTCAATGGATTCTGCCCCAGGTGGTGTTTTGTTCATTTATAAATTGACTCATCAGCTCTGAATGGGTTGCAATTTGTATTCAGTTCCTATCTTTTTATCTATTTCCAGTGTAATGCAAGTGACATCACTTTTTTTTTCCTATTAGTTATCATCTTCTGTATTTAAAAATAAATGGTCTTAATTGCCTGAGAGCTAAAGCTCTCTAGTAATGTATCCTGCCTATGTCAGGATACATCAGCACTGAGAAAACAAAATTAGGGTTGTCGTCCTTTCCACCTTAGGCTTTCTCCTGCTCAGAGCTTTTTAACAGCCGGTGGGAATGACATGCAAGCTGAAATGTGCAGCACAGCACGAGGACAAGTAAGCCCCAGTATGTCCTGCTGCGCTTGGTCAAGTGTCAGCCATGTTCTTGCCATCAAAGTCTTCAGCCATATGGAAGCTGGGTTTAAGTGAGGGTGGCAGGTTTCCATGGCTTAGTTGCAGGGAGCAGGAGTGACAAGGTGGTGGAGCAGACCTGATGTGCAGCTGCAGGCAGCAGTAAAGACCATCAGTTTGGCACCACTGGGAGGTGTGTTTGCTTTAGGCAGTGTTCAGGGAGGGCAGAATGAAAGTTGTGGAGATACCTATTTAAATTGTCAGAGGTTTGAATTTTACTAGGCACAAGGGAATACAAAGGCGTAAGACACATCGTCCTTAATCCATCTTGATCTTGCCTTGTTAGTTTATAAAATCTACTAACAATTTTACAACCCGCTAGGATGTAAAAGATTGTTTCTCTCTGTTCTGGCTTCTGTCTCCTACCACCTGTTCCTTCTGTGTGTACCACTGTACTACCGGCTGTCTTCTGCTATGCAGCCTGAACCGTGTGCTATGCCAGGCCCTGTCTGGTTGTATCCCCCCTTCCCTGTTTCTTGTCCACCTCCTTGGTCTTGCCAAACCCTTGATGCAGCAAATGGACAACCCTTCCGAGCTGGCCTCCTCCCTCTTGGTCAATGCAACTCTGCATTGCATAGCTAGGAATTGCAGGTTTTATTTTTGATTTCCAGAGGTTTATATCTTGGTAAATGTCAGGGAACCCACTCATCCTGAGTCAGAGGACAAGGGAAAGGAATTGATGCTCTTTTAGTGCAGTAAGGACCTAGACTTTGGGTAGCATGAAATTCAGATAAAAGGTCAGGCAGTGCTTCCATCTTGAACCTTAAATGCAAACCTAGCTGTACAACACAGCTTACTTCTGAATGTGTGGGTTATTGCTTTTTTTGTGCTTTATATTGCTTTCCTGAATGGTTACTGGAAAAAGCTGGGCTATGGGTTTGCCTTAAAGTCATGCTGCAATTTACTACTTGTATAAAAAAGTTAGTAGAATCTGTAAATCTTAAATTGTTTTGAAGACTAGAGGAAGGTTGTACTTTGGGAATCACTGTTCTAAGGAATCTTAAATTTGGATTGCTAACTCTGCCATAAATCCCAAAGTGACATGTTAAATTTAATGAAAAAATTCAAGTCAGCATGTGGATGTTGGAGTACTTTGAAAGAATATTTGAACAGAATGAGGCTCTCAGCTTTGTCTGTAGTAGAGCAGTCATTCAACCATATCATAATCTTATTAGGGTGAGGACTCTTGAAAGTGCTAAGCACAGACTTCCCTGATGCTGGTTGGCACATTTAGGCACGTATGTAATGCACTAGTATAAAAAGCAATTTAATGCCTCGTGTGATTTGTGATTCAAGGGTTGATGGCTGCTAGTATATTGCGGTGATCTACAAATTAAAGTTTGGTTTGTTGGGTTCAGTGTGGGCAAGGCATTTAATTTTCTTGCACTAATTTAACAGGATTGGGGCCAAAGGCAGCAAAGAAGTTGTGTTTTTGATCACTATAAAAAAGTTATGATTCATGACCTGAACCTTAGGCTAGTAAAGAGAAACTAAATGCATGTAGAAGAGCAGGACTGGATGGGAATGGGGGGCAGAAAGACACAATTCAGCTATGAGAGAAAAAAACAAAGTGTCACTGTCTGAATTATTCTACAGCACGTAAAATTCATTTTTCTGATTATGTTCTCTTTTAGGTTTCTGAGTGAAGATGAATTTAGCAGAGATTTGTGATAATGCCAAAAAAGGAAGAGAATATGCACTCCTTGGGAATTATGACTCTTCTATGGTATATTACCAGGGTGTCATCCAGCAAATCCAGAGACATTGCCAGTCTATCAGAGATCCAGCAATTAAGGGCAAATGGCAACAGGTAGGGTGAAATAAGGTTGCTTTTATTCTATTACTTGATAAGAGTTAGTCAATTTGAAAAGCCCGCTGTACTTCCCCAGCCTTTTAAGATGTAGAGGACTTGTATGTCAGTGAAGTTTGCAATATTTCTTTTATAATACTTTGTTGATATTTTTGGGAAAATAGTTTTTGTAGTGTTTTCCAAAGGAATTCTGTTGTTCTAATTGAATCAATGTTTTTGTTGTTTTCACTTAGAATATCTGTCTGATTCCCAGTCTGTTTGTGTGTGCATACCGTCTGTGATTGCATACTTTGGAAAAACTGAGGACTTCCTTCTACTGTTTTGTCTTGTGGCTGTCTAATGTCCACTAAACTAAGACAGGAGTGGCTGGGTTAGCATCACTAGAATGGTTGTCTGAATAGCAGTCAGCTCTAAGACTAGAGCCTGAAAATTTGGATCAGGTTTCTAAAAGTCCAAGTAATACTCTTAGCCTGAGTCTTGCACGTATCTATCTCCCAGCTAGACAGAGTACTGTTGAAGCCAAGGAAATAATCTGCAGGTGAAATGTAAGAACCACCAAACACCCCCATTCAGCACTTTCAGCATTAAGTCTTCCTTACATTTTTGGTCCCATTTTTCATGGTAAAAAATGTGTTAAAAATAAAAATAAAAGGAGGAAAACCATATAAAGCTGTTTTCCAGAATAAAGAATTCATGTTGCATAAATACTGTGTTTTGAAAGAATAACATAGCTTCTATAAAAGATTAAATTTTGCTGTAGGTAGCTGAAGAGATGATTTCAAAAAGAGCTTTTCTAAATATCCTATGTTTAAATGACATTACTTAAAAGCACAAGGAAATTTTCCTTTTTATTGCAATAGGTGATTTGGTTATGGTTTTGTGCTTGAAACATCTGACACTAACGTAGATTATTTTGTGTCCTGATAGGTACAACGCTGTTAGCAATCACTTTGTAATAATAGTGCTATTCATTAGTGTTTATCATGGAACTGGAGAAGTCTGTCTGTTTATTAAGAGCTTGTCTACAAAGCATGTGCATGCACAAGCAGCAGTGATAGTACCTACCTTTTCTGGTAATGTAGTAACCTGAATGTTGTATAAGAGATATTCGCATTCAAGTACTTGTATTCGAGCTCTTCCCCACCCTAGGACATGCTGATACAAGGTGTTCATGCCCAATATGTGTCCTTAGTTTCTGCCAAACTTGTAGCTGACATGAAGGTAGAGCATGAGGCTTTCGTCATTCTGCAGCTGCATCACTGCATTGTCTTCACATCTAGTATTTAGTTTTCTCTGATCACATTGGTTCTTCCATTAAACATTTAACAGCTCTTATCTTGTGAAGGGCACTTCAAATCTTGTGCTATTTTGTGTTGTTTGAACGGCTGCAGAGAAGCCCGTGCACCATGGAATTCGTGCCGCACTTTGGAAAAAAAGCCTCAAGTATAAAAGGACCATTAACACAGTTCCCAGGATTATTTCCTGGGGAAGGCAGCTGGCTCTCTAGCAGAGGATCTGAAGTTGGCACCTTCTTAGAAATTACCCCTTTTAGGTAAAAGAAGAATGGCCCCTGACCATGTCCCGTAACTGCTTTAAAGAACTGTCCCCAGAAAGATCAGCAGCGGGTGGGGTAGTGTCTGTCATGCTGTGTGCTCATGTTAATTCTGAAACTTCCCAACACAGCAGTGGCAGATGAGCTTTGTCAGAATATTGCTTTGCCATTACTGGTGCCAGTCTTGGCTCAGGGACAAACACCAAAAAGTAAGAAGCTTGATTGAAAAAAAAAAAAAAAGAAAGGCTTCATCCCTCGGCTGTTTGCCTTCTCATTCATTTATAGGAACAAAATGATACAACCCTGAGAGCAAACGATGCAGCCCTGGAACCACTTCTCCATACCTGCACCTGAATGGTTTGGTGAGACCTTGTAGAGGTAGATCTACTTTCTTAACCAATCTTCATAAATAATTGTGCTTTCTCACTTCTTGAGACAGACTGAGAGGGAGTCTGATGATGTGGATGTTAGCACTACTTTCCAGCTTCAGCGGCAGCTACATCCAAACTGTCAGTCACATTCAGTAGCTCTCTTGACAGACAACCTGTTCTGAAAAAAACGTAACCCAGAAGTTGGGTCACAAGAAACATTCATTCACAATATTAAAACGATATCTAGATAGTCTTTTTAGATCATTCTCATTAAAGAGAATGCCATACACATTATGTAAATTTAGCAGAATTCAGGTCTGACCCACTTGTGCAGAAGCAAGAGATACCCATACCTGTGTGCTGCTTTTAAGTGGCTTGAGAAGCAAAGAGACTCTTAGGTCATGGTTACAGGATTAATGCAGTTGATTTTTTAGCTGAAATTCTGTCTCCTCTAGCATATGGAACTAGCCTGTTCTTTAGTTCTTCAGTTTCTCCATCATCTGAGGAATCCAAAGAGCATAATACCTTTTGGAGATGGACTTTAGCAATCATGAACAGACACTGGGTGCGGAGAGCTTTTACTGTTGGAGTGTTCCACAGCGTGAATGTCCATGTAGATAAGTGCTTGAAGGAGACAATTGTTGCTTAAACCAGTTCTTCTCTGGGATGTACTCTGCGTACACATTCACAGTCTTGAGCCTTCTGAAGGATTCCTGGGACACTGACTGGCAGTATGAAGCATGCCCTTCCTTTCTGTGTGTTTGTGTGCAGCGCGCTAACAGGGTGTTTGTCCTACTGCTACTTCTGAGGAAGTGAAATAAGTTTTGGGTGTTTGTGTACATGTTTTCTCATAAAACAGAAATGTTCATATGAGGAACATCTCAAAGAATCGTTCCAGCTGTGGCTCTGCAGCTGACTAACTCACATCTCTTACATGAACCTTCCTATTTGGTCTCTCCTCTGCAGTGGGTGCTCCATCCTGAATAGGTACCTCATGTCTGCTGGATCCACTTTGTTGCCTTGTGTACTGCAGAGAGTTTTTTCAGCAATTTATTGAGCAACCCTGAATCAGAGGTGAACCAGAAGAGGCTGGGATTTTGAGTTAGATTCCCAAATCCTCTTGGATCTACCTCTCTTTGCTTAGGTGTCATTATTTTCAAATTTCAACAGGGTGGTCTGGACAGAATTATATTCTGTGGAAGTATTTGGTGGATTGTATTTCATATCACGCAGTCAGACAGCTTCAACTTTGCAACCAGGCACCTTGATGACAAGGCTTACTTTTGATTGGTTCTTTTAGTTAGGATGAGGAGGAATATGAACATGATAACATCTGCTCCCCTGGGAACAACTGACTGGCTCAGTTACACTTGATGCAGTATTGCTTCTGGGAATTCAAAATCAGTGCTGACCGGTGGAGAGGAATTTTGTTGTTAGTCTGGCACAACCTGCAGAACTTCACCAGGTCAAAAGATGCATGCTGGAGATGTGACAGCATAAGAATTCCTCTGATCCCTTGGAAAATTCACTTCTATTGATCATCTGTTGCCTAGCTTGTTTTGGGGATATCAAGGGTGACCTGCTCTTGAGACCCTTACCTGTTTTGCATCCAGCGAGTTCCCAGCTTGCTCTTGGGTGGGCTGAGCGTAGCTCCGTTCTTGTCCTCACTCCTAGGCCTTCTGAGCTCATTTGAAAAAGTTACTTTGTTGTGCTTTGAGGTTTGGCTGACAGGTGGGCATATTCATCCATGTAAATGCAGGCTAGTACTGGAAAGATTCAAAACCAGAAGCAACACGTCCTTATCAACACAGAAAGGTATACTCTGATGACTGCTACTGTGAACTTTACTTGTGTTGACATTCTCCCTGTTTATTCTGAGAGAGTTTCTTGGCTGTTGCAGTCTTTTTACTAGACAGCTGGCTTGTAGGAAAGAGCTGCTTCAGTGACAGTTCAGCAGCTGCAGAATGACAGCAGAGCGTGCCCCCGGGAGATAGTACTGGCTTATGACAAGGCCAGCGGCTGTCGAGCAAAACCTGCTGCGTGTTATAACCATGTGCTCTGTGTTGCACAATAGCTGAGAGCACAGGAGCCTCATCTGGGGCTCAATGATTCTTGGAGCAGCCAGCAAGGCACCCTTCTTGACCATGGTCACTGGTGCAGGTGATTAGGTCCACTGTACTCTTGCTTAAAGAATTAAGGGATGATTTTTGCTTTCATTTCAGTCAATCTATGCTTATGTTGTTTTTGTTTCACACCTGTTTTGTTAACATTTAGTAGGTTATTTCATGATTAATTAAGGAATATTCTGTGGCTAACTCATGAATAGCTGTGATTATAAGGGCTATGCCTTCACTCCATGGGATCAGACTGCATTACTGGGCATCCGTTTTGGATATGGTTTAGGGAATTGTTATTTTCACTTTTTGAAAAATGGAGCTTGAAAACTAACACCAGTTGCAGGAAGGAATTTCAGATTTGGAAAACAGGTCTATAGAAACTTGATTGGTTTTGTTTCAGCATAATAGAATTTAAAAAAAAAAATCCCACACATTGTTTTTATTTACCAAGATACAAATACCCATGCTCATTGCTATGGGAAGTTGTGTAGAAGTACAAGCTCTAGCATAGCAAATAAAAGCTGGTGATGTCAAAGGTACAACAGTTGCCAGATGGGGAAATACAGAGGTTCTCCTTGAAATGGGTTTTGGAACTACAACTAAGAAAGAGAGAACTTAACTCTTGGTCATTGTTTTTATACCTGTACATTAGGATGTGTTTTCTACTTGGTTACTGCAAATCCTTGGGGCTGGAATGTCAAAACAAAGCTGTGGGGCCATCCCCTGAGCTGAAAGGCTTTTTGTCGGGCTTTCCAACATCACGCAGTGCCCACAATACTGCTTCTGTGGAAGAGATGATGTGGCTGGTAGGGCAGCTGGTGTACCACAGGATGGCTCTGGAGAGCAGACAGTTTCACATGGTAGCTGAACCCAGCTAACATCCTGCCATGCCCAGAGAGGCCAAACTCTTCTCCACCTCACCTTCCCTCAAGTCTGCACCAGCTTCTCTCCCTCCTCTGTTCCCTGCCATTTTTTCCCCTGGGATTCACGTGATCATGGGGTAGTGTGCAAGTGCAGCTTGCTAACCCAGCACCTTTATTTTCTTTCTAACCTCCTAGGCCAACTTTTTGCCATTTTATCAGGCTGTCTTACTGTGTTGAGATGCCAGAACTGAATCCAGAAGAGCAGCAACAGAGTGCGGTTGGGGAGAAAAAGGGATTTTGGCAGTGGTGAGCAGCTAACTTGGCCCATTCTATGTCCTGAAACTGCTTAAACATAAATAATCTAAAAGCTTGCTTCAGATTCTCTACAGCCTGAGCTGGAGCTCCCTGAGGGATCTGGCACCCAAGGGTGTGTGTGATGGGGGACAAAGAGACTGGGTAAGACCAGACGAGATTTTTCTCTTGGAGCCTTCCTAGGTTGCTTCAGAGTAGCACTGATCATTCAAAGATGCTGCTGTCTGCTCTGTATCTACAGCACAGCCTTTCTTGGCTCACGTCTGGATTGTTTCTCAGCTGCAAGAAAGTCGTTCTCCACCTGTTTCATCTGACTCAGTTTCTTTAAGGCATCTAGGAGTTTATTGCTGCTTTTGGTTTCTGGTCCAGTTGTTTGAGCACATTGAGGTTTCTTTGTTGGTTGATTTGCCAGGTACTGACTAAGCAATAGGGTGTGTATTTCAGAGTTTGATCTTCTCAGGTTTGGCTAAGAGATAGATAGCAGTTGTTAGTCTGTTTTCATCTTCCAAGGCATCAAAGAGTCACTTTCCCTCAGTTTTCAGATACCATCCCCCTTGCTGGTCCAGTGAGCTGAATGACAGCACTCTGGCCATTGGTGCTAGAAAGTTGTTTTCCACCAAATTTTCTGCATGTGTTGGAAGGCTGATAGAAGGAATCCTGTCAGTACTCCTGTAGCAGTAGAGTAGGAAGTGGCTGTCACTAGTGGAGCAGTGCCCTGGAGGATTTATGTTGTGTCATTCCTTTGTACCTCACAGCAGCTGTTTGGCTGGATTTATTTTTGGACAGGAGGGCTTCGTGTTAGACAGTTTGAAGGAACCAAGTTAGTAATCAATCACATTTGTAACTCAGCTGGAAGCCCTTGCACTGGGGAATGTGTTTGCTGATCGTGTGATGAGAAAGGAAAGAGAGCAACGCAGGGTAGGAGCAATCCTGCGTCAGCTGGATGTCTTGTGTCTTTGAAAAGATAGAATTTACCCCATCTGGAATGGGCAAGAAGGCTGCTTTGCCTGTGAAATGATCAAGTTCTTCCTGTCCCTAAGGCTCCTTTTGTACAGATGCATGTAGAGCTTCCCATAAAGTAAATGCAGTGTTGCTACTGCACAGTTGCAACTGTGCAGAGCCTTGGGTATTTTAGCCTTCTATTTGACCCTCTCAGTACTGGCATTTTGCTGATGGCTGTGACATAGAATCATAGAAACTCTTAAGTTAGAAGGAACTCATAAGGATCATCAAGTACTACTCCTTGTTCCTCACAGGACTACCTAAAACTAAGCCATATGACTAAGAGCATTGTCTAGACACTTCTTGAACTCTGCTGGACTTGGTTCCATGACGACTTTCCTAGGGAGCCTGTTCCAGTGAAAGACCACCCTCTCAGTGAAGAACTTTTTCCTAGTATCCAGTCTGAACTTCCCTTGACACAACCTCATTCCATCTCCTCATGTCCTATCTCTGGTCCCCAGATAGAGATGATCAGCAGCTCACTTGCTGCTCCTGCCTACCTTAGGGAAGTTGTAGACTGCTGTGAGGTCACTCCTCAGCCATCTCTTCTCCAAGCTGAACAAGCCAAGTGACCTCAGCTGTTCCTTGTAAGTCTTGCCCTTGAGACCTTTCACCATCTTAGTTGCTCTCCTTTGGATGCACTCTAATAGTCTGATGTCCTTATTTTGCAGCACCCCAAACAGCACACAATATTCAAGGTGAGGCCACACCAGTGCAGAGTAGAGAGGGACAATCACCTCCTTTGACTGGCTAGTGATGCTATGCCTGATGCACCCCAGAACATGGTTGGCCCTCCTCTCTGCCAGGGCACTGCTGACTCATTCAATTTGCCATCAACCCAAGCCCCCATATCTCTTTTCATGAGGCTGCTTTCCAGTCTCTCATCCCTCAGTTTGCACTGGTTGATCCAGGATTACCTTGTCCCATGTGGAGGATACTGCACTTGCAGGGGAACCTGCATGGTTGATAATTACCCAGCTCTCTAGTCTATCCAGATCTTTCTGTAAGGCCTCTCTACCCTTGAAGGAGTCCACAGCTCCTCCTAGCTTGGTGTCATCAGCAAAGTTACTTAATATACATTCAATTCCTTGTCCAGATCATTTATAAAAACATTGAAGAGATCTGACCCTAAGACTGAGCCCTGGAGAACCTTTCTGGTGACTGGCCAGATGTGATCCCGTTTACTACAACCCTTTGATATATGTTTGTTACAGAGTGCTGTCGATTTAATGATTCACTCTTTTGTATTACCTTACCAAACAGTAAGCACATAACAGTACACAGCATCAAACAGTAAGTCAGATAGCACTTTTTGCCTTGAAGTTGTCCCAGAAAAAGCGGGGGCCTGCTGCTGCTGTTTTGAATATGTAGAATGGGACAGGTGAGGAGAGATGCCATTCTGAGAGGGGAAATGGGAGTGTGAGAGAAACGGGAGGAGGATGTAAAAATCAGGCTGGAAGAGCCATGCTCCTAAAAGTGTGCTGACTAGATAGAGCAGCCTGCATGTGCCCAGCATGGTTCATTTCCAAGGACACAGGGAGAAGGGAATTTCTCAGGCTAGTGTCTACATCTTTTCTCTAGTACACACCATTTGGAAGAACAGCCGTAAGGTGTGATGCTGTTTAATATGAGTTCCCTGATTTGCTGCTGTTATAACCTCAGCAGATAGGCTGGATTTGCAGACCTCCATTCTCCTGATCCTCATGATTACTAAGAATCTGCACAGTAGGGAGAGTCTGGATTCCAGGCAGTGTTGTTGACATCTGTTGATTCTGTCCTCAGTTGCCTTCTTCTGTTTGCCACAGAGTGAAGTCTGGTCGCAGGATTCCCAGGCAATATTTTTCCCAGCTCTTTTTCACGTGGATGCATGACATGAGCACAGCTGGGTGTCTGGTGTCTTTCCTTGGCTTTCTTGTAAGCTGATTTCAGATCCTGGTTTTGGATTCAGCTTTGCAGGGTATGCTAGCTTAGTAGTGTGCCTGGTGGCAGCCTGGAAATATCCTCACCGTAGTGTTTCTTCATGAGAAGTTCTAGAGCCTATTGCCTTGCCAGTGGATGGGAACGTTCAGGATGTCTCTGAAGACCCATCTGTGAGCCTGTAACAGGCAAGATTCACATTGGCCTAAGGTAATCCTTACTGCAGGGTGCTAGTACTGATTTCCAGGTGTGCGCAGCAATGCATGAATTCATTTTAGCTGTGCACCAACACTTGAGCAAAGAGGTGACATCTGAGTGTTACGACCCTTGAGTCAGGAAAAACTAAAGTAATCATAGAGGTTGATCCCACAGGATAGAAGGCATCATTGAGTGATAGGTGGAAGGTGGGTGAGATGCAGTACAAGTGCACTCAGGTGAATCGTAGCACATCCTAAGCTAATGCACTGAAATCTTGTGCTTCTGAGCAAGAATTTACAATGCAGTTTTGGGCTGCTGGTGTATACTGAAAACCAGTGACCTTAGCATCCAAAACTTGAGCTTGTAACAAGACATATCACTTTAAACATAGCAAATATCTGTACAGATTTTACTTTTTCTAGGCTTCATGGAAGAAAACTGAAATGAGCAAATATCAAGTAAATAATTTTGAAATTATTGCAGCACTTCTAATTCCCTGATTAATGCCAATAGAAACTTCCATTATAAAATTCAGCTGAATGATTCTACAACATGATTTCTTTCTGATACATAATTTCTTCTCATTTTTATTTTACTTACTTATCATTTGAACTTATGCTATAGAGTGTTTAAGTTCCCATTTTCTGTTCTAATCTTTGCAATCCACCAAAGAACGGGCTTGTGCTTTCACTGTATGGTGCCCCTCACAGAATTAATTTTGTAATATTGTATTTTAATGTTTTGGCCAGTTTTACAACTAGAGACGTGGAGACTGTAATCAGACAAGATCTTTTATGCCAAAATAGTAGTAAATATACTATAGATCTGCCAACAACACCCTTACTAGTATAAAAATGTGTGCATACATGTCAACATGCAAACATAAATCTAAGCATCAGCATGTGTTATGGAAGAGTGATCCCTGCATTTGCAATCATGTCTTGTTGTGGCAGCAGGAAAATGAACTCAACAGAGATTCAGTTGTTTATGCTGTTGTTAAAGGTCTACTGTCAGCCTGATAGATCTGGGGTTTGCAAGTAGAAAGGCTTGGGAGTCCCTGCCTTTGAGGGTAGCATATGTTTTTGAGGTATTTTTTATGTTTGGTTGGTTTTTTTAAAAGCTTGAATTGTAACAGTTTTTAAATATATGTATTTCTCAAGGTCCGACAAGAGTTAGTTGAAGAATATGAACAAGTTAAAAGCATTGTCAACACTTTAGAGAGTTTTAAAATGGACAGACCTCCAGACATCTCTGTGTCCTGTCAAGATGAGCCTTTTAGAGATCCAGCTGTTTGGCCTCCTCCTGTTCCAGCTGAACACAGGTAATGAGAGGCTTAAGCAGAGTGGGTGGAATAAAGTTGGGTCACCATAATTTTATGTTCTTTTTAAAATGTTTTTGTAACATGAAAACCACATTTAATTTACCCTTTAATTATTTGTAATAAAGAATAAATCTACTTCATTGGGAAAAACGAATTTAAAGTACAGTCAGATTTATTGCTGACATTCTAAAGGGAGTCACTCTTTTATTCTGGTAGGAGTGACTAATTGCCTGGAACTAGAGTCTGCTGCAGATGTAAATGGGCTTTAGGTGACAGTTCTCATGTACAGGGAAAAACTTTTCCATTTCAGTTTATTTAAGCAGATGAATTAATTGGTGGCTGAGGAGTCTGTAAGGAGCTGGAACTGAAGGATTTTGAAGGACATAGTGGTTAGAAATGACTCCTTAGCTACAGATAATATGACCTGTGTTTAATCCATTGGTTAGTTTACTTGTTAAACATGTTCAATTTTACATGGTATTTCTCTTCTGGAATCATATTTAAGGTAACTCCAGTTAGCTAATACACTTCTTAAAATAGTTGCTTGTGCATTTTCTGAAACCCCTATTTTCACCCTAATAGAGCTTGAGATAGGTTATTGGAAACAACAGATCCAATTTACAGACAAAATAACATTTGTCATGCCAACATTTCTCTAACATAAGAGCAAAGAATTTTAATGTGTACATATTCAGTTAAGCAAAGGAGAAAAGTAAAATGAGAGATCTTTATTAATGGAAAGAAGTGACAAGTTTATTTATAACTTTCTGTGCTTTATGATTATCGAACAAATCTTTGCACTTTCAAAAAACCCTAAGAATGTAAGTGTAAAATAATAGTAATGCTGACTTACTGTTGTAAGTGGTAGAAATGACTATCAGAATTTTTGTGGTAATGCTATGTAAAGTTCAAGATGTATTTATTTATTCTTGTATCTTTCTTAGAGGTAGAGGTCCAACAGTTCATCTGCTTTTTTTAAGCTGAAATTTAAATCTTGAGCAAATGGGAAGGAAATTTAGCCACTGTTCTCTGCTGTTAAGTTTGAAGAAAATGCATGCAAAGCAAAATCTTGCAGTTGTATCCAGCAGTGTTTTTAAGAATGTACTGTTTTTAAGCCATATTTCAGGAAAGTGTCTTTGGAGTTAACAAATTTTGAGTTACTCAAAACAAGAATCAGAACAAGATTTAATAGTGGACACTTATTGCATTTGGTGACATTCCTGGCCGTTTGTTTTAGTTATGTATTCCAAATCCAATCCCTAGAGCAAAATGACTGGGAAACCTCATCTTAAAACCAAATTCTTTCTCCTCATGCTACTGCTGAGTTCTTTTTGACATTGTGGGTGATGTACACAAATATAGGTGGTTGCAGTTCGGCTCTGTCTGCTTTTGCTTTGGAGGCAATTTTTATGTTTTGACATTTTCACACAGGGGAGTGAAGTCAGAGGTAGGAGGATTGTTTTAAAATCCTCACTCCTTTGTTTTGGGGCCTGTCAATGCTTTTTTTTTTTTTTTCCTTTAATCAGGGAACTTATCTGGTTGTGTAGAACTTGGGAGTGTAGTATAGTGTAATATAGTCTCCTGGTTTGGAGCTGGAGTAAACTACAATTTCACGACTTCTGCTAAATTGTTTCCTCTTTTGTTACATGGGTGTTGGTTTGCTGTAAGATTGGTTTGCGTTGCGGATCTAAAAATGTTGTTAATTTTTCCTTTCACATTCTTTCCTTACTTTGGGTGACAGACAGAACAAATATGTTGCTAGATTTTCAGATATAGGGAGATGAGATGTAGGGGCCTGGCAGCTTTAGTAATAATGCCCAAGGTAATTAATGAAATACTAGAATCCTTCTTTCTTAATGTTGCTCTTTTTTTTTTTCCGTTTTTTTTACCATTTTTAGCATGATTTTGTTGTGTTTGCTTGTTAGGGCTCCCCCTCAGATAAAACGTCCCAACCGAGATGGAAAATCCTTGAGGAAGGACTCGCCAGGACTGCAGCCCCGTGGGCCTGCGGGCAGAGCACATGCGGTGTCCAAGGCTGAGAAGTCTGCAGGGAGCCGTGAAAGGGAATCCAGAGCCAGAGGAAGAGATGACAAGGTAAGAAGTGGGAAAGAACTTGGCAGGGAAGTGCTATGACGCAGCTAGTGGCAAAGGGAAGCGCTCTTACTTTTAGTCATTTAATACAGATAATAATAAAAAGCCACAATTAACTTGTGTAGGAAAACTTAGTGCTTTCCTTTTTCCCCGTGATCAAAGCATGTATCATGGGGATATTTATTAATAATGAGACAAAATTAAGAAAAGTTCTGTCATGTTTGCTTTGTCTTTGTGTGAGATTTTCTAGGGCGGGGGGAAGCATAGGGTCCTGTTGCTGAGGGTTTTTTACCCTCTAAGTTTGACCATGGACTTGACTCTAACCTGTAAGTGTCAATCAGACATAAAGTCCCTTCTCCTCCTTTTCCCCCATGTTTTTTTTTTCCCCATAAAGGAGTCCAATTCAGGTCTTCTGCAAAGATGTTAATGAAAAAAATTGCAAAAGGGAGGCCAGTGCCCTTCTCTAGACTTTCAGCATTATGAATGAGATTCCACAGTACCACTGCCTCTGCCACATCATAGTAAAATTTAGGTGTGCCTAGAAGTTCAGGACGTTTCTGTAAGTGCATTGATACTAGCTAAATCTGTGCCACATTATTTGAAGTTATATATTTTAAAATAATATGAGGGAGATGTATTAAAAGATGTATTAAACTCTTAGCAGCTTTCATTTTCTTTGGTTTATGAAAAGGATTTTGTATTTATTACAGTGTTTAGGAAGAAGCTTCTTGTAACAGCTTTGTTTTAAAATAAAACCAATTAATTAAATTAGAGTAAGTTCGTGATTCTTTCTTCTGAAGACCCATGAAAAAGAAGCAGTGCTGAAGTGAAATAAAAGGAGAAACAGTGATTCACTATGAAGTCATGATGTCAAAGACAAGACTGCTTTGTGGCTGGAAAAAATGTCAGAGTGCAAATCACTGTTTTTGAGACACTTCTGTTTTTAAATTTAACTATGGATTCAGTGCCAAGAACCCAAGGACTTTGTGGTATAAGTTAAACAAGCTGAGAGTGTACTGAAATAGCATTACTTTTCTGACAGACAAAGATACAAGACAGGCCTTCCTATGGTGGCATACAGTATTGTACAGGTCAGATGAATAAGAAAATATTTAGGCCAGTTTTCTTCCAAATTAGTTTGGTTAGTCCATTTTCGACCTTTCTATTACAGGTTGTTTCTTGACAGTGCAGGAAGAACTCAAAGATAGGCTTTTTCCATTATGAATTGTTTTCTGATACACAGGAAAAATATTAAGTAATCCCAGCCCTTATTACCATTAGTAAAGGAGGGCCAGGCCCATTTTCAGCAGTGCCTCTGAGTGACTGTACAGATCAAGCATTTTTGAAATCTCTCTACCCCAGATCAGTAAGATTTAAAGTAACAAGTGTGCATGCTGCAAGCTATGAAAAACTTGTGAAGATCTGTGAAATTATTTAAAGTTTTGCCAGCTATATGGGGAATTGGAGTCATGGTGTGTGACAGGTTCACCAGATGTGCTTGTGTAAGGCAGCCTTCAAAGTCTTAGCTCTAATGAGGGTGAACTCTGCTCTCCAGGCTTTCCGGTGATGAGCATTATAGAGCTTTACTATAAGGAGCCTACAACATGACTTGTATAATACTTGTCTCTGGGAATAATGTGATTAGCAACACTACTGCTGTGAGGTGGAGGAACAATCATAAAGGTGTTCCCTTTAATATGATGTATTTTAAATGCTGTACTTATCTAAATAAATTGGTCACTAGGTGGCAGAAGTAAAATATGTCTACTCCTCAAAAAATTCCAATACATGTGCTCTTGTATTCCCCTTTGTCTAGCTACTTGGTGGTTATTTTACTTCCTTTGTCTGAAGTATGTAAGTGAAAATCACTCCAGGTTACAAATTCTCATGTGTTATATAATGTTTCTTGTAAGGGATCCAAGATTTGCCTTTGAAGAAATTTTGAATGAAAGAGGAAGTAGCCAGGTGTGGGAAGTGAAAGAAGTTAATGCAGCTTTCTATATTTTACACACAGGCATGAAAATAAGTTTAACTTTTCTTTCACTTTTATCCGTTCTTGGTTAACAAGCATTTGTTCTTCAGTTTCTGAATTTAAAGCATGAAGAAGCTTACCTCTGTAGCCTAGTATCAAAGAAATTTTGTAACTCTTCATGTTTGGTTAAAAATAATAGGGCAAAACTGAAGGTTCAAATTAAGTAACCAGGTATCTTGTCTCCTACTAAATGTTTCAGCTCTGTAGTTTTTGGGTTTGGGTGCTTGGCTAGGACTACTTAGGACATGTAATGAGCTATCCATTTCCTAGTATGTTGGCTGTGGTGTAGTAGGTTGTATGCTGTCCTGCCTAAAATGTGACAATGTAATGTGTTTTTTTTGTCCAAGGTAAATATAGGTATAGTATGTATGTTTAAAAGTGTTTAAAGCCTTCTTTCACTGTTTCTCCTCCTCAGACCATAACATCTTTTCATTCTTACAGTAACCATCTTGGGATAAGAAGTTTTAATGTGACAATGCCAGTAAAATGACCTTTCGTAGTTCTGTAGAAAATAAATGTTGAACTACAATTCACCAGATGGTGTCTATCCATTAAACGCTTATATTTACTTGCTCTTTTTTCTTAAACACTGCTTTCAAGTGCTTCTTCCTTCTTAGTTCCACTGGAAATTATTAGGCTTATTCTCAGGATACCTTTTGCTAGAGCGTTTCCAAGAATTTTAACTTCTGTTTAGTTCAGCTTAAAGAGACAGCATGAATGCTACCTGTATGTCTTTTAGAAATTGCATAATACCATAGCTAAGCACTAGAATACTTTTTCAGGAGTACTCTTTAGATTATTTTAGTTTGTCAGTGGATAAGGACAGTAAATATTGTGAAGGATATGAAATAGCCAAGGGCTGTGCCGCCATATCAGTGAAGTGAATATTAAAATCAAATAAGTTATGAATTAAAAAATTAAATTTTTTTTGCTTGATTATTCTCATATGTATCATTAGATGTGAGATGAGGTAGTTGCATTTATGTGAAAGCATAGACCTCCATGCATGGGGACTGGAGGGCTGCGTAATCTCCATCTGAAAACACTGAAAGAGCTGGTCGGTGAAATTGCAGATTTACAGTAAAATTCATTTGGTCTGCTTTTGTCTCACGTGAATGGTGAGTTGTGTTGACAGTGCGTGTATTGAGGGGAGGAAAGGAAAAATGATCAGGCAACTGGAGTTGCTAATTCTGCCTAAACAGTGTACTAAGTTTTACAACATTCGCAGAAGAGGCAAATGAGGCTGTTGTACAGGGAGAATTGGATGACTCTGTGCTGGAGTCATGGAAATGGGATAATGTTCAGTGGTGCAGAGAAGCAGGCTGTGTACTTGGAGACTATAGCAAGAATTTCTGCTGGGAGCTCAGCAGTAGAGGAGAAAGATTTGGATGTATCAGCAGAAATTGGATCAGGCTGAACTTCCATTTGGCACATCATCTTTTTCTGGTGGTGATAGGAAGGGCTGGCTGCTGGAGCAAGGAACAGCTAGGTGCCACCTTTGGCTTTGGCAGCACGCAGTGGAGAGTTCACCTGGCAGTTGTTCAGCATTTGTGTGTAGTGGGAAGAACCTGCAGGAAAGCAAGATGTCTTCAGGGCCCAGTTCTGGTCATTTCAAATAACCTCGGGGTTTTTTTGTGTGATTGATCTGTCTGGGGTTGACTGTAAGGGGGCAGTATGATATTGCTATGGATATGAAATCCTAGGCCCAGTTTATTGAGGTGTTACCAACAGAGAGAAGAGATACCTGTGCCATTATAGGAGGTTAGACAACAGCTGGAGTATTTTGTGTACAACCATGATCAAGAAAGATATGTTAACATTAGAAGGGAGAGGGAAAAATGAGGTTGCCAAAGTGAACAGGCAATTATGTTCAGCTTGTGTTCCAAAAGAAAACCTTTTCGGTTTGGTCAATGAAGGGCAAGCACACACATGATGCAAGTATGTCAGGGTGGTGAACATGAGGAGAGAACTGCTGAAACTAATGCACAAACTTAGTACAAGAGTAGAAATAACATCAATTTTGCAAATAAGATTTTTGTTCCAGTGGGTTAGTACAGGTCTGACAGCTCTTCCTGATGGAAAGGCCAGCAAATTTCCAAATGTGTTTAAAACAGAATTGATTGCCTGAGATTATGTGATGGAATTGCCAAAGGGGACTGGGTGGGAGCAGTGTTTTGCAGTCCTGTATACCTGTCTGTTGGCATACCTCCTTAGAGAAGCCATCACAGCAACTTTATTTAAAGATGATTTGGGAAAGTAACAGCAGAAGAAGAGATGAGGATATGACTGAAAAAAATTGTGCTTACACCTGCTGCCTGGATTCAGGTGACATTTTTAAAAAAAAATCATTATCTCTAGTCTATGCTCACCTGCTGACTGAGATTGCAGGTTGGACCAATTTGGAACCCACATTAATAATCTTATTATACGTGAAAACTGCAGTGACTTTAAATCTTGGTTTAATTCCGGACCTAGGGGGTGGTGGGGGGAAGGAAATATTCAGTGTCACTACAATGACAGCCGAGGTGATGCTGAGAGCACTCCTCCTGCCCTCCGCTGGCCAGACGTGCCGCAAGGGCAGGAACAGCAGCGGCCCCGGGAGCGGGCAGCGGGGTGCGGGGATGGCTCCGGCATCGGGGCCGTGCTGCCTCCCCGCGGCTGTGCCGGCGCCCTCCTGGCCCCGGGCCATCCTTCCCCGTTTTATTCCCGTGGTGTTCCGCTGGCTGGGCTGCGTCACGGGCCCGGCGAAGGGCGGTGCGCGATGTGCGGGTGCGGGTGCGGTGCGGCCGCCGCCCCGGTGCGGTGCGCGGCAGCCAGCCCGGCCCTTAAATCCTGCCTTAGCTCCGCTCACCCGGGCAACAAAACCCAAAACAACCACAACAGCCTGTTGTGTTGTGATGTGCAGAAAAAATTCTTCTGCCAGGAAAACCAGTCCATTGCAGAGCAACAGAAAAATGTGACAGACGGCAAATATCTTTCATTTCATTGTCCTGTTTTTCCCCCTTCTTCTGTCTTTCTCTGTCTCTCTCTCTTTTTTCTCCCCTGTGGTTACACTTGGATTCCATTTTATCCCACTTCAAATCTTGCAAACTCTAGAGGGCTTGTTTCTCCATTTCCTTTTTTACACCAGCTTTTTGCTTAAGCACAACTTTCAGCTTCATTTCCATTGTAAAACGCTGATCTAGGATTACTGAACAACACAAGAGTTCACTTGGAAGCAAGAAACAAAAATAGTGGGAAGATAAACTACTCCCTCACAGTCATTGTGGGCAAACAGCAACTGGGAGGGGTACAATCGCTACCTTTTTATTTTTCCACTTCGAGGTTATTTGTGTGTCTCCAGCTGCCTCTCAGCCCTCCTTCGCCTAGGATGTTTTTGTCCAGCCAGCTGGGATTCTTTAACTTGCTGCTGATAGTGTTTAGAAGCTGAGTTAAGAGTCCCAAAGTGGCTCCCTACTCAGCCCCCTTCGTTAAAACAGCGCAGCTGCTTTTCAGGCACCCAGAACGCTGCTGTTGAGCTGGGAGGGGAGAGTGATTTCCTTCTGAACTGAGGGAGGAGGAGTGTGAGCCCTGATGCTACAAAGGGAAGTTGTTACTTCACCGCCATAAGCTTAATGGCACTGTGGAAGTATTAACCAGAAACTCTGGGCCATTTGGGGCAGAGGCAGAATGTGGCTTGGTCACTGAATGAGCATTGCCATGCTGCAGAAGTGATTGTAGTCTAAGAAGCCTGGGTGACTTGGGAGCTTTTTAGGGCTTTTGGTGCAGCCCTTAAATAAATAGGACCTTTTGAAAGCATTTTTATTGTTTATGGGGCTGGTCTGTAACTGAGAAGTGAGACAAAGAATTTGTAGCTGAGGAAAGGAAGTATTGCTGGGCAGGAAGGCTTTAATGAAAAGAGGGCAGAGAATCTCTGTTTTCCTCCCTCAAAGACAGTGGGCTGTAAAAGTTTCCATGTTCCTTTTCAGCGATGATGAGCAACGATGGTGCCAGTTGTTTACCTCTGGCAGGTAGGGGCAAGTGCAGCATCTTCAAAATATGCACTTGATGCTCTGGTCTTCAGCTAGGAGTTAATATAGCATCAAGTCATGACACAGCCACTTTTGTGAGGCTGTTCCTGCATTCATGCTTCCAGCTGGCCAGGAAGTGTGTCAGTTGTCTAAAGAGTGGTTTAGCACTATTAAGAGAGTGTGGTTTGTGCTTTAAAACCAACCAACCTACCCACCATGATGTGTAATGAGCTCTGATGGGGCTTTGTCACTGTGAGATGCATCTATAAAAGAAACATGATGCTGTTGTGGTGGAAGCAACCACAGCTGTTTGGGGACTCTTTGTAGAGCATAGGTTGTGAACACACTGGTTTTGCAAGCCATAGAGGTGCTGAGATAGCTGTGTTCACGGAATCACAGAATGGGGCAGGTTGGAAGGGACAACAGTAGGTCATCTGGTCCAACCTCCCTGCTCAAGCGAGGTTTTCCTAGAGCACAACATCTGAGTGCTTTAGCTTGACGTTTTCCCGTGGCTTCTACGGAAGTGAACTAGACAGTCTGGTTATATATTGCTAGTAAAGGATGTATTGAAAGACTAACGTCCTTAAGAGCCTGTATGACTTTCACTTCTAGGGAAAGAAAATACCCCAGGAATTTGGTGATGCAGAAATTCCAAAATTTGATGGAGCCGGATATGACAAAGACCTGATCGAAGCTCTTGAAAGAGACATTGTATCAAGGAATCCGAGCATTCATTGGTATGAGGATTTTCTCAATTCAAGTGGTTTTGCTAGTGTGGAAAAGGAAAGAAATTACCAATCCTCTGACTCTTAAAACAGGGAGACAACATAATCTTCTACAGACAGGCAAAACAAGGTCTTTTGCTTAAACAGTTTATTAATTTAATTACAGTTAAGCTTTTTTTGCTAATTGATATTATGTGCAGTACATCCATTACAGATACTGTGAAATGAACATATGCTCCAGAGATCTTTAAAGGCACTGCTTTGGTGTTCACATTGTCCAAAATGATTTTTAATTAAGAAGCTCTGGGTAACTTGAATTGAAAAAATTTTTTCCCTGTCTTCCAAAATGGATTCAATTTTAGGTCACAGTATTATAGGAGTGCTCTCATGAGGCATATACTTGCATGCTAAAAGAGATGGTACTAAGTGAAAAGTTTTTCCATTTTTCTTGTATAAAAATAGAATAAATACTGTTGCACAGGAATCTTTTACAAGCCTCTTTGCCTTGCACAGGGATGACATCGCAGATTTGGAAGAAGCCAAGAAATTATTAAGAGAAGCTGTTGTTCTTCCAATGTGGATGCCTGATTTTTTCAAAGGGATCAGAAGACCTTGGAAGGTGGGAATTTATTTGGTGTTTTGTAAATGGCAAACTGTAGCTATGTGTGTCTGCTGCTCTAACCTGTGGCTGCCCATAGCAGAAGGCCAAAAAGGTAAATGGGAAAGATTAAGAATGTGTTCATTAAATTCTCTCATAATGATTCATGTAAAATGCACTGAAAGGAACACCTGGAAGTGTATGTGGACTTTACAGTAAACAATATTTTTTTTCTGTATTTACTCAGTTATAGCTTGTTGATATTATAATACCTTCTATGTATCAATCTGTACAATTGAGCATGTAGGGTATATTGACTGAAGCAGAAATGTTTAATAGACAGCTCTACATAGGATTATACTGACCAGCTGTTAGGACTTCCCAGAAGAACTCAGTCCTTGGACTGTTATGTTCCTAATGCACCAAGTGTCTCTCACTCAGACTGCAGACTGCAGGCTGGATGGCTCAAGGAAGCAAAGAGAGAGGGGGCTGATCTGATGATTTAGCTTTGCAACTGGGCTTAGTTGCTACTGGAGTGAGAGAAATTCAGACTAGAAGAATGAGTTACAAGTGAGGCAACAGGAAGTTTATAGGACTGAGCTGGCCTAGACCAGAGGTGGGCCCAATCTGGGCCTTCCTTAGAGCTAAAAAGAAGGATGAGGGAGGAGGCTGCTGAGCATTTCCGCAAACAACAAACAAAATTATCTTGCTACCAGTTTGGGATGGATTGACACTTGTTTGGGGAATAACTAGTCCTTTTTGGTTACTGAGAAGGATTACTGGGGAAAAGAGACTTGCAAATTGTCTGTTATTCAGAGTCTGCAATGCAACAGCATGTATAGGGAATGTTGTGTCTGTAAGTAGTTTTTGTGGTTTACTACACTGGTTCAGCAGCATATGTCGACCTTGCTTTACTAACATTTATCCTGTGTTTTTCTGGTTGGTCCTAGTGCTTCCCTGGCTTATACTTAGAACAGATTCAGCAAGAGCTGGGAGGTTGCTGCTTGAGGGCTGTTCATGAAGGTTTCAGTGAGTTGCAGGGAGGGAGCCCAAATCTAGAGTTGGTGCAAACTTGGCCCAGGCTATAGGACTTTTGGAGTTTAGAGTGCTTGTGGTCTGTACCAGTGGCCTTGAGGTTAACCTTAAGGTTAACTGAGCTGTCATCTTGGACAGAGCCTAGATATCATGAGTTACATGTGTAGGGGGAGATTTTAGTGTATTTTGAACAGCTGAATCTCTCTCTTCTCGTCTTAGTGGAAGTTGATCCATACTCTTATAACAGACTGTGGGTTCCATGTCTGTCCAGACTTTAAAAGTCTTTCAAGGGAGTGAAGAGCTGCAATGTGTTTGTTGGGTTTTGTTTTTTGGTTTTTTGTTTGGTTTTTTTTTTTTCACGTGTTGGCATGCTTAGGGGATGTAGAGGCTGTCTTTAAGGCAGGTATCTCAGCACACTACAGGAAATGTGAAAAGTGCCACTGGCCTTGCCTCCAAGTGTTGTGGCAGTGGATAAAGGAACAATAGGCTGGTATTTTAAAGAGTTACAGTCTCCATCTCTTTGTGTGAGATTATCTTATCCTACTGAGCAGTGTCACCTCTGAAAATCAGATGGTTGTAGACAGAGAAAAAAAAATCTAAGATTATTTCCTCTCTTCAGTCTGAAATGCAAATTGATTTCTGACAAGTCCATGAAGAGTCTTCATTGTTAGCCTTTTCCCTGGTGACTTGTGAAGCTGTAACTCTCATGAATTTATTTTTCACACAGAACAGCATGTATTTTCCCTACTGTTGACCTCTGACTGTGCTATAAGGATGAGAAGTATTGAAGGCAAGGCTGTCCCTTGCAGTAATCAGTGTAGCAGCAGGCATTTGTTGAGCCTAGGAATTCAGGACAATAATTCAGAGGAAAAAGGCAGCCAAAGCTGGTTTTGGATGTTCAGACTCTCCTGAGAACAATTCCCAAGACAGCCCTCACAGTTTGTGCTTGTATTCAGAGGATGGTGCCTTGTCTGAGGGAGCCAGCTGTCTTCCCTGATTCAACACAGGTGCTGTGTAGTTGCAGCCATGGTTTTCTGAGTGTCCACGGGCTTGCTCTTTCTTTTTCTTCTAACTGTTTTGTGCCAAGAAAGCCTGGTTGCTCGCTGTGCTTCCCACTGCTCTGCTAGTGATTGTTACAACAACAAGAAGTAACCCTGCAGTGATTTCATCAAAACACTTACTCCCTGTGGTGCATTTCAGCTTCTTATTGGAATACTTTGGATTAATGGAGCCTTAGAGGAAGAATAAAGAAGTCTTTGTGTTTGTCAAGGATTTTAAATAGTGAGTAAGCGGCAGCCTCCTAGTTTGCAGAAAGAGCAACTTGATCCTATGTGTTTCTGTTTGCAACCATGCACATCTTGTTTTGCTGAGAACTCGGAGTTCTGGTTTTGTTGGGTTTTTTTTTTGGTTTTGTTTTGTTTTAGTTTTTTTTTAAACAGATATTTCTATTGTATCTGTCCCCAGAGAGCTTGGTTTTCCCTTGGCTTTACACCTAGTATGACTGCTGTGCACCTGTGTTATGCATATATATAATGCCAGCAGTATCACATGCAAGGTAACGCTCCCTGTAATGCTTATACAGGAGGTGCAAAGCAGTGGGCTTCAACTTTGGCATGTGTAACTGAAGCCAGAATTTGACCTTCCATAATAATAGAGGACTGAACCAATATCAAAAAAATGCTGTTAGTTCACTGCACACCACCTCCTGCAGCAAACAGTTTGTCAAACGTATGGGTCGAGTGTGATTTGAGTTGAGGTGAAGCTTGTTTTAAAATATTAAAAAACCACATTTGAAATTCAGAGAGAACAGTAAGTCATCTCTGACCTGCATATCACAGGCTGAGTAATTTTCACCCAGTCGCTAAAGGGTTGTATTTGCAATATTATTATAATATCAGCATAACTATGCAGCATTTCAGATCTGAGTGTCTGAATGTTCACAGAGAGAAGAATCCATTTACTTTTTATGCTTGCTGTTCTGGAGCTTGAGAAACCTTGAGCAGCCTGAGGAATGACATTGGATTGTTAGCTGTATAGATGGCATGTGAACATTCTTAACTTAATTTACCGATGAATGTATGTTGAGCTTGCATTAGCTAAGTGTTAAATGGCAATAAAGGTATTAAGAGTTAATGGAAAATGGAGTACAGAGAGGCTATTGCTTTTGAATAGTACATTTTTGAATAATTGCATTCCCGGTTGATTTGTTTTTATAGATCTCTTCTGTGTTATTCTTTGTGCTTTTTGAAGTAAATTTTGGTGAGGAACAGATGAAATCTAATTTGCTATATGGCTTGCATTTAACAGATATTTTATTGCTGTGGCATTTTATGTAAGTTATTAATTGCGAAGCACATTATGATGTGCAATTCTAACTCTAACTAATTTGATTACCCTTGCAATACAGTACAATTTTAGGAAACTCTTGTTAACATGTAATAAGACCTTGGAGTTCAGAGGGGAAAAAAACCCAAAGCTGCTTGAGCACATTTTCTCTGATTTACTTAAAATCACAGTGCCCTGTTCTAATGCTGCGCAGACATGGAACAGTGTGTTGTCCTTCTCCAGCATTGCTTCTTAAAGGGTTGGAAAGAGTACCCATAAAGATGTCTGTATTTAGAAATATTATCAAGAGTGATTAAACCATCTCAGTGCTGCAATCTTAACATGGGTTCTGAAAGCAGCGTGTGTCTAGCCAAAACCCTCCTTGTGTAATGATAGGTAAATGTGCTGAGATGCAGAGATGTGTGCTCCTTTCTTTTTCAGAGACCACTGATGGGGTGACAGTGTGATGACACAGACACCAACCTGGGACTTAACAATTGGGGTTCAGTTTTCTAGTTTAAAGCTTTCTGAATAATCACTGAAGTTCATGTTAGTCTTTGGTGGGACTGAATGGTAGGCCACATGAGCGACAGTTTTTCATCTGTAAAATAGGAATAGCATGACATCCAGTCATCCAACAGTATGATGAGTCTGGTGTTTCATCCAGGAATTGCTAAGATGCAGTACTATGGCCATAGGAGTACTGAGAGGGGGAGATTAAACAAGGTAACAAACTGTTGTATTCAGTAAATGCTCCCATGCATATTAAATATAAAAATCAACTAGATTAATATATACATGTTGTCAGGATTATTTTGAAAAATGTTTTTTTCTGCAGAAAAATACTCAACTGAAGGAAAACAACTTACTGCAAAAGTATTTTGGTTTCTGTGATGTTTTCTTCATGAAGGGACCTTTGTTCCAAAAGGAGAATTTACTGTCTTCATCTGCCTGTGCAGCCCCTCGTGAGCTGGGAAAGGCCTCAGTTCAAGTTCAGGCTCTGTCTGATTCAGAGCAAGACTTTAAATCTTCTGTCTGCTTCCTAGGTGTTAGGTATAGAAACAGCTGCTGGCTTTTGTGGTTCTGACTCCAGTGGCATGGTAAGAAGAAATGACAGAACACTTTCACACTGTTCTTGAAATCAGGATTCTTGTCTTTTGTCTTCCATTGATGATGATTATGCTATTAAACAATTCAAATAGAGCTCATATTGAGCTGTAGTGTACCAACAGCAAAGTTTCTTTATTTGTTGTTCATTCCCGTTGTCACCTTTCAGGGTGTGCTGATGGTTGGTCCTCCTGGCACTGGGAAAACAATGCTAGCAAAAGCTGTTGCTACAGAATGTGGAACAACATTCTTCAATGTGTCTTCCTCTACACTGACGTCTAAATACAGAGGCGAGTCTGAGAAGCTGGTCCGCCTCTTGTTTGAAATGGTATGTCCTCGATGATGTGATCAGGGGATCACTAAGGTGAGAAAGGACATCACTCTTGGTTTCCTGCCCTTCCAGTAGCATGCTGGAAGCATGGAGTTCATTGAACTGTCACTCCCTCAACCAATTAAAAAAACGTAATTTCTGCGTTTCCACATGTGGTATGTTGTTGAGGATTAAGAAGTAAATGGTTCATTGCCCATGTTGAGGATCACGTTTTCAGACTCAATATGGAGTTACAACCTTGACAGAAATTCAGTACTTATTGGTTGTAGGATAACAAACCCATAGAAAGTAGATTTTAAATTGGAAGGGATTTGGAACTGTTCTTCTAGAAGCAATACATGTTTTAGTTCCATTTCTGTACTGAATGATGGTCACAAGCCTGTCAGTGAAGCTGTGGGTGCAGTCCATCATGTGGAGTATGTGAAGAACATGCCCATGTGGACCTATACTGAAGAGTCATTCACCTCTTTGGGATCCTGACTGCACTGTGTAATACTCTCGGTTAAAACCTGCCTCTGTGGAGATCAGCTGAGCCCCCTTCTGTCCCTTATGCTTACCCCTCACCAGCACAAAACATGGACATGAAAACTACCTGTATTGTGATTGTGTTCCTTTTCCCCTTTGCAAAACCGTTTGCTGAGGAGAGCCAGCCAACACCGAAAGACCCCTAACCTAAGGAGTACAATTTAAAGTGTATAAACTCCAGCATATGACAGACAGTTTGTAAATCAGGATCTTGGATTGTTTTCCTGTGGTAGGCAGGGAAAATATGTATGTAGTATGTGTGGCAGGACTGGGCTGTGGTCTGATGAGGGCCTGTTCTTGCTGCTGCAGCCTTAATGGTGATGTTTTCATTTGAACAAAGGCACGGTTTTATGCTCCAACAACAATCTTCATTGATGAGATAGATTCCATCTGCAGCCGCAGAGGCACATCCGACGAACACGAGGCCAGTCGCAGAGTCAAGTCAGAGCTGCTTGTGCAAATGGATGGTAACAAGTGCTTAGATCTGGGTTTGGGACTGGGGTGCTGGTTTTTTACAGGTGGGAATGTAAGAGCTTGAGCCATCTGGAAAACCTAGCTTATTGGATAGGGGAAAAATAGTGCAGAACTTGAGACTAGTGTATTTTTCCAGTGTTCAAAGGCAGATAACTGAAAAGGATGTTATGCTTTATGTTTTCTAAAATGGCTATTTTAATGGTGAATTGAAAACTCAAAGAGACACAGACTCAAGGAGGAGCAGATAATGGAGATTTCTGCAGGTTAATGCAGGGATTTTATTTGTATTCAGTTTAAACAAATTTCCCCCCTTTGCTAGAGTCTCCAACTGTGGAACCCCATTGTGAGATCTGGTTTTGCTGTACTCTGTGGTGGCAGCTAATATTACCCTTTTAAGTCAGATTTAATACCTGTTTTGTACAGGTGCACACAAGGAGGATAACCACCTGAGGAATATTGTATGGTGTAGAGGTTTGATAACCACTTTTATATTGCAGCTATTGTTTAACTACAGTTTAAAATGTTCTCAAATGTGCAGGTTCATTGTGGTAAACCCAGGGTAGGAAGCCTTTTGCCCCAAAGTGTTAATTTCTTTGCAGTCCTCATTTGGTAAGCTGAGGAGTGATTCCTATTTCTTCTATGACGAGATTTGACAGAGATAGCACTGTCAGTGGGACTAGTAGGGCTACACTCACATATGGCTGTGTTATTAGTGCTGTCAAAGAAAAGCCTCCCCTGACTCAGCAGAAGAATGAACTGTCCCTCTCTCTGTGATAATTATGGTCTTGTGTCACCTAAGCTATGGGAAGTTTGGAAAGGACTAAATAAAGCTGTTGCTTAACTTTGTCCAGGCTTTGAAATGTTTGTGCAGTGTTTCTTAGCAAACACCTCAATCAATAAGAACTTTGGAGTGAAATTGCTCTGACCTGTTGTGCTTGCAGGGGTAGGTGGTGCTCTGGAAAATGATGACCCTTCCAAGATGGTTATGGTATTATCTGCTACAAATTTTCCTTGGGATATTGATGAAGCTCTCCGACGGAGACTGGAGAAGAGGATTTATATACCTTTGCCCACAGGTATGTTTGGTACAACCATTTTCCTTTCAAATTGTCTTTGCAAGACAAATTTAGGATTACTGCAAGACTGTTTGGTTTGTGAGGAATCTTGATGGTTTTGTGATGAGCAGTGAAATTCAGGGGTTAACTGTTTGTCTGGGTTGCTTTATTTTTAAAGAGAGTGAGAGAAAGAAAAAAAATACTACTTGCTTGGGGGCTTAAAAACAAAGAGTTGAGGCATTTCATTGCAAGTCACTGTTGGGTTCATATATTTTGAAAGAGTTAGTTTTAATGAGCCTGGAATTATTTTAATGTTTAACAGTCAGTCCTTGAGTGATCATCAAAGGCAGCCTTTGGACATGTTCACAAATATTGCAAATGCACTCCATGCCCTTGCAGACAAATGCAAAGAAGTGGATCCATGAATTTTCACTTACAGGCTTAGTTCATTGCAAATCACTGCTTGCTCACCTTTATTACTGTGCTTTGAGTCATTCAGAATGTAGCAGACTGATTGCTTTCCTGCCCTAGGATGTCTTGCCTTGCATTGTCTTTCCTAGCTGTCAATCACCTGTCCTATTAATTTTGAGATTCCTATCACTTGAAGTTTGCATATCTTCTTTTCTTCTTGGTACAGTGGACGCCTCATCTGCCTGCATAAGCACTCAAGATAACAAGATGCGTGTTTGCCATGACAGCGGTTGCAATTGAGTTTAGCAGGTCTAAGGACACTTAATAGTTGTACAGCTTGTCTTCACAGCTTACAGGCAGTAACAGCTCCTTACAGGATGCCTGTCTTTATGACCAATTAGTTTAAAATCCTATCAGCTCTTCCTCTTGTTTCTAATTAAACCAGATTGATTTTGACACAGTGTATTACACCCTGGACAACGTAAGAGATGTGATTCGGTTTTATTTCCAATCTTAGGTTCTGTTGCATTCTATTCTGTAAATAAGAATGTCATACTGTTCTGTGCAGGTCTGAGTGATGCATTTATAATTGTGCTGTGTGACTGGATGTGGTCAGGCATTTTAATTGAAAAAGTGATATGATATGTCATAGATACACCTGTGTATTGTGGAATTTGATGCACGTATATATTCTGTAGTGTTTTGTTTTCAAAATACTGCAAAGGCTTGCTTAGCCTCATAGCAACGACTAGAAGATGTTCTCTGATGCAGGACACCCTCTGCAGGTATGCAGTACGTACACTGTGCTCTGTAAATAATAAATCCCCATTTTATTGTTAGTGCCAGTTGTATGTGATGGATAGCTCTATGCTCTTGACGGTTCTGCAAAGCACACAAAACCAGAAGCTTTAGACAAGCTTTCTGTTTTCTTTGATATTTCCCTCCCCTGCCCCAAAATGAAAAAGAAATAATAATTAGGGACATCAATAAATAAAACATAATGTATTTTATTGGACATTTCCTTAAAACTTTTAGCCTTTCCTACTGCTAGTTCTTCTGTTGTGGTTGTCCTTTTTTCTAGGTCATAAAAATTGGTTACTTGGGGAATAAAGATGCTGAGCTGAGGTATTTTTTCTGTACAGTAAAAGCCAGGAAACATTCGTCCTCTTCTTTTACCACCCTTGTGCAGAGTAACACTGAGGCCTAAGCTATCAAGTATGAATTCCCTCTTATAAGCTTAGGCTGCTTGACATATGTACCCAAATGCATATATGCACATGCCCTTTGCAAGAAAAATGATTAATTGGCTGGGTAAATGCTCATTTACACAGCTGGTTATTACTGTATGCACACTATGTCTGCGTATGAAAGTGGGATACCAAGACTTTTGTATTGTAAATATATTAATATGTGTTTACTGTATTAATGTGTTTGTCTTCTATTAGGCTTCAACAGCTTTTTTGGGTCCCAGCAGAGTAAAGTGCTTAAACATATGCTTAAAGTTCAGCTTATTGTTAAGGGGTTTTTGCTTCTGAAGCTCTGTTAATAGAATCATTGTGGTTCTAATGACACTGTATGAATAATATGCAATCAAGCCCTTGAACAGTGAGTGAATTCAAAGGGGTGTGAGAAGAAGCAGACATTTGTAGGATTGTTCTTTTGTGCTTCTGGGTATTATGTGACCAAATACTTTATCACCTGAGACATAACAGACACTTTTACTGACATATGACTTTGCCAAATGTCTCTAGACCATGCTGTTTTAATATACTGCATTTAACCATAGACTTTACTATGTCTTGGTTTCTCTCTTTTCTTTTCTTACATTTAACTCTTTTATTTGTACTTTTCATTGAAGAATTTAAATTGTTTATAACTTTTTTAAATGTAACTCTTGCAAGTTTTCAAACAAGTATTTTTATGTTCTAGCAAAAGGCAGAGCAGAACTACTTAAGATTAATCTTCGAGAAGTAGAACTGGATCCTGATATCAGCCTTGAAGAAATTGCTGAGAAGATTGAAGGCTATTCTGGTGCTGACATCACTAATGTTTGCAGGTAGCTCATTCCCCATAATTTGTAACTGAAACTGCATGGAAAGTCATCATTTGCATTATATGATTAAAGGCAATACCTTCAACAGCTGAAACCATGCTAACAATGTCTGTGTTTGAGGCCCAAATCTATTTACTGGAACCATGTATTACTGCCATGTGGAGTGGTCTAAAGACCATAGAGTCTTTCTGTAAGGTGTGGTTTTCTTGGATCTGAAGAGAAAAAAATTATCTGAGCAAATCTCATGTTACTGTTGGCTGAATTTACTGTAGTTGTCTGCATTTGTTAATGTAGTGCAAAACGGGCTTGGATTTTTATTTTTGTTAAAATCACATTAGTTTAAGAGCTGGAATTTTGTGACGCAAAAAATTCCTTTCACAGAGTACTTCTCTGGGGCTTCTATGTCCTGTATGTTTGGACAGCCCCCAGTGCAGCACAGTCTTGGTGTCTGCCTGAATCTTATAGGTGCAAGGGTGATACAGATAGTTTATAACATTGGTATTTAATTTATTTCCATCCTGTTCTCACAGTTTGTTTCATTTTTGACGAATGAGTCTTTTCTGACGAAGGATAGATATTTGAAGTAAATTATCAGAAGGAAGTCTATGTCCTTTAAAAGCCAGGTCAAGAGAAACTGATCCTATAAGACCATGGCTTGCGAATTTTTTTTTTTCCCCTGCTGCTTTTCTGAAAATGTGAAATCACTCCATGGTTTTGAAAACTTGTGACTACTTGTCACAAAGTAGTAAAATTACCTGTTCTCCCTAAGGCCTGTGTTATCCCTTGCTGGGAAAAACCTGGGGAAAAAGAAAATGTAATTTCAGACTGCCTCTGGACCATGGTGTGAGGAAATGAGCAGTGTTCTCCATGCCAGTGGACCGTGCTGGCAGCATCCGAGCTGGGGAGAAGTCGTGGAGCAGGCAGAGCATGAGAAGCCACAGGCACCGATGGCCTCAGCACTGCAGGGCACGTGATGCTGTGTCTGATGCCTCCTGCTCTGCTCTTCACAGATTCAGGTGCTGTGGGTGAGCAGGCAACTGAACTGGGCTGCGCTCTGAACACTTGGGTCCTTTGGGGTTACACTGTGGGGAGAAGATTGAAATCTAAAAGGAATGGGGTGTGAAAATCCAGACTACTTTAAAAAAAAAAAAGTCTTTGAATGCAGTTCATCTCCCAGTCTGCCCTTTCCTCCTCTGAAGTTGTAAAATTTCATCTCTATGAATCATTGTAAAAGGTTTTCAGTTTTATAGTTTTAATTATCTCTGCACATTTACCATATGCTTAAATGGGTTCTGGTGCCAAAGCATTCTTTATGTTGAATTAATGTAGTGATCTGGGAACATGGAAGCTAAGAAAGATGTGAGCCACATCCTCTATGGTAAATAGATGCTGTCTTAAGTGTTCCTGCCAGTGGTTTCTAGCAAGAGAATACAATCAAAATTCATAGACTTACAGCACACGCTCCTAGCAATTAGCTCCCATACATTGTCCTGTATTTGCAGGGATGCATCTTTAATGGCAATGAGACGACGTATTAACGGCTTAACTCCAGAAGAGATTCGTGCACTTTCTAAAGAGGAGCTTCAGATGCCGGTTACCAAGGGGGACTTTGAGCTGGCTCTGAAGAAAATCTCCAAATCTGTTTCTGCTGCAGACCTGGAGAAGTATGAGAAATGGATGGCGGAGTTTGGATCTGCTTAATTTCAGTGACAGTTTTCCTTTG
This sequence comes from Margarornis squamiger, assembly GCA_035222235.1. Taxonomy (NCBI): domain Eukaryota; kingdom Metazoa; phylum Chordata; class Aves; order Passeriformes; family Furnariidae; genus Margarornis; species Margarornis squamiger. The sequence continues at coordinate 48,520,452 of JAWWTY010000001.1, read as the reverse complement.
CTGGAGTTTTGTGGCTTTTGTTGTTCTCACTTGCAAAATGAGTTAGAAATCTTTTTAAAGGTTTAATAAAAGGTCTGCCTCTGCCCTCATCCCGCCCCCTTCTGGTGACAGGATCTTTTAAACTATTTGCCTTTAAAGGGAATGAACACAATAATGACTTGATATTGTAATATATATTTTATCTCTGAAACAGTTAAATAAGACAAACAGGAAGGGAAAAATCATAATTGTGGGAGTAATCTTTTTATTTTTCAAATGAGGAGCAGTTACTTAACTTCCTCATAGTCATCTTTAATGGCTGGAATCAGTAAATCAGCTGGGGGATGTGACTCCAGAGAAACAGGCAAGGGCTCGCTATACCCCCTGCTATTACATGCTACATTTTTGTTGAGCTGCTTCTGCCTCCTTGAATGTGGCATCCAAGTTACTATTCTCTTTCTCTGTGCTCGGATATTCAGAGCAAAGCCTGTGGATTAAATGGCATTACACAGAGGAAGTGAGAATCAATTTTCCATTAAGACGTGGGCTTGGCTCTCCTCTCATGTACACCTGTTTGGAACTGGTATCACTTCAGACTGTATCGGTTTTACCTGTGATGACTTCTGATGGAACTGAGAGCAAAAGAAAAAGGCATTGATGGCTCTCAGTCTGGTTTATACTTGATCTCTGAACATAGTTTGAACCTGTTTGACCAGAAGGCACTTTGACTTAGGTTATAACTTGCACTTTTATGCTTATATATCATCCTATGCTTTGTCTGTGCTGTCTAAATGTGATTGTTATTATTATTGTTATTATTATTATTTTAATACTAAGAGTTTAATACAGTAAAGGCATTAATATCAAGTCTGTATTTAAAACTCAAGACTGTCCTTAAACACGTGGCTGTGAACTTCCACTTCTGATTAGATATGAACTCTTTCCTAGCTTTACTAGGCAATGGAACTTGTACCTGTTTATGTTGTAGAACTGTTCATGTCTCATTTTTTTTAATGAAGATTCCTTAAAAATGTATAAATATTACTGATTTTGTAATATTTAAAGATAATCTATGATCTCATTTGTGTTCTTAACTGTTTTTTCCCTTTCCTCATACAAGTGCAAGAATGAGAAGGGTTGACTTATAAATTCTAACATGAGAAATTTTCTCTAGAGTCCTGTCACACTAACTGTATGAGCTTTTCACAGACATAGGCTGTGGTAGGAATGTGAAGGAATGGTCAAATGACCACATTTACAGAGGAATATGCAAGCTGTCAAATTTTTGTTGAATTTATGAGCTAGGCCTGAAGTATCTTGGTGTGCAGTTTGGTAGGTATTCTGTCCTTCGTCTCTCTGCTGATACTCTTAGTGGTGTAGACAGATGTGATTAACTGGAGTAAGAAACAGGAGCACCTCCTCTTGAATGGGAGTATGTCCTTATTTGCTGCTTTTTGCTGGTTCTTGGAAGTTCCCGATCATGTCATATATTCAGCACACTGGTCTCTTGGGCCATGACATGTGAACCACTAAGGCAAAAACCTTAGATCACATACTTACGTATTTTGCTCGGGGAAGCAGTGGAATCACCATCCCTGGAAGTCTTTAAAAGACATATGGAAGTGGCACTTGGGGACATGGCTTAGCTGTAAACATGTCAATGCTGGGTTAAAGGTTGAACTCAATGATCTTAAAGGTCTTTTCCAACCTTTATGATTCTATGATTCCTCCCAGGGAATAACTGGACCTTTATAGAGCTAAAGCTTCGAAAACATTACTGTGGTCTGTCATTTCTTCCTTACTGAAGTTGTGGGCTGAAGCGGTTTTTCTTTGTTTATTTTACTGCAGTAGAAATTAGTAAAGCTACACAAATCTTTTGTGGGCAATGCCAGATTAGCACTACAGGGTCTCTCACTAGAGAGGTCATTGCTGCCCAAGGAGCTTAGTCTACACAATCAAGATGTAGAATTAGACATGAATGCCAGTAACCAACTCTGTTCGGCTGCCTGACAGCAGTGCTGGGATTCAGCAGTTGCTGCTTAGTGGGGTCTGAGTACCAGTTTGCTCAGTTTCACATTGCAAGCAGCAGTGACCTTCCTACTGATGAAAGCACAATGCTTGGCAAGAATGTAGGTCCCTAGCTCTTTGATGAACCTTCTACCTTAAGGCATTAAACTTCCCTCTTGGCTGTTAAGCAAAATTCACTCTACTGAACATTCCCTTTAGTAGGAGTTATTCAGGTGCTAGTCTTTTTCTCTAAATACTCCAGATATGTTTTTCCTGAACAGGTCCATTCATCTTTTACAGCTGCAGAACAGTAAAGTGAAAGTTTTCAGGCAGCAGATGTTTATGATGGTTGTGCCCCCATTACAGCCGTGACTTGGGCCCTGTTAGATCAGGCACCTCAGAAGACCAAGACCATCCTTTCCCTGCTGAGACCTTCCAGGATAGGGATCTGGCCCTGTGTGCTGACTTTTACATCTTTACCAAGTCATGCTGGCACACTCAAGCACTAGGTGGGCTTGGAGACTGGATTATTAACTTGAGGGGAGCCAGCAGTGGGGTGCAGCAAGGAGCAACCAGTCCCACTGGTGGGAACCCTTGCGTAAGGATGTTGGATTCCTCAAAGAGCAATGTATGAGCATATCACATCCTGCTGTGACAGCATGTTCAGTCTGTGTCTGTATGTGTGCGAAGATAATGCGCACACGTATGGATGCATATATATACACACACACACACACGCACAGTATGTGGTGCTTCAGTAGTTGTACCTAAATTACATAAAAACCCATGTTTTCAAGATGTGTTTACATGTTTTCTAAACATCTGTGAAGGCCCTCAGGGGTGGCACTGTTAATTTTTGTACAATATGCAATCTGGTTGTATGAAGTAATAAATGTATGTGTAGAGTCTGTCTTGCTTGAGTGAGGCTATGAGTGCTTTGCTGGTAACTTTTTCCAAAGGCTGCCATACAATGCAGATCTCTTCAGAATGTCATGGTGCTCTTGGATTCACCAAAGTCCTGGATGGAGAGCAGTTAAAGCATAGTCTGGGTTTTTTCAGACAATGCTGTCAGCAGTGCTTTCTCTCTTAAACTGGTCTTTTGTTGCCACAAGCTATAAAATAGACAATGCTCCAATGCCCAGCACATGCAAGGAGGGTGGGGGAGAGGAGAGCAGAGGCCCCAGCAGATGTTCAGTGTTAGCACCTGATTCAGACCTCACAGAGCTGGGCAGACTTTTTTATTACTTGCCCCTGGGCTGGAAGTATAATCAGTCTCCAGAGAAGCTGTATCATCATCTGCTTGCTAACCAGGAGACTTTCAAGAGCAAAACTTCTATTAGGAAGAAGCTTTCAAACTTGGAAAGAGACCCCGTGTCTTCTGGGACTGAGTTGATTATTTGAATTTTCTCACCAACTTCCTTATGAAAGAATGTGTAGTTTCCAGTGTTTCATAATGCCTCAGACATGAAAGAGCGAGCAAGGGAAATGCTGATCAGGGGATTTCGGGAGAGGTCAAATCTTTGCATAGAAAGTTCAGCTCACCCCAGTTTAAAAGAGACTGAAATAGCAAAGGTGCACTGACTTGTTCTGATCATGGGAAAGATGAAAGAGCTTGTGTGCTATAAAGAAGTCCTCCATCAAATGAGCAAAGACTTCACAATGCAATCCAGGCATGAGGAGGTGGAAACAGCAGAAGAAATAGTGAATTTTTTTTTGTTCTGTTGTTGGAATAAGCCACCCTGAATCAGATTGTGGATTGAGATTGCTTTCAGATCTGTAGTGACAGATAAGTACATGATGCACATGCAGGTGACACTGTGCTGCCAGGGAGCAAACAGGGAGCCTGGGAGTGCCAGAGCTGCACACTGGTGTATAGTGAGTGTTAGCACTGTGGGGGCAGCCATGCCCAGTCGAAATGAGCTGCCCACCCAACAATGCTGTAGGTGCAGAGTGGAGCCAAGCCAGGCAGGAGCAGTCTCAGTAGCCCTCTGATGCAAGAAAGCAGACTGTGTAAAAAGCCACCCATGCTGATGATAGCAAAGACAGAGACATGCTGCAGTTCAGAGAATGTGGCACACATTTTTTTCGCTGTCCACATTAAGTGTTTCACGAGAGTGCTGTGCGAAAGCTCAGCTGTGGCTGTCGATGCCTCGGTCACCTATATTTGAAGCCTGGCTGCCACACAAGCCATAGCTAACAGAGCTGCTGCAGCAGGTGATGTTCCCGTATCCCACAGCACAGGGACATGTGACCCTCTCTGCCTTCTAAGCCAGCCTGGTTTTGTATGCTGGTTGTGATCTGTTCTTGTGACCCACTTACTGCATACATGGTGGTTCAGTACCTCTAATAGAGCAGCTTCTTTTGTACAATACAGAGCTGTCTTTTGATCAGCTAAAGCTCCATGCTTCTACACATGTCTGCACCTAGGTGTCTTGGAAAGGTTCAGGCAATTTTCCTCCTCTTTAGAAGGCCACAACTAGCATTAATAGCAGGTGGGATGAAATGTCTTGGCTAGCCTCGTTGCACAATGCAAGAAAACTTAACAGCCAAGGAGGTGCCACAAGGAAAGTTCTGGCTTTGTTATGAAGAGGCAAAGTTTGGGGACGTTCCCATTCCTATTGCACAGGCAGAGTTAGGGTTGTATCATGCCCAAGCTCTGTTTTCTGGCTTTTGTGTATTTGTGATCGCTTTATTGTAGTAGGAACATATTTGTCTGAGTTCAGAGGAGGTCATAGGGTATTTGTTCAATGTCTGAGTTAGGATTTAAGAGAACCTGTGATTTGGTTGGTATCTGAAGCTGGTGAGCCCATTCCCAGCTTACTTACTTTTGGAGAAAAGCATCATGATTCTTTCTGTCTGGTTGTACAGTAAGAAGTGTAGCTTTGTGAAAAGTCACTTAAATGTAATATTTAGAATATTTGTTTGACAAAGAGAGAAATTCTTACTGCCAGTTTGCAGCTGTGTTGCTCTCATAAGGAGCCCTTTCCATATGTTGTTCAACTGATGTGAAAGAAACTGTTTTGGAAGAAAGAGTTTTTTGAACTTGACTTTGGAGAGAAAGAAAGGTAGAAAAATATTTGCCTAGAGGAAGATCCCAGAGTACCCAAGACACCGAGAGCTGAAATTTCTTCTTTTTGTGGCTTTCCTTTTTGTCTAGCATTTGCACTGCTGGGTTGTGCTTTCTGGTTCCAATTTATTTTGAAATAATTACCATTGTTTATCCATCTCTCAGGCAGCCTTTGCAGATGATTTGGTTCCACAGAGCCCTCTTTTGCTTGGCGGTTGGTATTCATGCACAGCATGTTGTGTGACATCTAATTGAAGGGGCTGATGGCATGAGATCTTCCTTGTGAAGTAAAGGTCACCCAAATGGTGAAGGTGAGAGGAACTGCACTGCATACCAATTGGACTTACAGTAACAGAATCCATAGCAACTCTACACAGACCTTATAAATACAACTGAGAATAAAAAGGGACTAACCTTAGGGAGATGCTGGCAACACCGCAATATGCATGTTGATAAAAATGGGGGCCTTTGCATGTTTGTCAGTGAGAATGTGTGTAAGGGAGTGGAAGTGGCTCTGTGAACAAAGGAAGCCAACTGCAGGCACTGCCAACAGGTTTCATTACCCAGCCTTGCTACTTGAAAACATGACAGTGTCCAGGGCCGCTTTGTTATGGCTGCTACCAAAGCTGCTTTTTAGACAATCAAATTGCACTTTATAATAGCTTGCTGCCTAAGTTGAAATGTCTTCAGACTTTGGCTTGTGCTGGGACTGGAGTGTGTTTGGAAGGCTGGAAGAATAAGGGAATGTTAGTAATGGTGTGTTTCTGTAGGGTCCTGGGTCTTTGTTGTGCTGGGTAGCATTTGAGTGTGCAAGAAGAGATGATGCAAAGGCTTCTGGGGAGCTGAGATGGTAGAAGGATGAGGAGAGAGGTAGAAGGTCCTGGAGTCAGCAGAGAGGAGACAAAACTGTCCCTCTGACTCAGTTCCTGATCCTAAAGCAGACAATAGTAGTTTTCAGTTGCTTTTGATTTGCATCCCCCTAATATTTTTATGTTCTAAGGCTGATAATCCCTGTATTGTGAGTTAAAGAGAACAACTTTGTTTTTCTTAAATACCCTCTGCAGACCCTTATAGGTGCTCCTGTGGTCTCCAGATGGTTGTTTGAAAAGCATTGAGCCGTGTCTAAGCTTGCCTGAGTTTCTTATGGAAGGGACTCTATAATGGATGCTGTTGATTTTATTTTCTTATTTTTCATTTGCTCAGAAAGATGAAGCTCAGTGAATGTGAGGTGCTTCTGGGGAGTTTATTTACAGTGGGTTTTTTTCTGTGCAGATTAGCATTTCATCAGCATATGCCACAGCCATTTAAAATAAATATTTGGCTTTCCTTAATTTATGCTTGTGTAGAAAGGTCCCCAAGTATGCATATCTATCCCTCTGTTGTATCTAATTAGACATTTCTACCGTGGTGCTGGGGGACCAGTCTCTTTCCCCCTCGCTGAGGAGCCGAGAGCTGTGATTCATGTGCTCCTGCCCTTGGTGGATCCACATGCCTGGGCTCTAGGGGAGGGAGGCAGGCAGTTGGCCCCTTCTCTGGTGGGGCTGCCAGCCACACACGGCAGCACTGCCAGGTCATCCTCCCTCTCTAGACCATGAGAATTTAGATTTATTTAAAATGGGAACTGCCCAGCTTGAGCAAATGCTTGGCACCCAGTCCAGGATCACCTCCTTCACCCGCCAAGGCAGCTGTGCTTTTGCAAAACACAACTCTGAGTAAAGACTGCGAGCAAAATCCATCAGCTCGGGAGATGCTTGTGAGGAGGGAGTGGGATGGGATGCTGAGTTGCCACCCTGTGCACCCACCTGTGCTGGGCAAGGGAGAGGGGATAGCACTCCCCCAGGCATGCAATATGGATGTGGAAGGGAGAAGAGCAGGAAACTTATTTTAATAGAAAGGAACAAATGAAGAGCAAATCAGTTTTAAGATGGAGTGGAGCCTGCTGCAGCTAGTGACCCAGGAGGCCTTTTCCAGCTCTGTGGCATGTGCAGATGTTTTGTATTCTCACAGATGATTTGGAACTCGTTTCCAATCTAAGTTCACACTTGATTTGTATCCATCTGATCTTGTGCTAATGTCATCGTCTAACAAATATTTCTTACTCCCTGATACTTATCCTACATCCCTGAATGAATGAGTAGAATCACCATATAAAGCAACACTTTTTTTGTGCTTTGTTGTACTGTATATGTTCCTTCAGTCTCTTGAGCCAGACCCTCTTCAGCAGCCTTTCTTTACAACTGAGCCTGTTGTTTATTTGACACAGATCACCAGAAGTGGACCTGGTGAGTCCATAACCTGCACACAGCAAGTTGCCCAGTAAGGCAAAGAAAAAAGGAAATTACTGTCATAGTATCTTACTGTAATCAAACAAATAAAATGAGTATTTGGTTTTATGATCTACAGGAGGGCAGGAGACTTAAGTATATTATTATTGCACAGCAAGCAGGGCTCACTAGATAACTGAGACATTGGTAGGCAGTGGGTTACACAGGGGAGTGGGGAAAGATGCAGGGGTTCTCCAGGCAGTGCCAAGAGAAAAGATTTGTATATTTTGTTTTCAGGGGCTGCAACGAGGTGCACCCACGCAGTTTGAGACCACAGGATTTCTGGGTCTGTATGCTACCCAGACAAAGGGGAAGAAAAGATTTGGGACCAGCAAACTCACTCCAGGCATAGCACAGCCACCAGTAACCAGGGATGAATGTGAGTGTGGAGTGAGAGGAGGGATCACAACTACCTTCTGCTGGTCTCCCTGCCTCTGCCTTTCTCCTGTGTGTGCACAGAGCCCAGACACTCACACTCAGGTACCCACTGCTGTGAGCACCCAGTTACTCTGTGCAGAACCCTGCTAGTACAGGATACTCCAGTGCATGCTCCTTGCTCTTGAGCTCTCCAGAAGCAAAACCAAACTGCAGCCTCCCAAAGGGAGCTGTTAAGCACTTGGCATCAGAAACCCTATTATGCAAAAAATGAACCTGCTTAGACTGAGTCTGTTCAAGAAATTCCCTTCATATCTGGTGGCAGCTGTACAGCCAAGGTAGGAATAAAGATATTGCACTTCTGCTCCTCAGTGATGGGGCTGTTTTGCAGTTTTTCTGTCATGATGGTCTGCTGGGGGTGTGTGTGAGTGTGCCAGCAACCCACAGTGGCTGGCTGTAGGCCATAGCTTTTCTGCAGAGGGTTTGGGGGCCCCAGGACGGTGAAGGCTTTGTCTCCCCTTAGATACCCAGCAACTCTGCTTCTCAAAGACTTCTTCCAACTAGAGGTATTTTATACCTTGTTTCAGCTCTCAGTCCTTCTGATAGAAGTTGATTGCAGACTGCCTGGCCAGTATGTTCCCCTAATGGTGCAGTGTAGTCTTAGGAAGACAAAAACATTGTCACACTTAAGAAAAAAATGCCTGGACAGATTAGGTAAAGTACAGGAACAAGCTTGTGTCTGAACCCACCTGAAAAGAGCCCATCACACAGCTTCCCAAGTGGGAGTCACACTTAAGCTTGAGATGGTGTTGAACACATTCAGGGAAGGACTGTGGAATAGGATAAATAAGAGATTGGTGGTAGGAATTCCTGCTGCTGGAGCTATTCTTGGGATGATGATGCAGCTGCCCAATTAAGAATCCTTGGCTGTATTAAGGGGATTAGTTTGGAGCATCTCTTGCCCAAGTGCAGATATTTGTGTCTGAGCTGGTCACCCAGACTTCCTGTAGAATGGATGGAGAGAAAATGGCAAGTTTAGGATGATGAGAATTCTCTGACACATCTGAGATGCCTTCTCCAGGATCAGATGAATAGTGCCTCCAGAGCACCATTTATTACACAGGGAGTCAAGGAGAAGCAGTCTAACTATGAACTTCAGGTGAGAAGAACCTCTCCGACTTGGCCTGTATCTCCTCAGTGCCCCTTGCCCTCAGTGTCCCACCAGAATTGCAGCCTGGCAATTGCCTACCTTCAGATGTGCCATGGTCCCTCAATGTCTTGGGTGCAGATATGCACCCTTGACACCCTGGTATCGAAGTCAATCCCAAGCTCAGTCTCAATGCAGTTCTCCTTTGCAGACAGCTAAACCCTCCCTCCCCTTGCTCCTTGGAAGGCCCCTGGTTTTAGTTTTTCCCAAACCAAGGTTAGTCCAGCCTGGCCATATGGGAGCAGCACACTCAAAGTAGTGAGACTGAGTTGGTGGCATGGAAATGTTGAGGCTGTGCATCTTCATCCTGGCCCCTCCTGGCAAGCACCCTGAGCAGGGGGAGATGGGACAGGACAGGGACTTTTTTCCAGGAGAGCCGTAGGTACTGGTTCTAGTTAGGCAGGATCTGCCAGGAGACAGCAGAGGGGATCCTTCCTTTAGCAAGAGAGAGGAAGGAAGGAATTTGGGAGTTACCAGGGACCTAAAGAAGGCCAAACTTCCAGAATTCAGACTGTTATACAGATACTTCCTTTCATAATTTCTGCCCAACAGTTGCCAGTGGATCTCCACTGGAAGGTGTGTGATACATCCCAGCTTTTGCCGTGCCTCTGAGTGATTCCTAAACATGGACATGGTCTGGCCAGGGTCAGCAAGTGGCTTTCTGATAGTACTAGGCTAGGAGAGGTACTAAGAGATAGATGCTGCCCGTGAGTGCTCCTTTCTTAACAAAACCTACCAACAAATCTCCCCTCAGGAGGGGAGGACAAGGGAGAAGGGGGTTGGAAAGAGGTGTTTCTTTGCCATGTGCTTTGTGTTATAAATCTGCCCTGTATAGCTTCTTCTGGTTGCCTGTGGGGCTGGGAAGCCTTTTTTCTCTCTCTGATACAAAACTTTTGTCTCCTTCCTCTCAAGCTGTGAAATTTTTTCAGGATATAGACAAACTGCACTTGTGCTCCAACCAGCATAAAAATCACTTAGGTTCTTGTGTTCTCATTCAAGCTGGTGCACTTGAGGTGATGCATGAAAACAGCCAGGACTCCCCATCCTTCACGGTGGGGTCAGGCTCGTGTCAATGTGGATTTACCCTGCATAGGGCTGAGAGTGCTCCTGGGGAAGGTGATTGGCAGTACTGTTACTTACACGAAATGCATTAAAGGGAGATGGTGAGTGTCCTCTGATGGTGCTCTGTGCTCTAAGACATCAGACTCATAGTTATATGGCTTTGGTGGTTAAGTCATGGTTTCCGACAGCTGTGAGTTTTGCCAACATGATAAAACCAAAACCTCAGATCTGGATTGCAGAAGACCTCAAATGCCCTCACCTTCTCATCCTGCTATAGAAGGTTGTGCGTTGCAGCTGGGGTAAGGAAATTCACCCCAGACCTCACCCTGCTTCTGCAGAGTGTTGGTTGCCCTCTTGTCTCAGATTTTTGTCTCTTAGAAGAGCTTTGAAGCTGATTCAGAAGAGGGCTTGAAGCAGTGGGAGCCCTCAGTGAGGACTGCCCATCCTGTGTCACTCAAGCCCATGCCATGAATGAGATGGCCAAGAGTCCATTGCTGGCTGGGCCTGCTATTTGCCACACACTTTGAGGAGAAAGGGAAGCACCAAGAAAATGCTGTCACTGCCAGATAACAGGCAGTTGGAGGCATGAGGCAGATGAAAGACTGTCACTTTGCTGGGGATCAGAAATCTTTCAGAGTCTCCTCTTGGACTGCATGCTTCTTGCCTGGCTGCCTGCTCCCACCCATCTGCTCTTTGGTGGGAGAAGGCACAAACCCAGAAACCTTACTCTTCTCAAGAGAAGGGAATGGAGAACTCCTTTACAGGAATGTTGCTCTGGACATTGATCTTTCTGTGGGCACAGCATCTCTTCAGAGACCTGCGTTGTGCGAGGTGCTGGCCAGGCATGCAGGAATGACAACCACAGCCTGAACAAGAAACCAGGGACAGCAGTGAGACAAGTGAAGATGGGGAAAGGAGGCAAGGACAGTGGTGGGAGACCCATCATGGAGGCGGCCAGGGTATACTGATGGTTTGTTGCTGTCCCTGATGCTCATTAGGAGACCTATAGATGGTGTTTTCCAAGAGGCTGAGATCAAACACAGCCTTTGCTGAAGGAAGCTGTCCAGACCACTGGATGCTGTCCAGACCACGGGGTGGCTTGTAGTTTGGCCAGGCAGCTCCCAGACCCAACTGGGTTCCTGTGGAGCATGGGCAGTGGGGAGAGGGAGGGCTTTGCCTGTTCTGTGTGAAGACAGGGCTGTTACTATTTGCATTTGCACCCAAAGAGAGATGGCAATGCATCTCCCGTTTTGGCTTCCTGAAGGATTTCTACTCTGACCAGGATTTCCCAGCTGCTGTTTCTACATGGCACAGAGCTGGACTGTTTGTGTCTCCAGGAAGCTCTGCTCTTCACATTCAGTTTTATCTTGACCCAAGTGCATTTTTTCCTTAAGAATGCATTTAGCATGCCATGAAACAAATGTTTCAGTATCTCCTTCAGTCTCTAAGCACTCAAGCACTCATTTACATTTCAGCCTTGATTTTTATTTAAGTCTCAGAGTTTTCCATGAAATTTTCCTGTAAAGAGAGGAATATGCAAGTATTGAGTCTGTGGTACACACTTGCTCAGCCAGCACAAATCCCTCAAAGAAGGTTTTATATGCCATGTATATGGAACTTAGAACCCCTTTGATTTAGGGTTCCTTGGGATGTGGTTCTTGCACTGTACTGATAAATACTGAAATTTCTTAAGCAGAGACTGCAGAGCACAAGAGCTCAGATGGAAGGGATTCAGAGTCCTGCTGAGCTTTGAATTCTTGAAGACCACTTGACTTCTCGAGCCGGCAGAAACCTCCCAAATGCAGCCATCTGTGGAACTGTGTCCTTTAAGAGAGCAAGAAATTACTGTGGAAAGAAAGAGTTCAAACTGCTTTCAAGATTCATAAGACCTCTGAGGAAGTTTTAAGAGCTAGAATAGCTCAATAGTTGCTTTACATGCCTAGCAGCTTTCCATTTGTTCATCTAGAAGCTATAGCTGGGGGCTGGATGCAGTTCCCATCCTTGGGGCTGGGTTCAGGGCATGCGGCTCTTGCTCAGAGCAGCTTCAGCTTTAAAGCCACTGCAAAAGTTTGTGTACAAAGTGCTGACTGCAAGCATTCATCATGAGGAAAACTAAGAGGAATGTGATGTGCCAGGCTTGTTTAGAAACCGCAGATGATTTACAAAGTGAGCTTAATTGGAAGTTTCTCTTTGCGGCTTTCTGACGTGTTATTTTTCTGATGCAGACGTGTAGGAGCCTTTAAAAAGGTCCATGTTTACTAATGAGGAGTTGCGTATTTTGGGATATATTTATTAACTTGACGTGTGCAGGATGAGGAAATGACTCGAGCAGCAAAAGCAGTGCAGGGAAGGGTCTGGGTGTCTCAGGGCATCACCAGCTGACCATGGGGGGCCAAGATACTACTCTCTGGATGGAAAAAAGGGCTGGTTGTCCTCAACCCCTGGGCATCTGTCCCCAGTCCTGGCACTGCAGTCAAGAGAACATGGGGCACATGAAAGCCTCTGGAGAAAGACAGTAAGAGACAGAAGAGGTGCAAAGAAACATAGCCTGTGGAGGAAGGTGCTCAGAATGAGGACACTTCCAGTGCTGAAACACCCTGTGGGTGAAGAAACTTTTTCTAATATCCAACCTAAACCTCCTCTGACACAACTTCAGGCCATTCCCTTGGGTCCTTTCACTGGGCACCACAGAGAAGAGATCAGTGCCTGCCCCTCCCCTTCCCCTCACCAGAAAGTTGCAGACTGCAGTGAGGTCTCCCCTCAGTCTCCTCTTCTCCAGGATGAACAGACCAAGTGCCCTCAGCCACTTGGCATATGGTTTCCCCTCCAGGCCCTTCATCATCTTTGTTGCCCTTCCTTTGGACACTCTAACAACTTAATATCTTTCTTATATTGCAGCACCCAAAACTGCACACAATATCCAAGGTGAGGCCGCCCCAGTGCAGAGCAGAGCGGGACAATCCCCTCCCTCAACCAGCTGGTGATTCTTTGCCTGATGCCCCCCAGGACAGGGTTGTCCCTCCTGGCTGCCAGGGCACTGCTC
>JAWWTY010000001.1:48005197-48507258 GCA_035222235.1 Margarornis squamiger | reverse complement strand
CTTTCCCTGGCACTGCTTTCCAGCATCTCATTCCCCAGTCTATATGTACATCCAGGGCTGCCCCATCCCAGGTGCAGCCTCACAGCATGCATCCTCATATCCCAGTTCTCCCTCCCTAAGCCACCCCCTAGCCTTAAAAGTGACTGTTTGGCTTACATATAATTTATTAATACCTTAGGGATTGAGTTGCCCCCCTGAAGGATTTTCTCTGAGAACATGATGGGCAACGGGAAAAAAGGGAATATGAAACAAAATGTGTAATTTTGTTTTTGTGAAGCTGGATTCTGTTGCCTCACAGGTTGTATTTGCACACACACACTTTGATTTCCATCCCCTAGGAATCCCTGCCTCTGTCCTGTGGAATATCCTGTCCACATTGAATTAGCATCCAAACTTGTCTTGAACACCTCAAAAAGTGCAGGATCCATCACTCACTTTGCAATTTTCTCTAGGTTAACATCCTTATGGTTAAAAAGTGTGCCTGATTTCTAATTGAGCTTGGTGTGTTCTCCAGTGCCCATCACTGTCTATCTGTGTGCCTTTCTCAAACTAAATTTTTAGTACCCTCTTTAGCATCCCATATTTCCTCTCCACATATGTCCTTATGCACATCATCAAATCACTTCTCAGTTTTCTTTCTGACAAGTTACAGATGCTGACCTCTAGAAGTCTCTCCCTGTAAGTGGTTTTCTTCAGCTCTCAAACCATTTTTTATGTCTCTTTTCTTTACCCGCTCCAATTTTTTGATGTCCTCTTTTAAATATGGCACCTCAGCAGGATGCAGCATTCTAGTGTCAATCTGACCAAGGACGTACATAGAGATAAAATCGCCTTCTATTCCACTTCACAGTCCTGTTGCTTATGCACTGAAGGACCAAATTAGCTCATTCTGCTGCAGCAGACAAAAAAAATAGGTCCCACGTTTGAGAACCAGAAGGCCAGATAGTGGTATTAAAAAGAGAAAAATGGAGCCAACATGAAAGCTAAATTACAAACCGGGGCAGAATTAATAGCACACTGTGATACTGGCCTGAACACGCTAGTTGAAATAAAATGCTGAGAAAACAGTTTCTTCCACTTCAGAGCCTATTGCAAGCCTGTGCTGCTGTCAAGGCTCCTGTGTGGTGAGCAGGAGGTGCACTAGGCACCCGGAGATATGCCAGGGCAGCCGCAGGGAGGGTGAGTGACTCCAGTATTGCACAGCTGCCCTTGGAGACCCTTGCTAAATTGTGCCCTCAGGCTCTGTGGAGATGTGAGGCAAGCTCTGATCTTTCCCAGGGTCAGCTCACAGCTGGGTATGGATAGATCAGCCCTGCAAACTCTCTGGTGCCCTCAGGGCTTCCCATACAGGAAGGCACCCTCTGTGCTCTCTGTTTTCTGCAAGCAAAATCTTTCACAGGCAGAAGGGTTATTCTCAAGTTCCTTAATTCCCATGCCTAGTGACACTTGCTGAATGCAGAGTAACTGTGTCATTTGCAGATACATTTTCAGTATACATCCTCAGCATAAGCCTCATCTTCCTATATTAGGGACAGTGACCTGACCCCAATTGCTCTAAAATCTCTGAGGGATTCCCCAAGGCAGCTCAAGGGTAGCATGCCCTGTGCCCAGTGGTCAAGCCTCCTGGTCTTTGAAGGCTTTCTGTTAGATAGTTCCTTAATCTTCTTCTTCCTCATTTCTTTTTCTGTAAAATAGGTGTAACAGTCTTGGAGACTGCTAAAATGCTCATATCCTGTCCTGAGTTTTTTTGTTTGTGCTGTTGCAAACCCTCTTGCTCTACTTCTGCTCTCAGAACAAGGATGACAAGAGGTCTCCTTCTCCCTTGCTAACCTGCTGGTTTTGGGTTTTGACCTCTGGTGCATGGGTGCTCCAGGAACCTGGAGACTAAGTATACTCTCAGTCCTGTGCTTGCTGTGTGTGCTTCTCGTTGGACCCACATGGAAGGGTGTCCTTTCCTCGGGGGAGGAATGAAAGCCAGGGAGAGGAGTACTCTTACAGAGAGACGAGTGTTGGGGGACTGATGTACTGGAAAGAGCCTGATGAAGGGTCACCAAGATGGCTGGAATATATTAAGGTACCAGGAGACAGTGAGAGACCTGAGCTTATTCAATCACAGGAGAAGGCAAAGGAGAAGTCCAGTCTTTGCATACAGCTGCCTTAGGGGAGGCAATAGGGAATATTAATTCAGAGCTTTACAGAACATGCTTTGTGGAAGGACAAAACCACAGAAAATTCTGTTTAGATACAGGCATCAGGTTGGCACCATGAGAGTGATCAAACGCTGGCACAGGCTGCCCAGATTGATGGTAGTGTCTCTGTCCTTAGAGGTATTCAAATCGTGGACCTGGATCAGCTTGCTATAACTGGGCCTACTTAGAGCTGGGCTGGTACCTGGTGAACTCCAGAGGACCCTTCTGACCTCAGTTTTTCTGTCATTCTCTGATACATTTGAAGTAACCTGTAGGGCAATGGCAGCAAGGTGACAATGGCCATGATCCCTTGAAATCCTGGCTATGAAGATGGCTTATTGGCGTAGGAATAGGATAAAATTTCATTTTCCTGCAGCACCACTTTTATTAAAGCAAGCAGTGTGATCTTAGTCCATTGTGCAGCATTTCACCTTGGACAAGGTCAGTGCACAAAGGAGCTGAAGGAGAGCTGTGTTGGTAATAACTCTTTGACCAGAGATGGCCCAGCTGCCCTACAAGCACTGCCTGGAGCTCTTGTAGAGGCAGCAGCTGCACCAAGGTCCTGGAGACAGACCTGGACACTGGGAACTCCCCATTTGTAACCTCTTGGCCTGTGATTCTAGTTAATATTCAGGCCATTGATAGTGACAAAAATAAGATTAGTGAGCATCCTTAGGCAAAATTGGGATGATGTGAGAGGCTGTATGAGGTTGAAGTCATCTCATCTCACTTCATCTCATGGAGGCAAGGTGTCCAGGCCAGCTGGCTGACTGAGCTCTCCCACTCATCAGTGGTAGGGGGTGTGCTTCCCTTGGAGGATTCAGCTCACCCTAAGATGCGTGTCTAAGATTGATGGGTTGATAGTGTTGATGATGGGATTTGGAATTTACTGTTTTTCTTTACTGGCTACAAAGTGGGAGTCTAATCTAGAGATTAGAGGAGCAACCAGTTTAGTCTTGGCCAGTGGAAACTACCCATTTTTGGTGTTTGATTACAGGTGTACTTTAAGAAGCCACATGGCTCAATATCTCTGGGAAGGGACCAAGTCCCTGTGAGTGCCAAGCTCAAAACCAAGGCAATGTCTTGCCTTCATGGGATCAGGAATCATTATATGGCTAATGGTAGAGAGGAAAGTCCAGTTCCTGATGCAATGTGCCATTATCTTCAACTTCTGCTCTCTCAGAGTCCATTTTTTCATACTGAGGAGATGAAGAGTTATGCTTCCTCCTGGAAAAAATGTGTTCACCTTTGGTGAAAAAGCAACACTTCAGCTTTATTTGCCCTGGACAGACTACCGAAAGCACCCACGTGCCTTATTCATTCCCCATTCCTTCTTCCATTCTCTGATTTCAGACGCCTCCCCAATGCTCTCACATCTCTTCAAAATGGCATTCATCATTTTATTTGCTGACTACCTCCTGTGCTGGCAGTGGCTCCTTCTTCCTCTCCAAGCCCAACTACCACATTATGTACTCCACAGACTGCCTCACAAGACAAGGCTTTCCCTTCTATTTAAGGAGAGAAGAGCATATTTTTCTTTGATTCTCAAAGGACGTCTGTGTTTTGGTCAAGAAAACAACTAATTTGGCCTATCATGCAGTAAGACTGAGAATACAGCTAAGAATGTTGATCTACATCTAAAAAAGAGAATGCTGATCTACATCTACAAAAGATGTGCTCTGTGAGCACAAACATGACATTTTGTATCTGTGGAAATCCCAAAAGAATGTTTTGGAGGATACCTACAAGTGTACAGACGAACCACTGTGCAGGAGTAGACTGTTTCCAGGAAAGGCTCTGTTTCCCTCAGGACTCCCAGCAAAGCAGCAGTGCTGGTGACCCTGACACCCAACAGGCTTTCATTCATTGTAAACGGCATTGACGGAAAAGCAGACTTGGGCTTGTTCCACAGGTTACATTAAATCAAAAGTTACATACAGAAATTGTTCCACTGTTGCAAAGCTCTTGCTGGATTTTAAATTCGTGATTATGAACTTTCAGCCCTGGAGTCAGTGTTCTCTGCCCATGAGACGGCTTGAAGGAGGGTAAATATTACTTCATTTAGTTCACCTACTAGACTGTGTTCACCAAGTTTTCCTATTCCCCTCCATGCTCCTCCTGAATTGCTACTCTACAGCATTTCAGCCCTTCAGCTTCTGTTCCATACTGATCTCCTAACTGAGAGGCAAGACTGCAGAACTGCATGTGTCTTACTCCAGACAGGAAACTGCCAGCCACTCCTGTCAGCAGCATGTCTGTGGGTCTGGCAGGTCCTGAAGCCACAGGTCACACAGGGACCATTGATTGCCAGTGCCTCAGAACTGCTCTGGAGGCAGTGTCTCGAAAGCAGAGCCTAATGAAAAATCTCTCTTCTTGCTGCCATAGAAACTGAACAGACTTAACAACTTGTTACTTCTCTCATCTCAAACAGCTCACCATCTGAAGTGACTTGACCTATGAAGATATTTGCATTTAGTATCACCCAACAACTGAAGAAATGGAATTGAAGAAAAAAAGAGAAGAATGTCCCAAAGCTCCTTTGAAAGCCAGTGGGCAAGGGGGAAGCTTTTGAGAAGTGGAGCCATTTATCTGGGGTGAGAATCAAGGGAACAGAGAAGCCAAGAAGAAAGTGTTGGCCACTATGGACATGGTAGAAACTCATCAGGGTTGCTCCAAGCTTTGCTGTGACGCAGAAGATGCAGGACCAGCAGAGCTTCAGGCTTCCCATCCAGCAATTTGTTCTGCTTCAGACAGTCATGCCAGTCCTGTAATTCAGTTAAACCCCCTGCTGCTTATGCTTTCAGGGGCAAAAAAAAATCTACAGATTAATTTTGGGTTTTAGTGATTTTCTCCTATTGGCATAGTGCCCAATACAAAGAAAGTCCCATCTGCTGTTGCTTTTAAAACTCTGAGACCTACAAGGATCTTTAGAGCTCTCAGACTGGCCAGGGACTCGAGCACATTTTAGAAATTCACAGAGATACAAGCAGGAGGAACAGGCTGTCAGGCTCCTCTCTCTGCAGGCAGGCAGAGCCCAAATTAATTCTAGAAGATGCAACCATTGTGCAGAATAACCCAGTGTGACATTAAGACACAGCCCTATTGATGCCTTTCAGATGCTTTTTTGCTGCTCATGGTGTCTTCCTGAGAGTATCCATCACTCTGCATATCACAGGTAATGGTTTTAGAGCATTTTTACAAATATGTCCCCTATTTTAACAAGTTTTGATCAACCTGTGTAAGGAGTTAAGACAAGCAGATTGTGAAAAATAAACCATATGGAGTAGAAACACCCCTTGAAACAAAGAAAACTGTGGCAACACCACAGTTTTACCATGGAGTACAAGTCAATCACAGGCAAGTGTCAGATGAAGTTTGTGTCTGAACCATTTTCTTCTCTCATCAAACAGCTGGGGAAACCCCAGCTAATACCATGGGGTGACTGCATTTAGGGCCTGGAATCTCAGGGGTTGGATCCCAGCCCCTAAGTGAGACTGTGTCCCGAACATGTGTGAACTTGTGCATCCTTTGCACCGTGCTCTCACAGCTGTGGTATAAAGCTGATGCTGTGATGGTTTCATGATCCAGCTGCCCAGAGAAAAGCTGGAAGTGTTGAGGAGTCAGGGAAGAGAAAGGGAAGTCTCCAAAAACAGAAAGAACAATGTCACTTCACTTATTGCCAACCATCCCGGGAAATATGACATTTCTTTCACTTCAGAGGTGAAGTTCCTAACATCAAGACTTTTCCAGCCAAACTCTGCTGCTGTTGGCCTTTCTAGCTTCAAGGACATGGAGCAAGAATGAGGAGTACCCCTCCTGGTTACCAAAGCTCCCAATGTGTCAGGGCACAGGTATTTGGTTTTTATCAGTGAGGAGATCCTGTACATGGACACAACTTTCCAAACAAGCCTTAGTGGTCATGGTGATGGTTCCTTGCTGTGGTGGTGGTTGTATCTGCAGCTTCCTGTCAGGAGCTCCTGCAATCCCACAGCTTAGGCTGATGTGGTTGGTGGCTGCTGAGCAGAGAGCAGATCCCCAGGTGTCTGTCAGGAATGGCCACACACCTGCCACAGAGGGGGGACCTTGCCTTCAGACCTCATCCAATATCTTGCACTCGCTGCTGTCCATGCCAGGCTGCAATCCTCTCCATGTCTGCTTCTTCAGCCTCCACTTGGGGCCACACAGAAGAAAATGGCACCAAAAAGAACTGTTCAGCATCAGCTGCTCCACCACAGTGTATTTACTCCTGTTATCTCCTTGCCTTTTCCTATCTCAGTGCAGTTAGAGTGCAAAGGGAGGACATGGAGGCTGCCACTTAGCTATGGTTGAGGGCTAAGGTGCTCCTACAGGCAGTGCTTGGTTTGCAGTCATGTCATCTCCCTCCAGTGTTTTCACAATCACATCACCTTCCTCTCTATGCTGGTGAGTCAGTGGGGAGCACCGAGAAAGGCCAGTTCACTGCCAGGTGTTGAGCTCTGTGGTGGCCAGCAGGAAACAGGGACATGTCCTGGTTTATTGGTGACATGCCACACATCCTCCAGCCACCATTCCAGACCAGAGAGGTAGAGGTATTGCATCCCCTTCTTCCAGCCTTCACGCTGGATGTTTTAAGGACCAGAAATCACGGGAGGCTCATGGCCACAGAGACTCCTGAATCTGGTCTGCCCCTGACCACCCCTGTGTTGTGGGATGTGCAACCTGGTCACCATGTCACTGAGAATATTGCAGCACCACTGGGAAGGATGCAGTGGTAGAAGCAGCAGAAGATGGAAGGAAGTCTTGGAGTGCCTTGGAGTGCTCCTGGTGGTCCCAGGTCTTGGTGAGGACTGTGCTGGGAGGAGGCTGCCTGCCAATGCAGTGTGAACAGGTACCTGTAACACCGAGGATGGCTTGGGGAAGGCCTGCCATGGTGCTGGCAGGATCATAATGTTTGCGGGTCATGAATACTGCTGTATTTTTGGCTTCAAGGACTCTCACAGGGAGATTGCTGGCAATGCTGGACTAACCTCCAACATTCACTGAAGCTCTTGCAGGATCCTGCAACAGCTTAACTTCGCCTGGAGAGATTGTAAAACCATAAGTTGTTGTTTTATATGTTTAATGTAGTAGCAAATTAGATGAGGAACTCATCATTTAGTTGTAAATCTCAAAAAGCCTGATATTAACCATGAGCCCTGACATCTTCCCAATGCTACTTTGCAACCCTGTTGTACAGGCTGGTCAGAGTTGAACTCTTTGCTCCCAACACATCTTTCTCATAACCAGGGAAAATGCTCTGTTGCCTGCAGCAAAGCTTCCAGGAATAAACCTTCCCACTGTGCCCTGCTGGCAAAAGACCCTATTTCTCTCTATCTCTTCCCAGTCCACTGTGACTCTTTGCAGCAGACACTGCTCAGGGCTCGAAGACATGTGGCCCATTGGAGGCTGGGATGGATGACCTCTCTGTCTGGCAGCATCCCTGAGCACTGCTACAACCCAGCACACTGCTGACAGCCTACAGAGCAATCCAGAGGCTGTGGCTGTGCTGGGCACAGGTAAGCCTCTAGGCACCCTGTTTGGCTCTTTTAGTTTTCTTGTTTGCCTCTCCTGGGTTTGCCCTGCCATGCACCGAGTGA
Organism: Margarornis squamiger; assembly: GCA_035222235.1. Classification (NCBI taxonomy): domain Eukaryota; kingdom Metazoa; phylum Chordata; class Aves; order Passeriformes; family Furnariidae; genus Margarornis; species Margarornis squamiger. The sequence goes on along the minus strand of JAWWTY010000001.1, from coordinate 48,499,454 downwards.
GCTTGGCCAGGCAGGCGTGGTCTGGATCCAGAAGCTGTTGCCTGACAAAACAATGTCATTCATTTGGCTGAAGAAGTCACCCCACTTGCTCAGCTGGGTGCCTCCTGCCAATGCAGTGGCATCACTGTATGTGAGTCCTGTCTTTTTGCCAAAGACCATAAACCAGAGCGGGGCTGTTTTGGGTGGAACAGGCCAGGCAGATAAGAATTATTCATGTACCCAGGACTCTGCCTTTGACAGAGTCACAACTTACTGTAGGTGTCATCTTTCCCCCTTTCAGGTACTACCCTGCCTGCTTGCAAGTGTGTGGTCAGAAGCAGCAAACCCCACGAGCACCTTGGCCATCATCTTTGCCCCATCCTCTCCCTGGCTTCTCACACCAAATTGGGCAGCATCCTGCAGTAGGTGCTAGGGACTCAGCTGTGATACCTTGGCTCAATATCACAGCTCCTGGACCTGCTCCAGGTGTTGTTGTGTTAAAGTGGTTTTTTTTGTTGTTTATTTTGGGTTTGGTTTGGATTGCGTGTTTTTGTTTGTTTGTTTTCTTAATTTTTTAAAAATGTTGTGTGGTTTTTTAAATTTATTTTTTTTTAATCTCATGTTGAAATTGTTGGCAGTCTCTCCCTGGCTGGGCATACCTGTAACAGAGTAACCTGCCCACAAGCAACTCCCAAACAGACTCTCTATTCTGAAGGGAAAGGATTTAATTCTGAATAAATAAGTTTTGGACTAAACCCATTTTTACTTTACCTAATCAGCCAGCTGCTCTGGAATGGTTTCTTCAGAGGTGGTTATTTCAGCTGAGTTTTCCATGCAGATACTGGATGCATGTGCAATTTACTGAATAACGATGCTGGCACAATGAAATGGTCTCCTCTGGAACATTTGGGTTTTGCACAACAAATTATTCACATACGCGGGGTCTCCCAAGACAGTGTCTCCCAAGACACAGATGTTTGGGAGCTCTACCTTCTGTCTGGGCTGTGCTTGGAGTGCAACCATAAGTGGTTTTGTGGTTGCTGGACAGTGTCTTTGTCTTGGATCAAACGTTAGGGGTTTGGGGCTTGTTTCTGGCATAGCAATAGCACTTCATAAAGAGGAAACAGATGATGGTTCTTTTCCTGTGTTAGCTTTGGCATGGGTCAATCTTTCTCAGAAAATAGCCTCTTAAATTAAGCTAACAAGGTTTCAAACTAGGCAGGCTGTGACACTGTGCAGTGGAAGGGAGAAAGAAGGTGTGTCCTGTTGGCCTTTCTCAGCTGTGGAGAGGGCTGTGTACCAAACAGCCACACAAATGTACCAAAATTATATGCACAGTAAGTCCAAGTTGTCCCTGCCATGATCCAGCCGTGGCATTTGCCCCAAAACTCCTGCACTGTCATGATTGTGTAGGAAAGGTTGTGGATGCTTTGCTTCCTCAGGGCAGAGACCCTACAGGGACCCAAAAGAAAGTGGGGAATTCCCCAGAAGGGGATGGGAGGTGACCTGCAGGCAAATGCTATCCAAAAACATGTTCCTGTGTCTCTGGGTAAGGATATGGCCTCAGCCCATCGAGGGGAAGTGCAGGCACAGAGCCGAAACCTGTGGCTCATGGGATGTTTGCGGTGTCATGGCTGCTGCCCAAGGAAAGGTCCAGCTGAAGAACCACAGCCCTAACATAGATGAGGATGCAATATGACATGCTGGACCTCACACATGCTTGGTTTTGGTGTCTTCAGGATACAGGACATAGCAATTGTATCTGCATCAGTGACTGGAAGGTGCCCTGGGCTGTTCTCTGGCTCTGTGGCAAATAGATTTGGGTGGCCCCCACCTGCGTGATTGAGCTCTCTGACCCCCAAAACAGAGTGGTTGTATTCAAACTACCTACTGGGAAGGTTCTTGTCCTGCACTAACTCCCTGAGCATGCCCTCGAAGGATTTGAAAGAATCGTGGTCAACATGGATGAGCCACAGCTGGTCACTGAGGTGTAGCCCCAGGGAATGCTGCCTACCACACTCACAGTGCTAACAGAGATGTAGCCAATGAGTATCCAGCTGACAGGATATGTGAGGGAATATTCCAGATTTCTGTGCAGCATCGATGCATTTAACTTGCTTCTGTGAAAACCATGAGGACCACTAATGATTCTCTGATTCCACATGCAATCTTTGTCTCAGAAAGCACTACTGACTGCTGCCTTCTCAGAAACACCAATCCAGAGGGTGGCAAGGGATAGGCACTGGGAGGAGCTGAGGCTTCAAGTGTGTTAATTAATTTGTGGCAAATTATTTAGGGAAATGAGGTAGACTGCACCGGACAACTGACAGTGTCAACAAACTACCTGTCCCTCTGCCCTACGTCACCAGCAGATCTTTTCCTCTGAATGCCTGGAAAGGGCTGCCCCATTCAAGGTGTCCCCACAGCACTAGCCTGCATCTCATGCTTACTTAAAAGCAGTCCAGACAGGCACCCAAAATGCTCAAGCAAAAACCTGCAGTGAGCATAACAAAGCTCGAGAGCTGCTATGTTCTGCACCCATCAGTTTTGTAGCCAAGTAAATAGCTCCGAGGCACTGGTGACTTTAACACTGCTTTTTCATGGTTGAAAAGAGATTCTATTTATTGAACATTTGTTTTACACTTGAGAGCTAAAAACTTCCTTTTCTCACCTTCTGCTGGAGACAAACTCACCTCTGGCATGTAACCAGAAGCCAGCGGCTTCTCTGGGGGAGAAGAGCTTGATGACTTGTGTAGATTTGCTTTTTGCTCAGCCCATGGGCTGTGATGTCCATGCAGAAGCAACTTGGTTCCTTGGGAGTACAGTCCCTCTAACACCACAAAGATCTTTAATTCAGGGCCCTATGTCAATTGCATGAACAGAAAAGCTCAAGGACAGTGAAATAAAAATGTGTTAGTTGGCAACAGTGGACAGGTGCTCAAGTGAGGTGCTCAGTGGGAATGTGGTGGCCAAGGGAGCATCAGTGTATACCTTGGTTTTGGTGTGAGGATGCGTAAGGAACCCCCAAGTCGCTTATAACATTTCATCTGACCTCTGCATCCTCCCCAGGGCTTGTTTGGTAAGTGCCTAGTGATGGTTTTTGGTCTTTTTCTAAAAGTATGCTGACTTCTGGGGTATCCAGTTGCCCCAGCTGTATACAGCAGTCTTCCCAGTTCAGCAGTGCCTGCCTCACAGCATCCATGAGCAGACCCCTGGGCTCAGCCACACCAGCAGGGGCTTGACCTGGGTTGAGTGTGTTCCCTTGGGCAAACTCAAGCTGCACAAACCTCTACTAGTGGACTTGGGGCTGCAGTTGCGGGAAATGGAGACAGGCACAGCAGCCACTTAGGGCTGGGGCATGTCTCCTCACCAGCCAAGGGGCTCATCTGCAGTGGGCCCATCTGCCAAGGAGGTATCCCACTTCCCTTTCTGGTTTATCTTCTGAGTAACTGCAATGTGTGTGATACATTCTGACAGCACTACTCAGCAGAAGCAAACCCATGTTACCATCTCCAGAAATACTTGTCCCAGAACATGAGGTGATAGGCACAAACAGAAACAGGAGGCTCTATTTGAACATCAGGAAAGACTTTTGCACTGTGAGGTTGACCAAGCACTTGCATTGATTGTCCTGAGAGTTGTAGAATCTGTATTTTGGAAAGAATTAATTTGTAAATAGTTAATTTACTTACATATGAGAAAAGCCTTGATTTCTCAAGTTAGTTCCAAAGTAACAAAATATTTGATCACATTACAATATCCACATTTAACTCTAACCCATAAAAAACTGAACAGTTTTAAATATTATAAAAGAAGACAGGAACAAGTTAAAGTGGAAAAAGAAATCAGAATGCAACTAGTCATGCTTTTCTTGCTAAAAATGTTCCTGATCATCCTGTAATACAGCCTACATTGGGTATCACTTTGAAAGCATTACATTTTACTGACATTACTGTGTTGGTCAAGAATAGTTATAGCTACAATAGTGATTTGCACTGTAAAATCTTGGATTGTTCTTTTGCATAATTCCAAGCCATCATTTAGGGAAATGGTTGCTTAAGGGAGAACTGCAAACCAGCTGTATGTGTCAAGAAAAGTTCATTGTATATACAATAGGTTGCATTTTATTCCTAAATGGTCTATTTATCGAATATCATTTAGAGAACCTGACTTGAATAGGAATTTGTGTCACAGTCCATGAATAGTGTCAGGCAAATGAAGACTGAGGATGTCATGTATTGAATCATAGTATCACAAATCATTAAGGTTGGAAAATACCTATAAAATCATCAAGTCCAGCCATTAACTCAGCACTGCCATCTTCACCACAAAGCCATGTTCCCAAGTGCCACATACACACATTTTTTGAATGCTTCAATGCCTACTGCAGTGGGGACCCTCCAGCTGCCTATGGTGCAGTGCAGACTGGAGCTCTGTGTCCCTTTTTTCTGTAGGTCAAGGGCTTTGTTGAAAGCTGCAGAAATCTCTGGCTAAATGACTGTGAAGGGAGGGGATGAGGGTGTGACATGGTCTGGTCCTGTCCCTGTCTGGGTCTGTCACTGTAAAAGGTAGGAGAACAAACAATGGAGCAGCCACCATGGGCAACTGAGCTCAGGGCTCTGCCAGGTTCTTGATGCCTTAACTCTGTGTCAGTGTCCTTGTAGGAGGCAGTGAATCTCTGTCTGTGTGGCTGAGGACCAGAGCACCTCATGGTCTGGTACCATCCCTGTCTGGGCCTGTGGCTTCAAAATGCAAGATAATATCAAAACCCAAAAGGAAGCAGCTGCCTTGGCTCACCATGGCCAGCCCCTACACAGGATTTTTCCAGCCTCAGGCCCAGGCTGTCAGACCCACATCTCTCTGGCAGCCAGGAGATGCTCATCCCATGGTGTCATGGGCCATCACCAGACAACTGCCCACTCTGGCAGTCTCAACACATCAGTAGGCTGGTGCTAAGAGCTGGTGTAATTTTTGATTCCTTAATTTGGTGTCAGTGTCCTTGTAGAAGTTAGCAAATCTTTGGCTCTGCTGCTGAAGCGGGAAGTGCACCACGCTCCTTGTGTTGTGATGCACCTGGACTTGCTTGTGGCCATACTGTTCTGCCACAGCCTGGACCAGGAACATGCATGTGACATGCCTCTGGTCCCACTGGCGTGCATGACACCTCTGGGACAAGCAGCATTTCCTTCACCTGTATTTTCTTAGGAACATGGTAGAGAACCAATGCAATGAGCTGCAGGTGTGTTTTCTACCCTGGAGGTGTAAAACTGCCATCATGGTTTCTAATTAATTGTCATAGTTAATTATTGTTCTTAATTTATTCATGCTTCAAGGGACCTCTTCCCTGCTGGCTTTTCAGTTTGGAAACATTGGCTGTCTCCACCAGCCTTCACCAGCACTGTATGTTGCAGATGGAGACATGATGGTTGTGGTTGCTGTTTGCTGTATGATTGCTTCTAGAGTCAAACCTGCTGGGGAATTATCCCATATGCAGGCAAAGTGTGGTGAAAGCCAGCATGTAAATCCTGAAATGGACTTCAGGAAAGAGGAGAAAGAAAACCCCTGTGGCAGAAGATGGGCCCCAGCAGTACACTTTGCCTTTGTGAAGATAACAAAATTACTGCTGAAGCCAGCAGGAGTTTCCAGTCCAAATCTGTTTGCCACAGACAGATGTTGATCACCTAACAGACTGTCTGGGTCCCAGGTATTGGGAAAGAACAGCTACAAATTATTTCTGGCCTAAAATTTCTGCCACTGACCCCCCTTTACTGATGTTTATGTAAGAGCTGAGCCTCCTCTGATCTATTTGCTGAAGAATGATTTGGAGAAAATGCATCTCTAACAGGGTTGTGCCCTTTCTTATGGCTCTGTGATACATGGGGTGATCCTGTCCCGGCTCACCACTTCACTTACAGGTGGCAGTGAGTGTTTGGAGGGGGAAACAATGGGGCAGCCTCCCCTGCCGGGGGCTGAGTCTCACCACATGAGGGAAGGTGAAAGACGTTCACACAATTTCTAGCATGGGATGCATGAACTTTTTCTAGTAATTATTTAAACCATTCCCATGAGGGCCAGGATGAGGACAGCAACCCTGCCGCCCCGCCACCCACCCTCGGTTCTGGGACCCCACACGGGCGTGGGGGGTGACATCTGCCCAACCCATCCTTCCCTGCAGAAAGGCAGAGAGCTTCGGCAGGGGCATCTTAAGGACCAAATCGAGCCTTTGACCGTGCTGAGCCTCCAGCACCTCCAGATGAGGCGATGGACCGCAGCATTTTGGCTGCTCAGATCCCAAGATAACCGGCAGGGAGGACAGGCGGGCTCCGCACTGCACAGACGCCCTGAGGGTGGGGAGCCAGGGCAGAAGACGGCGCCTGCCAGCACCATCCGTGTTCCTTTGCTGATGCCAGCGTGCGAGCCCCTCCGCCTCACCTCGGGCAGCCTCTCCTTGCGCAGCATTGCCGGCTTTAGGCAGGGTTCATCTGCCCTCTGCCGGCATCCTGCCGCACCGCCGCCCGCTCCCTGCCTGGGAGACACGGGCACGCCGGGGATGTGCCGCTCTGCAGAGAACGGCGCTCTCGGAGAGACAGCCAGGCCGCCACGCCATGCAGCATCTGCTCCTGGAAGTGTTCGGGATCGGTATTCCTGCCCGGCTTCCCCCAGCCTCAGTCATCCATTGTACGGTGGACGGGAAGGTGAAATCGGAACTGTACGTGTTGGGCACCTGCTTTGCATGGAGAGGGTGAGAGGATGGAGGTGCTTGGTGCTGATTTTCAGACGCTTTCATATCCCTGGATCCTACTTATGTTTCTGTATTTTCTGATGTTCCTATGTCATCCCCAGCTGTTTCTGCTTCTGGCAGAGGAGATTTGACAGAGGGCCAGTTTAGTCAGATACAAGTCCAAAGTCCCTGGAATAGAATTCTAAAAGCACATTTAAATACTAGTTTTGCAAAAAAAACTCCTTTATTGTCACAGAGAATTGGTGGTGTCACGCTGGTGCACTCAGCAGCCAGCATTGCATTGCAGGTGGGCAGCAGAGAAAGCAGAAGGGATGAATTCCCTCAAGCTTATCCCTGTTGGCATTTTGGGGTCTGGAGGGTCAGTGCTGCAGAACAACATTGCCTGTGGGCATGTAACAGAGTATCCAGCCCAGGTGTGACCATGCAGATGACAATACTGTTCACTCCTGTGGTCAGCATTCAAAGCAGATGGCTGAGTGGACAGAGCTGGTTGTGATAGCTCACACACATTGCTTTGGTGCACCAGAACATGGATTTATTTACTCCCTATGACCAAGAAGCACTAGGACAAAGTCCCAGCTCCATCTGTATTTTTACTAGCTTCCTGAAGACCACTAGGTCTTCTCAAGGGGACAGCTGTGACTATAAACTGAGTTTTGAAGTTGCATGGCTATTTAGCTTCACTTGACACAAAGAATCCAGCTTTAACCCAGGTTTTCTGTAAAGCCTCTTTCCATACAAATGTCGGAGAGGGGCTGGAACGAGATACGAGGTGAAAGATAACTGCCTTTTTAATGTCCAAATGGATATGATCTCCAGCTGTGCACAATGCCAGGCAATGGATGTACAGGGAGAACTCTGGAAATGTAGTTTTTGCTTATCGTAAAGCAAGTCAAACCAGGAAGGCCAGGCACAGAAAAAGACAGTCCCTGCCATTTGTGCCTGTGGGCCATGGAGGTGCAGAGGAGCAGAAGCACTGCTGAGCCAGAGCGAGGCGTTCAACCTCAGCATCCCATGGAGATCTCAGGTCCACTATGGCATGCAGTGACATCTCTGTGTGGGCAACTTTCTTCTACTGAACTTTGTTTTCCTTCTGTTTTCTCTCCATTGTAGTCACCAGTGAGCTCAGTTCTCACTGAAGCTTTCCAGGTGTCCCAGCCTGCTCCAGTGGGTGTTGGGTGGGCAATGCCATGACATCTCCTCCAAACTCGTGTCATTCTCAAGGGAAAGTTCCCACCCTGGTGGTGCCTGCAGAGCATCGACAGCAGGAATAGAGGGAATGGGGGGTTGCAGTCTGGGGATACTAAGGGGGATGAGTAGAAACTGTATTTCTTTTGCTCAACTTGGAATAAAAATTATTATTTGAAGTGGAACTATCCCCCTCATGCTTTCTAATTTAATGTGATTGATGATAATTTGGTTGGACAACTACAATTCTCACAAATACCTTAGTGTCATTTGAGGAAATGGAAAAAGCATTATGTGGATTCGAACTGCAGAATTACCAGTGGCCACTGAAATGCACAAATAAAAGTAACACTTCCAGAATGGTTTGGGATTGGAATACTAAATGCAACAGTGGTGGCTGCTTTCAGGAAATTGTAGATAGAGTGATTCATTGCTAAGTGTTTTAAACATAACTAAGCAATACAGCAGAATTTTAATTAAAAGTGCCTAGAAGTAATTAATTATTTTAGCAATTCAAGCAGGACTTGAAAATGAAGTTCCACCCTTTTGTAAAGCAGGGCACTGTTAAGGGATGGTATTTTTTCTGGAGAATATAAGTGTTATTCTGGGTCTGCAATGGCAAAAAGACAAGGATGGGATTATTGTTTTGCCCATGATGAGACAGCAACTGAGCATGGAGCCTGGAAGAGAATGATGTCCCCACTCCAGCCCCCGGGCTTTGAGGCCAGAGTGTCCCACCGTGGCAATTTCAAGACATGCTACAGAACCAGGATTTCCATGGTCTGGGCATTTTGCCCCTGTTGTGTGTTAGGAGATCCCTGTCAGTGGAGATCTGGTCTCCAAGGCTCAGATCTGGTCAGAAGAGACATGTATCAACATCCTTCCCTGTTGAAAACATGTTTTCAGGACAAAATCTTTTTAGAAGAGTGAATTACTGTCATCTCCTGCTTGGTGAACCTCCATCAACTCCTGATAGCCTCTGGCAGCTGGCACAGAGTTTTGCCATGGCTGTGAACTGCAGTCCTGTGTTTTTGCTGTTGCTGGAACCTGAGTTCGTGATTGAAGCTGAGCATCTGCTTAAAAGTTTGCACACAGGGATGTTCAGATGGGAGCTGGAGATTTGCTCCCCTCTTTGGACCTCACACTCAGCCTTCTCTGGCCTAGAATTATCCAGACCTGCAGAGGCTGCTGCTCTGCTCCCAGAACCTTTGGAAAAGAGTCCTTGTCCTAGCTGCGCTTCCCATCCCAGAGATAACTAACTTTATGACATCATTTCTGCCTGGATGGCAACACTACAATAACAGAAGGGATGGAAAGCAGAACAAACATGCGATTATTTATGCATTTGCTGCTGGACTCTTGTTTATAAAAGTGGCTATTTGTAGTCATTTCCCACCAGCCCTTCACGGGAAAGCACCGACACACATTGCACGAGGTTTTCTGTGGGTGTCAGATTTCTCACTCAGCTCTGCTCTCTCAAAGCCTTGCTCTTTATGCACCTTGCTAGTCCTAGTGCCTATGGGTAGCGCTGTGGATTCCACTATGTGCATAATTACCAACATAGATGCCTGTGCCAATGTAGCAAATTACAAGACAGATAACACATGACAGCTTCTAATTGCATCGCCAGCCTGGGTGCCAGCAAAGAGGGTTTCTTGCAGTCGGTGCAGGTATCACTGCTGGAGAGGGAGACAGTGGGGACAGGAGAGTGAGGAAGGCTTTGCTGTCCATTAGTGGGGCTTGGACTCCAGTGTTTTTTTCATTTTCTAGTTAGTTTTTTTTGTTTTGCAGAGGATCAAAAATAGAGTTGGGTGAGAGATGGTAAACAGCTGGCTGGGTAAGCACGTGCTCAAGTTTCACTGCTGCAACACGGCTAGTCCTGCATGAGCTTCAATGCTTTTGGGGGCAGTGGGAGCAGCTGAAGGGCTACAACAGTATAAAAGTGATCCGGGCTCACCGCTTCATTCAGAAACTTGTGAAATGTTGCACTTCCTCTGCCAGGCAGTGGGATGTAGAGCAGAAAGGTGTTCCCTGCCTCTTCCCATGGAATCCCCACCCTGAGTGCTAAGATGTGTGGGCTGCTCCCCACCCCTAGCAAGGGCGAGTGGCAAGTGGGGAACTGGCCCAGCATGGTGGGGGTAACCCAGCTGGTGGGAGCACCCCAGCCTGCAGGATTCTCTGAGGTAGCTGTATCCCCAGTCCCCCATCCGCCAGGAGCCTGAGGGTGCCCTGAAGGGAGGGAAGCATTCCCAGGGAGTTTTGTTTTGGGCTGGAGAAATCACTGCTGCAGGACTGTGCCTGCTCCCACTCTGTCTCAGCCAGCTGATGGTGCAGGCAAAGGTCTCTGCAGACATGCTTGGTTCATTCTGCTGTGTCAGGGAAATTTTTTCAGACATTCAGCTTACATTTCTGCTTTCTTAATCTCATTCTTAATGTTCTTTGCTTAAGCCCTTGGGGCAGTAAATAGGAGGCAGTTTAGCAGGAATAGCTAAGTAGATGTAATGAGATTTCTGCTCAGGACCATCTTGCCTCACCGTGTTCATCTGCGTCATGGCACTTCTGCTTGAGTCAGCGTCCCCTGGAGATGTGCTGCTTGCTGAGGTCTTCCCCCAGGGGTTATTTTTAGTTCTTTCAAATCACGACCAATTAGCTTTACGTGTCTCTCCCTCCGTTCCCGTGTTTCTCCTGTGGCTGACTGTAGGTGCTTCAGCTCCTAGGAAAAACTGGAGACCGTAGGTCTTTCCTATCTCAAGTTTTTCTATTCTCAGTTACAGCTATTTCCCACAGTGAGACTGTTTCATGCAGCATTCCCTAGCGTAAGAGTAGAGTTGCTGTTGTACTCGCTTTGACATTTGTAGGACTTGTGCTTCCTTTCTGCTATAAGAGCGATTCTTTCCTCTTTCTTTCCAAGGTTTACAAATTCCTTCAAGAGTTCTGCATTTATAACTTTCAGTTGACTTTATTTACTTTTCACTTTGGTCCTGCTTTATTCTTTCTTACTTTGCAGTTAACTTCTCTGAACTGTTGCCCGGCTCCTCCTCTCCTTTCACACTTCTTTTTCCTCCAAGGAGTGAGTCACTCACTGGGGCGGGATAGCAGCTACAAAAGTCCCCCGAGTATGGAAGCTGCTCTGGTCCCTAAAATGCCACTCTAATGAGGGCTAATATCCCAGTGCCCCGTTTCACCCAGCTGATGGGAAATTTACCTTCTGAGTCTGCTGCAAACAGCCCTACTTCTCCTGACGGTCCTCCAGTGCTGTATTCCTGCAGCCCTTCTTGCTCTTGGATGCTCCTCAAAGCCTTTCTGCTGCACCTCAATGCATGCAAAGCACATGCTTAGCACCCAATGCTGGAAGAAGACACATCTCTGGCAAAGCTATGATGTGGTCCTCCTATTATTTCAGACACTTAGAACTGGAAAACCACGGAAAAACAACAACTACACTTAATGACTGTGGGGGCACATTGTGGGACTCCAAGCCTGGGCCAGCTCTAAGAGGCCAAGCCACCTTTCAGCAGGCTGGGCACAAGACACTGCGTGCCCACAGGGATGGCGATGCTGTCCCTGGCACAGGGAGGAGATTGAAGCGGCTGCCATCAGATGGAGAGGTGCCTGCTTTGCTCAGCCACAGAGCTTAGTCCTGCTAAGCAATACCAGCAGTAAAGGCTTGAGCAGCTTGGGCACAGAGTCACCTGAGACTGCAGGGTGCTCAGACGTGCTGCTCCAGTTGACTGAGCTCACCTGGACCAGCTTCTCCAGCAAAGGACCGTCCAGGTAGCCAAAGCTCCCGGTGAGCACGTGGGGATGCAGAGGGGCCGGTCTGGCAGCATAGCAGCAGGGAGGTTTGCTCTGAGGGCAGCAATGAATAGTAATGGATGTAGTGTCATCCACTTCTCCTCCGGCACTGGCTGGCCTCCTGCTGACCTGCCAGCTAAAGGGAGCCTGCTCATCACCTGAGCACCAAGCACCCGGCTGTCAGGGAGCTGACTCCACACAGTGTTAAGCATTTTTTATTCAACATATTCCCTGCTATTGCAGGAGTTTTTGATGCAGCAGTGTGCTTTAGCACAGTCTGGCTTTCAATTTATTTTTTTACTATACTTCTGAATTGTGTTACAAGATGCTGGAAGCTTTTTTTGGCCTGTGGTGTGCAGAAACACTGTGAACTCTGTGAACTCTGTGAACAGAGTCTCTGTTGCCCATGAGTGCATGGTCTCTTCCGGATGTTATTCCTTGCAGGTCCGTGCCTTTGCCAGTGTATTTCAGACTCAGCCCAGCCTCCTCCCATAGTGTTTATCACCTCTGAAAACACCCACAGCATTTGAACCAGTCTGTTTGGGAGGTAATTGATGTTATCAGATGTGTGTGTCAAAAGGAATTTGTCCCTAGAGCAATTAGGTTGCTTGCTTGTCTTTCATGGGATCTCTCTTGATTTATATAAATTGCAGTAAATATAGGCTTGGCCTCCTGTTAGTCAGGCTGCGACTGGTCTGACTGGGATGATGAAAAGCTCCTGGGTTTAATGTCTCTGCATATTTTCTCGTAGGTGAGTTCCTATATTTGCTGCCTGCACGTGTGTGGAGATGGTCACCAGTGGTCCTCTGTGAGCCCTGAAAGCAGCGGCTGCACACCGAAACACAGAGCAAAGCATCTTCACATCACTCCTGAGCCATCACATTGGTCCAAAATGGGCATGTTTGGTTAAAATTCCTCCTCGGAGCAGCTGGCATGAGATACCCCTCTTTGACTCTTCCTGCTATGTTACAAACTGATGTTCAAATAATAAGTGATACAAAATTATGCCCTTCCTATGACTGCTACGGAAGAAGGTTGTTTGTATCATACACAAACAGGCCCTGACCCAGGCATTTCAGGGTTTGACCAAGCCTGTTGATGTGCTTCAGATTCAGCATGTGTGTTAAGTGCTTCCTGGGTAAAATCAAGAGGAAATGCCTGGCAGTCCTGAGAGACAAAATAGCCATGGGATGTGCTGGGGCAGCAACTGCAGTAGAAAGCCACTTCAGCATGACTGCATACTGCAGCTCCCACTTAACTGGCCAAAATAGCTCCTGTGGGTCTTGGGTCTGGAGACCCTCCCCTCGCAAAGCCTCTGCTCTGGGGGCCAGGGAGGTCACAGCTCCAGTCATGAAGCAGGGTAATACATTTATCCTCCAGGGAGTGGTTCTGGAAGAGCTGAAATTGTGTCAAGCCAGACTGTCCCTGCCTAACAAAGCCAGTTTGCTCTCACCAACAAGACCTCAGACCTGCCTCATCCTTTCACAAGTAGCCAGATTCATCTTAATCCTCCTGCCCTTGTGCTGCCTGTTGATAGTGACATTCAACCCTTGCCCTGGTTAGGGGCACCTTGCATTGGAGATACCATTTGTGGGTGCTTAAAGAGGTGAGCTCAGGCTTTCAGGTCTGGTTCTGCCACTGCAGTGGTTTGAAGAAGTGTAAACCAACCAAAAAATGAAGCAGTGTTCAGGACCTAGCTGATGATGCTGGGACAGCTCATGGGTATGCACCGTCTCCCAGGATGACTTCCACCCTGGCAACAATCACGGTGAGACACCTCCTCTGTCTTTAACTGCTTTCCTCCATTGTGCCCTCCCTCGCTGCCCCTGGCCCTCTGGCCCACATGGAACAGCCTGCACCCACCAGTGTGGGTGGGCATGTTCCCTGGGACTAGGGGCTTTCTCGTGACCTATTTGCAGTATGGAGGGGACCTTTGCATTTTCACCCTTGTGCCCTTCCTGCCTGTCTCCCAGATGTGGGCACTCACCACCAAAAGCCATGCCATCGCCGCCAGCTTATACCCAGCTGATATACACATGTGCCCTTTGCTTACCTTCTTGCACCAGAAAATATTTCCATTTAAACTGTATAGCAAACATGATCACAAGAGAGTTGTTGCAGCACAGCTGGCAGGCACAAATAACTTCCTGAACTGAGGTGCCACTTTTACCCAGGATGAAGAATTATAGCTTGCCCAAAAAGAGAACTCTTGACCATGGTCAAGTGATGCTCAGTGAGCATTGCTGGTGGTGGTGCTCAAGTATCTTACTGCCTCTGAAAATAATTTTAAGCATCCTAAAATGCCTAAGAGGTTGCGTAAATAAATATTCTAGACAACATTCCTACCTCACCTGTTAACACAACTGTTAAGCAACAACAGCTGGTGAGTAAAGAGAGGAAGATGCCTGATTGCTGTAGGGACCTAAAGGACAGTGGAGCCAGGGAGAAAACTGTTTTTTCTGGCTTTGCCCAGAGGCAATTCTCTGATCTTCATTTCCAGATTTCATGCGTTCCTGTAAGGTGAAGGTCCTGGCTCAGGTGCTGTTTGCTCTGGGGCTAAGAGAGAGAAGAGCAAATCCCTGGATTTCTTGTTGTGACTACTACATGTGGGTATGTTCTATTTGATGCTTAATCAAACAGAAACATGCATAAATATGATGTGATTATAGTAATAATGATTAAAAAAAAATCAATTACTCTGAAATTAGTCACACTGTCAAAAATGAGAAAAATGCTAGATGTCAGTGGAGCCTTAATTCCCACCCACCTCTGGGTGACATATGTTGGCAGTCTGTAATTGCACCATGACACACTACTTTGTTCTCAGGGCTGGGATGAGGATTTTTGGGAGGAGGGAGGTGGCAGTAGAGGAGAAGCAAGCTGAGCATGACCAGCATGGCCAGCTGGTAACTCTAGATCTCAGCTCCAGCCCGGCATCCTGTCCTGCACCAGCCATGGGTCTATGTCTGGGACCTTGACCTCCTTTGCTTGTTCCCTTTCTGCCTTTACCATCCACATCCAGTGCGTGGCTTTTTGTGTGCACCCAGGTATTCCCTGCACAGGCTTTATAATCGTTAATTTTCCCACGGGTGCTTCTGCAATTCTATCAGTGTGGCAGCAACCTGCACCCATTACTGATGTGGTCTCCTCTGTCCCCTTGCAGCACAGGTGAACCTTTTCTTCACTTTTGTGGCAGAGGGGCTGGGATCAGTCTGCCTATCTCATCTGCGATGCTCAGGAAGGATATTTTCAGTGTGCAGAGCACGTTTTGTTACAGCTATTCATGCCTAGACTGCCTCAAAGTCATGCATCCTGTTTGCTGCTCGCTGGGTAATTGGGAGATGGGGAGGTCAGGTCTCCTGTGGGTTGATGGGCTGGTGGCATCACTTAGAAACATCACAAGCTCAGCAAGGGCACAGCCCCATTCTCTGGCAGGGCAATCACCTTCTTCAACCTGTCACTTCAGCAAGTCACTGCCCCTCTCCCCCTTTCAGTCCCCTTCTTTCCTTCCCAACTACCTCACAGAGCGATACCTCAGGCAGCAGCCTTTCCTGTGCAGAGATCAGACCTGTTCCCAGAGCATTGTCTCTTCCGTCACGGATGGAGAATATGTCCCAGCTGATCTCCAGTATGTGTCCATGTAACTAATTTTCCTAATGCACAGCTTAAGTGAAAGCTTCACAAGCAACTTTACTTGGATACCACTGAAGTACAGCTAAGCAAGAAGGATAATATATTGTATTTGTGTACCCTAGACCAGCTATTTGTTATATCATGTACCATGTTGGTAGAAACATGTTCTGAAGGATGAAAGTAGTGGTTTAAAGTGCTGACCTGTCTGCTTTTCTCAGTACTTTGATTACTTCTTATATTTTATTTGCACAGCACCATTTAAATTCAGGTCCCCCTCAGGTCTTAAACGTCAAAAAACTGCGGACAAGCCCCACTTATAGGGAGATCCAACCCTTTAAAATGTTCTTTAAAAGTATGGCTACTATGGGGGAAAGACTACAGGTTTCCTTCCAAGCAATGATGCTGACCTTCATCAGTCCTCCCAAAGCAAGGACAAACACTGAGGCATCTTTCCCATGTCCAGACCTTCCATGGTGGTGATTTCACAGTACACTGCAGCAAACCACCAATTTAGTAGGAATTATCTGCTGTGTGATGACACCTTCCAGCCTGGTGACAGGAGTACTTCTGAGCTTTCTTGTAGTGGTGTAAAAGCCACAAACAGGTCATTTGGATGTAGCTTTTTCAGAGATTTTTGAGTCTGCTGAAGGACAGGAGACTTTGTCTGCCAGAGCCTTAGTTAGTCCTGTTAGCGGATGTGTGGAGAACCTGGTGTAGGCCTGTGTGGACAAAGGCACTGTGTGGCTGTAAATATATGTAAGATAAATATGAAATTACCTTGTAGTGGGGACAAGTGCATAAAATTTAAAGAAAACCATGTTGATACCTTCCTACCCTTGGATCAGACCCGAGGAACCCCTATCACTCATGGTGCTCCAGCTTCTTCTGGTGGTCCAGCCCACCTCTGCTGATGGGTCTGCAGTCATGGATGAAAGGCTGCTTGGATCCTCAATCTGCCCTTAGAAACAACCCTGTCCCTTTTTCTCAGAAGAAAATCTTCTCTCCTTCCCTTCTGCAAGAGTTATTGATTGTCAGCTTATTCAGGGAACAGTTTTTGATATTCCTGCAGTCATCCCCTGATCTGACAGCAAGCAGTACCCTTAGCAACTTCTTCAGTGCTTAACTAAGGGATAAACACCTCCTGTGAGATGCTCTCTCCTCATAACCTGTCAATGTTGAAAGCTTCAGTCCAGCAATACCACAATCCAGTGTGAAGGATCCCCATGAGTCAAATGCTGTGACCACTCTGATGCAAAATATTCAGGATAAACTCACTGATGTTACTCTGCTCAGTGTAGTCATCGACAGACAGGTATCCTTGCTTGCTGTGGTGTCATTGTGTCCCTCTGAGTGGCCCTGCACCATGCTCACCTGACATTAACAGCAACTGTTTGTGGAGCCTCTCCATAAATTCAGCTTTTGGATGAATGAATAAACTGGCAGCTGTTCTCTTTTTGCAGTGATTGAGACATTGCTGGGGCCGGACTGAACCCAGCCATGACAGGGATATTGGAGCGGCTGACCTCCAACCCTAGGGTTTGAGGGATTCCAGCCCATGTATCCGGGGAGTGGGAGCTGTGGTAATCCATCTCACCCTGCCCAAGATGTGCTAAAGATACATTCAGGTGTTAAAAGCAGATTGTGGATGCTCTGAATGTCCATGTATGTCGACCATGTATGTCGACACCTGTAATGTTTTTTTAAATTTATTCCCTGTGATCTTTGCTGTAAACACTGGAGCAGCCAGCCCTGCCTTGTGCATGCAAGTGTGCAGAGTGTGCAAAGTGATCCCACTGGCTGCACACTCACAGCCATGGGGAGTGTATCTTGGATCTGGACTTCCCCCAGCTACATCTCTGGCCTGGGTTCAGTTCACCAGCGTGTTGATTTATTTTTATTTTTTTTTGGTTGCTCTGAGCAGGCACTTCTTAAACATTTCAGTGTGAAGAAAAAGGGCATCAATATGAGAAATTAAATTTTGGGGGATATTCCTGCCCCGGATCCAAGCAGTGGTTGAAAGGGGAAGCAGTGAAGGCTTGCTGCTGCTGCCGCTTCTGCCACCGCTCCCCAGGGAGGAGCTGCAAGTGAGTCCCACATGAAGCACCCCTGAAACTCGCTCCCAAAACCAGGAGCAGCCTGATCATCCTCCTTGCTGCAAGAAGCCCTTCCTTGGAGAGGCAGGTGAGGACAGAGTTGTGAGGAAGAGTGAGGCAGTGGTTCCCTGCAATGGCAGCCTTTTGCCATGCGGCAAAAACCATGGCAAGGGTGTATCAAGGAGACCTGATGTATTCCCCACTCACACTTTATTTCTGGAAATTAAAGTCTTAAAAATAACTTTTTCTGCTGTGGTGGAAATCCTTACTAGCCCCACAGCAGCACTGCTATGCCTGAAGTGTGGTGATTTGGTGGTCCACCACTCGTGGTAGACACAACTCCTCTTCCTCACCAATGAAGCAAGCCAATGGGAGCCCACTTTTTCCTGCCAGGGCTTCAGTTTTAGGAAATAAAAACAGCGAGGTGGCAAGCCTGGAGGCAGAGTGACACAGCATTCCCACAGCATGGAGAGCAGCTGTCACTGCTGCCTTCTCTGCTGCTGCCATCCTACCACATGAGGTTGGCCAGGACTGGTTCCAGGCCCCAGCTCCAGTGACACTGGAGCATCACATTCACTAAGCAGCTTTCCTTACAGCTCCCTATGGCAGGGATCAGCACTGCGGATGAGCTGAGGCCACCCATGTGGTGCAGGGAGCAGGGTCACCACAGCTGGGTGTGAGTTCAGCAGAGCCCTCCTTAGCAGGGAGATGTTGGCAGCTCTGGGCTTGCAGAGAGAGAGCAGGACATCAGAGCCTGGTGCCCTATGCGGTACTGCCACAGGTCTCTGTTGTGTCACTATTCCTGTTGCCACAGCCATGTAATCCCTTCCCAAGGGAGCCAGGAAAGATCTTGCAATGGGTGCTTGGTGTATTGCATCCTCCCTGAGCTCCATCTGGTCTGGAAATCAGAGGCAGGGAAGCTTAGTCTGCAGCGCCCCATGCAGGGCCCCATTGTTACCCCAAATGCCCTGTTTCTGATAAGACAACTAAGGGGTATCTGGTAAAACAAGGGCATCTTTTCTTTTCTTCTTATATTGTTATGTCGTTGCAGGGTGTTTCTGCCTTGCACTGTGTGACTGCCTTGCACTGTGTGCTGTCCAGGGCAAATGGATGTTTTTTGTAGCTGCAGGAGCATATTAGGTTTGGCCCTGCTATGTCCATCTGCCTGCAGCCACCTCTGGCATAGGAGGCCTTTGGAAGCACTGCCATAGCTTAGCTGGACCAGCGAATCTCCAGTCTAGCTCACAGGGAATGGGAGGAGCTGGGGCCATCTTGGTGGATGGGGAGTCATCCTCCTGCCTTGGCTTTTGTGACTTGCCCTGCCTGGGCACATGCCATGTGCCAGGGTGCACAACCCGATGCAGGGCTTGGACCACATCCCTGTCTGCTGCTAAGGCAGCTGAGAAAGCACATGCTCCACATCCTGCAGTAAGCCTGGAATGTGACAGTGCCTTGCCTGGGGCTGGTGATGGAGATTCCCCACCTGCTTCACCCTGACCAAGACTCATTAGGGTGTCCCCCACTCATCCTCCCTGCCCACTGCAGTGGCTCCAGCCCCAGAACTTGGGCTGGGGGTGGCTTTTGCTGGCATAGCTTGAATAGGGGTCCTGGGAGCCAAGAGCAGCATGCAGGGGAAGCACCACCTAAACCTGTCAGGATTAGATTCCTGTGAACCCAGCCAGGGCAGGGGCAGAACTCAGCCCAGGGACATGACAGTGATGCTGGGCCTGGTAAAACTTCCCATCTCCCAGAAAGAGCTGCTTGTCCCAGTCACATCCTGGCTCCATGCCAGGAAGGGGAGGTCATCCTGGCATCCTGGCATAGAGGTTCACACCCACTGGCACCATGACCATGAGCATTTTAAGGAGCAAAGGGCCAGATGGTTCCTTTTCCCAAGCTGTCTTTGTAACTTTCAGGGTGTGCATGACAGATCCAAAATTTCAATTTTTGCAGGTACTGAGCCCCACCATCCTTTTAACACAGTCTACAGCTCTGTCACCTGGTGAAATGATGTCACCTCCAGTGGATAATGGCTGTGGCAGTGGTGGGGTGATGTGCCCTGTGTCTGCCCCTTTCAGTGGAGGCACTAATTAAGCCATTTATCAGGGACACAGCTTACTTCAGGTCTGATAAGGAGCTAACTTTGCTTCCAGGGTAGTGTGGCAGGTGGCACAGAGACAGAGCTGGTGTGATTGTCTCTTCCCTGGGCCATACATGCAAATACTTAAAATTGGGCAATCATGAGTACTCAGTGTAACCCCAAGGCATTCCTTATTTGGTTTATAGTAGCAAACATTCACATCAGACAAGAAAATCTTTTTTCTGATTGTTTTCCCTTTTTTAGCAGAAAACCCTCAGCTTTTCCCAAGGGCCTTAGAAAAGCTAATCCTAACTTCCTAGGTTTCACCAACCATCTCCCACACATGTCAGCGATTGGAACACTGGATAGTTGCCGGTGCCTTATACCCTTGTCCTTCCACTTTTTGCCTTCCAGGAGAAAATCCCAGACCCAGGAAACACCTCTTGACAAGTAAGGGAACAGTGTCAGATAGATGTTCCTCTAAAGGAGGAGGGCTTAAAGCTGTGCCTGGGCGATGCAAAGCCCTGTCCCACACGTTCTGAGAGTGGGACATGGGAGTGCTGGTCACTTTGTGTAAAGACACCTTACTAGTTCAAACCACCAGCCTGTCACAAAGCCAGGAAACTGTAATATTCACCCTGTGGTCTGTTTTGACTCCCCTCAGGCTGCCTTGGAGCATCTGTGACACTTGCTTCCCCCACTGAAATGCTGATTTGTTTCTGTCAGGCACCCCGAGCTGGTTCTTTGGTGCCAAGCTGACTCATAAGTTGCTATTTAACTTGGTGTGGGACATGATGGCACAATGCACGGTGGGACCAGGGTGACCCAACCCTGCTGAGGCTGCGTGCATGATGCAGAGCATACAGCACCTTCCTGCTGGAAGGGTAAAATGCATGAAAGGACAAAAAACAGCCAAAGAAATCAACCTGGAACTCTTCAGTATCTGTCTGTGCTCCTGGCATCATCCAGCTCTGGGGTGTCCCTTGCCAAAACAAATCCCACACGAATGCATGGTGGACTCTCACCTCCATCCAGCGTGGTTTTGGAAAGTAAATGGTGGGTTTACTGGGGGGAGGGGAGGCATGCTGTGGTCTGTCCCCACACAGCATGGTGCCGCTGCTCCCACATGGTTCCTCCTCTCTGGTCAGCAAGTTCGAAGTCATTGCCCCCATCACTTTCCTGACTCACCTGCCCAAACCACCTCCTCCTGCTCTGCTCACTGCAGTGTGAGGGCGTGCATTTAGCAGAGGTGTCATGCTAATAACAAGGTGTAGGGCAACATAAACAGGAAATCCTGCCACAAGACACCTCTAGCACTTAATCAGGCTTTCAGAGTGAACCATCACCCAAAGAGATGGAGCAACCCCATATCCTCTTGTAATGATGGGTGGGAATGCTGCTGTCAGGGTGACAGAGTACTGTGCCTGGCCCGGCTGCTCTGCCTTTGGCAGCTCTACCCTCCTGAAAGCGAATGTGAGCAGGAGTCAGATGCCTGGCAAATCCAAAGGAGCAAGGTTGACTTGCCAAAACTATTTAGCCTATTCAAGGCAGAGTAATAGATGCTTGTCTGAGTTGTGTCTACTATTAGTGGACTTGTTCCAGAATGGTAGGAGATGTGATAAAAAAAGTGCTTCCATTTTAATACCTAATTAAATGGCCTAACTTAGCCAGGGACTGCTGCTGTGGAACTGAATCCAAACGCTAAAAGAAATAGCAGCAGCTATAGCCTGAAGCCCTAGCAATGAAAGAGTGATAGAGCAAAAACATCTGTCCCTTGGAAGAAGGTCAGAAAAGGCTGATAGTCCTCTTCCAAATGGAGAAAAACCTCTCCAGACTAGGAAATAAAACTGTTCCCATTGGATCTGTGCCCCTCAGTCCTTGACAAGCTGGCCAGTGCAGCGGCAGATGCTCTGTCTGCTGCTGTGGTTCAGGCATATGGCTTTGTGTGGGCTACAGTGGTCCCGGGTTAGCACAGAGCCAGGGAGATGCTGTGCTGCTTCAAGAGTGGCTGGTATGCCCCAGACCAGCCCCAGCCCTTCTTCTGGTGTTGTTGCCTTATTAAATCATCAGCTGGGCTGACAGCTTCCCAGTGTCCTCGTGGCTTTGCCTGCAAATCTGGCTTAATTCCTGGCCTTGAAACAGGGTGGGGACATACCATGCATGGAGATTTGCAGTTCTCAACACACTTATCAGGGAAAACCAGGCCTTTCACATGAAAGTTTGGGTCATCACACAGCCTCTCCCATCATATTATGCTTGCATTAATGATTATGTTTACAAGGGTTTCTTGATGTCCCACTGACACCAGCTTTTTATCAGCTTTCTCCAGCACAGACAGCATCCTACCTTACCTGGTGGGCTGTTTTTACTGTATTTGTATAAACTGGGTTGCCTGGGTTGCCTTTGCCCTGCTGCTGCATTTGGCTGAGATTGGCCAATAAGGTAAAAAATTACTTTGGAGAGGGGCAGAGAGTCAGCAAGATGCCCTTGTGTGTACATGCCCACAGAGAAGAAGGCTGGAAGCTCAGAGCGTGGTGACATGGTGCCAGGATGCAAGGGTGGCAGAACCAGGATGCAAGGGTGGCAGAATGCTGGGGTGCATCTGCTGGTGTAGGCAGTGCCAAGCCAGGGCATCCAGTCTCCCCAGCAGTGGCCCCCAGCAGTGTGGGCAGAGAGCTCATCCCATCTGCTTTCACATCCAGAATAGTGCAGTCAAATCAGGTGAGAAAAAATTGCCTCAACAGGTGCATTTGACAGAAAATTTTTTTTTGTTTTTTTCCCCTGACAGGTTCCCCAGGAAAATCTGGAACAGACAGAGAGGATGAGCTGGGTGCAGTTTGTGCTTAAAGTGGGCAGTCATCTCTCCAGTGATGGTGTCTCATTTCTCTATGTAGTCATGGCTGCCAGGCAGAGCAATAAATCTTTCAGATGGAAGTATTTGGCATGGACCTAAATTCACCTCCCTTTCTGCAACCCTCTCAGCTGCACAACAGCAGTTTCTAATGCTGCTCCCAGCCTGCTTATCGAAGTGCAGAGCCTTTTCAGGCTGCTGAAACCTGCCTGCCTTGGGTGGTACTTATTCCTGTTACTTTGGGATGAGACAGAGATAGAGTGACTCTTGAAGTAGGAGGCTGCACTGGTTTATTTATCAGAGGAGGCCATTCTGCATGTTGCAATGGCTGGGCTGGGCTTGTCTCCACAAGACATTTCTAGGGTGCATTTGACCCACAGATGCACACAGAGCAGCCCCAGCACAGCCCCACTGCTGTGGAGGACCAGAGTGCCCCCTGAGCTGCTCCAGAAAGGATCATAGAATTGCACAATCACAGAATGGTTTGGGTTGGAAGGGACTGTAAAGATCACTTAGCTCCAACTCTCCTGCCATGAGGAGGGACACCTTTCACTAGACTAGGCTGCTCAGAGCTCCATCCAGTCTAGCGTTACACACTTCCAGGGATGGGGCATCCACAACTTCTCTGGGCAACCTGTGCCTGTGCCTCACCACCCTCACAGTACAGAATTTTTTCATAATATCTAATCTAGACCTGCCCTCTTTCAGTTTGATGAGAGAAAGCAGTTGACTGCTGGGATAGACATGTGAGTATTTATTCCAAAATAACCCACAGCATGCCAGTTGTAGTGTTTTGGGCCCTTGAAGCTGGAGTTCGTTCAGCTGCCTCTCCTCCTGACCTCCAGGCTGCCAGGATAACGGCTTGGCTTCCCTCCTCTTATCTCAGCTGATGCTATCACTGTTCCTCCCATGCCTGCAGACACAGGTCATGTGGTAAAATCTCCCTTTGGGAGAAGCTGCCTTTCCAGCCTGGCTGCCAGTGAGCCTGATGTGATCCTTCATCTCAAATCAGGGTGTAAAGGGGTCAGGAATAAATGCTTCTCTACTTTTTAAAGCATCTTTCATCCAAAAAATCCTGTACAGTATCCTGCCCTTTGATCTGTATATGAGAGCTGGCAAAGGAAGATTACAGCTTAAGCCCCTCTTAACACAAAGCACAGTGCTGGTCTTTGTAAATTTGAATTGTTCCTACCTCCATCTCTGATGTGAGCTTGGGCAAGCCCCTCACCCCAGCATCACTCTGGAGGATAGACTATGTGAAAGCTGCATGCTCAGGAAGCTGCCACTAGACTGAGGCTGGCTACCCAAGTCATTGCCTGTTTTGCCACAGAAACAAGATCCTGATCATAGGTAGACACGTGCCTGCGTGTACACTAACACACCCTCACATGTGCACTCCTTCCCTGGTAGCACTTAGGATTTTTTCCCTACACACTGGCATTTTGTTGAGTTCAAATCGCCCTGGCAGAGGGAGCCTTAGCAGCATCATGCCCAAGGGACCCACAGTTGGCCACTGGAGCCAAGGAGGAAGGACCAGAGGTACAGCTTTCTTCTGACCAACAAGATGAGTCATTTGGGCCCTTCTACTCTCTTTACCACCAAAAATAAGGTGTTAGGTAAGCCTTCTAATACCCAGCTTAAAATACAACTCTACAGTTAAAAGAGGAGATGGCAGGTTTCCCATATGTACTTCTTATTGCTATTTTCCTGTGTGCCATAATTGTTCTGTGTACATGTCCATAACAAACAGGTGAAAAATGGAAATATAATTTTGGTTCCCTGAGCATATGGCATACAAGGCAGGCACTGGGTGGGGGGAAAGGTGGGCAGATTCACTCATTACCAGCCTACTGATCAATAAAGTCTCCTCAGATGTTGAGGAAATGCTCAAACATCCCAAGTGGTTGTGCCGAGTGGCTTTTCTGTGCAATAGAATTCTAGAGAGCAGTCAGCGATTTGGGCTCAATAGTCCTCCTGTAACACAGAGCTAAGACCCTGGGCCAAGGGCTTGCTCCTTGATTAGAAAGGTCATAGCATGCCAGAGGATTTGGGTGAAGGCCTAATGATGACAGGGCTGAGCCTGGAGTGAAGACACAGCCTGTGCCTTGTGAAACCAACTCTCCTGGCCCTGCCCCAGCAGTCTGGTCAGGGGCTGTGCCAGCAGTCCAGGCTACAGCTGATGGGAACAGAACACAAGACATGGTCACCTTGTTCTGGGGTCTGCCAGACACTGTAGAGAAACCTCCTGGGGAAGGATCTCTCTCTATACATATATATATGCCATGCAGTGTGTGAATATCTATCAGATATCTATCAGAGCATCACTTCGGAGAGATGTGGGTTGCCATACCTTGGTCCTGGCTTTGCTCTCTACTTGACAGCAGTAAAAATAGTAAAAGAGAAAGAAATGGAGCATGTGGGAGTGGTCTGCCTTTCAGCACACTGCTCCCTCAGCAGAGAGGCTGAAGGCAAACCCTGCCAGTGTGAAGAGACCAGGACCAGAAGGTCACCTCTAAGGTGACCCCTTTGCAACACAACACCATCATGGAGGACCTGCCAGAGCCTTGGATCTGCAGGTGGCAGTGCCCTGCATACCTCCCACCCTCCTGTGCCCAGGCAGGGCTGTTGGGCTGTGCTTCCTTCCCCTTAAGGTTGGGTGATCACACAGATGAGGAGAGGAAATCTTTTGCTCCCCACCCCTCCATGACTCACAGGGCACCTGCTCTGCCTGAGCTGTCATAACCGTTTCAACATGCACTGCTGTCTGGCCCATTCCTTGGGCAGGTGGCCGCTGGAAGGTCTCTGGTTCCCCAATGACCCTTGAAGAGCATCCTCCCAGGCATGGGACAGTGGTTTGTGGACCACTGTGGTGTTCTTCCTAACGCCCTGTGCCAGCCCTTGTCCCAGAGCTCCACAAGAATGTTCCATGATCAACTATGAGAGCTGGCACCAACTGTAAGGCACAGAAACAGGGCATGGGTGTTGCAAAGATACTTCTCTAATTGCCCTGGAAACTACCCCTTCAAATTCATGATAACCCTCTGACCTGTCCAGACAATCAGGAAGCTATTTTTGTCTCATCTGGATCTGTGCTGCAGGATGCCCTATGAATACAGTTTGTCACCATGATAGGTCTCTTCCTTCCTAATCTATCATCACCACTGATGGTCATGTGCAAGACAGTGACTCCTTTCCTGTGACAGAGAAGTGCCATACCTAAAGTATTAGTTTCAGGCAACCCATGGGAGATTCATCTTGGCAGCTGTGAGTTACCCTTTTTTGTGTTATATTCCTTACACCCACTGTTTTCTCTCTCTGGCATCACAGAAGAGATTTCCAAGTTCCATTTTAGTTTTCTCTGCTACCCTTCAGGAGGTTTGGTGTCCAAAATCCCATCACAGTTTGCAGGAGCTGAGCACTGTTTTGGAGAAGCAGAGGAAAGCTCCTGGCAGCAGACGGAAGCCAAAGGGAGCTGCCACTGCTCAAGATTTCACAGGAGCTGTAGGCACCAAGAGGAGTGTGTCCAAGTGTCCATGGCTCCAGCTGCTGCTTCGGGTGGTCTCTGGACTGTTTGGCTGTGATCACTGTCCCAGGGTCTCTGTGTGAAGTGCCTGTGTCACGGGAGCTCACCACCTTGCCATCTGCAATTTCCATAGGGCTGCGTGATGTGGGATCTGTTGGCAGGTGGTGCTGGGCTGCGGTCACTCCAACCTCCTCGCCACTTTAAACACCAGCTTACTCCCAGGCCTGCCTTATTCACACCGTGGTAAAGAGCTGCAGGCATTCACATCATGGCTATGCCAACACCTTCAGTGTGGCTGCTGGAGCATGTGGTGTTAGGAGAATCTGTTTGGTGGGACAGACAGGACTCCCTGGGTTTGTGCTTGGCAGGAGGCTGAGTGGAGCTCTGGGACTTCTTTCAACAAACCAAAACTGCCGCAGTGCCCTGATAAAAAATTGCTTATCTAGAATAAACATACTCTGCCTGTGGGAACCTGTTATTTGAAAACTGACAGGTTAATTCTGTGTCCCAGTAGGGACTGTCTGTCCCTGAGTGGTTGGTGCAACCCTGTGCCTCCTCCTTAGCTGGTTCAACAGAAATGAACCCATGTATGTACCTCTATCTAACCAGGGTCAGATGTGCCCAAATGGGTGCTTTTAATTTAATGATGATGGAGCCACAGTTTGGGATTGCCCAACCTGGGGGAGAGCACCTTATGCCTGCAAAATGGTATATGCTCTCCTTGATAAACCCTTGGGTTTCCAAAGAGATGGTAGCAGCCAGAAACACCACTTCCTAGAGAAATGAGGGGGTCAACAACCTTTGGGGGGAGAGGGACACTTTAATCTGAATCACATACCTGAGAGATTTCAAGAAAGAAAAGGAGTTTAAAGGCTGCTGTGAGTGAAATTTCCACCCTGTGCAGGCAGCCCAAGGACCTGGGGCACACAAAAGCACCAACGGAGTTTGTAGCAAAGCAGTGGGAATAAAACAGCTTCTTAGCAGGGGGCTGTGCCCCTGGCTCCCCTGGCAAAAAGACCTCATGGAGGGTGGGTGTTGGGCTTTTTATCTGCACTGTGTTTGTAGTGATAAGGCTTTGGTTCTTGAGAATACACAAGATCAAGTGTGGAAATCAAAAGAGGGCTTTAATTCAGCTCCAGGCAGAAGGACATAAAATGGCCACCCTGCCATCCTGAGGGAGCGTTAGCTTCCTTAAACCAGGCAGCTCCTGCTCTGCTTTCACACACTAAAGCAAAATCCGTATTTGGTATGTGTGAGTTAGGGGGGGCAGAAGAGTCCCGTGTGAATTTGAAAACTCACAAGGAAATAAAAAAAGGGGGAAATCTTGTGTTAGATTTAGAATAAACAATGTTTAGCTGTGTTTTGCAGTTGTGTTATTCTCAGGCACAACCAGCAGCAGACTCATCAGACTGAATCATTTCAGAGCTGTGCGTAAGCCTGCTGCTTTAATTTTTATTGCCATCAGAATTTAAACAGAAACAACTGCTTCTCTTTACTCTTCTTTTTAATTTTCTCATAATTTTTTTATGTGTATAATACAATTGCAATCATAAAATAATTTCACTGGGAAGGAATCCAAGGAATGGCCAACTCCAAAGCTAGACCAGGACCTCAGGCTCTCTGTTAAGTGTTTTTCCAGCGATGGAGATCCCAGCTCCTCACTGGGAAATCTGTACCACTGTTTGACCACCCTCATGGTAAGATACTTTCCTTATAATGAACCAGAATTTCCCTTGTTGCCACTTGTGACCATTGCCTTGGTCATTTCAGTGTGCACCTCTGGGAAGAAACTGCCTTTCTCTTCCCTGTAATGCTATTTAGGCAATGAACAACAGCACTAGGCTCCCCCTGCCCCAGACAGCATCAGTACCTACACACTCTTCCCCCTATCATTTTGGGAGCCAAAAGCCCTGCTGTGCAAACCACTTTTGAAGCACTCCCTCTTCTTACTTCAAACTGCTCCATTGCCACCACCTTCACTGTCACGCTGACACTGCTGGAAATCTGGCTGGGCTTGGGCAGCTGTGGCTTGTGCTGGTTGAGGGGGTAGAGCCTTTACAAGCAGTTGGTGGATATCCTGACCAGCCAGCTCACAAACTTTTTGTCTTTTGATTTTTCCTCAAGCTACAACAAACTCATGCCCACTGATGTGGCTTCTTGCTGATGGCTGATCTCCCATGCAACCTGCTCTCCCATCACAGCCTGGACCAAAACGACAGAGAGGGAATCAGAAAAAGTTGGTCACATTTTGACACCTGCTTGTTTATGTGAAAACATGAGTATGTCAAACCTGGACCTCATATCGCCACCTTCCCTTGCTTGCTGGGTCCCTCACATCACTCCAAAGATGGTGCATGCTTGCCTGTGCTGCTCAGTAAGTCACTTGAGAGCCTTCTGACCACATGTGCTCCTTCATGTAAAGGGGGGAAATGTGGCTGCCTTGATGTCACGTGCTGTGTGAGGCACATGTGACTCATGCCTGACTGCCCTCTAGTAACGGCATCAAAATGCCCTGGAGGGCATTTCTGTGCTGGCCCTCTAATTCCTGTGCCTTACTCTCAGGGTGGCCAGGTTTCCAGCACTGTTTACAGGCTGCTGGTTTGAAGTGGATGCTCTTAAGACAGCTCCTGGATGTACTGGTCTCATTGCTGAACTGCATATGGTTGCCATAGAAATGTAGGGCTCATAGATCTGACTGATAATTTCCCACCCTTTCTTTCTTTTGCATTAAGTAAAGGAAACTGTGCAGCTATACATGCCTTTGAGGAGCTGGACTGGGACATCTTGGCAGGCAAGTGGTGGTTTCAGATACTGAAGCTTCAAGAAGCCATGTGTTTACTGACAGGCAAGGGTAATGCTCAGGGAAGAGATCTTGTTGAGAATGGATGATGAACTGAAGCTGGAGAAGGCTTCTTCTCAGCTAGGACCTTATACTGCTGCTGGCAGTCCAAGGTGGAAGTGATCTCGGACACCGGTTCTGTTATGCACCATCTCTCCATCCCCAAAAGGCATGATCTCATAACCACAGAAATATTCTTTCATAAATAATGATCCATTTTTATGTCCACAAAGCTCTGCCAGCTATTTCACGGCAAATACTGTTTGCACTTTACAGCATGCTATGACATGATCTTTAACTATATAAACTCGATTTCCTCCTGTAGGTCCTGAATATAAGCAATAAAAGGCCTCATTCACCTTCAGAATTACCAATGGCTTGGCTTGTGGTACATGCCCCAGTGCTTCTGATTTTTAAGCAATCTTGCTAGTGTTACTCTTGCTGCAATTGTGTTTAGGACATGCTGTTTCCTCTTGCTTTGAAAGGGCACAAATAACCATAGAGCTAAGAAATAACTGTCCAAAGATTTTATCAAACACCATAACAGTAGTGTTTAAGTGAGTGTTGAAGTGTTAAGAGTTTAAAGAAATGGGACTTCCCAGCACAGCCAGAATTATCTTCTTTGGTTTCACAATATCCTCCCACAACGGAGGCCTCACCAAACCTGGTGGTTGCTGCAATGGGTGCTGCAGTCAAAAAATCCAAGATGAGGAGGGCCTTTGCCTTTTTGGGAACTTTGCTTTTTCTCACAGAAGCCCAGAAGCCATCCTCTGCTCACCTTGGCGAGCCCTCCCTCATGTGAGCGCTGCCATTAATGTCAGAGGAAATGAGTGCATGCCCAGCGGCATGGGAAAGCCTTGCACAACCAGGCCTAAATATAAACCGGACATGAAAGATAAAGTCTCTAGTAAATGTAATTGCGATAGCTTGGGGCCCCAGCCAGCTCATGTTAATGTCAGGGGGTGTTGGTTATCCTGCCTTCTCCCTCAAATCAGATTCAGCCCATGGCTGAAACACAGGGTGTTTTCTGAAGTAGAAGCACTCTTAAGATAGTCCCTGTTAACTGGTGTTTCAAAAGTGCTGTGACATAAGAAGATGAGCAGCAAGGCTCCTCCTCATGCTCAGCAGCCAGGACTGTGTTCCTCCCTGCACAGTGGTCAGGATGTTTAGTGCCCTGTCCAGCCTAGTGCCTGCCAGCTGGTGGGATCCTCTTGGATGGACACCACACATACACCCAGTGTGCTGGGCCCCACCAGAGGGCAGAAATTTGAGTAATTACTTCTCTGAGAGCCAGACTTCCAGAGCATATAATTGAGCTCAAATTAAATTGCTCATCGGCAGGTAATCAGCTGGTCCACTGGATTTGCTAAGAGTCACAGTTGATGCTTTCCTGTGCCTGTGTTTTGTTCTTTGGCACATTCCAGAATTTAAGGTCACAGTGGAGAGCAACGATCCGTCCATCCTGCATGCCAAAGCCTGGCTTCATACTCCAGTCTCATAATATCTTCAGGCTGGAGGGTTCAAGTACACACCATGTGTAAGATTGCTCTGGCACATCGCTTTTCTGACACTCCTCCAGAAGGAGACATGGTTTCCCAGACAGATTTCTGGGCAACCCAGCTGCTGGTCTGGCACAGCATAGGCATTTTTTGCAATACAAATGTGTGCTGTGACGATGCTTGAGCTTTATTGCATGGTGCTTGAAGGATATAAACCAACTTGAATTTATACTTTAAGGGTATAAACCAGCAGCAGCAGCAGCAGATGGATCTAATACTGGAGATGCTGTGGGTCTCTGAGGATGTGTTGATGCTCTCACCTACTGCTGGTGACTGCAGGAGATGCCTCACACCTTGTGAGACATAGGGAAATGTCCAGGCTCTTAAAAAAATGCCCCAACATTGAAACAATGCATCAGTTTGTGGCCTGACTTTCAGAGGGTTTACAGGACCTTTTGCACTGGTTTCAGTGGAAGAAATATCACCCTGCAGGGTGGTGGTTTGCAGGAAAGGCAGCGTGGCTTACCTGCACACGCAGCCAAAGTTTCAAAGGCAATGGAGATCAAAGGAAAAGGCTTCAGACAAAGCCACAGCACAGAGTACTGGGCATGTTAATAATTTAGAGACAGTCAAATGTAAGAATAGTCAAATGCAGGCGTTGAAGGAGACACAGGGCTTCCTCAGTGAGTACAGTTCAAGGCAGGAGACGGGCACTGATGCAGGGCAAAGGGCTCTTGGGCTCTTGCTGCCTGGCTTCCCCTACTGGTTCGTGAAGGGAGGTAACAGACTATCCACCCTCTCCAGAGGGCCTGGAAGCACAACACGTACAGGTGACTGAGTCTTTTGGAATAAAACCCTGGTTTTTGTTGGGTGTATATGCAGAGCCTTTGGAAAGTTGTGAGTGCACAGACTATGGCCTGCTGGCATTTATTTTGTGCATGAGCAACCTGAACCTGAGCATACTGAATGCACCCAGCTATTAAAAAGAATTTTTGGGGTGATGTTTAAAAATTGTTAATAAATATTACTAGGGAGTTGAATTTTTTCTTTGGAAATAAGGGATTTTTTCATGAAATTTGAATTACCATGCACCACAGATCTTTCTTGAACTGAAAATAATGAACTTCAGCATGAATTGTGTTCTTAAGTGACTAACAGGATATTGGAAAACTCACTTGGTGATTTTTAGGGATGAGTAAGAGATGGTGTAAAGAAAGAGCCTGTCAGAAAAGTGCTTGTAATCATTCAGCGCTGGCTGCATGAAGAGACGAAAATAGGAATCTGAAATGGAGCTCCTTTATATGAAATGGAGCTCCTTTATAAACCCATCTCACAATATTAAGGTATAAATTTTAGAGGTAGCCCACATAATGGCTTTGAGTTTCAAGTCACAGGTAAGATCCATTTTTAATGGTACTATTTTTGCTGTGGTGCTTCTGACAAATGGTCAGAGGAACGTCAGTCTCGACAGTGCATAAAATTAGCAACATCTGCCTAATAAAGCTAAAGGCAGGAGACACTTCCTGAACCTGTAAGGACCAGAGTGGCCCTGAGTGTGCAGCACAGCTCATGTTCCCCAGTGCTGTGGGAATGGCTCTCTGTGGCACAGTAGAGTGTCTCCAGGTCCTTGTGCCACAGCCCTTGCTCTTACCAGGTGTGCACATCCATAGCTCCCCTGGGCAACCTGTACCAGCATCTCACCAACCTCACAGTAAAGAATTTCTTTCTCATGTCCAATCTAAACTTACTCTCTTTCATTTTAAAACAGTTACAGTAAGCCCATCCCTGGTAAAAGAACCCTCTCCATCACTCTTATAAGACTACTTTAAGTACTGAACGGTCACAATTAGGTCTCTCCGTAGTCTTCTCTTCTCCAGGCTGAACAACTCCAACTTTCTCAGTCTTTCTTCTCCTATAGAATACTTCTGATCATTTTTGTGGCCCTACTCTGGACCCACTCAAATAGGTCCATGTATTTCTTGTACTGGGGGCCCCAGGGCCGGATGCAGTAATAGAGGTGGGGTCTCACTGGAGTGGAGTAGAAGGGGCCTTACATAAGTCCAGGTAGATGACATTTGTACCTCTTCCCTTGACCACAGATGCAGCCACTCCATCACAGAAGGCCACTGGATTAGTCAGGAACAATCTGCCTGTGGAGAAGACAGGGCAGCCAGACAGTCTGTGTCCATTGTGTATGGCCAGTGCTTTTGGGGTGAAGGTTTCCCTTAGACTAGCTGCAGCAGGGCAGGATGCATGATGCTTGGAGGTGAGGTGTTGAAGAGATGACGGACTGGGGAGGTTGTGGATGTTGGAACTTCCTGCTGCAGCTGACTGCTCCAGGCCACACTGAATAAGTGTGTGGCCTTCTTGGACCTGAGCTGGGACTCACTGTGCCCATACAGTCTTCCAGCCCCACAGCTGTTAATTTTTAACTCAAGCACCAAGAGAACACTGGTGTTTCTGAAACAGTCTGGTAGAGATCCTGCCCTGGCTGCAAGGCTTGCACAGTGGGAGTATGCCATCAGTCCCAGGCTTAGCACAGGGTGCCAGCAGTCAGCACAGTGCTCTGTGCACTGCCATGCCAAGCACAGGATCACGCCCTGGGAAAGAGGACCAGACTGGGGATGGGGAAGGAAAATGCTTAATCAGCATCTAATCTTGTCAGGCCTTTTAGTTTAGGAGTTCCTTATGACACATGCCTACACCCACACCTATTTTTATATATATATATATATATATATATATATATATGTATATATATACACTCATATAGATTTCAAATCCAAGGTTGAAGCACAAAGACTTTTAAAAACGTTAAAAGATTTAAAGACTCCTACTAGGAGTGATGCCGATGTTGAATAAGAGAGAAAATAAAGTTTTGCACTGACTGAGGGAGCAGAAGTGCAAAAGAGTAGTTGTGGGGAAGCCTGGTGTCATCTTTTAGTTCATTTCCAGGCTTTGTTACTGCACATGAATAGTGTGAGATGGAGGCGCTCAGCCTCTTTGCCACCATGGTCCCTGATGTCCTCTGCTCACGGGCTGTCCCTCACTGCACAGCACAGTGGAGATCCGGCTACCTCACACTATTAAAATAAAAATAACATGAAATAACAGAAAATTAAACTGGGGTCAATGGCTACTGATTGGAAATGAATGGAAGGGGGGGCAAGTTCAGAGAGGGCTGATATCACGTAATACAGCCAAGAGCTGATGCTTCAGGAAGTTTTCACCAGGGAATGTGTTTTTTTTCTCTCTTCTTTTCTTTTTCTCTGCATCTTTTTTATTGATCTGCAAGAGAAGAGAGTTCTGTGGCTGTGACATCTGAGAGCTAGTGGTATCTCATGCCTTTGTCTGCAGTCCCTGTCTCTGTAATTGTTTCTGGCTTCCTCTGTACTGCATCTTGGGCTTCCTCTGGGAGGCCTTTCAGCTGTCTGAAATTAAAGGTTCTTCTTCATCAGCCTCTCACCTGAGCTTCCTGCTTCCACTACTAACTAGCAATTTTCTCAGCATCCTGAATCAATTCAGTGTTTCCATCAGAGGTCAGGTGATTGAGCTGGTAAAAGCCACTGGTGGTGAGGCTGTACACCTCTCCTTTCAACCTCATCCCTCCTCCTCACCCAGCACATGGGAGACTTGTTCAATTCTCCATGTCCTCCACCAGCACAAGGAGCTGGAGCAATGCCACAGACCTGCATTTCCCTCATTTCAATGGTGAAACAGCACAGCCCTCACTTAGATTTTCATTTTTCTGGGGAAATTGGTGGGTGTTTCCATATCAGTATCTGTGTACTCAGAGCTGACAAAGGGGAAAGCATTACCCTGCTCCTCACACCTTCTGCCTCCTCTCTGACACTCTGTGTCCAGCGGAGTGGGCACATGACAGATGGCTGCACAGTTTGGAACAGCATTCAAGCCTTGAGGCGCCAGCATTTCCCAGGCAGAGTGGTAACTGGACACACAGATTAGCTCTGGCTCGTCTCCATGTTTAAATGAACTTCCTCTAATTAGGGAAATTGCCTGTGCTTACACTTCAGACAGATCCTCTCTGGAATTACATTCATAAACTTCTTGTTCACTGCTGCACACAAGCTCAGTGTGAGGTGATGATTATCTCCCCATGCCTGGCTGCTCCCACCTCTGCTGCGGTGGCCACATCAGTGCCCAGGGTTTGGGCCCTTTCACCCCCTCTTTGCTCACCTCTTCAGCTGGAGAAGTGCAGGTTCCTGTTCCTCCATCTCTCAATGGTTACCCTAACACCACCAAAACCATGACCCCACACCTAGACTTTTATTATGCACCCCTCCCTGCTCAAATCTCACTGATATCTCTACAAGACCAACTCATGATGAAACTTTCCCTACCCCCTTTTGTTAAACATGTAAAATTTTTAGGAGACTTATGAAAGAACTACTTTAGGGGGTTATGTGTGTACATATTATATTGCCGCATTTTTTTTCAAAACAGACTTTTGGTACATGATGAAGACTGTGCGTTGTGAGACAAATTAAGTCTGGGGAAAAAAAAGAAAGAAAACCAAACAAATTAAGCTTGTTAAGCTTTACAGTAAACTGCTGCAAGGCTGAAGTACGACATAAAAGCTGAGGTTTTCAAAGGGCCCTGAGGGAAGTAAATGTGGGACTGACACTGAATTTAATTTGCTTTATGCTAAAGGAGGCAGCTTTGGAGAAATGCCCATATGCATACCAATTCCTCCAATAGATGTTTTACCAGCTTTAGCAAAAATTAGGAGCTCCAGAGCAGCCAGAGTATCCTTGTGATGGATAATGAGCAGCATCAAGAGAAGGACTCCCTCTGCCCTGGTACACAGGGAGGACTTTATGAGCACCACGCTTGTCTTTTAATAGAGATACCACTTTTTCTCAGAAGATACCATGGGAATTTATCAGTGTACACAGAAAAGAGAAAACATTTCCAGAACAGAAAAAACCCACCCCAACCTTCAAAAAATTGCAGGTGAAATCTGTGTAAGAACAGGAAATGAATTATCTGTTAATAATCCTTAAGGTTAACAAACCCAGAAGAGCCAGAGGGTGAGAACACTGCCCAGCTCTGAGACCTGCCCTCTGAAATGCTTTTTATTTCATGTCATTTTTTAATTGAATGGATTTCTCTTCTTCTGTTCTTTGTATTGCAGGCAATGCTTTGGATAGCATAAAGAGGCATCAAGCCAAAATGAACTGGTATTGAAAGAGAACTGAGGGAAAAGCAGAGCTTGTCTGGTTTGAGAATATTTCTTTATAACACAGAAAGAGACAAACCAAACAGGCAGAATTCCCTCCAAAGGAAAAGACACCAAAACCTATTTCAAGTCCTGGTTTCAAAGCCTGCATCCTTATCTAGGCAGGAGGGTTTGTCATCATACGTACAGTCACAGAGAGAGAAATGGAATAATGAGACTGAAAATGTATTTAGTGCTTTTAATATAAAGTTGTCAATCTGATTTATTTCATCTTGAATTCCAGCATCTGGAGCTTTTGTTAAAGACCAAGATGCTGCAGTTGTGCAGCTTTAGCAGCACTGCAACTTTTCATTACAGCCTTTTCTTTCACTCTTATATGTGGGGGAAGAAAGCTTGAAACTCCACGTCCTGACGATCAAGCTTCAAAAAGCTTGTGAAAAATATCTAGCTTCTGTGGTTTTAAAGACTCAGTGATTACAATCAGGATGAAGATTTTGGGGGTAACCAGACTAGCTTCTGCGCCTGGCCAACATGTGACATACACTGTAACTAAAACTAAAACTAAAAATAAAGAGATTGCCATGTACAGGATTCTTGTTTTTCAAATAGCAGGAATTTATGTCAACTTCATAATGCGAAGGAAATGGCCAAATGCTGAAAGTTGACAATCCTGTCTTTACGTAGATTTGTCCCAAAAGCAGGAGGATATGAATGTACTGGAGGAGTCTCTTAAGCCTGGGAATAAGGTTTGGGCTCCATGCAGGAAGAGACAGAGTGGAGCACCTGGCCCGCCTTTGTGACCAGATGCTCTTTTGGGTGCTGCATATTAAATATAGGATCTCTCCTAAGCAGTGATGTGTCTCTGCAACCAGGCAGGGCTTGTGAGATGCCACACAAGGTCCTTGTCTCCCTCTCTAATACTTTTACCTGGGTTTGCTTTGTGATTGGATCTTTGATTGATGGTAGAACTTAATTTCTGTGAGAATTAATCCAGTTCCTCCAAGCACCAGCTATTTGCTGAGAAATAACAATGTCCTGGGCTAGAGTAACTCTGGGGCCAGTGATTAGATCACCAGCCCTCTCTCTTGCTTTGAATGACACACAATAAACACGGCATTATAATGTCAATATACTTGGTACACTTTTCAAACCCATTGAGTAAACGTGCTGAGAGTGCACTGCAGGTAGGCTTGCTTGCCAAGGGCTGCTGCCTCCTTCCGTAGATGGGTTTAGTGAGTACATGGTTTTGTTTAAACAGGAAAACACATTAAGAGGCACTTCATCTTTGAGTGTTCCTGTCTCTGCTGCCTGCATTCCTGGCTGGGGTGTTTAATACACATTAAATGCCATGTGCTCGTAGGACCCTCTGATTAAAATACCATCCGGTCAAGAGCACTGGAGTAATCAGGGTGATTCCTTAACTAAGAAAAGGCCAGTTATGTTCAGTTTTTTATTATGTTTCTTTATATTTCGTATCCATTGTCCAACAGTTTGTATGCTTCCCACAGTCTCCAGTGGCCACAGCTGTGGGACCTAAAATAAAATCCACAGTCACCATTTCCAAGCATGACTTCTGGCCTTAGGAGTGGGTTTCTTTACCTAGCACCATGTAAAAGCTCCCATCAGCCTCAGGTGAGCATTTGTGGTTCTTGTGCAGGCAGGATTAGTGCCCAGTGAGTGAGCCAATGCTCTCCCCATGCCTGTTTTTCTGTGCTAACCATAGACAGACACAGGATGGCTTACAGAGGAGGGATGATGCTGCATGAGGTGAATTCCAGCTGAGGTTGCTCTATATTCAGATGCTGAAGTTGAGAGGAGCCAAGGTGCTTGGCCTCTGTGAAAGAGCTCAGCAACAAATCTGGTGCCCTTAAAGTGTGTTGAGTTGAGCAAAGACACTCATCCATTCAGGCCCTCATCCTGACTAAATTTGTAGTGTAGAATCTAGTTTTATTCTCTTCTGCTCAATGGGATGATACAGAGTTACAGCAGTGCAAGTCTTGCCCAAATGTGAAAATTTACAGATGAAGTTGTTCCAGAGGACTTATACCTAAACCACTCCTTGACCACTACTCTGAAACCAAGACCAAAATGACATTTCTCCATGACGTCCTGAAACAGATACTTTGGCTGAATGCAAGAAGGTATCTCCTTACCTTACTGAATTTGAGTCCACAAACAGCAGATCCACAGTCCCACAAGCACCTTGGTCTGCAAAGATGACAACAGAGCAGCTTTCTATTGCCTGCTGAGCATGTCCTTGGAAAGGGTTCTGCCTGCTTCACCATCATCCCCAGAAGCCTCCCTGTACTTAGCCCAGTGATCACTGATGGTTCTGGACTCACTTTGCACTAAGAAAACCTTTCCAAGTGTTCCCACTGTGACAGGCATGGAGAGGGTCCCTCACAATACCCTTTGAATTTAGCTACTGGGGATGAGACACAGATCTTATCTGTAAAAAAAGAAAAAAAATAATATGAAAACAAAACAGCCACTGACTCTTTCTAACATCTTTTTCCTTTCCTCTCATGAGCCTGTTCTGGGATAATTTTCTCAAACAGTCAGGTTTTTCCATATCCATCTGATACTCTTTGACTCACACCAAGATACTTCTCATCTGCAATCATGGTTTTTTTTTTTTCCTAGTAATCAAAAAAATCCCTGAAGTACAAAAGAGAGGCTACTTTGACTCTTTCTCTGCAGATGAGGTTGTCAAAGTGGGTTTCCATCAGATGCACTATACCAAGCTCCTGCTTTTTTTGGTGTAATAGCTTCTTTCCAGCAGGCTGGGTTGCAGGTGCCAGGGACTTCCTCCCTCAGTCCAAGGCTGACCTGGTTCCTTGTGGGACATTAAGGGCACAGCAGTTTAAGACACTTGTCAGAAACCTAAGTTGTGCCTCAACACTTTCTCTAAATGTTCACAACACGTAAGGTAGATTGAACTAAACTTGGGGGAGAAAAGGGCACCAGACCTGGAGATAAACATGCCAGTATTTACACCAAAATAAATACTTGGAATAACTTAACAGAGCTAATCCTGGAGAAGATGTAGAAAAATTTGCTGAGTACCTTCTCAAGAGGAGATAAAGTGAGCCAACAAAATCCATATTTTGGGAGAAACATAGGGAAATGCCTTGGAAACAAGGCAGGCACAATTTGCTTGTCCTGGAAAGACAAATATTTAGGATTAGTGGTTCTTGTTGTCAGCACCTCACAGGAAAGACTGCCCAGAGGCCCATTTGCAAATCATAATGATCAAGTTACAGTATTACGACGTCCAACCCATGAGAAAACCAAGCAAAGAAGGCAATACTGTACGGCACCTCTCTCTATGTCTGTGCAGGTTGAGGCAGTGCTCCAGTACTGCACAAACACTGCTGTTAGTTGCAAAAGCAAAGTGCCTCACAAAGAACTGGTACTTGGTGAACCAGTTGACCAAGGAAATGGAGGCTGCTGTAAGAAGAAACATGGTGTTTGTGGTGTACCCAAAGAAAAGCCAAGAGAAGCTGTCACTGCCCTCTGCAAATGCCTGAGAGAGTAGGAAAAGCTACTTAAGGTAAATTCTGGCACCAGAAAATAAGTTACAACCTGTCTCCACAGCAGCTCAGGATGCAGAGGGAATATCTCTCACCACTGAAGTGTGGTGTCCTGTGAAGTCCATGAGCTCCCCAGGGCAGTGGTGGAGGCTGGAAACCCTTCACTGAGCTGCAGCCTGGAACTGCCGGGCAGAGGCTAGCACATTATCCCAGTGCTTCCTCCAACGAGGCAATTGTGGAGCAGAGCACTGTCTGCTTACAGCACTGAACAACCAGCCATTGTCCTGAGGTTGGCAGCCTGCAGGCATCCCCAAGATAAGCTCCTGGCTGAAACCAGATCCTGGACACTGATGATGCCTGCAATGTCTATCAGTCAATAAAATCAACTGATTTCCTTTTCATTGAAGGAAAAAAAACACAGAAGGATTAGGCTTGGTACGTGCACCCCAGTCACATCTCTACCCTAACAAGAAAGGAGTCTCCTGGGTGAAAATAATGTGGCACAGTCAGGGCTGGCCAGTTTATAACACTGGAAGCCATGCTGATCTCATTAATGAGGAGGAGCAAGTGGGGACAAAGCTCAGAAGAAGCAGCAACCAGTGACATTTCATCTGGCAAACCCCAGTGAGCCATGCAGCCCCTGAAGGTGTGGAGTGTGTGGGTAGAGACATGCAGCAGGAATGCAGCAAGAACCCAGAGACCCCACAGACCAGCCTGGAGCCTTGGCTGGGGCTGGTGACCACTCCAGGCCAGCAGTCTGCCAGAGAGAGGAATCTCCTGCTCACCCACAAGATCTTTCCTCTAACTTTCCTCAGTTTAAATCTGTTTTTATACTGACAGCTGGTATAAAGGTCTGGTAGCCTGCAGTCAAATCTTGGCCCTAGGATTTCTGGTGCCCCAGATACAGCTGTTGGAGGAGACTGCAGTGAACCCATTCATTCCCTGGTTAACAGTAGCAAGAATGGCATGTCCATATTAAGTCAGCTATATCCAGCTCTGCTGAAAATTTTTCTCTCTGGAGGAATCTAAATATCCATTTCTCCTTCCCATTCATGAGGGGTTTCTTAGAGCTGAGATAACCCATGGCATGATTGCTGGGTTAGAAAGAAAAAGTCCCAGGGAGGTTGGCCATGCCAGGATTTTCCACACCCTCCACCTGGTTTGCATGACAGAATTTGGCTGTCTTTTTTGACTGTTTGGCAGGGCTGGAGTTTGCTCCAGCCTTTGAGGGCTGCTCTAGCCTTCAGGGAGCATGGCAGCACCTTCAGGGAGATAGGCAGGTCTGCCTGGAGAGAGCCTGCCAGAGCTGCAGGAGCCCACCAGGTTCTGCCCAGTGTGCTGCACACCAGGGCCTGAGTTAGACCGGGTAATGCCTTTTACAGTGTACCAGCAGAAGATGCTTCGTCTATTCATGAAGTGGTGTAAGAATCATTATTTGCATCCAGAGTGATTATACACAATACCACTAGATACATTTATACAATGATGTATTGGGTCTGCATGGCTATGGGGGAGGGCTATAGGGGTGGCTTCTCTGAGAAAATGACAGAAGCTTCCCCTACGTCTGATGGAGCCAGTGTTGGCTAGGTCCAAGATGGACCTGCCATTGGTTAAGGCCGAGCCCATCAGTGAGAGTGGTAGCGCCTCTAGGGTAACAGATTTATGAAGTGGTGGAAAAATCTATACAACAGCAATTGCAGCCAGAGAGGAATGAGAATATGTGAGAAGAACAGTCCTGCAGTCACCAAGGTTAGTGAAGAAAGAGGGAGAAGAGGTGCTCCAGGTGTTGGAGCAGAGGGTCCCTGCAGGCCACGGTGAGGCAGCTGTGCCCCTCCAGACCACAAAGGTCCCTGGTGAAGCAGATATACATCTGCAGCCCATGGAGGACCCCACACCAGAGCAGGCATGTGCCTGAAGGACACTGTGGCCCTGTGGAAAGCCCATGCTGGAGCAGGCTGCTAGCAGGACCTGTGGACCCACGGAGAGAGGAGCCCACACTGGGACAGGTTTGCTGGCAGGACTTGTGATCCCATGAGAGACCGACAATGAAGCAGCCTGTTCCTGAGAAGCTGCACCCCATGGAAGGGATCCTGGCTGGAGCAGTTTGCTAAGAACTGCAGCCCATGGGAATGACTCCTATTGGAGAAGTTCATGGAGGACCATCTCCCATAGGTGGGACTCCACACTGGAGCAGGGGAGGAGTGTGAAGTGTCCTCTCCCTGAAGAGGAAGGAGTGGCAGAGACAATGTGTGATGAACTGACTGCAAACATCATTCTCTGTCCCTCTGTGTTACTGGAGCGGAGGAGGTAGAGAATTTGGGAATGAAGTTGAGCCTGAGAAGGAAAGGGTGGGGGGAAGGTGTTTGAAGGTTTAAATTCATTTCTCATTATCTTACTCTGATTTGATTGGTAATAAGTTCAGCTAATTTCCCCAAGTCAAGCCTGTTTTGCCCATGACAGTAGTTGGTGAGTAATCTTTCCCTGCCCTTATCTCAACCCACATGCCTTTTGTTATATTTTCTCTCCCCTGCCCAGATGAGGAGGGGAATGACAGAGTGACTTTGGTGGACCTGGTGTCCAGCCAGGGTCAACCCACCGCAAAAAAAATAAAATACTAGGTCTTCTTTTAAATGAGCTCAGAACCATCCAGAAAATGGGCAAGATGAGGGCAAATAATAAGCACAGGGAACTAACATTAATCAAAAGGAAGCAAGAGTCCTTTCAAATATTCATTTAGACAAAGAGGAGGATGACAAAGGAGAAAATAACCAATAAAACACTGAGGAATTAAATTAATGGAAACTAAATAATAACCAGGATCTGACTTTTTTTTCAACAACCAACTTATATCTATCAAGGAAACATGGCCTGGCTTCTGAAACATGATGAAGTAGGTCATCAGGATTTGAGGGTTTAAGTTTCTGGGGCTCCTGAATCCAGAGTCATATTTTTCAGGTCTCTGATGCCATAATAAGGAGTCATTTGACAGATGGAGCTGTACAAAACAAAACATTTCAAGGAGAGTGAAATTATAAGGGGCTTGCCTTGTTCAGTCAGGGCTGACAGACATTGCAAAAGACCTCACCACCACCAGTTTATTATTAGTGAGATTGCAGCAGTTCTAGGCACTGTGTCAAATGTGTGGGGAGAGCCTGGAGGTTTTGAAATCTGAGCAGACCAATACAGAGCACAGAGGTGAAGAGACTTGCCCAGGGTCAGAGTGCAGTTTAGAAGGGCCATGAGCTCAGATCCCCTTGGCACCGCATGTTCCCATTGCATGTACAGTTAGGCAGGGCTGCCTTAGGGCTGCTGCATACTGTGTACCGTTTTGGCCTGGTTGCTGCAGACTTAGGCTTTAACTTCTAGCAGCACCATGCTTCCCTCTGGTACCCAAACGGGAGGTTCTTCCTTTCACTTCTTCTTTCCCCAGCTGCACACAGCCTTGGGACAAACGGCC
The DNA here is from genome assembly GCA_035222235.1 of Margarornis squamiger. Taxonomy (NCBI): domain Eukaryota; kingdom Metazoa; phylum Chordata; class Aves; order Passeriformes; family Furnariidae; genus Margarornis; species Margarornis squamiger. The sequence continues at coordinate 48,457,042 of JAWWTY010000001.1, read as the reverse complement.
AAGAATGGCAAGTTCCTCTTTACCGCTTCCTCAGCTGAGTTATGCAAACAATTAAACAGTTTATGACCCCCCCCCGCCCCAATTTTCTGTCTTGTGACTCCATGCAGAGCATCTTTCCATCAAAATTAACAACCACCTATACTGATAGTGGTCTCTGGAGCTGCTGACCTGCCCTCCTAGCTCCAGTGCTGCATATATAGTGCTGGAGTAGCCTGGTTGTCACTATGCTCCAGCCCTCAACAGAGCTCTTTGCAGAAGTCACAGCCTAGATGCCGATGTTTCACGGGCAGCTTAAGCAGTTGTCTGTACCAAGTGCCCAAGCTGTAGGAGGCTGCCCTGGAAGAAGCTGTCTCCACCAGACACACTCCCTCTCACTCTTCTAAGCAGCTATTCCAGCTGCCAGGCAGAAGCCTGTTGTCATTAATCAAAGCCATACCAACGAGAAAGGGCAGTAAAAAATTGTTTGAAGCTATTTTAAAACAGAATCTATTTTTTTACGCTTCCTCTTGAGATCAACCAGTCTCTGCCCAGGCATGAAGCACCTCTTTTCCATTTCTTTTGTGCCACCCTGGTCCCAGGAGGATGCCAGCAAGGGCAGAACCAGGAGCTCAGCTCCCAGGGCTCAGGAAGCTCAGGATAATCAAGCTCTCCCAACACCAGTGTGAAAAGCAGCAGGCTGGTGGAAAAGGGCACACACTGCCCTGCTGTGAGGGCTCAGGCACCCAGCACAGCATGTGGGAGTCACTCGGTAGGTTCCTGCCTTCTGTCCTGCACTGGAATCCTGTGATGGTGCCTTGTGCTTCAGATCCCCTGCTGTTACATGCAGGTGATTTATGTCCCAGGGGAAGAGCTCGGTGGCACTGCAGCCACTGGCTGCACAGGGCTGCCTCCTCCGTGGGCTCTGCCACTCCACTCTTTCCTTCTCCCTCATTCAGTCCTGTGGTGTTCAGCACAAAGCACTCCTTCAAGATGAAGGTCACTTCCAAGCACTGTGAAAGAAAGACCCAGGATTTTTTTCAGCATCCCCTATAAATGGGGGCCCCTGTATAACCCCCTTAAGAGTTCCTAGATAATAAGGGAGAAATTTGGGCCACATCCCCACAGTGGAATTGCCTGAGGAGACCATCCTCCTGACCAGGATCTCCCCTTTCTCCCGAAACCCAGACGCACAGTATACCCTCCTACACCTTGTGACAGCAAGCGTACAGACCTCTGCTTCCCAAAGTATTAGTCATTCCCACGGGGATGACCCGTGACACAGCCGGCTCAGCATCCGAATCCTCCGCCTGGCACCGGGACACCCACCCAGTGCCACGGATGCACACGCCAGTGTTAAAAACCATCACAGTGACACCAAAGGCTGTGCAATACAAGGTGCACGGACGGGAGGGGAGCCTGCTTTCTGTCGCCAGCAGGTGGCATCGCCACTTTCAAAGCCCTGGCCAGGGAAAACAAGAAAAATGTCTTCTTTCCTGTTTGTTTTTTCCCCCTGTTTGTTTAATTTATTTTTTTCAGGTGTGGGTGCACAAGAGATGCGAAGCACTTGATCCATATATTTATAAAATAAATTTGTAAAAACCGATTTTCTCTAAAGGTCTGTTCATGCAAAACCTAATGAAGGAATGCTGCCCTATTTATTCCTAGGGAAAGAAAGGGTTGGATGTTCAATATGCCAAGCATCCTTACATCCTCCTAGCCTGAGGAGCTGAGGGTGCTTAGTGCCTTGGGTTGGACTCCAAGAGGACACAGGAACACATTTCTTATGCAGCATCTCTGAGTGCCTGTGAGGTGACAGAGAACCACGCTGGATGCTGATCCCAGGCTGCTCACCAGCCAGCTCCTACATTTCACTCTGCAAAGCACTGACCAGGGAAGACAGGCTGTGCCTCCAAAAGCTGAGTCAGTGAGCCAGCAAAATATTGCTGACTAAGCACTTTACCATTGTGGAAATCAAGCACAAAGCTTCAATGACTTTGCATTTATTAGGTGGAATTACCGAAGTAGCTACAAGCTAGCAGCCTTAAAATTACCAATTACTCTCTCTCAAAAGAAACATCCTTACTAAGCTCGGGTGATAAAGATTTCAATGCCTGCCTCCCCACAGCAAAGCAGATTTGTCTGGGAGAAATGTAAGGCAATATATCCTGTCATCTCCACTTACATGCTGCTTCTACCACGTCAAAGGGTCAAGTATGTTATGTTTTGCACATACCATTAATGATTAACTGTTGTCTGCAGAGGAACAAGTTTTACTCTTGGCTCTTAAAAAATAGACCTTGAAAGATGAAATGGAAAACCAGCCTTGGGTTGGTTCCAGTGGGTATTTATGACCACAGCATTGATGGTACAGAAGATTAGAAGGCATTTGGAATCTTAGGGTTTCCTTTCTTTATTTTTTTTTTTTTTTTTTTTTTTTTTTTGCCCTGACCTGTTCCTGGTAGGTTTGAAAATGGTTAGAAAAGCAGGAGAGATAAAAACAGGCTTGTGGCTGCGGCACACAAGTTCCTGGTCTCGTTGCCAATTCCACATGACCTTGAATAGGCCACTAGATGAGGACAGAACTTCTGTTTTTAGAGTTTTACAAGTTTAAGTCCAACTCCCAGAGACAGAAAACCTGAGTCAGTGTCATCCCCTGAGCTCTGGGGCCAGGCCCTACAAATACCACAGGCTTCCCTGAAGGTGGTTGTATAGGTTCTCCTTGCAACTGATGGAGGGTAAATCATCCCACCTCTTTTGGGATGAGATGAAGTGCTCTTCAGAAGAACCTACTAAAAAGAACATTTTAAAAAAGAGGTTCTCAGCTTGGCTTAGCTGCCTAATTTTGACATGGCTGACGGTGACTAGGATGAGTACTAGCCTTAACTTTCTCAGAATCCTGGCTTTGAATTTGGAATAACTATCCATTCTGCTATCTTATTGCTTTGTATGTTATGGTACTCACAGAAAGAACCAATTCCTACACAATCAGGGAACTTGTTTCCAGCTGGACAAGAGATGAGGGAAGGCCAGCCTGGGGAGCTCCTGGCACCTGTGGTCAGGGATACTCCAGCATGCTCATGTGCACAGTCATGCAGAGCTCTCTAGACATCTCTGGTGGCGTGAAGCCTTTTGATATGTACCTTGTGGGATTGCAAAAGATTGCAGGAATAGGTCGTTATAATGCTGGTAGGAGAGCAGCTACACTGGCTTGTAGGCATGTACCTCAGCTGGATGAGATCAGACAGCTTATTGGTGACTCTCATCGTGGTGGCAAGGATTGGGCAACACATTCACCAGCAGGCCATGAGCTCACTGTGCTGGGGTTGAGGGTGCCCGTGCAGAAGGCTGGCTGCTACACACAGCTCTGCCATGGCCATGGAAACCCTCTCCCATAAAAAAGGACCACAGGAATAACCACCTCCCAAGAGAATCATATAATAGTTTCAGTTGGAAGTGACCTTTAAAGGTCCTCTAGTCCAAACCCCCCTGCAACAAGCAGGGGCATCTTCAACTAGATCAGGTTGCTCAGAGTGTCATCCAACCTGACCTTGAATGTTTCCAAGGATGGGACATCTACCACTTCCATGGGCAAGAGGTCCCACCTCTCCACAGCTCAGCTTTCACATAACAACTATCTCCTGATGATAAAGGAAAATAAAAATAGTTATGACTAAATTATTTTTTAAAGACACCCTCTGGTCATTGGGGGAGAGGTGGAAGTATGAATAGAGAGTCACAGATCAGTCAGTTGCTGTGCACAGAGACTATATTGATGGACATGTTAAAAATATCCATATGGCTGTAAGCCAGAAACCATTTTGTGTCTAAAATGGGATTTCATTTCCTTTTTCTTTCTTTTGTGTTGTTCTTTTCTTTTTTTTTTTTTCCCAATTTTTCTGAAGGACCCTGAATCCATGACTCATTAAGTCGTCACTTTACACTTCATTTGTTGTGAGCCAGGGAAAGTTTTTTATCTGCTAAGATGCTTACATCAATATTTTAAATGATATAAGGACAGACTTGCAGGTAGAATTCTGGTTCACTGCTGCAGAGCTGGCTGCACTGGTGCACCGAAAACATGGTGCATGGACTCTCCCTCCAGTTCTGTGGGGAGCTGGTCTGTCCCAGAGAAGAACAAAGGGTTAAAACTCATATAATCCAAAAAAAGTACATGTTTGAAGAAGCTTCTGGAGTTTACCTGGTGACACTTTCCCTTGAAAATAGAGTCTTAGATTAGATTTTCTAACTTGATAAGCACCATTATAGCCATTCACTGCATCGTCTCCCATTTTCCAATGTGTCTTTTGGACGGGGGACACCAAAACTGGACCAGGTCCATGAACTCTGTAGAACAGTGTAGGAGTCTCATCCCCTGCTCTGCCAGCTATGCCCTCAGTGGTCCAGCCCAGGAGAGGGCTTGCCTTTGCTGCTGCAAGAGCTTGCTGCTGACTCAAATTTGGGAAGCTGCATTTCTGCTGCTCAGAAACCATTAAGAAGGCTGATTTCAGTGACAGGTACATAGTAGTAGGCATGGATCTGTTTCAGAGCAAATGTGCTGAATAATTGATATACCCTGGGTACAGCACTATAGCACAATCTGTGCTGGATGCAACAAAAGTGTTGTGAAAGAAGCAGAGGAATATAAAGACATTTGGCCAAGGAGCTACAAGTATTTAAAATCATCACCCAAGGAGTTAAACCTTCCCTTCACAGCAGACAGATGCATTTCAGTATATAAATAGAGTGCATTCCCCAAAATGGATATAATACTCAGAAAGCTTTAATCAAAGGTCCACAATTAGTTTTTTGCAAAATTTCAAGTCATTGTGCGCAGAAAGCAGGTAGATCTTCTCTGGCATAATGGTGGTCCTTCCTGAGATGTGACAGCAAACTCCCTAATTAATCTTTGAAATGTCAGAGCCTGCTGGAAGTAATTGGGCCTGACAGTTGAAGGGCTAATTAACTTTAAACCTTGTATTTTCTCTTGCTTCCTCCACAATTCAAGGTCACTTATTTACTTTCTTTTTATACAATTTTTATTGTTCTATAGTGTGTCTGTTTCATCTTTTCTTGTTCATCTTGTTCTTCTTTTTCAAGATCAAGATTGAAGGTGTTAAGTCGGGTGTGTTGCACCTAATGAATCCTCATGGAGTTTCCTACTTTACAAGAAAGCTGCTGTAAGCAGAGGGCTGATCCCCAGGGACCAGTTCATTGTGGGAGATGCTGGCTACAGCCTCTTGAGGTATCAGCAGTATCCAGGAGCAGGGTGCAGGCAGTGTTCCTGGGGATGGGCATCCTGCAGAGTGGAGCCAGTGTCATTCATCACCATCGCTGTCCCAGTGAGGCAGCAGGGAGCAGTTTTACAGGCCTCACAGTGCTGCAGTTTCACTGCTCAGCTTTATGTGAGCAGCATTACGTGTGCTACAACCTGCTGTCTCGGCAGCCTCCGCTGGCTTCCTGCATCAGGTCTCCTGGGGCTGGTGTCCCATTTGTCTTTCTCTCTCTGCAGTCTCATTTGACCCTTGAATGAAAAAAGATGAAGGACTTTTGCAGCAGAGGCTCCAAATCCCATCTCCTGCTCCCCATACCCGTGTTGAATGACCTTGTGGCTATTACTAGAAATGCATGAAAAGCCTTTTCTTTGGTTGACAGGCTCAGTCTCTGGTCATGCATGGATACAGAGCACGTCTTTGTGGGAGCAGTGTGTGCGTAAACTCCTGAGGTGACCACTGCATCTCTTTGGTTTCCATATGGCAAATTTGCAGGGACAAGAGAGGCAAGGAGCTGTTTGGGAGGCACTCCCTGCAGGCATACCTAAGCTGGGAGCTGTGGGGCTGCCTCCAGGGTCTCTGGCAGCAGGAGCCTGGCAGTGGCAGCAGGGTCCTGTGCCAGCTCCTGACCTCTGCTGGCTCTGAACGGGTCTCCTCCAGGGCACAAGGACAGGCAACAGCATCCTTCCACTACCTCTTGCTGCTGGCAGTGAAAGTCACAATTGTAAAATGATTTCAGTCTCTTTCTGCCTGAGTCAAACTGCGTTGATTGCATTTGCCCTCAGTGTAAAAGACTATGAAGATTAGGAAGAAAAACAATGGCAAACAATTTGGGGGTAAGAGAAGGTTTTCATTTGCCCAGATCTGTTCATAACAAGGCTGCAGTTCTGGGTGACTGGAGCTAAATCACAGCAGCGGCCATCTCCCATTCAGCCATTAGCTTCAGACACACACAGCTCATACCTGAACAGAAGAATCATCTGTTCCAGAGATCAGGGGCTGGAAATGCTGTATCTGATTTCCTCACTCTTTTTTTAAATCCTCATTTCCTCTCAGCTAGGCTTTCTTACAGCTGCCGCAGAACCCTCTCCAGACAATATCTAATCTGTCTGTCACAGGCGCATCAAGATGTCCCTTGAGTGTGGTACCTAGTGATGACTGACAACTGTCATTAAGCACCACTCTGCAAATGACAAGCCTCATTTTGTTAACAGGATTGCCTAGACTCAGTCTGCAGTCTCAGAAGGGGGAAAAAAATGCCATATGTTCACACAGGATTTATATAATGTCTCCTTTTCCACTCCCTGTAATTAAGTAGCCCAACAAAATTAAGAAGGTATGATGATACTAAACCATACATTTCATATATATTTTTCTTGGTTTGCTTTTAAGTGTTCTGTCAAAGAAAAGAATGTTTGATCTGATTCAGGCTGTTTTCTTTGACTAAATGTTATCCAAGCCACTGTAAATTGTCTGAATCAATAAAACAGAGGTGAAATATCAATGGAGAAGAGGTTTCTGAAAAGTTGCTATCTTATGGTAAAGGGATGGTGGTGGTGGAAAGCAAATATAATGAACCAGAGAGCAAATGACAGCAAGAATCCTTTCCATACAGACATTGTAATATTTCCTCTACAGTTACGTCTTTTTTTTGTTCACACTCTTCTAGGAAGACTGTATAGAAGCACTGTTAATTTCAGTTTTTCCTGGTCACCTTCCTATCCTGTGTTGAACGATGCTGTGCTGACAACACACCAACTGAAATCCTCTCTGCTATGAATTAAACTACTTATTCAAGTTAGAGAAGTCAGGGATTCATCAGACACAGGAATCCAATGTCAGAAGTAATAAGTCTTTTGTTAAGGCTTGAAAGGATCCAGAAGTGTAATGAAATCACCTCCACCAGCTTCCTTTCCTCAACATTGCAAACAAAGCAAATGGTGACAAGTCAGAAGCTGGTGATGCTGAAAGAGGTGGAATGACTTTGACCAAAGAGGCTTTTGCCTCTGTATGGCTGAAGTTTACATTTATCCTTTCTTTGGTCTGAACCCCCTTCATTCCCTTGCCCTGGCTACCGTGCCTGGCTCTGGCAGCCAGGACAGCCTGGAACCTTGTTATGTCCTAAGTATGTTGATGTTTTTCTGCCTCGTGGCTGTCTCTATGCACCAGCTGCAGCACACACAAAGATAAGTCAAGTGAGGACCACTTGTCTGCAAAGGTGTTGGTACCAGGGTGGAGTGCTGCTGGAATGAAAAAATAATTTGTTTTCCTGAATGAGGTCCAGCTCTGAAAAAGGCAAGCAGTCACTCCAAAACATGTAGGTGCTTCCATCAGCTGAGAGTATTACACCAGGAATTTTGTAGGCCTTTAGGATCAGAGCATGGTGCTAAGAACACCAAGATTGCAGGTTCAATCCCTGTACAGGCCTTTCACTTAAGAGCTGAACTCGATGATCCTCGTGAGTTGCTTCCAACTGAGAATGTTCTGTGAATCTGTGATTTTCTTCCTGACTCTGTGTGAAATACTCCTCATATTAAACCAGCATTCACCTTTGGGTTTAGTCCAATTATTCTTCTGAAAGTAGTTGTTTCTCCCCTCCCTGTCACTGATGTATTGAGAGGAATTAGGGGAAAAGTGATGGTATCTGGGCTCATGAGTGTAAATGTGAAGACTGGGACACTAATAAGTCCATCCAGATACAGATAACCATGCTTCAAGATGGCTGCAACAGACCTTTATGTGCTATGGAAATAACCCGGGAGGAGAGCAGCTACTTGTGATCATGCCTCCAGCAAGCATTGTGTCTACAGGGATCTGTTTATGGATACTGCTACTTTTTCTTTCTTCAGTCTTCATCAATCCATGACTTCTGTTGTATCAACAAGCAGATGATTTTCATTGTGCTTTCAAAGCTGGAGCAGAGCAGTAGCACGCAGCAGTGAGTGGGATTGGTAATATTTACTCTGTCCAATGGTGGCTTCTCTGTTTTATAGAGCATCCCTGAAGGAGTGTAGAAATGGCAATGGACTTTCTGCTGCTGCCTCCAGAGAGAGGAATTGCTTTGCAGACACTTACATTTTCACTAAAGGAAACTCCAGCATCGCCTGTAGTGCTGTGCACTCACTTTCTAGCAAGAGGCTCAGACACTAGTCTTTTCCTGATGCCAACACAGATTTGTCCTTTCCCTCTCTTCCTGCACTCCAAGGACAATTCTGAAGGTAACCAGAGAAGGCTTCCTCCTCTCCAAGCCGGAAGGCATTCAGGGACAGTGCTGGGAGCCAAAGCCAGCATGTGGCTTCTCTGGGTGTGAGACGTGAAGTTCAACATTGGGAAGAAAATGCTCATGGGTTCCTGTGCCTGGGTCTTATTACAAAATTAAGTGATTGCATTTTCTGCTGTCTGTGTATTTGGATTTTTAAAAGGCACAAGCCTTTGAAACCTTTCTGGTTTCAAACTGAGAATCAGTAGCTACACTGGTACCAGAAGTGGGTTTTGAGTGTTTCTTTTGATCTTTATTTTCAAGTGAAGTATTTTAGGTCCTGTACAAGGAGACACTGCCAGCTTTCAATATACAGGATATTCAACCTACCTGGGGCTCTGCACCATTGCCTTCCCCCTGACTTTGCTATGTATAGGTGAGATTATTATTTTCATAATGAACAAGTAATAGTTCATTGGTAGTGTGAGTATTTCCAGTGATTAATGCTGGAAAGGTTAGGCATGGATCCCTTGTTGAGATATCACTGTGCTCTAGCAACAGGGATATCTCACTTTACCACTGTGTGCAAAGTGGTTTGTTGTTCTAAGAGCAGTAAAGTGTTTTGTTGTTTGAATATTATGAAGGTTGTGCAATTCAGATGTGCTGGTCAAAATCACTTGAGCACTCTGTTATTCTCAGGCCAAGACTTCTCACTGCTCAGTGTGCAGCCGGAGGGGGCATTTTTCTTTTTTCGCATTATCAGCAGAGCAGGAATGCTCTGGCAGCAGGAATACCACAGTACCACACCTCAGCTGAGAGGCAACCACTCCTTAAAATTGATCTGGCATGAGATGAAGTGCTTGGATTTTTTGGAAAAGGAACAATAAACTCTCTTGGGGGACCCACAACTACTCAGTTTGTCTTAAGGTTGTGTTAAGGTTCTCAAAATTTAAGATTGGGATTCCTAATCCCTAAATTTAGCTTTTCAGGAGTCAGGCATCTAATCTAAGCCAGCCATGTTGGCTGCCTGTCTGGTCAGAGGAGAGATGGGTTGCCAAAATATGGTTCAACCCTCTGAAGAGTAGATAGGATGATTTGTCCTCTGCCCCTGCCTTTGTAGTTCATTTGAATCTTAAGGTAAACACCAATCTTTCAGATGGGTTTGAAGAGAACCTAGTCCTAAGAGTTCAAAGCTGCTGTAGAAGACTTCTCTCTGAACTGGGGAACCGATATTTTTCCATGCGACTATGTTGTTGGGATGGGTTTTTCCAAATCAGCATGCTTGAGACAAACGCAAAACCTGTTAAGAAACTAACAGATGGGGTTTTCTTCTGGCTTGGTTTGTTTTTTTCTAATGTGTGTCAGTATTTTCCAAGGGAGGTGTTTGATCTGAGACAGGCTCGTATGTCAGAAAAGTATGTACTGATTCCTCACAACACAGAATTCTGGTTCACCCTCAGGGAAGAGACGGTGGTCACAGACCTGAGAGCAGGGGGGTAAAAGAATAGGGCTCTTGGCATGTCCTCCCCCATTTGCTCATCAAGCAAGTCCACCCAATACTTAATTTGGTAGATTAACAACAGAAGCTATCCCTGTAGAGCTGCAAACAAATTTCATTATGCCACTTGCCAACAAGTCTCTACAGGACCTAATTTAACATAATCATTTGCTCACAAAAGTGCTTGAAGAACAACAAACCTGTCCTGCACAAGGACAAAGAAACTCTCTATTCCCATACTTTTCAGGCTGAATTAATCATAACAGGATCATAAATCTGATCCTGTACAATGAGCAAGAGTATCAATAAAACTTCCCTGGGGCCTCAGAGTGCTTTGGACTCTTAACTGAAACACACCAAATGCCCTTCACTAGAAGACCCCACCAAATATGCCAATTAATTCTACAACCACCCATTTCTGCAAAACGCCCAGAGGGCCAAGCACCAGGTAATAGAACTCATAAGCAAGGGAATTCAGAAAAAATAAACAACTGGCTATACTTATGCATACACAAATATAATTTTATAAATATGTATTTTGATATATGTATTTTTCTATGTTCATCTCTCTGATCAGTCCTTTTCTTTGACTTCTCCAAAAGGTGCTGCTCCCCAGTAGGAGGAAGTGCATGTTCAGATTCTCTTAGGAGGATTTATCTGATCAATACATGACAAGAGCATCCATCACATAACGCTTCCTCTTACACAAATTCCCTGATAGTGAGCCAAGGTCACAAACATGAAAAGACTGTCCCCTCATGGGACTTCTGACAGATCTAGTCACCTACTGTGTGAGAAAAGGGCAAGAGGTGTTTCAGAGTTCTTGCTCTTCACAGCTGCAAAGCCAGCATTCAGTCTGAAAATGAGAGAGAAGAAACAGAGCTGTACCCAGACCTGCCCCACTACGGACCTTACAACAGACCTTAAGAGAACTGCTTGATCCTGACATTTAGAACAGACCATCTGAATAGTTCACTAATTTCCTGAATTTAGTTGCCATAGCAGGTGCTTAAGCCTGATTTTCAAGGTCACAGTGTGCATGACCTGATGGCTGCCTTATGGTCACAGGGAGAGGATGTCTTCTCCCCATCCTTGGCCAGTAGAAGTCAGCCCCATGCACAGAGCACACAGTATAGACTTTCCCAGGAGTCAGTGGATTCCTATGGGGTGTTCCTCTATGTGTCTCAGCACAGGCCAATAAAATGCTGCAGGCACACACATAAATAGCCTGGGATTAGTGATGTTCTTGGAATTAAGCATGTGCAAAAATACTTTGCCAGAAGAAGGAAAAGGAAGAATATGAGAATGGAGGTCAGTGATGAGGAGACAGATGCACATTCTGCTAGCTGCTGAATGCAAACAAAATATTCAGAACAGATCAGATGCATGCTGCCCAAACTATTCAGCTACTTGTTCATCAGCCTGTAAAACATTGCATCAAATCCTGCTAAACTAATTGGAAAATATTGTTTAAATTGGAAAGTCACTCTCTTCTTTTTTAATTTATTTTTTTTTCTAGTAATTTCCAAGTCTACAGAGATCTTTTCTCTCCTGCCACTTTATTTGTTTATTTTTATCTGTTAGAATGCAAATCCATTTTAAGAAATCACCTGTCTTTAGATTAGAGGGTTGAATAAAAGGCTTAAATGCCAAAAAGTCAGCACATTAATTTATTTGCCAACATTCCCTGATAGAGCAATCCTGTGGTGCATCACTTGGATGCTTATTGTGGAGAAGGAATGGTGTTGCAGACAGTGAAATGAAACTGAATCTAACGATGAATGCCAGCAGCTAAAAAAAAAAAAAAAAAGAAAATAGCTTTGCAGAAGAAGTTATAACCAAACTGTTTAAATTATTACTTCAAATCAGTACAGGTGTCACCCACCTCCTTTTTACTCTTCACATGAGTTGCTACAGGCTGTTGTTTATTTAAGGATTTGACTGTAGCAAAGGAGAAACAAATTTGGAAAAGAAAAAAAAACCTTATTACTTTTCATATAAAAATTCTACAAAAATTCTACAAAATATTGCCAATGGCTTAGAAAATACTGAAAATGCAACTGTGGCTCATGGGTTCTTGTGTATTTTCCGCAGGACACACACTGCTGCCGTGGCTCACCAAGCAGAGGAGGGATGGTCTGATGCTGGTGAGACTATGACAAACACATAATGTTCAACTCTGCACTGATCTTTCAACCCTCTACCTGTATTAGTACCTGGGCAGTACATAAGGACTAAGCCAAAAACAGACATAAGAACAGGCAGGGTAGTGTTGGTAAATGGCTGCATTCTAATGAGAATATATTGTCTTAGTCCCTGAGTTTATGAATTAGCTACATGTTCCTCTTTATTGCTCTTCTCCATCCCACAGGCTGTGAGCTACTCAAACTTAATACTCTTGCACTTCCCTGCGCACACTGTTTTTCTCATGTCTCTTTTAACCTGACTCATTTGCAGCATTCTAGGCTCAGATGTGATTAAGAGTCACCAGATGGTCTTATTTAAACTGGCTTATTTGAGACCAGTTCCTTCCTGAAGAATTTTTTGTGGCCAAGTGCAATACGTTGCCAGTCTCAGTTGTTAAGAGGCTGAAGAGTAAAATCTATTTTGTGTAGATGAGATTGGTTTTTAAAGGCTGATGTGTGGGTTCTGCCTGTTGGTTACATCTATGCAAGCAAACAGCCAGGAGCCTTGTAAATCCAAAATCAATCTGTGGAGAAGTTTGCCTATATTATTAAATTTGCTAGGATCCTAGAAGCAATTGTAAAGGTCTGATACTCTTGGGAGGTGGAAAAGTCAAAGCAGCATGAGAGCTCTGCTGGATCACTGACAGCCTACAGAAATGTGCTGCTTTGAAAATCAGTTGTTTACCAAAAGGTTTGCAGGCATATACTGCCTGCGAAAGCTAAAATGGAAATGCATTTTTTGTTTCATCATGCTACACACAGTAATCAGAAATAGAAGAATTCAGTCTGATGAGAGTTTTCATTCCTTTTCTTTTAGGGAAAAAAAAAAATCTGAATAGCTTTTTGTTTTTCAGTACTTGCCTTGTTCCACTGCTTTAATGTACAGCTTTTACCCGCTTTCTTAACTGCCACTTATTCACTTTCTAAAGCACAGGAAAATTAGTTTTTCATACAAAAGGGAAGAGGTGTTTCATAAATAAGGAAAAGCAGGAGTTCACTTTTACTGCCGTCATTTGTCACAGAAAGGGCAGGGAAAGTGAACAAGGTCTTTGTTTGGTGGCATTTTTAATACTCTTGAAATACTCTAATATTCTGAGTAACCAGTCTCTGTTTAAGAACTACCTCTTGCTGCATCTACAAAGAAATCTGCAGCAGTGAACTAGAAAGCATACACACCTTACATGGCATATTAAAACTATGAAGAAAAAGAGATCTAGACATGTTTTTCCCAACTTTTCATGTTCTCTTCTTGTTCTCTTTCAACAAGACTTTAATGATCAGCTCCCTCACTGTGTCCTTGGTGTTCTACATAAAAATCCTTCTGGAAAAATGAAAGGTTTTCAGTTGTGGTGCAACTCTTACCTGGATCATGGCACTCTGCTCATATAGTTTAATAGCAGCCAGGCTGTGACTCAAGGACCTGATGCTGCAGACTCCGGAGCACATGCTGTGATCACCAAGTAGCCTCGTTTAACATAACAGGCAGCCCATAATCTTCTCACCTCTCTCAGGAGAGCATCAAGGTGTTCCAAGTGATGCCATGATTGTAATGCTCCCAAAGTTCCTTCATCATTCATCAGTTTGAAAAACGAGTTAATTAAGTGACAACAGAAAGTTTTGTGCTGCAAAGGAAACAAAAGAGAACATTATCATGCCTTGAGGTGATTGTTATTTAAGCCTTGATCCTGCCAAAGTTTATGCACTTGTTGAAGTATGTAACCAGTTCTGCTTGCTGTTATGTAATTCCTTCAGCCTGTGCCCACTGACTCCAGCCAGGCTGGTACTGCTTTCATGCTGAAGGTCCTGCATAAATGTCTGCAGCCTCCTTGGGGTTCGGTCTCAGCACTCTGGAACATGGACAATGCCAAAGTCTGGTGGGTTGAAGCCCCGAGCATCAAATCATGGTTAAGTTTCCACCTAAGCAGTGTGAGGAGCTGAATACACTGTGCTGGTGGGGAGAAGTGAAAGAGACTGGGGGGAATTCACAAAGATTATCTTCAGCTATATAAAAATTAAGCATCTAAATTAATTATGTAGGCTTTTTAAATGGTCAATAGAAGAAAGTTAAGCATCTTATCTAAGAGGTCAAGGTAGTGGATGTACCTTGCTCCATGGATGACAGATGGAGGCCTGACAGATAGCTTAGATAAGATATCTAACATTTTTAGAGGACTAGATTTAGATGAGTTGAATCCCATCCTTAGCATTCAAATAAAAGGAATCTGAGAATGTGGCATAAGTTTTGGTGCACAGGCAAAAATTGACACTATTGCTCCTCGTTCAGTTGTTGTGCCTACAGCTCGTGCCCAAGACACCAGCCCCCTGCTAATGACAGACTTAACATAAGTGAGCAGTGACACTGAGGTTGGACAAATTCTCCTTTCATTTAACTTTTAATTAAAAGAATTTTAATAAATTAGTAAAACTAAATTTAATAAGAACTAGCAAGGCTCTTTAACAGCGACTATACATATACAGAACAAACTGAAATGTGGTAAAACCTGTCCACTCAGTCTTTCAGACTCTGTTGCTCTCTTGTTGGCAGTAAACCAATTAGAAGACTTCTAGTGCTGACTATTTTGGGAGCAGTTGTCTCTAGAACCCAAACACCTACTACTGTCCGCACAGGCCTTGGGACTAGAGTGAGGAAGGGAGGTTAGAATGAAATGAGGCCCTCTTGGATTTTCAGGTTCATGATGAGTGAAAGCGAAAATAGAGAAATAAAATCAATCTCAACACTGGCAGCATTCACGACCCAGGTTACTGTGAGCTTGGAAGTCACTTAGAATTCAGGTTCCTATTAATTTGCCAAGTCCCTCACTTATCGTATTGTAAGCCAGAAGTCATTTAGATTACGTCAGTGGAGTCAAACTCATATAAAATTATCACAAGAAAATGCAGCTTAAAGTCTGTTAAAAAAATTCCTATATTCAAGACTCCATTCCCCAAAGCTACTTTTTTTTTTTTTTCCTGTATTTTCCCCTTTAAAACTGAAAGAAAGGGGACCATTCAGCAAAACAAAAAGCAGTTATTCAGTGTTTCATATACTGACAACATTCATCCTCAGGAAGTCTTTGTCGATTGTGCCTCGCATGTATAGTAATAAAGTAAAAGAAACACAAAACTGTGGTGTCTCCATATCCTATGGATGACATGGGACTATTGTCCTGTTATGTTTAAACAATACACCACCACTCATGGAGAGTGTCCCCAACAACAGTAGCCAGTTACCAGAGGTCAAGCAATCTCTTTAGCCAATTAAAAATAGCATTTCTAGACACTGCTTCATTCAGATATTGTTTCTAGTCTAAAGACTAATGAATGATAAAAAATAAAGCAAATTAAATATCGCATTGACATAGCATATGTAAACAACAATTAACTCCTCAGTGCAAATTCCGAGATGGGTTTTTGTTTTCAGTTCAAGTAGCATGCAGTCAGATTTGTGTGTAATCTCTCTGAGAGCTTCAGGTAATTTAAAAAGTGTTCAGAGAATTAATATACATGTGTGCATATAGATTTAGAGCCTATACAAGCATGCATTTAAGTATATATAGACATACATATGCATGTAAATAACAGCCTTAAATTAAAATAAACCTGAGTAGTTGTAACATAGTATAGATAACAGGCATGAAAATCAAAAAAGCAAAAATGATTTCTTACTACAATTTAGTATTTTTAGTGCTAATTTCATAAATAGCAAATGTGGGCTATAATGGGAGCTCACTAATGTTTAGCTGCCCACTAGAGACCCTTGCAGTAAAAAAGAAAAAGAACTCAGCTGCCTAATAATGTAAAAAATAACCTGCTGCAGTCAGCAGGACAGAGGGATGAAAAAAGAGTCAGTACCCCAGGGTCCCTGCTGAGCCTGGCTCTGTGCAGCTAATAGGCTACACTCAGCCTTGGGCTGCAGCGGCTCCTATAAGACACAACCAAAAGCTGGGATCCTGGTAGCACCAACAAGCAACTTGAACTTCAGCTCTCACATTTAAGAGTTTTACAAAGCCATTTTTCTTCTACATCCTTGATTGGTCTGAGACTGATACCTGGTGCTCTTCTACTGTCCTCTCTTGAACACAAACCATGCGTTTTTCTTGAATTTTTTTCCAGACAATTTCTTCTGCGCCATTCAGTTTTGCAACAGTCATTCCCCAGAGTCACAGATTCTTGTTCCCTTTTCTTCAGAGCTGTCATTTAATTTGATATGGCATTTTTCCTGATCTTTGATCTCTTTCTTCTCTGGCAAATTTTAACAATTTTTGCCACCATAACCCTTACGACCAGTTGTATAGGACTTCTTAATTTCCATATATTTGATTTCCTGATACTAGAGAGTATTTTACTGCTGTGTTTTGTTAAATTCAAGTTTCAAGTTCAGAGCTTGAGCATTACTTCAATGCTTCCCCTGGTTCCCCCTCATTGTCAGGAAGCTGATCCAGGATGGATGCTTTTCTGATAAAACAACTTCTTGTTTCTTATCAATTATAAAATATGGGACTTCTTCCAATTGTGTTCAGGGTTATTTTTCTGTATGAGCTGGACAGATGCATCTATGTGTCCTAGATGTACACATAGCTAAACCACCTCAGGAACACCGGTGATTTCAGTACTCTCTAAAACAGGCTTGATGGCTTCTTATCCATGTTATTCTTTCCTTCTCCTTATTCCATCTTTGTACCCTCTTCTATCAATCTTCACCCTTGCTCTTAGGAGTTACCTGACATAATTTATTACATCAATAACTGTAACACCACTATGTCATGTCTCTGCAACACCCATTAGTTTGGCAGAGCTTGGTTCCTGCCTGGTTCAGCTGTGTCAGGAAGGTCAGAAATAACTTTGGGCACACAGTATCACTTGGTTGTTTCCTATTGTCTTGTGTTTTTACACAGGTGCTGCAAATGTGAGGGGAAAAACAAATCCCTAAAGCATATTGGGGCATTCAGAGGAACAATGCGAGTTGTTTTAAATAGCTGTGTGATTTTATTTTCCAGCAAGATCCGTCTGATAAGTAAATTCAAAAGTAAATAAATAAATCATGATTCTGGCTAGCAGTGTGTATTATAAACTCTACAAAATTTCAGAGGTCCTTCTGTTGCCTTCCTAATGGCTTGGAGAAAGGTGAGGACCTGAGGAATGCTATTCCCAGAAGCCTGCTGGCATTGACAGAGAGACTGATAGGAACCACATGCTGGTTTGGCTAGACACAGAAGCAGCAAACAGGCAAAAATCAATGTTCTTCCAAGGAGAAAGGCATCAATTTAGTAAAAAAAAAAAAATAAAAATAAAGAAAACTCTGAAAACACAAAATATGATTTTTTTTCCAGAGGCCAGAATGAGAAACCAACAGTGCATAGGAGCAGACAGCGGGTGGCCAGCCCTCACTTCCAGTGCAGTTTTTTGCCTGAATGCTTCTTTGTAAGGGCCCTGAATTCAGTGTGGCTGAGTCACACGGAGTTAAATGCAAATTCGGATCTGTAAGAGTTAAACAAAAAAAAAAAAGGCCATGTGTTTCTACAAAGGTATTAAAAGTATCCTGTTGAGAAACCCGGTGTGTTCTCTGCTGCCCTGGATATCTTGCCTCTGTGGCTGCCAGAGAGGGAAAGAATCCTGATCTGTCCCACGGCCAAACTCTGGAGAATTAAACTCTTTGTCTTAGGAGCCTTTCACCTTCCTAAGCTGCTCTGAAAAATCTAGAGACAAATCAGAAGCTGCTTTAAAAGAAATTTTGTGGTGGGGTGTTCCCTCTCCTGAGGATGCTCCTGTTCACAGGTTGCCTCAAAGGGAAGACACTGGAGAACAGTATTGGACTGAAAGCTTTCAACATCAGTCTTGGGATGTAGGTTCAAAGTAGTAACTAACCTCAGCAATAACAACTGTCCAGAGAGAGTGCCGCTCTTCCAAAAAACAGCAATCAGTCTTACATGTTAACAATGGGTTATGCAGCCATTAAGCTATAAAGGACATGAAGTTTTGTGCTTCAGGGCATAAACCAGCCTCTCTGGCAGCCTTGGCAGCAGCGGAAACTTAGCAAATAAGATGATTATAACATGATTGTCCATTGTGGGGGTTTGTGTGTCTTTCTCTGAAGCATTAGATGCTGGCCACTGCTGGAGACAGGATATCACACTGGCTGGACTACTAATCTGATTTAGTATAACAGACCTTTTATTCCTATTAAGCACATCTCAGTACAGAGTCAGGTTTCAACTAGTACTGATGGCCATGAAATGCTAAAACCACAGCCCAGCGTACTTGTAGATACCTGGCACAATTTTTCTCAGAGGGAACAGAGGATGGCCAAATTCTACTTATGCCATGTCATATTTTTCAAATGAGGAGTAAAATACAAGTTGTGTACTTTATCATTTTCCCCCATAAATTGCCAAAGCACTGATGATGAATGCTTTTGTACCTGAATGGCTAAATTCACATGACAGTTCTGCAAAGGAGACTTAATGGAAATAAGATTTGTGCATCTGAGTACAGGATTAGGCCCCAAAAGCAGAATCGCCTTTTAAGTTCTCTGTTGCTAGCATGCTGCTTGAACAGCATTTCCCCTTTTTGCTTGATCCTTGGATGCAGAAAAGATTTGTTTTCTGATGTGTATGTCTGTAGCACTTGCCTGGGGTTTATCTGCAACCTGATCCCAGACTCAGCCTACAGTTACGCTTTTGCAGGGTCCTTTGTTCCAGCTGACCACTGCTGACCACAAGCCTCATTTCCTCTCTCTGTACATGTGAAATGAATACTGTCATAAGAACCTCTCTTAATACGTGCCAAAGACAAAAGACCTGTTTTTTGTTTCATATTTGACCACCCTGCACTTTAAATTACAAAATCGGTGGGATCTACCCCTATCATCATATGTAGTACAACTTCTACCAGGATCATAATGCATCACCTCTTTTTAATAATTTGTCCAGAACACAATCACTGTAGAATGATCCCCAGCATGTCCCAGTTGTGCTGGATCCTCCATTCATTGTGTTTGGTCATCATAGATGAGAGCAAGGGGGGAAAAAATAATTCAAATGTGATATAAATGTCAACTATTGACTAAACCCAGCACTGTGAACCTTTCAGGACAGAACATGATATGTACTTGTACTGTGCTGTGCCTAATACCATGGCATTCTTGCCAGCAGTCTTAATTGTAGATTAATTTAGAGATAGTAGTCATCATAGTAGTAGTAGTAGTAGTAGTAGTAGAAATAATAATATAAAAGATCATTGACATCTCTTGGTCGATACAGCTGTGTGTCAAAGAGAAGAGCTGATCCTCATTTATACAACACTTGGCAGAAAAGTTGAACAACTGGACTGTGTACACAAAGTAGCAAGGACTCAAAGTAGTCAGGACTCCTGACTCTTCCTGGAACGCACTTCCTCAACACAAAATGCATGATCCTTCCTCTTAATGGACTGCTAAAATAGAGGCAAAAAAGCAAACCCCATAGAATCATGCTGGTTTCTTTCCTATGGCAATGTCCTATGGATGTACTTACCTTTATGCACTACAGATGAGTTCTTCCACCTAAATAATTAAAAAGAGCCATCTCCAGTGCAGTGGGTGTGCCCTGCTGCTGCCTGCTTGCCTTGCTGACCACTTGTCCAGTTTTCCTATGCCTATTGCTGTCCTTACTTGCCTGACTTGCTTGGGCACATGGACTTCTTGATGTTCAATTGAAGGGTATTTCCACATAACCTTTGTTAATTCACCATGTGTGAGCCATAAAGGATTGCATGGTGTGCCTTGCCTCCCTGTAGCAGAGTTGGTGGAAAGGGCCATGTATCTCAGCCTCAGTGTGGCCAGGGACATAATTTTGACTTGCCACCAATTTCAGTTTACAGCAGGAGACAGCTCTGATCTGCAGTGTCTGAAAAGCAGTTGCGGTGCCTATTCTCTTGTCCCTACTATGAGAGTGATAGTGGGAAGGGTATGGGAAGGGCACCTTCTAAATTACCCTGAGATTACCTCGAGGCACCTGCACAGGGCTGCTGTGTAAAGGGAGCGAAGGGCTGGTCTGCAGGATGGCCTTGGAGCAGATCTTAAACCAGATTTTAAGATCCTGTTTAAATTTAAGATGTTGTATGTAAGGGTTTTTTGGTTATTTTTTTTTCCAGGGAAAAGCCCACATCAGCAGGGTTCAGCAAGATCTATTATAATTCTTCAGTCTGTCACTGATTTAACCAGAAAGTCATAGGTGCCTAGGAATTATGTATTATTTGGGATGAAGAGACATCCTTCAAGGGTCATCTCTTGGACTCTATCAGTATTTTTATTTAGATAATCTATTAAAACAAAAACAAACAAACAAACAAAAAAAAAGTAATGAGGAACCCTTGCACTGTCTCTGTCCCTCAAGGACACCTCACTGGAGAAAAAGCAAGTGGTGCTTCAACAATTTTCTATTACTCCCACAAACACAAGCTTTTCTATACTGTTGGTGTCTAGAAGGCCTGACTGAGAGTGAGGATGTCACTGACTCCCAAAAATGTACTATCTAAGCAAGTTAGGCTGACAAGAGAGGGAGTGACGTGCCTGAAGTCACATGATGTACGTCAGGACAAAATTCTGACAGAGGTCACACATGTTGGCCCAATTCTGTTGGCAACCAACTCTTCTTCCAGGCATTAGACAGGGCTGCTTGCTGTCAGATCTGTCTTCTGAAGTAAGTTGTTTCATGTTACTTTGGGGCAGAGTACAAAGTAAAATATTATAACCTCTACAAGGGATGGTGTCTTGCCAGGGGTTGCCTTTTCAGCACGAATTCTTAAGAAAGGCAACCTCAAACTTTTAGTATTAAAGGGAACAACTCTGCCTTAATTTCCTGTGGTTTTACATGAGATTTGTCCACAAAGGAACCATCTGTCACCATCTGCTTGATTTTCTTGATTTATTTTTTCTTCTTGGACATTTTCACGGTATTGGTATGTGAATGTGCCTCTCCACACCCTTCTTAAAAGGGCAGCTCATTTCTTCAACAGACCTGTACCTTGTGTGGATTTTTTTGTGTCTTTGAGGTGGAGTGCACTTTTCATCAGGCACTGCCTTTCTTTGTTGAATGCTGGTCTCCAGGATCCGCCTGGAATAAGGAATAAAAACACCCACTGCACACACCGTCTCAGATTACTTGGATCCACAACAAATATGAAGCTCTTCAGAAAGCAGGGTGGCTTTTGAAGGGGCATTTGACATGCTGAGGGAGTGCTCTTTCTCCAGGTGGTTTTCCAGGCTGGTAGTCATTGCGCTGTGAATCTTACAGAAGCTTTTTTCATTATTAATACTACACAGTTTGGGGGGGGGGGGTAGGACACAATAACAAAAGGAAAAAAAAAAAACAAAACAAAAAAGCAAAACAACAAACCTCAAGAATAATGTGAGAAATGAGAAATACAAAAAGGTGATGTGCAGGCCCAGACTTGCAGATCTGGGGTGCCAAAAAAAAAAAAATAAAAAAAAATAAAACAGTGACATGAAAATGTAGCAACCTTCCAGTATCTGAAAGGGGCTTACAGGGAAGCTGGAGAGGGACTCTTCATCAGGAACTGTAGTGATAAGACAGGGAGTAATGGGTATGAAGCGAAAGAGGGGAAATTTAGGTTGGGTATTAGGAAGAAATACTTTACGGAGAGGTTGGTGCGGCACTGGAAGGGGTTGCCGAGGGAGGCTGTGGATGCCCAAGCCCTGGAAATGTTCAAGGCCAGCTTGGATAAGATAAGGCCTTGTGCAACCCGGTCTGGTGGGAGATGCCCCTGCCCACGGCAGGCGGTGTTGGGACTGGGTGATGTTTTAAGGTCCATCCCAACCCCTCCACATTCCACGATTCTATGACAATTTCCTCTTATTTTTATTTTTTTTTTTTCCTTTTGGGAGCAGTACAGGGGGCCGGCGCAGGCCCAGGGAGGAGGGACGGG
Organism: Margarornis squamiger; assembly: GCA_035222235.1. NCBI lineage: Eukaryota > Metazoa > Chordata > Aves > Passeriformes > Furnariidae > Margarornis > Margarornis squamiger. Next base: position 48,434,986 of record JAWWTY010000001.1, on the reverse strand, counting down.
CTGGGGAAGCCGCCGCCGCCGCAGCAGCATCAGCGCCCTCAGGGACCGCCGCTGTCTGTGCGGGGCGGGGAGTGGGTGGGAGTCTGTGCCACTGCCCTGCCCTCCCGCACACCCGACCCGTGCGGGGCGGGGCGGTGCAGGGCCCTGCCCCGGTGGCGCTGTGTGCGCCGCCGCCTACAAGCCCCATGGTGCCTCGCGGGGCGGCGCCGTGTGACGCGGCGGGGCGGGCGGCGGAGGGTCGGTGTGTGCCCGGCCGCGTCCCCCGCTCGGATCGGCCCGGCCCGGCCCGGCTCGGCTCGGCTCGGCTCGGCTCGGCCCGGCCCGGCGGGCGCCATGTTGGCTTGATCCGAAGATGGCAGGGGGCGGCTGCGGGCGCGGATCGCGCTGAAGGAGCGGCGCCTCCGGCTCGCAGCGCGGCTCCCGGCGGGGGCGGCCGGCGGGGGAGGGCGGGCGGGCGGGCGGGAGGGCGGGCTGAGGAGGAGGAGGAGGAGGCGGCGGCGGCGGCGATGCGAGCGGAGAGCTGAGGCTGCGGGAGGCGGCCGCCGTCGAACGCGCCCCGGCCCCCGCCGAGCGCCGCGGGGGAGGGCTGTCCCCTCCGGCCGCCCTGCCTGCCCTGCCCGCCCGGGCCGCGTCCCCGCCGGCGCTGTTAGATGCCGCACACCGCCTAGGGGGGGCCGCAGCCCGGCGTCCTCCCCTGCGGCCCCGGGCCCAGCCCGGCCCTGCCGCCTCCCTGCCCCGCCGCCAGGGCACAGCCAGGTCCTGCCTGCGCGCAGGGGTCGCCTGCGCCGGCTGCCCGGGAGGTGACTGGGACGCACCATTATCCCGCGTGAATCATCCCCTCGTCGTCATCCGCCGAGCCTGGGAGACACGGCAGAGCGAGAGAAGCGGGGAAAAAGCCCGCACGCAGCTCATGTGGCGGTGTAGTCCTGCTGGCTGGTCTACCTGGCACCGCCGCCGCCGCTGCCGCCGCTGCCGCTGCTGCTGCTGCTGCTGACAGGGATCTGCTGCCATCTCTGGTCTCCGCTGGCTCCTCGGGAACAGCCCGGCCCCGCTGCCCCTGGATATCCCTGCTCCTGGCCGGCCTTCCCCGCTGCTCGCCGGGCACCTCCTGCGTGTAGGGCACCTGGGAGCTGCTGCCTCCGACACTGACACCGAGCCTGCTTCCTGAACATCTCCGGCGGGCTGCTCTTGGTGCTGCCTTTTTTTTTTTTTTTTAATTTTTCCCTTTTTTCTTCTTTTTTTTTTTTTTTTTTTAAGTTGATTTTAAGCCATTTAGGGTAACATCAAAATGTCCAGCAGCGTTCCAGCTGATATGGTGAGTCCTGTTCTCTTTATTAAATAGCATTGTTATAGAATAACGCTTATTTCGGTCTGGTTTTGGCAGAAAAGATGGGAAGAAGGGTGTGGGAAACTAAAAAAATGAAAACGTCTCGGTTGCATGTGCAAGGAACATAAAGTTCCTTTATAATAAGCCCCCCCTCACGCCCCAGATGTTGGTTCTGCTTCGCTTTTTGGTAGCGGAGTGGGAGATCTGCAGCGTCGCCTCCTGTGTAGCAAGGGAAGGGGGATACCGGCGCTCCTTTACCTATGGCAGTCAATACCTGCCTGCTCACGCTTCTCTCGTGCAGCACGGCTGTTCAGCACCGTCGAGCTTTTTTTTGGGCGAGGATAAATACGAAGTAGACCATTCGGGATGAATTGCTCGACACACTTTTATTTTTTTTTTTTTTTTTTTTTTTTTTTAGTTTTTATTTTATTCTTCCCTTTTATACCTCTTAAACTTGGTTTGTATCTTGCCGACGCTTTGTCTTCCGATGCTGATGAGAAGTTAATCTGTTCACTTACTGCCGGGTCAAGAGGGAGAGAGAAATTCTCATGCGCTTTATTTTCATGGCGAGGTTCTTTGTGCACTAGCTGCAATCTGGACATTTTTCAAGGGCACTCCTAGCACTTCTTATGGCGGACTGTACTTCAGCTTGTATTGGATACTCGGCTCGGTACGTTTAAAATAGGAAGGTATAGCAGTGCATGAGGAGGTAGGGTGAATCAGGTCTGCTAGGTAATCATCCGTTCAGCACGAACGGACTTTCTTCATTTGTATATATTTCCATAAATCAGGATATATTTTCATAAATCAGTTGAGGGGGGGAAAAAACCAAACCCAAACTTGTAGCTGTAGTTTGGTATGTTAGTTCTTTAATCTGACGGAAGAATATTGTCCCATATCTCCACATGACTGTTCACATTTAAAGGGACTTTTTCCCCTCGACAAAAGCAGAAGACTTGTCTATGCTTTTTTTTTTTTCTTTCGGGATGAAGTTCTGTTTTGAGTGTACAACCTACCCAGGTAGTGATAACAGTAAAGCCGAGTAGCCCTAGTTTTGGCCATTGATGTACAGTTAATTTGAGTATGTATGGCAAGTGGTCTGTTGAAGTAATGCTTTCCTTTTAGTTGCTTACTGTGTTTCCTTTGCAGCTTTTGTACAGCAGTCACAATGAGTAAATTTTGACCAAAAAAAAGAGCAGAAACAATAAGATATTGAGGATGATCAAACATGGTTATAAGCTTACTTTTTATTTTCTTCTGCCTGCCTTTCTCAAATACTATAAATAATTTTTGCTTCCCCTAGACCAAAAGAGCAATGAAAGGATTTAAAGTCAGAGGCAATAATCTCCTCAGCTATCAGTTTTCACATATTTCTTTTTACTCTCTCTCTCTCTCCCTTTCTCTTTGACTGTTAAAGCCTTCTGAACCCCCCTCTCGCTTGCACGTGGCTGTCTAGCGTTATATCACAGAAAGCCTCGCCTTGGCTGTGGAGGATTAGATGCAGATCTCTCAGTGCTGCTTTTAAGTTGCCTGGAGGAGTCCCTTGACTGTGACATGAAGCGCACTCCTCTTCCCTCTCACCCTGGGCTGAGTTGCCACCTGCACATTCCTGCTAGGTTCTGCCTGCCTGGGAGTCCTGAGGCTGTCACTAGGCTTGTAGTGTCTGACATTTTCTACAAAATGTACGTGTTTTAAGATAGGTAAAATATCTTCTCTATGAAAACTATTTCCTTCTGTAATGAGAATACCACAGCCGGGAATAGCTGGGCCTAGTGCTGCTCTGTTTATTCAAATCAGGAAGAAGCTCGTTATATATAGTGATGTTTAAATACTGAGTCATTACAAAAACATTTGAATGAAGATGTTACCAATGTTGATAGAATTTGATTGAATAAATAGATACATTCTGCCCTGTCTTGGGATCATTTTTGTTTTAGTTTCTGCGTTATTAGCTGCAGTTTCTCTCCGAAAGTTTGATGTGTTGTGGAAATTCCAGTTATTAATTACAGCTAATAAATACTACTTTGGAAAAAGAGCGCATGAAAACTCACTTTGGGTCTCCTTTTGTCACCATCCTCTATATTTCAAAGGAGCTTGTTCAGGAGGAAAATGGGATTGCCATTTGTTTGCTCTTTAAAGAGGAGCACTTACCAGGCTGTCACCTTGTTTATATATGTTTTTATTTAGTGTAGGATTTTGCAGTTTGCATTTCTCTTATCCACCCACTGTGTAATTTGCATTTTCAAAAAATTGGTTTCCCGTTTCTTTAGGAGTTGGCATCAGTGCGATGGAGTGTCACGTTAAGAAGACTCCATTAGACTTAGTAAATCTGCTATGAATTACATAAGTATTATAATAATTACGTTTGAAACTGTTTATGTAAGATTCATGAACTTACCCTCTCGTAATATTATAATTGTTGCTTTGTAAAAATGTGTTAATTTGTCTTCCTGTCCCACCTTTGAGAATGATCTGCTCTACATAAATTTGTAGTAAATTACCTGATCTTCAGAAAGCTTTGTACTTCCAAGTAGGCATAATTTGACCCAGTCTCCTGTTCTCTGACATTTAGTTGACTTCTTTCCAGAACTGCAGCAGATTTTACCAGCTAACCATTTCCACATCACTTCTTAAATAATTAACACAGTACTTTATCATTTGCATTCCACTAATAAATTGGCTAGTGACACACCACATTCCGGGTATTGTGAGTTTGTGGTGCATTATTCCTTAGCAATGTGTGCTACTTACAGGGTAAAACTCCACTCCTGGAATGAAACCTGCTAATATTGACCTCTCTTAGGTAGCTAAGTAGTTTCATTGACTTCATTAGGACTAGACATGTGTGGGGCAGTTCTTGAAGACTCTACTGCATATCTAGAGGCTGATTTGGTTCAGTGTTTCACATAAGTACTGGTGACTCTAGTGGCAGCAGTGCATCTCTGATTATGTTCAGTAGTTTCATCAGATAATTTATCAGTTTTACCGTTTGGTAGTAGTTAGAGTCTGACTGTGAATAGCAGCAGGGCTCTTTGCAAGTTGTATTTCTTTTGTAATGATAAATAGACATGAGGTGGTTTGTGGACTTGTGAAATTAATCATGCTGGTTTTTTGAGTGGACTAAATGAAAATGGCTTGATATTTGTTTAAACACTGTGGCTGACCATTTTAAAGCAAGTTATGAAAAACTTATGCTCGGTCAAGACATTATTCCTCAATCAAATAATTCCCTTTATTCCCCTTGTGAAGCCATCACAAGAATCTGGAAAGCTGTGTCTCTGTATTCTGACTGCCTATGATACTTCTCCTTATAGTTACAATTCTTCAGGGAACTTAGAAGTCCACAGTGTAACTAAAAAGTAGTAACAGTGTCCACTTTTTCCTGTATTTGGTGTGTTTTATATAGGTATGAAAAGGCTCTGCCAACACTTTCTTTCTGGGCAGTTCTTTGCATGCTCTTTAAGATATCCAGTTCTTTTTCTGTGTGAGTAGTAACAGAGGGTGATGCTTTTAGCTCATGGTGGGGTTTTTATTGTTTGTTTGGTTTGCTGTCAGTGTTGGTTTTTTTTGTATTTGGTAAACAGCAGAATGCCGGAATCTATCAAACAATTAATTTTTAATGTGCACAACTATTGAATCCGTATGCTATACTTAGGAGATGTAGGTTGTATGGGAGAGATTATTTTTAAGAAAACAGAATGTTCGGTGTAAGACAGTTGCAGACATACAAGAGGATGGGAGTGTGTGGTCTAAAATGCTTATATGTGGACAATGTTAAAAGGAGGTAATAGGTAGAAGAAGAACAACAAATAGAAACCTTGCTCAGTTCACTCCTTGTTAGTGTCAGCATTGTTAATGGAAATGTGCAGGTGCATGTTCTTTTTTAGGAAATTTAATATAGAATGGTGATGAATTGTTTAAGATATATAGGTACTTCCTTTTTAATACATATTAATGGAGGCTAATGGTGGAAAAGGATGGACATGTAACTGATGCTACATCAGTAGGAGAATCTTGGCATCCAAGCATAAGGCTCAGACATGAGAGACTCAAAGGAATAGCTGGTTGTGTGACAGCTGAGTTTTATTGTCCATCGCTCAGTCTAAACAATTCTATCATTTAGGAATAATAGGTGTACTTTGTTCACTGATAGCATTTTAATGTATTGGAACAAAATATGAGAAGTCATGCATCTCTGTTCTTCTATTTTAGCTGCTTTTTGTTTTACCTTCAGTAGGTAATTTTTCTTGTTTTGAAAATTAATGTATTCCTAGTAGCCTTTGTGCATAACGGTCATAAGTTAGTCCCCTAAGTTGTTTTAATAATAAAAGTCTAATTATTTCTCTTTATTTTTGTACCCCCCACGTGTTGAAAATTCATTACTTTCTATGATAAAAATAACTTACTGAGTTTTTCTATATGGATATTTTTTCCTTCCCCTTTTTGATTTATCACAATTGTTTGCTGATTGTAACGGATAGGAGTAGCCTATCTTTTGCCATTTTCAAGTGTTTGTTTTGGGTTTTTTGCCTCCTCTTGGAGAAGGAGTTGGTGGGATCTGTGTTATAATAAATAGCTTGGAGAAGCTTCTTCCTGACTCCTTATATATTGAGCCAATATTTAAGCCAGTTGAGCCTTTGTGTAGCATGTTGTAGTGCTTCTTGTAATGAAATGAAGAACCTTGTTCTCTGTTATCTGCAGAAGTATCCAGGGATGAGCTTACCCAGGCTGCTGTTGAGTATACATATTTGGGTGTACTCCAAAATTATTTGTATTTCTCATTTCCTCCACCCACATTTTTTTGTTTCACAGATTAAAAAAATGTCATAGCTATTTATCTAACAACCAAAAAGAAACATCTTAGTAATGACTGACATTTTTATGTATGGTACTGTAGAGGAAACTTCATAACATACTAACACATTAAACATACTCTGAAACAATGTTTGCTTGTCCTTCATTTCATTTTCTTTGGGGATGAGCAGCTGTAACCTGTGGATGAGATACTTAGGCTGGGCCTTGGTGCAGCTCCGTACTTCAGATGGAAGCGTAGGCTGGTGGTGTAAACTGTTCCTTCCTTCCTGCCACCCACCCTTGTTGTTGTTACCTGAATTGGTTTCTCTTTGCTTTTGTTGTCTCATTCCATGAAATACTGGAGGGGACTTATAGTGAAGGACATTTAACTCCTCCCTTGTTGGGAATGCTGGGAAGCCAGCAGTAGCTGCTGGCAGGTTCCAGCGTGACTGAGAGGCAAAAAACAAATGCTGCGTGTATCTGAGTGTAGTAAAATGATCACAACTACAGCAGGAACACTCAATTCTGCATGTTAAAAAATTGGCAGATGTCATCTGTAGTAACTGGACAGGTCAGTCAGGGCCTGAATGGGGACAACTTGCACCTCTCAGATGTGGAATTAGGGACAACTTCAGGTATGTGTAGTCTGTGTTTCAACTTGAAGCTTGTGACTGCTGTTTGTGCATATATAAATGTAAATTTTAGATCATTCAAGGCCCATATCTCACTTCCTTGGCTTGGCTTAAGGCTGGAGTAGGAAGTTAGCCTGGCTGAATGTGGTCCTTGCCGTAGACTTGGTAAACAGTGCTTCCGTGGTACTGTAAACAAAATTACTATGGGCATGCTTTCCTGTTTTGTTTTGTTGCTTTGTTTTGTTTTTTTTTAATTGAGAGTTCTTCCTAAGTACAACTTTTGATGAAAGCCATGGTCATGGTATTTGCAGTCAGTAGGATTTACTTGTTTTATATTTCTGGTCAGTCAGCTTTGGTACTCAGTAAAAGTCAGAATGTAAACTTTTGGTGATGTCTCTATATCTGCTTATGCAATAGTGAACAGAATGGAGACCTCATTTCTGACTCAGTCTTTGAGTGCTACATTTGCAGGAATCCAGAAATATCTGGAATGTGACTAATCATTCTTGTGGTTTTATATAAAAGAGATAGTACAGCTTATTTTCAGTCTCTTCTAAGTACAGTATTGCTTCCACTAGCTTGGTTTTTGTTTTAAGTATGGTGAAAGGTGTTGGTGCTGATCAGTACTCTGTCTCACATTAAGTCTGTTTTTACAGCAATTAGTTGAGCCTACTGAAGTAGCAAGCCTTCCCTGCCACAATTTTGCATGCATAAACTTTAGCTCATCATAATTATTAAAGGGTTATGACTGAGTGCGCTGTTTTCATTTTAGAAGTTGTTGAAAATGAGCAGAATGTCAATGAGAAATTTTAATGTTGTTATTCTTATGTCAAATCTAAACTTTGAGACCCCAGCTCTTCACTATTTTTAACATAATTTAGAGGTCTGTCTTTCTGAATTCAGTTATTGTTAAAAATTATCCTGTAAATTCTTCTAGAAGGACAGCCTTTAATTTTTTCACAGCTTCTGTTATACATACCTTGCAGAGTATCTTAAGGCAATGACTGGAACATTTTTCACTTGGTATACCTCCAGACAAGTAAGAAGTCACAGATGTAGCACTAAGTGTTGCAAGCACTGATAGTGAGGAAATACTGAGGGAAGAAAAGCATGAATAATCAAGACCCTGCAGAAACTAGTAAAAGTGAAGGTTGCTGAGGCATCAGTTGAGGTTCTGCAAATAGCGTTGTGTACTTCAATACTGTGGAGGGTTTTCGTATCTGAAAAGAAACATGAAGGGCGAGAAAAGTTGCTCAACGAGCTTTCTAAAAATGTAGATAAATTATGTAGGAAGTCTGTTTGGTTTTGAGAGCAACACTTAAAGAAAAGGTTAAAGCCTTCTTATTTGTAGGTCTGCTGGGCCCCAAAAGTGTAGTTTTGCAGAAATACTTAAATGTTGCAGCTGAAAACTCTTATATACTTTTGGAAATTTGGTGTATCTTGTGGTCACTTACTGGGAATGTGTTTAGCTGCTTGACAGAGGATAAGTTTATTGCTGCTTTTAAACCATCCACAGTGAAGGCCTGCTCTCAATTTGTAGTAAGACTTTGCAAGTAAGTTAAAAATCTGATTTAAAAAATAGTGTGCACTTTCCACAAATAGAAACTTTGTGTAAAGTGAAGATTTGGCAGACTGCACAACTGTGACACTGCCATCAGTGTCTTGTAGGTTTTTTATCTACTTTCTGTAAAGAAATTTGAAAATAGCTTGCCCGTGACAGGATTGAATTTGTGGGTTTGTTTTGGTTTGGCTACTCACTTAAAATTATTTTAGAGATTCAGTTTAGAGTTAAAGGGAAAGCTTGTGGCAGAGTTTAGCTGAGACTTTATTCCATGACACTGTTGTTATGGAGACAAAAATAAGCAAGAAACTCTTTCAGTTTTATGTATCTGATATAGATTTACCAAGTAAAAGCAGAGATTCTGTATAGGACTTTGGTAGATTTGTTTTATTGCTACCTGACAAGAATCTGTGCCTTAGTGGGATGAAGGTACCTAAATGATACTTCCTGCTCAGCTACAGAGATTCAATCTGGAAGTGTTTGTGTTGGTGTCTACCTACTGTGACAGTTTTGGCTTTTCTTGAGGGCTGGCACAGATTGCTGTTCAGGCCAGTCCAATTTATGTCAATGACTTGGACCACCACTGAGGAACAAAGGTGGTCTTATCCTGGAGTGCTCTTTAGCTGCAGCTGGGGATCTGGATTTTAATCTGTGAATCTATTGACTGTTTGGATGGGAATGAAAGCTTAGCTCCTTTTTATTTTATTTTATTTTTTTTTTTTGAGTGGTCCTGAGCTCTTCTGTAAGCTCTTTCATGATCTTCATTGTGCAATATTAACAGTTTCATGTTGTACAAGAAATTATCTCTAGCACCTGATAAAAGTGGGATGCCAATTTCAAAATAAACACAGAGAAGCTGTGTGTGTTTTTCTTTGAGACTGGAAAGAACAGTGTGTTTCATCTCAAAAAGAATGATACTTTAAAAGCCATATATTGTAGTATTGGTTGGTATCTCATCAGTGAAGTTATGATTTTATAATGCTTTGTGGTCTGGCAGAGATCCACGTCATCATCATCATCATCATCTATTTCTTTCTGATACTTAACATGTACTCTAGATGGTACTACTTAATCTGTCCCCAGAATCTGACTTACATTTTTAATATAGAGAAATAGTGGAATAGTGACAAAATAGTGAAGTGTAGTGTTAGTCAAAAATCTTTCATAGCTGACGTTGTACATTTAGGATTCTCTTTTTAAAAGTCGATTAGTGCCAATACACATTGAATATATGTTGCATATACTAGTAAGTGTCAGGAAGCTTACTATAAATTACATTACTATAAAATAGTTCTTTTAAAATTGTAGTCCTTTTCAGTACTTATTTTAAGATTAAATATTTTCTAACATTTTTTAGGCATGCTTACTTTTTGTATGCTGTAAGAGAGTAACTGGAAGCCTTTTTATGCTTTTAAAACCTGAAGTACCTAGTTGCAGTACTTTCTTTTAATTATAGAGTTCATATTTGTATAGGCAATAACATCAAAATAAAGTTAATTTTTGGAATAGTGTGTGCTTGCATTTGATGCACAACACATCACTTAGGGCATATTAAATGTGAATATTTATGTCATTTTGCCTGTGAGTGAATATGCTTTTAGTCAGTGCAAATGAGTTACACATCATACCAGCTGTGCAGTGTGACAGTGAAAGCTTAGCTCCCACTTCTGAATCCAGGTTATTGATCTATGATGGAAGCAAACTTTATTGGACTTGCATGCTTTACTTATATATTGATTTATACTTTGCATACTTGTATAGCTATTTCTGGCAATAAACCCCAAACTCTCAGAAAGCTTTATTAAAATGTTTATTAAAATGTTTTAGGTGTGTGGAATAAATCCCCATTTGCTAACTCTGTATGATTCAGTGGTAATGAAGTTAACATGAAATCACACACAAAATTAATAACTTGCAGTACCCATATTGTAGCACATAAGTGTTGATGGGGAGGTACTAGTGTATAAGAATAGTTCAAAAGCTATTCTCTCAGTAGAGTTGTGTACTCTCTCTGATGAGGACTTTCTAAGTTCTTGCATGCTTTAATTTTCTGGATTTTACCTGCTGGACTCTAGTGCTCTGTATTTAGCAGGACTGATTGTGGCAAGGCATCTCATGCATGCTGTAGCTGCACCCCCTGGTAGTTTCTCAGCAGGGATGATACTGCGGGTAAACCTCTGCCTGGGGTTGGCCTTGCACTGGTTAGTGTGATTGGGACACTGGCATTGATGGTTTAGCTGTTCTCCCAAACACCTAAGGAGATGCATTGCTTTTTCCTGTTGCACAAAGGTCATAGTAGTATTTCTTAGGGTCATTCTAGTTTGACTGTATCACTGTCCAACTGGAGGTGCTGTGTTTGTAAGGTGGGTTTTGTCCAGCACCGTATACATGAGAGTGTATAGGTACTGTTGGACATGAATTTTCAAAGATTTTGTACCAAAATGTGCTGTAATGTGTATTTTTCATGCTGTGGATTTCCAAGAAAAGCTGTTTTAAAGACCATCTGTATAATTCAAAGATGTATTAAGTATTTTATGTAAGGTCAGCTCTATGCTAGTTCACTTCAAGCTCAAGTACAAAGGAAGGAAAGCCTTAATCTCAAAAAAAAAAAAAGCTAGTATTTCTAGTTGTCTAGACAGAAGACTGAGGTTTTAAGGTACAATATGTTAGGTCTGGCACTAAGAGAACAGCTTGTTACTGAGATATTTGATTTTGTCTTGAGGATCTCATTGTCATAACTAATGGCAAGATAACTAGGAGCTCTTACAAAAGAGGAATTGCTACTGGGCTTGATTTCTGTCTACTTACTGCCTCTGGCCAGTATGTTTCCATATGAATTAGGATTTCATGGAAGTCTGAAAATGGGTAATTTTTTATTATTTTTTTTTTTCCAAATTACATAGGTTAAAATTTATTTGGAGGTTCAAAATAGCCACTGTAGGGATAGAATGCTAGATAAACTGCAAGTGGCTTTGTAATAAGGTCTCCAATGAGGTAGCCATATTATTAATTGCAAAATTGTCTTATTTTGGAGAGGGTCATCTTTGAGTTGTTTCTTCTCAGTAGGAAGGGAGAAGGTGGTTGAGGGGATTGCCATGGAAATCCCCGTGGAGGCCTGCAGTGCAGTTGCAGAATACTTCTTGTTCCAGAATTCTCATGCAGGCACTTGATGATCCTAGCTTATGTGCTCCTTGCACTTAATTGCAGGAGGTAAGCAGGACTTGAAAAGCTTTTAATGGGGAAGTTTTGGTGGGGCTGGACTCCAGAGCCACAGCTTAACTTTCCCTGAAGTAACTATGAAGAGTGGAAAATCTCTGTATAGAGCCTGGCTCTATTTTTAAGCTGAGCTTGTCTTTCAATACAGATTTTGTGGCTTTTAAGCCAATACAGTTTATCTTCTATGTTTTGCTATGGTGAGAATGGTGTATGTATCATAGCACTAGGTTTGTCATACATGGAAAATTCATATTAAATGGGAATTCCTTCCACTTGTAAAGCAGAGTACAAAACCAGTCCTAAATATCTGACTGTTCAATAATATTTATCCATCCTCTGGTGTAAATGCATTATTGTCTCTTTTTCCAGAACCAGGTGCTTTCCCCCCCCTTGCCTTTTTCAGCGCATCCTCATTGTTCAGAGACTGGATCAGTGTCTTGCCTTCCTGTACTGCTCAAACTTTTCTTGGAAGATCAGTCTTAATTAATCTTCAGATTAATTCAAATTTTGGACATTGTGGAAATGTGCTTTCACTTAAATATACTCTTATGCCAGATAACTGCAGCAGAGTTGCAGGGAATAAAATTTTACAGTTTCAATTGCAATTAGCCAGACAAAATTCCAACCGGGTCAAGACTTTCTTGTTTTGGTTTTGTTTTTTGTGTGGTGTTTTTGGGTTGTTTGTTTGTTTTAATGACATCTTATATTTTAGTTAAATTTTGTTGACATTTCTCAAGCCAGCTCTGCTCTGGTGCATATTCTATGCTTGTTAATCTTGGTTGTTGGTACAGAGCATGACTGTACCAACATTTGTTAAGCCGGTGTGCGCTTTGCTGTTGTGAAGGGTTTATTGCAAAAGAGTTCATGTGGACAAGTTAATTATAATGAGGCAAAGATCAATATTCATATATTGATATGTGCTCCCAAGAAGATTTGGAGAAAGGTTGTAACTATATTAATAAGTTACAAAAAGCAAGTTGTGAGGCTAATGTTTTAGGGGAAGCTGGTTTTCATACCAGCTTTATTTTAGGGTCATGGTAGTATTTCTTTCCACTCTTATTATTGTTTGAAAATCACGTGATTTTGATGAAGTATTTTTGTCGATCTTTCGAACAACCTGAGATTCCAAGCACTTTATTATCAATTATTGCCTTAATATAGCTGTCAATTTTCATGTGCCTACTTCTCAAATAGCATGCTCTCTGTTTAAATTTGAAACAGTCTCAATTGAGTCTCAATTTTGTTTTTAGGAAGTGTAAGAAAGATAGTTTGCCCATAGAGCACAGAATGATTATCAGTCAGTGCTTTTATCTGCAAATGTGCTGCTTGGTAAATTTCAAAGTCAACTTTGAAAAAAACCCACTCTAACAGGCAAGTACCAAAGTGAATAAATCAGATTGCTGCCAGATAAGGCAGAGTGTAGGTAGTTTCCTGCCTTTCATGGTTCATTCTGCTGCTGCATGTCAGACCTGACTTTGATGCTTAAGTAAGTGTCCTAGGTTATGAATTTTATTTATAATGAATGTGTGGTTAGGACGTGATTTTGTTCCCTTTTATTGTTCTCCTCAGGAAAGAAAAAAAAAAAAAGAAACTTTTTGCTTTATCCTGTAGTTCTTAGCATATAGAAATGAAGACTGGAGGGAAAGAAAATTGATGTAGTTACTGCCTCTTAGTTTTGATGTTAGTTTTCTTTTTTTTTTCTTTTGCTAGACATTATTTTGCAGGAAATGGAAGACAGAGAATTATACTTGAATAAACACAGCACTTTCTGCTGCCTTTTATATCACATCATAGTTTTGCTTGTAGAATCAGATGATAACATTCCAAAAAATTGGGATACAGTTTTTAGGAAGAACTGTAGCTCTTTGTTGGTAGTTTGAAATTTCCTATCCAAAAATCACTTAATCAGAATCAAAAAATATTGTAGACTTGTATTTTTATTCTGTCTTTAACATTTGGATAAAGCCAGCAGTTGTTTTGGGGTGCTCTGTTGGAAGCTATATGGACTAACCACTGAGTGTCTGTGCAGCCATTGGGTAGGGAAGAGAAATCTTTTGAATTATTTCAAAATAGTTCTTGCTGGGTTGCTGGAAAAAGATGACATTCACTTTCTGATGCAGGCATTTTGGACTGCTGTAGCAGTGTGTAGGATGGGTGATGGTAGCAACTGTAAGAAGTACAAATCATGATTGCACAACCATCTAGTGACACTGAACATGCCAGTGTCAAAGCCATCAGGCTTACTTATGAACAGTAATGTGCTGTACAGGCACAATGGGCTGCAAGAAATAGTCAAGAAGTCATCATAATCTTCTCTTACCTTGCATAGGTTTTATACTTGGAGTGATTAAGTTCCATTTAATTAAATTTTTTATTTTTTCAAATGAAAACAGGTTTCTGATGAAGGGCACCCTCACTCTTCCTCTGCCTGCCAGACACAAACATATCCAAATCCATCCCTTAATGTTTGTATTTTCAGTACTGCTGCTAAATGGGGATAGAAAGACAGTGTCTGTTACTTTGCTAGGTGGAAAAATTGTAGAGATGTGTCTGTGCAAACATTATCTCACCTTTTGGCAAAAGTAAATCTTAAATTACCAAATACAGGCTTTAAAAGCAGTAAGGCCTCAAGCACTAAATTCAGTTGCCTAAACATGACATGTTGTGCCAGTGTGCACATGCCAATGTGTCCAGGATGGCCAGAGAGGGCTGGCAGCAATGACACAGGACTTACAGAAGATTCATGCCCTGCAGGAGATGCAGCTGTTCTGTATGAAGGGAATATTTAACATTGCCTGAAAATAGCACTAGATGTATATGTTTAGGTAATTCTTTTGAGCTGTTGGGGTTCTGTAAAACCTCATTTCCTATCCTTTCATATTCGTTTTTTGTAGGTTGTCATTTCTTAGCTGAAATTCATTAAGTGGTGCTTCAAAAATCATTAAGTGATTTAATTTACAGTAATTCACGCTTCTATCATCTTTGTTATTTCCTACAGAAAACTCTCACATCTACGATTGTGAATATTGCAAAAGAAAGAAAATTTTCTGACATCCAAAATACACTTCTGTAATTTTAGTGTTGTTCGTCTCCTAATTACAACTCTATGAAAATAGCAGTGTAAAACTGCCTGTAGTGGTGAAGTAGATACAGTGCGATTGCAGATCTTTGACAAGCATGACCCAGTCTAAGCTGTTGCACATGGCCTGTTAAGAAGAAGAAAATGGAAGTTTATAAACATTATTACAGTAAATTTAAAAGTAAATTTAAAGTTAACAAACAAATGACAATTTAGTTAATGTAATTTGGGTTAATTTTGGAATGTTTAAAGTGCGTTATCTGCCTTCATCATATTCTGTTGTGTAAAACTGGATTTGAATGGTCTGTTCTAAAATTCACAGCAGAAATTGGAGTATATTTTTGCCTAGATGTGTAATCACACCTGTGGAGCAGGAGAGAAAGAATACTGTCTATAGAAATGTTGTTTTAATAATAATGAATTTTTTATAATGGAGTCCTGTAAAGAAAATCAGATATGTACTGTTTGGATTTTTTGTTTATATTAGATTAAAAGAAAGAGGCTTACTACTTTAAGCTTGACAGGTCTCTCTTGACATTTGGCCTGAAATATTTGCAAGATATTTCATATCCTCAGAGCAGAAATGAATATGAGTGGGTTGAAAAATTAGGCTTACATAATTAAATAATGAAGATTCTTTGGCATTATGTAAGGTATGAATGCAGGGAAGCTTGTTATCATTGCCCTAGCAAGGTTTCTGTTATATACTGGAGTAAATTTCATGCCTGTATTTTGATAAATATATTTTACATTTATACTTTGGATGGCAGCTTTTGATAGTTGTGTATTGCTAAAGATTGAGTTACAGATTGAATGAAGCCTTTATGCTGTGTTTCAAATTAGCATTTTTGTCTTGTTTCAAAATATTGGGTTTGTGTGTATCGTGTTTTTTCATTGGGTTTTTGTTGTTGCTGCTTTTGGTTTGTTGTTTTTGTTTTTAAGATAGAGTAGAAATCTAATGTTCATGAAATTAAACCTTTCCAGCATAAATTGTTGTGAAAGTTATTTTACTTCAATGCACCTTGATGTTTTGATGAATTTCACATAGAGGAATCTTTATATGGTAACTGTAAATAAATATATATCTAAATATAGCCTTCATTCCTTTAGCAAGAATAATATTTGCCGTTTTGCTTCTAGCAGACTTCTTTTGGATAGCTAGATGCTGTTACTGGGGGGTCAGTTGACAAAGAATTGATAGATTGGGAGCCCTGGAAGTAACACTTGACCTGAAGAGTCAGATTTACTTTTTTTTTTTTCTTTAAAATCATTTTAAAGTATAAAGAAGCAAAGAACTAGCAGTCTACAAGTATCTTTGTGCAACTCGATCCATTTTCTGCCGTGGATACATGGGCTGTTACACGTTATAATACAGCCTCTATTTGTGGATGAGTGTATCATGACTGTTGAATGCAGGCAGTTTGTTCAAAAGACTTCTATTGTTCAAACTAAGCTGAAAATGATCTGTAGGATAAAGCTGTAACATAGTTCTGGATTTCCATGCTTTAGAAAGCATTATATTGCCAAATCTGCGCATGTGTCTTTGTTTAATTCTATGTCCTTTTCTTTGAAGACTGTCGGTTAATAAATTGCATATCTATTAACAGAATGTGCTCAATATTCTATTAAATAATAAATTTTAGGGTTTAATTTTGATGGGATGAGAATTTTTCACCCAATGTAATGTATTAAAGAGAAGGTCAGCCTGCATAACTCTTGTGGGCCCTGAAGTAAGTAGCATGCACATTTGTAGCATCAGCATGCTACCTATTTAGGGAGAATTGGTTGCCTAATCTGTAGTGATAGGTATTTGAATTTTGTAAGTTTAATAATTATAGAATCACAGTATAGTTCAGCTTGGAAAAGATCTGTAAGATCATCAAGTCCAACTATTAACCCAGCACTGCCAAGTTCACCACTAAACCATGTCCCTAAAGCGCAACATCTACACGTGTTTTAAATACCTCAGGGATGGTGACTCAATCACATCCCTGGACAGCCTATTCCAGTGCTTGACAACCCTTTCAGTGAAGAATTTTTTCCTAATATCCAACAAATCTCCCCTGATATGTGTTCACATTTCTTTTTTGGGAATGGTCAAGTCTCTATAAATGAGCAATGACATGTAGAAATATTATAGGTTTTAAAAATTAGAATGAAGAATTGCAGTTAAGTAGTTATGTTGTGTATGTTGTGTGTTTTTCTTTCCTTTTAAATTGGTGAAATAGGGGGCTGTACTACTTTAGCTTGAGCCCATAATGAGCTTGTGTTTTTGTGGTATTAAACGTGCTGGTTGAGAGTTCACAAGACTGACAGACTATTATTTCCAGGTTTAAGAAAAATACCTAATATGAAACAACTTTTTTTGAGAGGATACCTTCACTCTTTCTTGTACCATGCGAAAAGGTTAAGAATTTAATTTATAAAGTAATAGAAGGGAATTATATTTTTTATTTATAATAAACAAATCTTTCCCCACCATCACTGTGATGTAAAACAAAGATAACAGCATTACTCTTTTCTCTGTGAAAATTGTGTGTGATTGTATGGCATTGCATTCCAAAGCATATATGTAGAAGGCAACTTCATAGCTGTATGAATATGAGGAAATCTTTTATTGTTTGGATTTTTTTTTCTTAAGCAACATAATATTTATGCTTTTTTGCTTGGTATGCCTCTAACATTTTTACTTGAGGTACAAGGAAGCAACCTTAAAACTCCTCACTTCTCTGAGCATGGATTTTGTTTTTCCAGATACCAGAAATGTGAAATAGGACATAATCTATAGAAACATGTTTTTTGTTCTAAGCATGTGTGTATGAACTCCAATAAATGCTTGATTCTGTTTCATCTGAGAATTATTCTAAGAGTGTTTAAATATTGTATCTCAATTATGTTAAAAAATTATATTTGGAGACTGAAGCAAAGACCAATTTCATAACCTGTGCCACCATCTGTTAAATACACCAGAAGCTTTTTTTTTTTTTTTTTCTGGATGGATTTAGCCAGCTGTCCATTTTGCACTGTTGCCTGTATGGAGGCGTGCATTTAAGAATAACACAGTAGGCTTTCTGTGAGTTGACAAAAACCTTTTTTATTTTGATCTGAGACTCTTTAGCTTGTCTGACACTTCCTTATATTTAGTCTCTGGCTGAAGAATGTATTTGAAACCTTTCCCCTGTTGCACTCCTGTACTCTGTGCTTTCATCATCTCCCAGTTAGGTCTGGAGCTGCTCCACAGGACAAGACATGTGCCTTCTCAGCAAACCCTCTGTGAGGCATGTGGACGTATTTGCTAGCAGCAACCCAAAGTCCGTTCTAATCCTATTGACGTCCAGCCCACGTGGCGTTCAGTTAATCTGTCGGGCACTCTCCTTGCTTTATCTGACCCTGTGAGATGATACAGCAACCAGCTCTTCGCTGACTGCAATTTAGAGCTGGCTTTGACTTTAAACATAGTTCTAGAAATTAGTTTCCTGATTTCCATGGGAATTTTGCTTTTCTTTTTTTTTTCAATTATAAAATAAAGCCTTAGTAAAATCTAGCAGAAGTCGGTTGAAGAAGCTGCCTGAAGCCATGCACTGTATCTTCTGTTTTGGATTTCCATGAAATACATTGTGTTCTGTGTCTGATCACTCACTCCTAGAATAGCAGAGCTCATTTCATTGGGTCACTCTATTCTGTCAGGTCGAGACTGTTGGGCTGGGAGAGGGTTTGGCTTCACTTCTTGTGGAAATCCTTGTTTGTTTATTCTTCATCACTGTGCTAACTAGAGGTGTCTGCACCACCTAAAAGCATGAAACCCCTGAATTCAGTGTTGTGTAATGAATATCCCAGTATATTCTTGTCCTGTCCAGCCTAGTTTTCTGATCTCAGAACAGCAGCACTGTTTTGGTACAGCTTGATGGAGTAGCATTTTGCTGTGTCTCTGAAGTGTAGATATGCATATGAAACAGAACAAGAATTTGTTGCTATTGTATGGAGTACATCTGGGCTACTAATCAAGCTGTGGTATCAAAATATTTGAAATGCTTGCTTTCCTTATATGCATGTATCAGTTGGATAAACTGAACTTGAGAATTAATTGCGTCCAGTCTCTGCTGTTTGTACATGGTTTGCTTTGGCTTAACTGTATTGGCCTAGCTCATCAGAGGCTTATTGTAGGAAGATCAAGGGCCTCAAATCTATGCTTTTAAAATCTCCTTTGCCCCAACCCTTGTCTTCAAAATCTTACTGGAAGCTTTGTAGCTAAAACCAGAGTATATAAGGTGATTGCAAGACAGTCCATTTATCTGTATTCCTGGCAAGTGAACAGCCAAACCAAGCACTTAATGCCTTCATTCAAATGTTTTGTTGAACCAGTAGACAAAATAGTGCTGTAAGCCCTGTTTTGACAATTCGGTTTCTCCTTCTACTTTCTCATCTAGTCATTATGTCTGGGAAGGATTAGCTTTGTAATACTTGCCCTCCACTGGCCATGTTTCCATCACGTCCTTATAGTAGGATTTAGTGAGTGGTCCTATTGCCCAAAGAAGAATTGGCCACTGAGTGATTTGAGGGAGGAGTAATCTACCAGAAATTCCCCCAAAGCTTTTGCATATGTCCAGCTTAAAGACACTTGGTGACAGGTTTACTAGATCTGACCCCAGCAAAGTGGAGAGAGTGGGAGCATCCCTTTCATTGATAGCCTGAGTTCACACAAGTGCAGGTGTAACAGGAAATGCACACTCCTTATGAAAAGACCAGCTAGCTGAATGTTAGAGATCCAAGCATGCCTATGTTTATGTAACCACCAATGTACTGAGACAATGCCAATCTCCAAGCAGGATCATAGCAATGAACATAGCTTAAAGGATTAGTTGCTTGTCAGCCAAAACAGAAGCACTCTTTTAATTTTTTTATTTATTTCGTGAACTGAATTTGAGTACTGAAAGTTACATGAATACCTAAATAGTCTTTATTTTAGGTAGCTATTGCTGTTATAAACTTCAGATGGAACTGAATTACCAAGAAGATAATTAAGGAAATAAATATCTTTCATTTTAATGCTTTTCTGATACAGTATTTACTCACTCCCTTCTCATGTTTTGGGTGCCATATTTATCAGACATTAATCTCCCTACTGATGATGTTTTCTGTGTATGAGGAAATAAATCAGAGGAACAGTCACAAATCTGTAGCAATAAAAATCTGTTGTCTGACAGAGGACATGAGTTTTAATAAAGCTATAATGTGCATGTGTGTAGGAGGCATTGGATGTGTTGACCTATTCCTGTAAAATGTTTCTCATTTAGCCCTTCAGCTATCAGTTGTAGTAGTGAAGTAATAGTATAAACTGTTAAGGTAGGGTGAATGATTTTTATTTTGTAACTCTTGGAGTCTTGTAGAAAAGTTGTGAGTCAGAGGTTGTTATGTAGGGATATAGTTCTAGACCCATAATAAATCATTTTTCCAGAACATATTAATAGAGCTTAAACCTGTTGGTGAGCCTGCCAAACGTGGTCTTTGAAGGTCTACTCAGTTTTACCAGTCCTTTGGTATATGGAATGCGTTTAATACAAATGATATGTAAAAGTAAGAAAATCCGTATTTATAGATCATCGAGTCTCACAGTTGGAAGAGACTTTTGAAGGTGTGTAGTCCAAAGCAAAGCTACCTGTGATGGTGGCTCAGAACAGGGCTAACCTCAAACTTTGATTATGCTGCTCAAGCCTTGTTCATTGGAGTTCTCTGTGTCCAAAGATGATGATTCTGCTGCCTGTCAGGGCCAGAGCTTAACCTACCTTCCCTGGGCCGGTGTATCTGCATGTGCAGTGGGGATTTCCCTTGCTGAAGCTTGTAACCGTCAAGATACTACAAAATGCTGTTAGATACTTTAGCTCTTTGAAACCAAACTACATCAGAATTCCTTGCATTTCAAAGTCTGTCAGTAATTGATTTGGCATGTGTAGCATATAGGGAGTTTGCCTGTGCAGAGGAATTTGAAGAGATACCTGTAAGATTTTATTGAAATAACCTATTATTTTTCATTCCTGACTTCTCTTCCTTGGGGTGTTTGCCCTCATCCATAGATGGAATGGTTGTGATTGTATAGATTTGTATGGAAAATTAGGATTATGTGAAATACCAAAGAAAAAGGTCCATTGCAGTTACTTAGGTGGAAGTAGGAAAAGGAAAGTAAATTTATTTTTTTGTGTTAAGAGGGACTTAAAAATAGCAAGACACTTCAGTTGAAACTGGGTAGCTAAATAGGCACAAAGAAAAGAATTCTTCCCAAATGCTAAACAGGCTATTGTGTGTGAAGCTTTGGAGAGGAGCAGTTGATCAGCTTTTTGTAAGGCAAGAAACAATAAACAAGGAAAAGTTTATTCTCTCTTTGCTGTTTGTAACAGGAAATAGTGCTTTAAAAATGTATGCACAATGTCATGTTCTCTCATCCATCTTTTTGGGCCAGAAGTTAACCTGCATTTTGTTCACTTAAATACTTTGTTTAGTGCATTGCAGGTTTTTTTGGTTGGCTTGTTTCAGTTTTCTTTTAAACTTTATTTTAAGCATTCACTCTACTGAAAGAAACAAACAGAAGAAGGGGAAAAAGAAACCAGGAAATACCTTAATCTGAATGGTGTCAGTGATACTAAATGATATGGCAATGGTGTTTTAAGTTGTTCTCTAAAATGCTGCATTGCATATGTTTCATACATTTTCGGGAACAGATATTGCAAGAGAAGTTCTCATCTATGAAATATGCAACCTGGTGGAATTTGGTACTAATTGCTGGAAAAGAGGAAGGTCTGGAACAGAATATTCCTCTTTGCTTTTCTTATCAAAGAGGAAAGGGGCCTCAGTTAGTGATCTTGTCCCTGTCTGGACAAACATGTGGTGTGTGTTTCATTTTCCTGTGCTTCACTTGAATGTCCACACTGATGTTCCTTGCTATTTGTATGTAACAAAAACTCTTTTATTTGAGTATCTGTTCCCCTGGCTTTATTGAGGAGAAACCCTTCCATTTTCTGAAGCATGATAAAACACAACTAATGTTCCTAGTTTAATCCTGCAAGGCCACTGGGGCCTGTGCTCCTCAGGATAATGTCACATTAAATGTGACCAATACCTCCACCTGTATGCTGCCAAGCAGTGTCATCCTTACAGCAAGTTGTGTAGTATTTTAGATGATGTGACAGTATATTGGATAGTATTTTTCGCTCTGTCACTGCTCATGTGTGTCTGTTTTGCTATTTCATTCTAATACTGGGGTAAACAGGCAATGACTCAGTGAAGAAAAGCATGTTTATAGTATTTACATATCAAGGGAATGCAAGTGACTGCTTATAACTGGTGACTTATTTGATCCTTTTGCATACAGAAAAAAAAAATCCATTCCTTTCACTTAAAGAAAGAATTTCAACACTGGAAATAAAGTTATGACATAAGAAAACTCCCAAATCACCTATAAAGTTTTGTAGACTCAGTAAAGGGTTTGTGTAATTTTCTAGGCAAGTGATGCTTCAGAGGATCTTAATTTTAATGAAAATTATACTTTGGAATTTTTTTCCTCCCTGCAAATATGAGCCATGAAGAGAAAGGTTCATGCTGTTTTAATGAATTTTAAAATGACCTTTTCATAATCTTAGTAGTTACAGGAAGAAATCATAAAAAAGAACAAAAAATACCTTCAAATCCCAAATAACTTTCTGAACAGATATTTATTGCCTGCAATATGTTTGTCTTTTTAAAGAGATCCAATGATTGGTATATTAAATGTACATTTAGTTGTCTGTGCCAAGAAAGGATTATGAGTGAAATGAGAATAATTTTTTAGTAAGTTTATATACCAACAATTGAAAATACTATGATAAGACATGCCTTTCTTCCCTGGACTTCTGTCTGACCTGAAAGTCCTAAAATCCCTGGTATGGTTTTGGGGGAAACTATGTTAATTCAGGTAATATGTAGACAGCCATATGGAAGGAGAAGAAACAGAAGGATTTTTTTTTAATTAGATAATGGTGGAGATACTGTAGACTGCAGCATCCCACAGTGCCAGCTGGAAACTGTGCCATGCCCCTTGCCAAACTGCTGATGCTTCCCTTGTCTGAACTTTCTTCATCAGGGCTTTTTACAAATTCCAACTCCTCTACGCACAGAGATAGTCCATCCCAGGAATGAGCAAAATGAGTAGATGACCCAGTAGTCTGGCTTAGTTAAACAAGGAGGAGCTCATGGTTGGATCATTAAGCTTAAGAGACAGTATTTGTAGCAGTTGGTTTTCTTCCTGCGGGTTGTTTACAAGCAGACCTGTGGAGGTCTGTTGTAGGACCAGATTATTTAGTATCTTCTATCAGTGACCTGGATGAGGAGACAGACTTGTCTTGTGAACTCACTCTTGCAAACACCGAACTGCAGGTGCAGTTGACCTGTGCGAGGACAGGGCTGCCCTGCGGAAGGACCCAGGCAGCCTAGGCAATGGACCAGCAGGAAAATGAGAAAATTCAGCAAGAACAATGTCTTGCTTCTGAAGTGGACTAACCTGCAGAAGTGGTGCTTGCTGGGTAGCCAAACATGAGCTGCCAGTGTGTCTTGGTGGGAGCGAAGGCTGACAGCACCTGGGTGATACCAGTAAGAACATAAACCAGGGAATTAGGGGAAGTGGATATTCACTTTTACTTGGCTCTTGGTAGACTGCATCAGGGATACAGTGTCCAGCTTTCAATGTTTTTTCCTGTACTGCACTGAAAGAGGAAATGTGTTGATGAGCTGCAGCATGTTCAGCAGAGGCCACTGAGATGGAGCACTTCTATAATGAGAGACTGAGGGAACAGGGCTTCTTCAGCCTGGAGAAGAGCTGGCTTTGGGAACACCTAACACCAGCCTCCTAATATTTACAAGGAGGCTGTGTGAAAGCTGGAGCCAGGTTCTTTACTGAATTAAAAAAGTGGGAGAATGAAG
Source organism: Margarornis squamiger (assembly GCA_035222235.1). Taxonomy (NCBI): domain Eukaryota; kingdom Metazoa; phylum Chordata; class Aves; order Passeriformes; family Furnariidae; genus Margarornis; species Margarornis squamiger. The sequence goes on along the minus strand of JAWWTY010000001.1, from coordinate 48,411,431 downwards.
GACAGCGGTCACAAATGGGAACAAGAGAAATTTTGCGTTGTTGAGGGGAATTTTTCGTGTTTAGGTTTACTTTTCTCTATCTTGCGGCTTGCTAGAGAAGTCTTTTTGTCATAGCAGTTAGTAAAAGAGCTTCCTTCTTATCCTAATACCTGGTGAACCAGACCACCCCGTTCAACTTCTGAGGGTATGTATGTTTATCTGTATTGTATAGCCAGCAGAATATGCTTGGAAGTAAAGATGCTTCATGAATTGACCAAATATTTAGGTTGAATGGCTGTATTGTTGTTAAGAAATTACCTTGAAATTATTTTTAATTAAATCTAGGTTAAGATAAAATTTTAAAACACACTCAATTTACAATATTGCAAATAGAAAACATAAATTATATGGAAACTATAGAAATGGAAGAGAGGGTTACAGTTAACCGATTTATGTTAAGATTGAATCTGGAATACCTTCCTCTTGTATCCAGATGGTTTGCCATATTTGATTTCTTGAAACCCACCTTGACAGGGATTCTGTCTTTTTGTGTTGTGTTCCATATGTAGTTGCTTCTCTTGGAACATCTTTAATTTTTTCCTTTTTTTTTTTTTTTTTTTTTTTTTAAAGTCCCTGGCTTTTAAGTCCTGAAAGGCTGTGAACATATTTAATCACTTCCTTGAAACATCTCAATTTATACTTCAGAGAATGTCTTCCACTGTGCTACTACAAGTACTGCAAGTACTGTCTTACTTTCTTGAAGATGAAATTGCAGTTTTATCTGATGTAATTTTCAATTGTTTTTGTCCTGCTAGTAACAACTAAAAAAGGCTTAAAACTTCTTGCTCTAATTTCTGTGCCTGCTCTAATACCTGTAAATCTTTGAGAGAAATGTCATGTTCAACTACATCATCTGAGTCCGACATTCTTTAAACAATGCACTTGTTACTAACATCTCAATGAGATATGTATATGTCTTACTATTAGCAATAAATTACAGCTTTGCAGTGACGATGGATCTGAGGTAGTATGTCCCTCAGGGGGGCATTCTTTTATCTTTTTTTTCTTTTCTTCTAGAGTGTCTTTATTGCTTTAGATGACTCAACTCCCTTTTACTCCAAGCTTTCTTACGGAGTTTTCACAACACTGTCCTTGGTACTTTGCTCTGTTGCATTTGTGTACCTGTTTTTTTTTCCCCCTCTGTCTCTCCCTGCTGCAGCTTTCTCAAACACTTCCCTGTTCATAGACAGAACCATCTGCTTCCAGGTTTGTATGAAAGCCTCTCATCCAGGCCTGTATTCCAGTTCAGCTAAAATCTCTGTCCCTCTGATACATCTTTTATTAGCTCAAGCGCAACTGGGCCTAAAGCTCTCTGCTTTACCTCTCTCTGTTCTGGTTACGTGGGCAGTATCAGCTTTCTGATCATCACTTGGGCCTATAATCTGGATGCCATTTTTGAATGGCGTGATTCAAAGGCCTTAATGAGATCTTTAGATAAAGCTTTCAGGTTCTTGTTTCATAACAACTCTTAAGTATCTTATGTTGTCTTGTCCCTACAACCAGTATTGTACAGGTTCTCCTCATGTCTTCTTTCGTTTTTGTTACTGCAGTATTCTTTTCTCTGACCCCTTTCATAAGCTTCCAGAATGATCTGCAAAGATATAAATGTAATGTTTGCATATTCACTATCTCTTTCTTCCATAGTTCATGAAAAATATGTTGCTTATCTTTATATCATACACTTCTGTTTTCTGATGGGTTGTTTGGCTCTCACTGGCAACTGCATGTGCACTTAATGACTCAGAGAGTACATCTTGACCTTTATCCCATACTGCCCATTCTGTTCAGAAAGAGTATTGTATATGTCTATTTCAAAGTTAACATTTTCCTTTTTGGTTTTTTAACACCCCTTAAATTTCTTGTGCTAGTTTCTGGAATAATTTCAATAACACAAAGGTAATATTCTAAGTCTACAGACCATAATAATGGTCAGCAGTGCTGTCTACGGGTTTGTCTGTGGGATTTTTGTATTTTCTTATCAATGTTGAGTTACAAGGGACAGCTTCTTTATTCTGGTAACAATTAAGTGTGCTAGACTTTGTTTCTGGGCAATATTGTAATACAGATAAATAAGAAAGAGGTGGACAGTGTCTGCTTATAAGCAGTGGAATATAATTTTAAAGGCAAACTGAAAACTCTAAGGTGCTCCTGGAGTGGTAAGTCCTGGTCAGCAGCTAGTCACAGCAGTCAGAAAAATGAAACAATACTAATAGGTACAAGTAGGACAAAAGTTTGAAGGCAAAATATAAACTTACCTTGAATTGTACTGACACTGAGCTACCTGCAGGTGAAATGAATGGTCAGATATGTAAGAGACTAAATTGAGAGAAAGTGGTTCAATGTATAATGTCAAATAAATGTGCGAACACAAATGAGTTTTCTTGGACTGGGTGCAGGTAATCAGAAAACACTCCCGAAAGGGGGAAAAATTAGGAAAACAGAGAAAAAAATTGATAGGAAGCAGCAGTGTTGTAAGAGGCAGGGAGGGCAAAGAGCATCCAGAATCACAGCGGTTCAGAGATGACTAGGGATTAAACACAGTCATCAGAATGGTTTATTGCAGTTTGTGTTCACCTTCTGGAAATAAATTTGTTTTGGCGTCTTGACAAGTTGCAGTCAAGCAGGAAAGGCTACGTAATACGTGTTTTCTAGTGATTTGTACTTTTTTCCCCAAGGAGCAAAAACTCGCCCACCTAGAAAAAGTAAAGTGAATTGTATTGGATGATTCATGGGGGAAGCTGAATATGATATGCTTATAGCCAGATTTCCTCAGCATTCTGTACTTAACCTGTATTGTTGTGGATGGTTGGTTTCTTCAGTTGTATTTACTTCCTCATGTAGTTGCATCTAGTTCATTGTGAAGTAGGAAATAAACCTTATATAGAGACATTAAGGTGGGCCAATGAATGAATGACCAGAAAACTATCAGCTAAAACGGCATCCACAAAGGATGACTCATTGGGAAGCTTCTCTTCAAGATGTAACTCTTTCAGGAAATAATAAATATTGTGTTCTGATACAGTTTCTCAGGTAACTGTAAATAGACAAATTTTCTTCTCTTGAGTTAGAAGGTAGCTATGTATAGATAATCAGTTAATGCTGAACACATGGTACATCAGTGAAGCATTACCACTGGACCTTTACATTTATTTGTATGTGTCTTGATACTATTCTTTCAAACTTAAATTTAAAAAGTTGTTTAAAAAAAAATAAGAGGAAGCGCTTCTCCTTTTTCCTTGTCTCTTCACTGTTCTCAGAAGCAGTCACTTCATTCTGTCCCTCATTTTGGAGAAACAGAGCAAGTCTTAAGTGAAAGCCAGTGTAGAAAATCTTAGTGTCACAGGTGTAAGTCTCAGAATATTAAGTGTGATCAGTGCAGAAGGCTTCAATAGAAAACGTGGGTCAATGTTAGCTATCTCTTTCCTGCTAACACTGTATGTACTAATAATGCAGTGAATGTAGATCTGTCTTTCTCTAAAAAATGTTTTTCCAGACAAGTTTGAGTTGGGTGTACAACCTGCAGTTTTATACATCAGAAGTGTAATTGTATGGTTGCATGAGCAATTAAAATAATTGTGACTTAAAAAACCCAAACAACTCTAAAAATCTTTTATTTTACATTAAAATATCCAATCTCTTAAAAGATATGTATTTATAATTCACAAGTACTTAATGCTTTTATGGAAAGGGAAGCAATCAGTGTTCTTTCAAGAAATTAAATATTTGTTCTGTGTTTTTTGCTGCTTTCATACTTGAATGTGTGCAAAGGGGAAAACATTTTGGTTAGTAGTACAGTTTCTATGCTAGAGCATACTTTAAGTGTTAAAAAAAAAATTAAAAAAAAAAAAGAAACTAGCATAAAAATATATTAAAATTCCTGAAGTACTGTTGGAATGACTGAAGGTTGTTTTCCTTACTAAGCACTCTGGATCAGAAGTTGTAACGTCTTTAAAATATGCTAATTTTGGAAGCTGATGGTTCAGAAGTTTTATTCTCTGCAGAGTGAACTGCTGTCTGTGAAAGCCACTGGTGAAAAATATTTGTTGTTCTTTTTCTTAAGCTTGCATGTACTTGGGCTGGTGCTTTTGCACCCTTTCCAGGGACAATGTCTAACTAAAACTATTTGAGGTGTGCATAGTTTAGGCACAGCTTTCAAAATGCAAATGGAAAGCTTTCTTAGGCTGAGGCTTATGCCTTTGGCCTGTTGTCATGAACTTATACTTCCAACTGTTAATCTTGCTGCTTTGTTTATAGGGTAATTTTTCCCCATATGTATTTCCTATTGTTTCTATCTGCACTGGTTTGTGTGCAGGAGACCAATCATGTGACAGCATATGTGTGTTTTTGGAGAGGCAGAAGGGGATGGAAGGGGGTCCATTTAGTGACTTGTCATCTTTAATATTTCTCTTTGATTTTCTTCTTGGTGCTTTTCTACGAAGCAGTAACCGCTCTTTAGGAGAATCTGTTTGGCTCCAGCCTGTTGTTAGGAAGCAGCAGAAGCAGCAGCCTGGGGAGCTGCAAGTCAAACTTTCAAGTTCCCCCCCACAAGCACGTGCAAATGATGCAGAGGCCTCACTTGTACCTTCTTCTGTTGAATCAGTGTTAGTTGGACACTCAGCATGCACTCAGAGCTTAGTTTGTTGAGAGAGGGGAAAACATAATAATTAAAAATCGTTATGACTTTGTCTTTTATGGTTTTAATGTCAGTTATACTTCCTTGATGAAACGAACAGTATAATAACGAGGGAGTACCATTGTATTTTCCTTTGGAAACCTTGGAAGTCTAACTGATGAATGTCTGTGAATGTAGCTTGTGAAGCAGACAAGTAGGGTAAAATAATCTAATGATTTATGTCCCTATACTAATTCATCTTACTGCAAGTACCTTCCCTCTGTGTAAGTGCTGTTACTAAACCACAGAGAAATAATTAGAAGGCAGAAAACACTTGGGTTTATGTTGCAATTTGCAGAGTTCTGAAGAAATGTGTTTTCTCTCTATGTGTGTGCATGTGTTTTATAGTAATGATTATCAGTATGTAAGAAACTATCTAAGTTAGGTTCTTCCAAACTTCCCAGTGCACCTTAGACATAGTGTACTTGTGTTTGACCGAAATTCTATCTATATATGGAAATATATTATGAGCTGTGTTTACTATTAAACATTGACTGAGTTCTGAGTAGCTAAGAATTGTTATTAACCCTTAAATTCAAGGAGAAATGAGAAGTTCAGGTATATGCAAAAGTAAAAGTGCTGTTTTGTGGGTAAAAAGTCACTTTTTCTTGATTAAATACATGATTTCAAAATAGACCAAAATTGCATGGGCCACATGCTGAATTACTTCCTTTTTGGACATGGAAAACATGCTTTATCATTTGTTTGAGGTAAGAAAACGGATGGGAAAATGCTGTAGGAGTTGATAACTATATAAATTGTCTTTGCACAGTGAGGCAGATTAAGGGTAAGATTTGAAGAGCACAGAGGATGTGCGAGGTAAGCATTAGGTAGAATTTACTAGTTTGCTTTAATGAGACAAAAGATGTAATTTAGTAAGAATAATTGTGAAAATGATTGTCATGACTTACGTCAAACAGAGCTGTTAATTTTCAAGAGCCAAAACCAGTCAGAGAAGGCAGGGAAACATCCTTCAGTTATGGCACTGTGAAACTGAGATTCTCCATAAAGATTTTACTCCTTTCTTTAAAATATCCAGAACAGGTTTGTGACAAAAATAAGACTATCTCCAAGTCAGTATTCTTTATAGGTAGCTTTTATACTGAGAAATAATACTGTAATTAATAAATGTGGAAGTGTTTGCAGGTATATGAGCTTAACCCTTTTGTTATTTAGCAGAGCTTTTAATGGGGAAAGATAGAAGTGCCATATACTAGTAATATTTGACTTGCAAAGGAGGTATCTCAGAAATCTAAGAGAAGTTTAAACTTGTGAGCTGACAAGCATTCTAGAATGTAGGATTGAGATACTGTCTCAATTTTCTTTCATCATTGTGAAAGCACAAATTATTAATATTGTATGTGGACTCAAACTATTAGTAAAACTGAATTCTATGAATAATATATCGTAATTTTTCACAGTGGCATTGCCTGTGAGTTATTTTTCATTATAATGCAACCAGATTGGCTCAGTTGTATGTATAATGCTTAAAAAACCCAGTGGTTTTTAGCACTACTAGTCACTTTTTTATTATTTAATCTATTTTCTTGCATATACTTACGTTTGTTCACTGTTTTGGGGTTTCAGATAATTTGCCCTTCTCTTGCACTGATTTTTATAAAATATCTTTATGGAGACTTATCTTTTAGTAAGACTTGTTATTGTTTTGATATTTAGTGTATTTAAGGTTAGTTTTGTTATGTTAATCTGTTAACTTTCCCAATATAGTCTATATGTGTGTGTAATATAAGTAATATTACATTTATTAACGTAAGGATTTTAGTTTGTTATAGATGAAATCTATTCTCTTTCCTTTTAAAAAAGGGAAATGGATTGTGGAGAACAGATGTGTTCTCAGTTCCAGAGTGTAGAAGGATACAAGGCTGTGAGGTCTGTGCTGCTTAACACAGAGCGTACATGTGACCTTTCCTCAAAACAATGGAGAAGATGACACCAAGGCTTTTGAGATTTGACTGTTGGCAGGTAATCACAATAATGGTCTCTCCTTCAGAGAGCAAATAGTACCCAGATGACTTCACTGACGCACTTGGGGAGGAAGGTGAACATGATCAGCTGGTTCAGTACTTGCATATAAAGCTAATTAAACTTTTTAATCTTGCCTTTGAGGCATGTATTGGAAAGGTTCAAAATACCATGGGTTTTGAAGAGAGGAGTTTTGCTTACAAGAGAAGTCTGTTACGATTCTCTGTGCAACAGTTTTTAAAATGTGAAACAATTTTTTGCCAGGATAGAATATAATCTTTGATACTTGATTAAAAGTTTCTAAACCTTTGGTTTAGAGGTACTTTGGGAAATCTTTTTTGGGGGCATATTACGTTCGGTATATTTAACTGCTCTTTCTGTGAAAGGTTTGGAACTCAAGAAGTTCAGCTGATTAGTACCTTGGTTTTACTTATTTTTAACTGAATATTTGTGTAATGAATATTTGTGGCTAGTTACTTTTCACGGCCTAGAACCTCATAGGCTTCATGTATCTTTACAAAATTTGTAGCTGATGTCCGTCAGTCTCATTCCATGCCGTGTTCATCACTGTTGTATTTGATTTTCTCCCCCTTGCTGCTGTTCTGTTTCCTTTGCTGATGTTATTCCTGTGTTCTTTGCAGTCTGAAACTGAGTTGGCTTTTTTTCTGGTTTTTTTTTTTTTTCTTTTTTCTTTTTTTTTTTTCTGTTTGTGTTTTGCTTTGAGATTTGTTTGTTTTTTTCCCAGGGAGACAGTTTCCAGGTTTTTGTAGCCTGTCATCTTGTTTCACTTCTACATCTCCTTTGTTGTTACTCTCTGTACTGCCTTTTCCAGTTGCTTTGTAGTAGCTTCAAACTTTACTAAAAAATCTTAAATTGAAAAAAAAAAAAAGTTTTTTGAGCATCACTTACAGTTTAGACTAAAACAGAACTGAACTGACCCAGGTGGTACTCACCTGTTAGATAGCTGACACTCTTAAATGTATTCCCAAGATGACAAGATTGAATGTTCCTGTAATGTGGTGATGTTTAGATCCCAGACAGTATCTGGCAGCATACCTTTAATCCAGCTACTCAGATTCTTGATTTGTCATGTAATCACTACATAGTGTTCATGCAACACTTATTTTGTATAATTCGATGGGCTGTTTATTATAAGTAAACAGTCTTGCCTGTTGAAGTAATCAAAGAAATAGTTATATGCACATGACAGTTTATTGTGTTTGTTGAAAAGTAATTTCTGAATGAGAATGTTAATATGAAAAGCAGATGATGCCATAGTTGTCTGGCACCAGTAAGGAACAGTATCTCTAGTCGCAGGTTGATGCTGATTGACTCTCTGCTGAATGGTTGCCCAAGCCATGGATAGCTTAAGACAATAGTTTTCTTGATAGCTGTTTTGTATGACAAATGCACTTTTCTTTCTAAATGCCAGATCCTCCTTTCAGCTTTGTATAATTATTTATCTCCCAAACTGTTAGGGAAGAATGAAATAGATCTGACTATGTGGACTTTCATTCTCTTCCTTTAGAGCAGCTGTATTCTTCTATACCATCCTGTGTGTATGTGCTGGACCCTTTGTAAGAGAGGGTTGTATCTACAATTCTGCTACTGTGCTGTAATTTTGACTTGGTAATTAGCTATAAAATCAGTTGGCTGAAAACTAGAAGCTTTTGAACCATGTCACTCTTAATATCAGGCTATATGCACAGAATTGTCATTCAGTCAATATATACGGACATATTTCCCCCCAAAAAAATCACACTAAGGAATGTTGTGTCTCCTGGCAGCTTGCTAAATTCTGTTCTTATCCTTTTCTCTCCAAAATCATAGCTCCATTAACTTCTGTTATGTCATGACAGGAAACAAAGCTATGGCATCTTTCCTGTAATTAAAATAGAATTTCTTTGCTTTTAAATAATGATTTTTGTTATAACTTCATCATCATAGGTAACATGGACATCTATCCACAACTCTTAAGTTGAGCTTGTTGAATCCCAATAGGAAAAACAACCTTCTGGCTTCTTTTGGCAAGAGGTTGCTGTTTCTCATAACATCAAAGTAATGCTTCAATTGAGATAAATACAAAAGTTTAGTAATTGTCTGGGAAATAATTCTGCTTTACTATAGTTAGTTATAACCAGTGAGTAATTTTGCACAACATGGTCAGTTGATGCTACCTCTCTGGACTGTCATGTCTTTTTTATTATTGAAAATATGGAGTAAAGGGGCCTTTAAATCCCATAATAACATTTATGGAACTATTAATAAAACAGTTTTAGTTTTAAATCAGCATCTGTCCTATAAAAGAGCTGTAACCTGGAAGTATTATATGTAAAGCATAAGAATCAGCTATCCTAAAAAACTAGCAGTCTGAGTACAGAAGAAACAAAAAGGAGAAGAGAAAGATGGGTCACCTCCATGTCTCGGAGAACTCAGGCATGCTAAGGTGGTGAGTAGTAAGTATTAGCTGTATTGACCACATGTGCTGAAAACATGAGGACAGGGAAGTTTAGGATTTGGAATATGGCTTAAGTCTAAAATGATTTTATTCTGACAAAAGTGACAATGTACGAGGAGAAAAGCCTGCTAAATGATGTATTCTCCTGTTGCCTATGTATGTAGATTCAAACAAATTAGTTCAGGAAAATAATACTAATTCCTTTTTGCTTTAAAGGTAAGAATCATAGCTACTTTGGGGAACTTTCAATGACATACCTTTGTGGTTGTCCACACATAGTGTTTTGTAAACCATAATTAAGATGCAAGCTAGAACACATGTTGCCCCAGATTCACAGAAGCCAACCTTAGTCACTACTTTGACACAGAGCAGATGGCTTGTTATAATATAGCTGTTGATGCAGTAAGAACTGACAGCCATGACTGGTGTTTGTTATAATCACCACCCAATAAAAGATTGTTTTGCCTTCAAGAAGGCATCACTGTTCTCTCCTCCTGGTAAGGATTTAGTGAGATCCTAGACCAAGAGGATATTTATGCTTAGAAGATGCATGAATATCAATTGGGTTTTAAATTTGTGCTTTTTGTATTTTTATGAAGATAGATTTTTCTGGAGGGCTGGAATGAAGCATTTTTATGTAATTCTGTGCTTTTTGTATAGACTCTGGGCATACAAGATAAATGAAGATGGGAAAAAGATATTAAATGTGTGTTCTCTAAAAAAGCTTTCCTTATAAATTCTTTTTTTTTTTTTTTTCTTCCTCTTCACTGTTATCTAATTTGCTTTGAAGAAAACTCTTTGAGGATGAAAAAGGTTAAGGTACCTTGCCAGGCAGACACAATCAGTTTTGGAAGGACTTGTCTACTGTGGTGGCAAGTACTTCACAAAACCATGTAGTAGTCCTGCAGGGATAGTGCATCAGCAACTAGATCATCCAAGGAAGTTGAGCAGTAAGTTAACAACTGATAAATTGTATGTTTCTGACTCTATAGAAGGCTTAACAATTCTGGAGAAGGAGGGGATCAAAATGAAAGGGCAGCTTTAACTCTTTTAGTCATTAGTAGGCAATCTGGATGTGCTAGTGCTCTGCATGATGGAAGTAGGAAAAGAATTACTATTAGGTTGCCATGTGAATGGAAGAACACAAGCACTTTGCTGGTATGCAGTAAAAGAAGGGTGGATAGGCTGTGCCTTTTAGTGTTCAGCAGTGAATAGAGAGCACAGTAAATAACTGGATCAGACCTTATTTGTGATATTTTTCCATTAACTTCAGTCAGTAGACTTGAGCAGGCTTAACTTGGGGATGCATTAGTGCCATAATGTTTAAATAGGAGAAAAACATGTAAACTTTCTATAAACATGGCTTACGTTTTTGTTGAACATTAAAGGTAGCTCACTGAGGACGGAAAAAAGTGAGAGGTATAGAGTGTTCATTATTGTGTACTGAGAAGTACAGACATAGGTCAAAGTCAGGCTGTTTGCTCCTGAAGAGTTGTATTCTGAATAAATTGGCATCAAAATCCTTGATCTTTTATCACATAATTCAGAGTTTTCTCTGGGCTATTTTTGGAGGAAAACAATTAGAAAAGGTTGTGTGTCATTCATATCTGAGTTGCTTGCTTTTGCTAGAGTAAATGAGCTCTCTGATCATTGAAACATACATTTTGATTAAAATGTGAACTATATTTTGCATCAGAGACAAAAAATATATAATGAACTGTCTTTTGCCTTTAATTATCACAGGTCAGTGATTTAGATAGTGTTTTGGAATGGCAAAACTTTGACTGACTGCCATGATACACAGTAAGCCCAGAGAAGCTAGGAATTGGTAGCTATTAATAAAAATTTAATTTTTTGGTATTCCCTGAATACCATAAGTGAACTGAAATACATCTCTAAGTCAAAGTGCAAGTCTTTGTCTCCTTCATGTTTTAAAACCTATTTAAGATTTTATTTTTTTTTTTTTTTTTTTTTACAAACTCTCAAGGCCTGAAAACTGTAATGCTTTGGTGCTGACCAAGTTACAGAATCATACAAGATGAAGGGACCTGTCAGCAGAATCCTAGTGAGACGCTGCAAACGTAACCTCCTAATGCTGGTCCATTGGGATGTAGATCCTAAAAAAATCTTAGGGAAGTTTTGTTTTATTCATGCAATGTTCTTATTAATAGCTCAGAGTTGATATGAGGGGACTTCCAGGGGACCATGTGACTCTTTATTTGTCTTTAGGGAGTGGCTTTTTTTTCACTAAGAATTTTTCAAGCTGTGTCTAGTTTAAGTGGCAAATACTATTTATATTAGCTATAATCTTAGTCATAGGATGTTTTTTATACTGTAAACTGTATTAAACCCCATATAATTCAACAGTTACTGCAAGAGGAAAAAGAAGACAAAATTGGATTCAGAAAGTTGTTGCCTTGCTGTTGTATTATTTTTCTTCTGCTCCAAAGCAGGCTATTTTTGTACTTGATTGTCCCTTTTTGGGGGACTGAGGAGTAGCATATTTTAAAAATAGGCTTTGCGTTGGAGATTAATTTGTTTCTGAGAAAAAGAATAATCTCGTGCTATAATCTTCATGAGTAAGACATCATGAATCTTTATGCCCTCATAACTAAGGGATAGACGTTTCATTTCCAGGACAGTGGGGTGACTTTTTTGGGTTTGGGGGCTTTTTGAGTTGTTTTTTGTCAGGGTTTTTGGGTTTTTTTTAAGTTTTGTTGTGTTTTTTTTTTCCCTTTTTAAATGAATGCATTTTTTCCTTATTTAAAGATTTTTCAAGACATTTTCTGAATTGGCTACTTTCTTGTGTCTTGGCACTTATACCTTCATACACATAAATATATACACTGACTTTCAAGTGATCCTTAATTGCTGTTCCTATCTCACATGGTAGAAAGCAGAAGCAGAGGGAAGAGCAGTTGGACTTCTGAAATAAAGATTAGCTCAGGAATGCAGAGAGCCCAATGCATCTTTATTATATTTAGGTAATTTAATATGAAGAATCACTTTTAAAAACTCCATTTAAAAAACTAACAAAAGCATTCAAAAAACAATCCCACTTTTCTTCTGAAAATTAGCATATGGATCTAGATGATATCTGTGAATATGTGCTGCTTGCAATTATAATTGTTTTGATTACTCCAATAAGTAACAGCTCCCTTGAAATGTTCATTATTTTCATGTATTTTAAATATTTTCCTTGTGCTCACCTTTTTTTTTTCATCAATGAACTTCAGTTTTTGTCAAATTGAAGATGACGTTTGTTTTTATTCAGGTTATAACTGGAAGATTACTTTCAGCTTTGCATATGGTCTTACTGACCTGTTCGGATTATAAAATTGTAATACTTTCCAGTCTAGGTAATCTAGGAATACAGTTTAAATAAAATTAAACCCTACAAAATTGGTTAAAGTTAAGAAAAAATAACTGTTTGGGGATGGAGGGTGTCTGTCTGCTCCTTGGACTTGGAAAAAGTACCTATGTGTGGAACTGGTTCCTTGGAATTGTATGTTCTCCTTTGTTAGCAGCAGTTTTCAAATTGGAGATTTTAGGCATTTCAGAAAATAAGTATTCACAGACTTGATGATCTTGCATCAGTCTTTTAAAAGATGACATTGAACTCTCCTAAATAATATTTTAAAATATTATGTAAATAGTCTCTCTATAGAATGCATTAGAACAAATGTTGAGTTATATCAGACTTGAATTTGGATTTAATTAAGTGCCTAGAATTATCATTATTCATGCTTGAGTGGCAAACTTCTAAGCTTCAAATACTGACTGGTAGGAGAGGATGAAAACAAGGTGATGGACTTATGCAGGGGCAGCTCTTGAGAAGAGGTGGCAGGATGGTAACACAGATGGTATGTGCTGATTTCACTTTTAAATTCTGGAGTCAAATGTCGGGATGTGTGTCATTAAAAGATATTTTTAGGGAGACAGAAATTGAAAATATAGAAATAGACACCTTCTTTTCTCTCTCCTACTCACACTCTTTCCCCCTTCAGAAAGAAAGTCTGGAATGTGCTTCTCTGCTGTTATTGTATGTAAGTTCAGAAGAAGTCATACAAAAGCCCATGTTGGTGCTTCACCACTAACTCCATGTACTACAGGCCAGGGACCCCCAGGATATGTTGCACCAGGATGGCCTTGTACCAGCGTTGCTGGGGGTCCCTCCTGAGATCAGAGGCTTTAAACCACTGTAGTTGTCAAACCACCTTTCTGTGGGCATTCTCACCAGAGCTAGCTGGTTCAGCCTGCAAGCTCAAACTTCTCACGTGTACATTGACTTTTTATGCAGTTTAACTATTATTTCCACTCTTGTGTCTGGAAATGACTGGCTCAGCATGGTATGCTGCTTGCTAAAATGGTCTCTATCAAAATTTCATGTTAATCTGAGTATATCAATTTCTCTGCTTCACGTTTTAGTCACTTTATTTCTCAGTGAAAGTACATTTACTCCAACACTGGATTGAAAGGATGAACTTTAAAATAGCAAGCCAGAATGCCACATGGCTTACTTTCTGGTTTTTTTACTACCTATTTGTATTAAGTCTCATGGTCTTCTGACATGTGTTAAAGACATGGTTTTCTCTGTGTTTAATTTGCACATTATGATCATGATGGATTTAGACAATTATAACCTGTGCAGGGTGAAACTGCCCTGTCTATGACTAATGAATAATCAGAGAAGGTCTTTCTCTGAATCTTCCCTGTCAGAGTGGATTCTCCTGGGAGCCAGCAGGAGACAAGTTAATTCTGTACCCTATGATTAAAGGGTGTACCTGGGATACAGTAGCCAAGATTTCATTTGACCTGAGAAGACCAGATACTTGAGTACTTGCATTGTTTCAGGTAATGGATTGCCTGTTTTCTTGAACTGCTGGGAGAGAAATTATTCCTGGGTGGACACTTACTTCATCAAATCATAGAAAACTTTTACTGATAGAACCTCAAGAAAAAGTTATTCTTCTGTTTTTACTGTCTTACTAAAACTCATTTTTGGTGAAAATTCTTAGTTCTTAATTAGCTCCAGAAGATGCTTCGGTGTGTTTGCCTTGTCCCTTTCAAAAAAAAACCGAAAAAACAACCCACCAAACAACCAAACCCAACAACAACAAAAAAACCAACCGAGCCTTGTTCCAGGAATGCAAACAGTCAGGATAGTAAAGGAAAGGGTATGTAAACTACATCGAATGCCATTGTATTTTACTGATTATTTATCATAGTATCTGTATTAATTTATTTTGAAGAACAGTGCTTCCTAGAGATTTCTTCTTAAAAATAAACCTAGAACTCATCAGAGGATATTGCCATTGTTCCTGTGTTCTTTGAACTGAAGTGAGGAAATGGATGAAGTGTGACCAAGCACTAAGATTTTAAGTTCAAGAATGTCACGGTTTCCATAGAAACAGCTAGTTCTATCATAGCTACCAAGTTAAATGCTTATAGAATTTTGCCTTTTTTTCCCCTCTCTGAATAAAATTTGCTTTAATTTGGTTTTCTCTTTCCCTTCACTTCAAACTTCTGAAATTTGCTAACTTAATTTCTAGCCGTGCAAAGTTGCCTTAGCCGTTCCTTGTTTGTGGAAGCAGTTGCACATAATAACATATTTGTTTCACTTTGTAGTAATCTAAAGGTGAATGTGTCATCAGAACAGGCTATGAAGTTCACCTTAGTCCTGAATAGAGTGATGTGGGGTGCTAGCACAGTTGCCTGGTGTCATGTTGGGATTGCCCTACTTTCACAAGTGGTGTGGCTTTGAATGAGTGACACAGCTCTGTCAGCCGGTAGGCGATGAAACTTGTGTTCATTCACATGGACAATTTGTGTTTCTTGTCATGTTCCCTGTCAGAATTTTTTCCAGGATGTGAAGTGAATTTATTATGGTGCAAGATACGGTAAGGGTACAGCAAAACCCCTTTGTTCATCAAAAGCTAAATGCAAGGGTTCTGAGTGTTGTCAAGTGTAAATTTTAGGGGTTCAGTTGAGGAAGTGTGGTTAAGTTACCTGTATTTGCTATAAAGTGTCTGGTGAATAGGTGTCTAGAAGTGTGACTCTTAAGAACTGTAGTTTTATTTGTTTTACCAAGTAACTCTTGAACAAGAGTGCAGGATCAAGGATCTCTCCACCCTCACTAAGAATTCTTGCACTGTTGGGCTACAAATTCATACTTTTGCTCACTTGCTTTCTTACCTTATCCACCTTAGTCCCTCTGTCAGCTTGTTTCTTGTCTGAGAAGGAGCTAATATTGTTCTGGATGTGTCTCCTAAATCCCCGTAAAGTTCTGGAATTCTTCGGAAGGCTGCTTGGGGACATGAGTTAGATTCAATGATCATGAGCTGATACAGTTAAAATCAAATGGAAGAATAAACAATAGGAATATACATGAAGGTTTTGGATTTCAAGGAGGCAGATGCTGATTAAATGTACTGGGTTAATAATAACAAGCATATCTGAAGGATTTGCATAGATGGTGTTTCTTCAGGTCAAAGACATGAAAGCAATAAAATATCTGCATGCTAAATATGTGAAAAGATGTGAAGAGAAAATTTGAATTTGACAGTTGAATAACCATCTCAGGAAGGATGTTGAGAAGGATTAAAGAAGAAATAATGCAGTAAAATTCACAATATACATTTACCCAAGTTAGATTATGACAGACAGATTGATTAGCCAATTTTCTTTGGAAGGAGAGTGTTTTCCAGAGGAGGGAAATGCAGAAGAAGTGTATTCTGTCTGGACTTCAGTGAGTAATTAATGTTGAGTAGGAAGGGATCAGTTTGGTAAGGCAGGGTTTGATGGATGGTATGACAGTGTTCAGTGTGGAAGTGCCAGACTGGCAGTTATGCTTAGTGGAATTCTTTAAAGATAACTTTGGGACCAGCTTTCTTTCTAATGTTTTCCTTTATGCAGCTGACACAAGGAAAATTAGTATGCTCATGAAATTTGTTGATGATGAAAATTTGGAAGCACTAGTAATGCAGAAAGTGATCATGGTATAGTATAGAAAAGATTGGATTATCTCAAAGACTGAATTAATAGGAACAAAATCAGTTGCATTAATATAAAAATACCCTATGCATCGTGGGTGGTTAAAAGCTATATTTTGTAACAGAAGCTTGAAGGTTTATGTCATGGAAACAACTGGACTAGAGATGAGCATTGTAAGATTACTGCATTGTGATGTTTGCATTGAAAGCAGAGAGGCTTTTGCAGTCAGTTTACGGATCTTCTAGTATAATTTTATAAATTCCTGAAATACTGTGTAGAATTCTAACTATACATACTTAAGAAAGATTATCAAGACTACAGCAGATATGGATTAAAGTGAATTGTGGAATCATTCACTTTGGAAGGGACCTTAAGAAATTTTCTAGCCCTCTTGCTGAAGGCAGGGTCACCACTGAATTCAGAATAGATTGCCTGGGTCTTTGTGGGTTGGATCTTGAAAATCCACAAGGACAGAGCTTCCAAAGCATCTCTGGTTCACCACTGTTTTAATGTCCTCACGGTGAAAACTTTTTACCTTATCACAGTTCAAAGCCTCTTGTTTCCATTTATGACCATTGTCTCTCGGTCGTCTGTCTTGGACCTCAGCAAAGAGGTCACTGCCTTGATAATTTAGGATTAGGAAGGCTCCTGATAGGTGCCCACCAGGCCTCCAGGCCTACCAAGCCCAGTTTTCTTAATCTCTCTTGATGTGCTTCAGAACTCTGAAGACAGTGAATCCACCAAGGGCCAGCCTTTTAATGAGGAAAACCTGTGCTTATTTATTTTAGCAAAGTGCGTCCTTGTCTGCAGATGTAGGAGAAAGCCATAGAAATCCCAACAGTTTCTTTTGCTAAAACACAACGTAGGTGAGTGTAACCTGTCCAAGAATTAAGGTGGGAAAAAGAAGAAAGCACTCAGTGGAACTGTCAGGTTCTACAGGAGCCTTCCAGGAAGTGTGAAAACTGAAGGTTTTTATTGTATCCAGGTGGATATATTTCCAGGAGTGACCTGGGGTCTAGAACCTGCAGGTCCCTGCTGACATGACCTGAGTTATTCTGCTGTTTCACTTGGTTTTCACTTGGTTGTTCACTGATTATGTGGGCTTGGTTGAAGCTCGAACGTGAGTCTGGTGGAATCCAGTCAGCTAAATGTACTGCACAGGGCTGGGAGGTTTCTCTTTGGCCTAGAGCCATTAGGAAACATTGATGTGTCTTTGGAGAACAAACTTACTTATAATTACAAACTTGAACTAGGAAGTAAGTGTAAGGGATGTTGATTAAAAAAAAATTGCTTTGTGTATGTATTTTAATCTTAAAACAGCCGAAGCAAAGCAGTTAGTTTAAACTTGGGTCTGCATAACTTGTGGTGATATGACAGTTTTCCCCCTTTGCATTTTGATTGTAAGATGGGAGCAATCTCAAGCTGCTTCTGGAGCATAAAATTGATAACAAACTCACTTGTTTTACTGTATGGATGGGAAGTCACTTAAACATTAAGAAATGAGATTTACAACCTACACAATGTTTCTTGATGTTTAAATGATTTCCCATTTATTTAACGTTAGCTATGAAATTAGAAGCATTGTGGCACTTAAGACATTTTGTAGTTATGCCTTAAAGAATGAACAAACTTTGCAGATGCCTTTAACAAAGAAAACACAACTTACTCTACATCTGCATATATGTGACCCAAATTTTTCTTCCAAAAATTGTGGTCACAGTTGTTACTACAGTCTTTGTATAGATAGAATTTTAATTTATGAGTTTATTCTGTTTGGCATTTTTGTTTGGTTTTGGGGTTTTTGTTGTTGTTTACAGAATATAATCTACACTGAAAATTTTTATTGTGTGTGCAGTGTGACTGATGGAGTAGTTACTGGAGCTGTGATTATGAGATAGGGGGAGGGGGAGAGGGCAAGGTTTGCATGCTTGAGATCACAAACAGAATGTGCCATTACATAACTGTGCAGAGGAGTCGTAGTCTGCAAATTGTATTTAATCCTACTTCTGATACTGTGGCTGCTCTTGGCTGCTTTCGCCAGTAATATTGCAGTAGGTACTATAATCAGAAGTGTGAGGATATGATCTATATCACTTTGTTGTAGTAAAAAACTGGAATTCCCTTTGGTAGCCTGAACCCCCCCACACACACGTAATCAGGACGGTCATTGTTACATCCTCAGTGGAAGAGCAAACTTGTCAGGAGCATGAGAACTGCAAACGTCTCTTGGGTCCAAGATGCTTTTGACAAGAATGGGTGTATGGGCTTCAAGCATGGAAGGAACACACATGCAACCTCCTTGCTGACTTTTAACATATGGGATACAGGGTATCTAAGACCACTGGGAATCCTTTCTTAACTTGAAAAGTTAAAATTTGCTGCTTTTGTATCAAAGCTTCTCTACCTAACCAAGCTTTTTTTTCTGTATTTTGAGTAAATCTGCGTACACATATGCTCTAATTTTTTTTTTTCCTATTTCTTTTAATTCTGAGCGTTCATTAGTGGAATTTTGGCAGAAATATTTGTTTCAGATCCCCTATACTTTGTTTGCAGGATTAAGTAGTACAGCAGTTGGAAGATGTTAAATTTCCCACTGCTCTTGAGGGGAATGAGATTAGATCTAAAGGCAAGTTTTGGGGCTCTTTGCGTCAAACCCTTTGGGGCAGTGTGATGTGCAACTCAAGACAGATTCCTTCAAGGCATGATTAAGAAACACATATATATATATATAACATATGTAGAGAGGGACAAAAACTAAATGTGTCAGTGGTATGCTGTACTATAAATAAGAAAATACGTTAACCGTTCATTAGAACAGTGGTTTTCTTGCACTTGATGCAACATCTGTTTGACTGGCTTAAGAATTTATTTTGTGCTTCTGCTGATACTTGATGATTTTTTTTTAAATTTTTCTTAATGAAAACATCCTGTGTTTTACACATACTTTGTAATATATCCTGTGAAATTACTAGCTTATCTTGATGTGCCTTTTGTATTTCATAGTAAGACTGTACAAAATGCTCTTCAACAACAAAAAGCTTACCTGTCTTCGGGAGGGAGTAGAAAGAAGGAGCTAAATTTTTTTATTTTTTTTTTTTTACCCTCCTGTTACTTTATATTGATTTTATGTTGTCTATTCACTGCAGAAATATAATTTAATAAAATTTGCCAGTGGTTTTAGTTATTTTTCAGTGATACTCCTGTCTCTGTAGTCACTTTAGTTTGCCTGCTAATCTCAAAACTCAGTAATGAGAATAAAACAAAATGTGTGTCCCTAACGTTATGCTAGTTGAAAAATAACTTCAGTTCTCTGTTAGTGCTGTGTGGTAATCATACTTTAGATGCTGGGCAGAGCTAATTTTCTGTGTGTTTTCAGTCATCTCCTTGTAGGATCTAAATCAGATAGTTCTAGAGAGCCGATGGTTTAGTGTTATGTCTACTGCCTAGGAAAGTGCTATGATCTTCGAAATGGGTAACCCCCAGTTAAACTACACACAGAGTTTGGGGGCTGCTTGGCCAGAGGGAGCAAGCTAAGGCTGGGTGTCTCGTGAACCATTTAGGGTATGAGAAATGGATATGGGGAATTGGAGTGAGAGGCAGGAGGGCTGCTGGTCAAGAAACACCTCACCTCTAGAGTCTACAGTAGGGCACCAGTGTCAAAAATTTGGGGTTGGTTTGTTCATTCTTTTAACAGGCAGCCCATTCCAAGTACAGCACCAGTCTGTGATGCAGTCTGTACTTCCTAAATTTTTGACAGTATGTTGGTGTTGTTATGAGATACATTAATGCTTAAAAAAATAATTAAAGATAATGAGATATAGAGAAAATGGAAACAAATCCAGTACACCCCACCTCCAAAAGCCAGAGCATGGCAAGCTGATAAAAAGAACTTATTTTCTACATAGACATTTTTATAGTGTTATCTGAATATGCACTTAGTAACTGATGTGGTGCTGTATTGCAAACTGCTGGTTAAATAGGAAAAATTAAAATGTATTAGAGAAATTGTATGTGTATAAGGACCTAATATAAAGAACCTAGCTGAAAGGGAGGAAGCCAGCTCAGAGAGAATTCATTCTTACAATCATTATGAAACAAGTATTGGACCAGTCTTAATGTTTCCTAATTCATTTAATGACAAAGGTGAGTGTATAGAGGGCTTGCTGCTAAAATCTGTTGATGGTGTGAAGTTTGAAAAATGCTCATAATGTATAGAGAAAGAAGTGTTACACAGAATTTTGGGGTGGATTTCTTGGGCTGTGGGCCCAGACATGGAAGAAATAGCCTCCTTTCCCTCTGAGAGATGGAGTAATAGGAGTGGGATGAAATTTGGAGCCAGGTGTTTTAGGGTGATACACCTAAGTTAAAAGCTTGGAGAATGAATAATTGAGAGGGTCAAAGTAACCAAGCAAACAGCATGGTGTAGTTATGAAGAAGGTGTATGTGCTGTTGGAACACAGTCACAGAAGGTGTTTTCCAGTAGACAGAGGAAATTACTGGTGGTGTTATACAAACATCTGGTGAGACATCATTTATTATGCTTCAGAAATAGTCAGCCCTTTGAGGAGAAAATAGAAGAAATTGAAATGTGCAGAGGCAGGCTCCTAGGATGGATGTGGAAATAGATACCTCAGGAGAAAAAAGGTTGACTAGCTTTTCTGGGACAATCCAGCAAAGAAACCACATATGTAAATGTTGTCTATACATACACAGATGGCAACAACTAAGGGGGGGAAATACTTAAATTGAAAGACAATATAAGCATAACAATAAATTGAAATAGTCCAACTTTTTGAAGTTGTAATTCATTACCATAGTCAGGGTTTTTGAGTAAACAGGATCCACAGAACTTTGTCTGCTTTTTCTGCTAAATATTGGTGAGATTTGAAAGTAATTCCTTAATCTTTGTGGAAATATCAAAGAAAACAAAACTTTAATGTGTATAGCTAAACATGTTCTGAACTTTATGAAGAATTGTCATTGACTAAACAGCATTCCTGCAGCTTCTCACCTTTAAGTTCTTCTTGTATTTCTTGGTATGCAGCGATACCGCAGTGGCTGTGATGCTTTCTCAGGGACAGCTACTACTTGGCTGCTTTCCTGGTCTAGTGGTAAAATCTGTGTTTTCCAAAGGGTTTTAGCAGGAGGACGGGAAAGGGAACCTAGCCCTTTTATGCGCGCTCTTTGTATACTTTGAAATAGAGACCAAATTGCTTTTAGAAGGGGTAATTTTTTTCATTGACCTTGAAGTGTGCTGGATGATAGAGATTGTAATTTGGATACTTCAGTTAGGTGCTTAAAGATGAATCCAAGCCAAAGCATTCAAGAGGGAATAGGCGATCTGTCTACAGGGTTTCTGAAATAAGAGGAGAGTAGGTAACTGAGACAGGGCTGTCATGTTCAGTGGATATGATGCACTGAGATTTTTGACCCTTAAAGAAGTCTTGAAAACTTGGGCATTGCTGTAAATTTTTCTCTTGGTACTTGATGTAGAAAACAGCTTACTGAATTCTGACAAAGAAAGCTTTGTTGCAACTTACCATAAAGTGAGAGCCACAGTTTGAGAGTGTGACTTGGAAAAAAATATCCAAGCAGTGAGTATACTGAAGTCCTGCTAAAAGTTGACAAAATGTGGGCTTGTAGGTCAAAGCACAATAGCAGCTAGACTGCTACTTGCCATGGGCATTGGTAAGTGCTAGTTACCCAAACATCTTTTGTGACCTTCCTAGCAGTTGCTTGAGGAGCCAAAATTTAATCTCTTTCGCATTGTAAATAATGTCATAATCAGCTCATTATGTGTGTTATTTTAATGCCATATTGGAAAGGAATTATATTCAGTAATTTACAAATAGAAGAGAGGAAAATTATGGCTAAAGATGCTGATGATAAGGTAGATTATATTAATGAAAGAAAAATTATTGTGTGATGTTATTACTGTTTTGCATTTGGACTTCAACCACTTGTCTTGTAGTGAAAGTGGTGGGACAAAGTTTTGGATTCAAAAGACTGACAGAGGGATTCAGCCTCTGTGGCCACTGGGACCACTGGCTGAGATTAGGGCTGGAGAGAGTGTGCTAGGGCTTTTATTTAGTCTCACAGGCTCTTCAAGGGCAGATTTTGGTATTTTTAATGCTCTCTATTAAGTTAATTTTAATTTTTCATGTTTATATTTTTCCTCTTCATTCAGGAAGCTATGTTGCCAGTGTGTCCTTGCTAGAATTTCTTCTTACTCTATTGAAAGCTTTTTTTGATGGCACAGTTGTTTCAATCAGTAGCTATCAGAATCTTCTGGTGTTTATAAGCAAAAATGTCAATTGTTAGAATTCAATCTTCCTGGATTACGTGTAAGCAAACAAAATTTCATTGACCTCTTTGACCCTCTTTATAACACCTTCTTAAATTGTTTTCTCAAATCATTTGGATCAATCTTCTTCCAAAACCGATGGCAACTTTTTAGTAGCTGTAAAGAAATAAATATTTTAAGTTCTCTGCAGACTTTCCTAACATTTTTTTTATTGTTATTTTTTTTAACCAGATAAATTTGCGCCTCATCTTGGTAAGCGGGAAAACAAAAGAGTTCCTATTTTCACCAAATGACTCTGCTGCAGATATTGCAAAACATGTGTATGACAACTGGCCAATGGGTGAGTAGCTCTGTGGCTTTGGATTTTAAAATGGTGAGCAAGGGGCTTCCCTGTATTGTCAGACTGAAGTGTCAATAAACTAACCTCTGTGCTCAACATTCAAATCTAAGTATGCTTTTTCAGTATCTGGACTGGTTATAAATCTACAAATTTATATAGAAATACAGTTGTCTTGCCTTCTTTTTCCCAGTTTCTTCAGCTGGGCAGATTTTTAGATATCTGAACTGTTTCCTACTTTATTTCTAAAACTTGCTTCCCCAAACTGAAGTACTTCTTTCCCCCTGTCTTTAGTCTCCTTTCTTGATCAGTCATGTTTAGAGGATCTAGTAAGTGAGAGGAAATGTTAGAGATATAAAACCTCTTATGTGAGGAGAGCTAATATAAAGCATGGCATGTCACAGGAATGCATTAGTACAATTGAGCCTAAGTACTTCTTCCTTACTGCCCTTATCTTGGAAAGGATCTGTAATACTGATATTTTCCTGGGGAAAAAAAAAAAAAAACAAATATAAAAGCACATTTTAAGAGACATTAAAAGACTGGAGGTTGTTTGTGTGAGTGTATTTGGTGTTATGCAGGAATACTGGCTTCAGAAAATGGACTTGAGAACTTAAGATGTGTATTCACATATGTGAATAGTTCCCCAAAACAAAGTGCTTCTGTTCTGCCCAACTATGATTTCATGGGAAAATAGCCAAAACACAGACATAGCATTACATACGATGAAAGAAAATGCTTCTTTTGGTACAGGACTTCATTTGGGTTACTGTTTTGATGTTAAAAAGACTACTATTTAGACGAACTAAAACATTGCATTATCTGTTTTTGTGGTGCCTTTGTCAAAGACATATGGTTGATGATAATTTTTGCCAAAAAGTTAGTGCTGATAATCTGTATTTTAGGCTTTAAACTGGTCTTTGAGGTCAGGAAAAACAGAGTTTCAGGGGACTTGTTTTCTGTTTGATTTGCTGGGATGCAGTATTATGTATTTAGTAAATATGTAATGAAGGAGGATGTTTTATGTCCTCTGAATTATTAGATACAGATGTAAAACACTTTACCAACAAGAAATACGGTTGACGTAGCATCTCTGTAGCTGCTGTACATATTTTAATGTTTGCCTTCAACATAGTTGTCATAACCAAATGTTCGTTGGGTACTTTTATCTGAATTAGTAAAGGCAGAACTGGATTTTTTTTCTTGTTCAAATTTATGCCTGAACATGTGATGTCATGTTCCCAGTCTTGTGAAGAGCTTGAAAGTTGCAGATTCTGAGTTTAGAGTTGGGAAGAAACCCAGACTTTTAAACCTCTCCTTCAAAGAAAAAGAAAAGTAGAACCAGACATGGAAGGCTCAGTTCAAATACCTGCTGCCCTGAGGAAGTGCTCTAAATCTTTATGAATATTTAATTGCCTTTGCAAAGAAGAATAGTCTCAATTTTAAAGGCAGAAAAGAAATCTGCTTCAGAATAGCACATAGATTTGCACAAACATTAGGCCACTGTTTTCAGACTGAGAGCGCCCCTCTTTGCCACAGGACTGAGAAATCTTGATGAGAACTAAAGTTTCCTTGAAATGGAGATGATATGAAATGGTTATTTTTTTGTCACCATTTTGACTCGTCACAATCTTGTGTGGAAAAAAGTCACAAAATATTCTCAGTCACATGCTGGCAGGATTAAGGCAAACATCTCCCCACCCCTTCTGGCAATACAGTTGTTAATTAAAGATCTCTTGACTTCTAGTAGAAAATACTTAATTTATTTTAATGCATATCTTCTAGGTAGGTTACCTATTCTTTTCTTCCCCTTCCCCTTCTAAATAATATTAACTTTTTTCTTGTGCAGCAATTATCTGAACTTAACAAAAAAAAAAAAAAAAAAAGTAGATTCAGTGAGTTCTTGGCTCATTTAGTCATCAGTGGAAATTAAAATTTGAATTCATGTCAGAAAGAAATGTTTCAGACTGCCAGCCAAGAAGCAAAAATTAAAAGGATGGGTAGCTTGGCAAGCTTAACAGTGAGAAAATACCTGTGCCAAAATATAGTCTGTCTTCTTTTGATTGTGATTTTACATCATTATGGCACTGTAAACAACCTGAATTTCTCCTCTTTACAGCCATAGTATAGTGGAGTTCTGACCGTATATACTAAAAAAAAAAAACAAAACAAAAAAACCCCAAACCCTAAAATTTGTGTCTTACAGTGTGATAATTCAGATTCTTGACACAGGCCAAAGCATAGCAGAAGGGGGATGTGCTTGAATTGCAAGACAGTTGAATGAGACCCTGAGTGGAAATACTTGAAATTCAAATAGCTTTGCTTGCCTAATTTGATCTAATCTTATGAACTAGGCACATAGCAGCACCCGGGAATGTTGCAGTCTCTGCTGTTGGTACCAGCCTTGCCTCTGCCGTGTTCTGGGGCTGATGGCTCCTGCTGCCTGCGTCTCTGCCTGCTTGCTTTTTGCACCAGATGCCTCTCCGTACACTCTGCAGCCCTGGCTTTTGTTTTAAATGCTTCCCCTTTCCCCTTTTCAGTTCTTCTCCTTTTGTGGTGCCAGTTGATACTGCCTGTATGTTAATTGTATGTTCCCAGTGAACAGGTTGGTTTCTGTGGCTTGTTGGGATCCCTTGCTGAATATTCATTTTGGTATATAAACACTACAAAAGCAGGAAGAGAGAACATTTGTGAACAACTGTTGCCAGATATCTGGTCAGCTAAGAAACAAGACACTGTATTCCCAGAGAGCCCATTTAAATTCCGCATTTCAAGGCTTTATGATACTTGTTCTGAAAGCAAAGTGCATAGTTATTTGTTCTTCACATTGTGACAGGGAATGGTAAAAGATCATTTAAGCTTGTAATTTATTTATGATGACTTAAGTGTTATAGGAAAATGCATGCTTGCTTTTCCCAAAACACTGTTTGCCACATAAAAACATCCACGGGTTGGCCTTTGAGATGTTCCTTAAAATATATTGGTGGGTGTGTGCTGTGAGAGCGCCTCTGTTCCAGCTCTCCTCGGTGGCTGCTGGGGGCTGCTCAGGTCACTTCCCCCTCTGGACATGTCGCTGGTTGGATCTGGCCATCATCGAACAGCGCTGAGCTGCCTCCGGAGCTTTTTTTCAGTGCTGTGATCTCAGAGTCCTGTTTCAAATGACCCATCACATGCGCTTTCGCTCTGTGTGTGGCTGCGTCCCGTTGCTGGAGAACGCCTCCAGTTAGTCAATTAGTTGGTGAGGAGGAGTATGGCTTGGGAAACTTCCTGAATGGACAGAAATTAAGGCACTTTTAGCTTGGATATTAAGGATCAGGAGGCAACTTGTATATATGAAATATTTTGTTTAGGACCCATATATGTGCTAAATATATCCTGCAGTCTGTGAAATCAGTAATATTTATACTTGCAGACATCAAATTATGTGTTTTAATCTCCAGCATCAAATAAAAAAGTAAGAATAGCCTTCAGGAATTACCTTCCTGTATCTTCAGCCTATGTTCTCTCTTAACTATTTCATGCGAAAGAGCCCTGTTCTTAGTATTCTTCCTGAGTAAAGGTGACAGAAATAACAAAAGATGTTTTTATTACAATGTAACTGTGAAAACTCTCTCTCTTCAGATTGGGAAGAAGAACAAGTCAGCAGTCCAAATATCTTGCGGCTTATTTATCAAGGGAGGTTTCTTCATGGCAATGTGACATTAGGAGGTATGAAAATACTTTTCATTATGTATGTTACAGTCAGGCAAAAGGGATAGTTACTTACAGTGCAGTGAATACTACTTTACTGTTCAAGATCACAGTGTGGCTTGCTTTATTCTACTTTTGTACTGCATAGAGTAACATTGTATCTTATTGTATATTTTTTTCCATCTTGTTACCACTAGTTGTTAAACTTTGGGATGTACCACCTGCTAAGTCGAGTCTCCTCTTGCACAGAGAAACTAATGCTGCTTTTATTTATCTTTCTAAATGGAATATTTTGTTCCACCTCTCTTACACTGGACTTACAGGGCAAGCTACTTAATAAGTATCTGAAGTATTTTAAAATGTTTGATAAACTTTATGATAATTGGTCAAACAAAACTTTAAATCTTAGTGCAACGCAGGAAGACATCCTATGAATGAGAATGAGGGGAAGCATTCTTGCTGTCCAGTGCTCTCCCAGGGATACAATTGCATAGTTATGCGAAAACAACAGTAAATGGCTTCACTTCGTGCGCTAAGGAAATGCTATTCAACTGTGCCCCCTCGTGGCAAGTGTTTCCTCACAATTAAATATTTTGGTGGAACTCTTTGCTAGAGGTGTGACACACTAGTAACAGTAATCTTTCCTTTTGTAGGTAGCATTTGCCAGTATGAATATCAATAGTATCGAAGACTAAAAAAAATGAGAATCTCTCTTCTGTGCCAGTTTCACAAAAGATTAATACCATTACTTCCTCTGTATGTTCAGATTGTTCATGGTTTGTTACTTGAGTGCAGTGCAGAAGGGAGAATATAATACAAAATTGCCAATGAAATGTTTTTGAAGTTAAGATGAACCTGAAAATAATATTTCTGGACTGATTATGGTGATGTTCTATGAAGAAGTGACTGGGATGATATAGCCATTGACTCACTTTCTACAATTCGCAGTATTGGCTAGGGATTTACTTTTGAAATAAATTTACTCTCCACATACGTAAATTTTTAATGCTGCTATATAGACAAACAAGATCATTGTCAGCTCAGCTGGAAGAACTCTGAAATTTTTATTCACTCTTCAATTTGTATTTTTACCAGGTGACAGCTAGTGCAGCTAGTAGCAGTTGGAGTAGAGTTGAAAGACAAATGTTAAGTCTTGGATCATCTCTGCAGTTAAAGATGCTAGTCTTACCCTACATTTCCAGGCAAGGATAGCTAAATGGGATTTACTTTGCCATTCATCTCTGGGTGTTACTCTTTACCACCACCATTTGTTCCCTTTAGTGACATTTGTCTCAATCTGAAGCAATTTTGAATATTTGTTTAATATATTTAATATATTATTTAATGACTTGAGCTGAAAAATAATGGCTGCATGCTGATGACTCTTGCGTTAACTTAGGTCTATGATTTGAACACTTAGTTGGGCTCAGGGCATTTCAGTTCATTCTTAATCATTCATGCATTGCGATTTAATCATCATGTTTTTACCCCAAGGATCTTACATGGATATTAGTGTTTTTCAAAGATCTTTTTGTTGCTGTGTTGTTTTAAGAAAAAGAATCCCTAAAACATTGGCTTAACTTCAGTATTAATGAAGTTATCTGGAGTAAGATTATACAGCTGAAAGGGGAACAGGAATTCATGAAACAGCCTGAAAGACTCTTACTTCAGTTTGTGGTGTTCATTAGAGGTAACCCTAAGTGAACTAGTTACCTTTAAAAGGGAGGTGGAGGGGAGAGGAAATTGCTTGCTAAACACAATATTTAATTTCTTATGCTGTTATAATACAGTTTCATCAAGCTTTTTTAGATGCAGTTCTCTATATTGAATTATAGCACTTAGTGGTATATTTGTTTTAGGTGATAAGGGAATTGACTGGAATTTGGACCTACTGAAAGTCACTCTATCATCCAGTGAAACAAAGGTTTCCAGGGGAAAAAATGGATG
The DNA here is from genome assembly GCA_035222235.1 of Margarornis squamiger. NCBI lineage: Eukaryota > Metazoa > Chordata > Aves > Passeriformes > Furnariidae > Margarornis > Margarornis squamiger. Next base: position 48,383,008 of record JAWWTY010000001.1, on the reverse strand, counting down.
TTTTCTTTTTTAATGGGAGTTCATTTTTGTTCACATTTAAAAATTACATTTTAATGTTCTAGTTGTGACCTCACATGTCTGTGTAGCGACTTCTGAATTTGAGACTCCTATAAACTAAGAGGCCTCAAAAAATGAGAAATTGTTAGGAGAAATGCTTTTGAGTGAAAAATTTTGTTTTAAAGAAACCATCCCTTTTGCTGCCTTCTCTGAATGGACTGTCCCTATAAGAACAGTAGAGCTAATGGCACTAGAGGTGATAAAGAAAAATGGACCCCTCTGTAGAGCTTGCTGTGCTGCTCTTGCCTGCAGTGCTTGAGCCACAGTTTTCTAGTGTCCTGCCTGTGCAGAGGGTTGGGGAGCTGGCTAGCAAGGCAGTCTGTTGTTCAGCTTCCAACAGGAAATTTCATCCTTTTGCTAAATATTTGTTCTGCAGTTTGTATTTCAAATAATATTAATTAGGGAAGTAATACATAATCGACAGTTCTCCATTCCTTGGTAGATAATGGTAATCAGCAGCATTTTGCTCCCTCATTTGTAGGGAAGGGTGGAAGGGAAGTCAACCCACCATGTACCATCCACATTACAAAAACAGGGGAGAAGTTAATTCTGAGAACAGAAAGCACAGAAAACCAGTAGAATTGAACAGATGGGAAAGGAACTAAATATGACTTTAGTGTAAGTGAGAGAACAAAGAGAAGAGCAAGAAATGATTCCAGAGTGTAGGTTAGGGTGCTCAGATGCTGTCATGGTGCTCCAAGAAAGAAACGAGAAATTGCTAACAAGAACTTGTGTGAACTATGCAACCTAGTAGCTGAAATGACTTGATTGAAATATTTGCATAGTTTTACTTGATTACTGCAAACAGTTAATCTCCACAACTTGCTAATCAAGACTCCTGAAGTGTCTTGATATAATGAAAGATGTCCCTAAATGTGATTAGTTTGTGATATTTTGCTCTTTCTGTAATGCCTTTTCAAGAGTTTGTTACGAAGACAATCCTTTTGTTTGCAGAGAGCAAGTTAACAGTCTATTAGAGTTTTCAGTTGTATCAAGTACCCAAAATCCATCACTGCCAGACTTTAAGCTGTCAATAGCTTCTAGTTGCCAGCACAGGCGGGGCTCCAAGTAAGCTAAGCAACTTTCAGATTTACCTTTCTATGGAGATGGCTTTTCCCAAAGCACAGCTGCTTCAAAGAAGCTTGTGGAGTTCTATAACCCTTTGTTTGCTTACACCTGTGTTTTAATGTGTTTTAATCATAACTTGCATTTTTTCATACAAATACGTAGACAATGAACATGATTTGATAGCAGTGTTTTAGCGAGGCTTGTACTGAATACACATAATTACCAAATGCTAGGTTTATTTTTTTATTAGTGAATCTTTAATCTATGCTATAATGATTAAAATAAAGAGGCATTTTTCTCTTCTGTTACTTTCAGGTTTGTTTGCCATTCATTATCCATTTATTCACTTAAAATGCCATGATACACCGTATGTGAAAATAAAAGGTGTAATGAGTTTGATAGGACAAATTCTATTCAAATCAGAGTAATTTGTGTATTTGGGATTAAATTCTTGTTAAATTTATCACTAAATTTGCAACTAACTTTTTTTCCTCTATAAGCCAGGAAGGACAAAACTTAGAGCATCTTTATCTTATCAGAAAAACAATCAAGGAAGATACTTTAAGTATACACCATGTTTGTATACGTAAATAATTTCAATTTCAGAAATAAGCTTTTTGGAAAGCACCACTTGTTTACTTTGTGTTACTAAAGCTCACAAAGGCAGCATTGTGAGAACTACTGTGTCTGATTTAAAGTCTTTTAAATTTGATATTTTTCACATGCAGCTGATGTTACAGGTTAATATTGAAAGGGAAGATGCAAACATTTTATATTTTGAAAAATCTATGTCACGGATCAAAGTATGTTTTAGGAAAATCTCTTTTACAGTAGTGGTTCAGCATTTTGATATCTCAGGAATAACAATTTAGTGGCTGAATTAGCCACTTTTTTGCATCCTTATCACTAAAGAGTGCTTAACACCTGAGTCTTGGTATGGATGCCCACTTCTGCTCTTACTCTAAGGTGGAATGCTAAGTTTCCTAATGGGAGTATCATGTCTCTAAGAACACAGTGCTTTAAGTGACTATTATCATGTCCCCAGGCCCTGATTTACAGAACTTCAACCAATAAGCAGTTCAAACCTAACAGGGTGAACTTTTGAACAGATGCTAATCCAATTATAGTTAGTTTCAGCTGGGTATTTTGAAGAAAAAAAGACTGCTGTAATGTGTTAATAAGTGTCCCTTTCTCCTTTTGCAGCATTAAAACTTCCTTTTGGCAAAACAACTGTGATGCATTTGGTGGCTAGAGAGACATTGCCAGAGCCAAACTCTCAAGGTAGGCTGCACACTTTTTAATCAATTACATGGCACAGTGGTCAGATCTCTTACAGGCTTTCTGACTATTTCATAGGAGAGAAAATCAAGTCTTTGTGCTCTTTTGTGAAGGAAGTAATGGAATGCTTTTGTATGTGATAATAGAAAACTAAGAAATTAACTTCCTGCTTTAGCATTTTTGTAAAGCACAGAAATTTACTGAAACATTAAAAGCTCTTGTTTTTATTATGAAAAACCAGTCCTGATATATTTTTCAGTTATGTACACATGTGTAGAATAATAAATAATTTTTTTAACTGAAAGTAATAAAGATCAGACTTGTATTAAGCATTCTCTCACACAGAACAGCCTAATTGCTTTAGAAATGGCATGTAAGCAAAGCTTTCTTCTTGCTCTGCAGGTCAAAGGAACCGTGAAAAAACTGGAGAAAGCAATTGCTGTGTAATCCTGTAAACCTTGTTAGCTTTACCTGCTAAGTGTGATGTAATATAGTCTTTGTCTTTCATGCTGCTGGAATAGAAGAGGCCCTACCTTGCTTCAAACACCTATAGGAAGAGCCTGTCTGTAAATCCATGGAACTGAAATATTACATGAACACTGTCTCATTAGTCTTTTTTTAAAAAAAGGTGAAAGATCTATGAACACTTTCATTGTTTATTTTTTTTCAATTCCTTGTTTTTGTTTGTTGAGTAATCTTACAGTACATCACTTTTTGAAAGAATTCAGTCTCCAGAAAGGTTTGTGTTCTTGTCCATAGCAGGAATCATTTTGCTACCACAAAAATCTCCATTAACCGGATCTAACCAGTCAAGCTTTCTAGATGCAATTTGCACTAAATATGGTTGACAGTAAATTTCTCATCAACAATCTCTAACAATATTTGAGACATCTAGTAATAACACGCAATGTATAATGCAACACTGGAAAATAGTTTATTAATAATTAAAACAAATCTCACTTATGGCCAAATCAAAGGAAAATCTGTTAAGTCAATTCTACCTAAGTCAACCTTGGTGGCCAAACTGGCACAGAATACTAACTAAGGCAAGTCTAACTATATATACTTTCACTGCAGCAAACAAAAAAAACTATGTGCCTGTAATTTAAAAGCACTCTGTAGAGGGCTGATGAAACTGATTCTTTTGTTACAGCGTGGGCTCTGATCTCGTGTGTTAGTTGAGTGCTTATTCAGACAGCACAAACAAGTGCAGAGAGTGCGTTTCCTAGCCTTAATATGGGAGGGGTAGTTTCCTGTAGTTCATAGGCTTTTATTATTGTGCATAAATGTTAGAAAACATAATTTACTAATCAATTTTATGTATTTGAATATTGGCAATTGGTGTTTTTCGGTCATTTTTCTCATCTGTACCTTAGACTCCAGTGTCATGCTTACTCATTAGAGACTTCAAAAGAATTATTAAAGTTTAAAAAGCAAAAAGAAAAACTTCTGCCATAATACTAGTTTTGTTTCTTTACATAATCTGCATTTGGTATTAGTGCTTGCAATGGTATTAAAATCAGAAGCTGATTTTTGAAGGCATACATAATTCAAAAGGATGCCATTCTTTTATTTCATATCAATAATTTAAATGTTGATATGCTAAAGAAATTTGCACAGCACTAAAGCATGAGCTAGTTTCATCTAAACCTGTAAAAAATAAAAATAATTAAAAAAATATAAAAGATTTTATATTTTTTCACTGGGGAGGAACTCTTCCTGGGTGAAATTACAAATATGTGTAGAATATATTTAATAAAAATCTTATAAAATACATAACTATAGAAGTTAAATATAGATTGGCGTGTAGTATAATAGAACAATATTCCATATAAATAGCTTTAGCCTTTAAAAAATGAGTCACAGGTTGACATTGTGTTCTGTACTTAAGTGTCCACAACTCTTACAGATGTTCTGTGTAATCGTTTTTTCGAATGATTGGCATCATTCAAATGTAAACAGGTTATTTTATTCATTGTTACTGCTTTGATGAAATGCTTTATATGCAGTAGATTTACAAAAAATATTGTTCATACTGATCAGAATTAAATTTGTATAGAGCAGAGTTTTAAAACAAATTGTAAATAGCACTAAACATTTTCTTTCTGCAACCTGTACTGATAGACTCTTCTGTAAACTAAATAAAAGGATATTGTAGTGCATTTTGTTGGCGTTTCTAGGGTTGTAATTGGGTCTGTAACTGCTTTTAATAATACTTCTTAATCTGGAAGTTCAGTAAGGACTCCATTTATTTTTAAAAAAGGAAGGGCACAAAACGTGCTGAAAAATGCTAATGGGATTTATCACTTTTGTTTTTCTTTCATGTCATAAGTGGCCTAGAAGGTTTTTTTTCTGTGGGAGGAAAGTGGGCACAGGCAGTTGCAAATGTACAGCTGTGTCACACCCTGCTGTGCCTCATAAGAGCCTTGTGCTCGTACTGTAAGTTTTTGTAGTCTTCATTTACTGATAGCAAAGAGCATGCACACACCTCTTGGGGCGTTGGGAACTGAGATGAGAGCATTATGTCCTTGTTTGGGAGGGAGCATTTCCTTGTACTCTGCAGTGTAGTTGCTAAATAAGAAACTATAAGGATGCAAACTTTCTTATTTAAGAAGAAAAAAAGTGTGATAGACTTCTCTTTTCCAAAATGCTGACCATCTAAGTAACACAGTCGGAAGGGAAATGGCTATGACAGTACAAGAAAAAGAAATGGGCTGAAACACGACATGCTTTGTTAGTTACACAAGTCTTTCAAATGCATTGATTTTGAAAAATGAATGTATGAGAAGTAATCCTGGTTTGAAAAAGTAGCTGGGTACTTAATATGGAATAAATACATGAAAATCCTGTATTTGGTGAGGTTCTGTAGCAAAGTGTGTGGAGTTCCCTTTTGGTAAGATGAATAAGATGCATGTACGCACATGTCCAAGCAAATCCTTAAAATGCTGCCTGGCATTTAAAGCATGAGCTTGCCAAAATAACTCCTGCAGAAAGTGGCTAGAACTGCTTGCCTGAATTTTCCCACAAATTGTCAGAGTTCTGCCCATGGAAGAGCATTTTTGTTGTTGTGTGAGGGGTGTGGAAAACTGGGATGGGGGATTGCTAAAAGAATTGTGCTTTTTTCCTTGTATGCTTTGTATTGTGGATTGTAAATTTGCCAAAACAAGAGCAGTAGCTCTTAATCCCAGATTTCTCGGCCTTGCTAAAGCTCAGTCAGGCAGTTGGGTGCTCTGATAATACGTGGAAGAGTTTGACATTTAATTTTTACTGTTAGATAGAAATGATAGATAGAAATGATCTTTTCCCTATGGATGAGTTGATAGATGTCATGGAGAAAAGGAAGGAGAGGATGAATTGGAGCCCTTCTTATTCTGAAATATCATGAAAGGACTACATCTGTCTCTTATACCATTGTGTGTGTGTTATCAATCATAAATTAATAATTACACATATTGTGGCCGATACCCAGAGGGCTGTGCAGCCCTTCCAAAGGACTTTAAAAGGTTAGAGACATGCGTAGAGACGAACTGTCTGATGTTCAACAAAGGCAAGTGCAGGGTCCTGCACCTGGGGAGGAGTAACCCCTGGCACCAGCACAGGCTGGGGGCCAACCTGCTGGAAAGCAGCTCTGTGGGGAAGGACCTGGGGGTCCTGGTGGACAACAAGGTGTCCATGAGCCAGCAGTGTCTCCTTGTGGCCAGGAAGGCCAAGGGTATCCTGGGCTGCATTGGGATAGAAAAGCATTGCCAGAAGGTCAAGGGAGGTGATCCTTCCCCCCTACTCAGCCCTGATGAGGCCATATCTGGAGTGGCCGGCTCTGGGCTCCTCAGTACAAGAGAGACATGGAGCTCCTGGAGCAGGTCCAGTGGAGGGCAACAAAGATGATTCAGGGACTGGAGCATCTCTCTTACAAGGAAAGGCTGAGGGAGCCAGGCCTGTTCACCCTTGAGAGAAGACAACTGAGAGGGGACCTCATCAATATAATTATCTAAAGGGAGAGTGGGTGTCAAGAGGATGGATTCAGGCTCTTCTTGGTGGTGCTGAACAATAGGACAAGAGCAATAGGCAGAAACTGATGCACAGGAAGTACCACCTGAACACGAGGAAGAATTCCTTTACTGTGTGAGTGATCAAGCACTGGAACAGATTGTCCATAGAGGTTGTGGAGTCTCCCTCACTGGAGATACTCAAAAACCATCCGGATGCAACCCTGTGCCATGTGCTCTGGGAAAGCCCTACTTGAGGATGACCCACTGTGGTCCCTTCCAGCCTTACCCATCCTGTGATTCTGTCATAGCTGGTAGCAATGAAAGTACTTGCAACTTCTGTTTTTTTGGGGGGGAATTAAATCAGCTGCTGGAGGAAGAAAGTGTGGCCACTGTAATGTTAAAGGCTTTGCTAAGGTGCTGCATCAATATTAATTCAGTGCTGATCTCTGCAGTTTCTGAATACGTTTCCTTAGTATGCTGCATTTGCAACAGGAGGAACAGTGATTTGATTTGATTTCATTTAATTTAATTTAGAAGAGAAATATACAGCACTTTGAAAAAACTTCCTTTCTGTCTCACAGGTAAGAAGGCAGGCAGGTGTTTCTGGGCTAGGCAAAAATCAGGAGTGGCTGCTGCTGCTCTCAGGGAAGTGAAGCTTGTGTATTTTATGGTTCTGTGTGTGCTCTGATAAGATTTGTTACACAAATCTTGCTTCAAGAAGCAAATAGGGGGATGACTATACTTCTCCATCTAAAACTCTCTTGCTAACTTTATGCTAATTAAATGGTAAGCTTAAGCAGATTTTGAGTTATATGTCCTGTGTAAATTGGCATTTAGACAATTAACAAGTTGCACTATTGAAACCAAGAATTCTGTGCTTAAATCAGAAGAAATGCCAAGATTTGTTAAGACTCTTCAATGAGAGTTCCTAGCCCATTTATTTCTTCTGAAGTACTTAGGTTCTTCCTAGATACTCTGTCTTGGCCATAGCTTCTCAGTTTCAAGTTTATTTTTGGAGCACAATAAAAGGTTTGTTGTTACTCAAGAGCCTGACAGTAATACAATGGTTCATGATTATAAGCTGTTAACAATCCTCATAAGGTAGTGGCATTTTTGTCCTGTGCCACATGTACATACCTGTGAACAGGTTTAAAATGTAATAGCTAATTTCCTTACCAATTTATTACAGTAGACTGTATAATTACAAAACCCTCATTATGTTCTGGTTGGGTTTTTTTTTCAATAGCTGTGATTGACTTCTGCTGGGTTTTTTGAAATTGATGTATGTTTGGGTTTGATTTTTAAATTAATCTGGGAAAGGAATGGCCAGTGAGATAGAAAATAGTGATTGCTAAAGTCAAGCTCACAAAAAATGAGAATGTAATGTTACCTTATCAAGCTCATGGAGTGGCTCACAATGACAAATGAAGTTGTAGTTTGGAATGTGAAGGATGGCATAGGTAAAGAAAGCAAAGTACTCATACAACTTAGGAGTTTTAAAATTACCTGGATCAGCCTGTGTCCGAGTTCTGGGCTTCATGGACAGATACTTTATATTGCAAGTTCCTTCGGATTTTGAAAATGCTAACAAAAATAGGGAGGCAGCAGAAATATTATAGAGAGATTGAAGAGAATGAAAGGTTAAAATAGCTACAGTTACGATTAACACAGAAGAACCTGATGGAGAACTTCTATTTTTGTCATGTAGCTTTATTGGCCCAGTTTTTACATTTGTCTTTAAAACAGGGATGACAAATTCAGGTTCAATAAAAACATTTTTTTATTAAATGAGTGGCACTCACTGCCACCAGATGTAATTCGAGGAATACAGCTGAGCAAGATACATAAAAGGGAAATTGATCATTGTGTCAATGAAAATTGATAGAATTTCCAGAATTATCAAAGTTAGTGATGCCAAGCTCTTTCCAAACAAGGAAGTATTTTTGTCCTTCAGACATGACATTACTGTTCAATGAAGAGCCCAGCTGTTAGGGAAAAAATACTTAAGGCATGTTACAACCTCCATTCTGTACAAGCAAGTGCAGGGCTACCGTGTACCCCGGCAGGAGTTTATCTGTGCAAACCTCCTGCTTCCCGAGAAGGAATTTTGATCAAAAGCAAGGTGATGATGTTTGTGCTATCCTGGAGCAGGCTTGAGGGAATAATTTATTGTGTTTTAGCTGGTAGAGAATGTGAACTGCGGTTCGTTAGGGCAGAAGCTGATGCCTCTTGAGCAGTGCCAGATGCAAGCACCCTGCTTTTATCAATTCCAAGGACGCTGAATTTATAGGTAGTAAATGTTTTGACTCTTCTGACAGAAAATACTCTTCAACTGTTTTGTTTGAGTAGAGGCAAGGTAGTGGGATGAAACTACCATTTTCTTTTTGTACTTTCATCTAGTCTTTAAACTAAAGATCAAGAAGAAACAATGGGAGAAGTTTTAGGCATCTACCATAGGATCAAACATTAACAGCTGGTCAAAATTGACTTCCAGCAAGTATCCATGCCAGAAAGAACAGCTGTGGGAAAGAGGTGACCACTGCCCACAGTTGTCAGCTAGTAGCCAGGGTGAAGTAACTTAGGTTGTGAATGGGGGGCAGAAGCGGATGACAAGCTGTCATTTCATGGGGCTTTCAGTTGTTGCCTGGCAAAAGAAAGGGATTAGGATTGTGCACCAATCACTGGGAAGTAGAAAAACAGAGTGAAACTGCCTATAGAGGATAGACTGGAAAACTACTGCTTTAAAAAAAATGGTACAGAAAGTCAGGTGTAGTCTGGTTAGATGATATTGGACTTCCAGACTGAGATAGGAAAATATATACTGGTGTCTGTCTTACCTGTATCTGTCTGTTACCTGTGCTGGCTAAATTAAAGAAAGATTTGATTTAAGTTCTTTAGTTTCTGCAGCTCCTATGTGTCCCTAAATAAGGATTGTTAATCCCCGGTGCTGCCAAGGTTACAGCTCTGCTGTAGCAGGAGCAGAGCTGGCAGGGAGCTCATGCCCTGCAGCCTCACTGAGTGAAAAGTTGTCACCACAACCATGCGCACCAGTGTGAGAGGAAAAGCACAAAGGTCTTAAGTGGGATGAAATGTCAGTGTGGCAAGTCAGCAAGTGTCCAACCATGGGAACTCTACCAAATCCATGTGACTGTACGAGCAGCTGAGTTTTGTGTCTTTCAGTGAACTTTAGGGTATTTTGGAAAGCAAGTATGCAAGTGTCTTCTCTTGTACTCCTGTGTTAGCTAAGCAATGTCAGCCAAATCTTTTGCTTCCTATCACCCTGGTTGACAGCATCCCGGGGAAGGGTCTTCTCTCAACAAATGGGTATGAAGGCTGCTTCTGGTTCTACTTCTTTTGTCCTCTGAGCAATGACCATCTCTGCCTTCATCACCAAAGACTTTGAGCGTCGTATCATCTGATTTTCTTCCAGTCTGATGTTTCTGGTTGCAGAGGACAGTGATCACCACCAGACACCTTCTCTACTGAGTCGAGTCCACGTCAAGGATTGGAAAAAGACATTGCCAGTGTGGATGCAGTATCCCTCTGCAGCCATCTTCGCTGAGCTGTGGACAGGACTCCACCGTGGTGCTTGTTGATGTGTAGTCCGAACTGCCTAGAGGAGAGGAACACACTTTGAGCTTCCAAGAAAAGGGCAGACCCACTGTTCATTACACTGGCCAGCCCCCAGCTCCGGTTGCATCTTCTTGCATTTTTGGGTAAGACAGTGTGTTGCAGCAAAGAACTTCATTGGTGATCAAACTAGTAAGAGCTACTGGCCCTCCTACAGCAGGAAGGTTGAAACCCTGGGGAGCTTTTCCAGGTCTAATTATGACAGCAGATGTGGGTCAAGAACATCCTAAGCTCTGCCCCTACTGCAGAGGTGAGTGCTGCCCTGGCATGGGGCTTCCCTGGGACCATGGGGAACAGGGAGGGGAAGAGAACCTGGGGAGGTGCTTTGGTACCTGACCCTGCTCCTCTTCTCAGCTGCTGGAGCTCCTTGTCATAGTGGACCAGGGTTGGGATCACTGGCCCTGGCTTCAGCATCCCAAGCTGCCCTCAGAGGAACTTGCCTGTGTGCTGCTCAGCTGCCAGTGCATTTTACCATCTCAAGGTTTGTCATGGTTAGAATAATCCTCAGCTCACGGTTAGGAGGCTGGGATGTAACTGCAAGGCTGGGACACCCTGAGGCAGTCCTATCCTAGGAGAGCCTCTGGGGAGATGCAGTCAGTGCAGATCATTTCTGCCAGCTTCCCATGGCTACACAACTGCTCATCTCTGTGTCCAGCCCCTGTTCAGAAGCTGACCTTGATTACCACAGTGCTGCTTGGTGCAACCTGACTACCAGGGAGCAGTCTTGCTGCACCCCCTTATTCCCAAGTCCAGCAGCCATGCCTGAGCTGGTAACTCCTCTGGAATCAAATGCTCTGATGAGCTTGCTGGAGGCACGCTCCCACCAACAGGATGGGGGGGCTTGAGCTTCCAGAAGTCTTGTAGGGGTACAAGACTCATTTGCCTCATAGGCCCAGCAGCTGCTGCCTCCCCCTGGGCTTTTTGGGTGTGGGAACTGGAGGGGTGGTGGGGGTTTCACTCTTCAAAGACATAGTTTCTTCTGCCTGGTGGTTAAAAGCCACGAGGAGGCTTTTGTTCTTGTTAAATGTTATGTGTGTCCTCCTCTGCCTGGCTGGTTTTTATCACCTAAAAGTTAATAGTTAAACCCCAGAGACTGCAGCCGGGCACTGAGAAGCCTCTTGTTACCTCTGGAAATTAAAGCAGCTTGAAGGTGTTGTGACTTGTTGCCTGCATATGTGCCAAACGCCCACCCTGCCTTTGAGGAGGGCAGGGTTATCCATGATGTACGGTTGCGCATGGATGGGAGGGTCCATCTGCAGCAAGGCTTGCATGCACAAGCTCATGGGCTGCTTGAGGGAGCATGGTCTTAAAGATACTGGGTTGGCATTGTGGTATCTAAATCTTTACCTCGACTCCCCTTTGATTTAGTAAAGAACTTTCCTCCTGTTTCCTGGAAAGGGAAATCAGTATGCAGAAGCTGGTCAGCTCCATTTTTTTATTCAGGTAATAGTTCTGCTGGAAATAGTTGTCTGGAGGGTAGGGGTAGGTATTCCCTTGTGCTCAAAGAGGGAAGAGTTGGCCAACAGATAACAAACGTGGAGATTCCTCACATCCTCCTTTGAGTGAAATATCACTGATGCCAGGGAAAACCTGGAGGGTTCCTCTCATCCCTGCAGGCTGATTCCAAAACCTGGAGAGACACATCTCCTTTTCAGGTGGAAAAACAGAAAATGGAGACAAAAATCACTTTCATGTTGGTGGGTTAGAGCAAACACAAAAGTCTGGTGATACTAAAACTGAGAGCATGAATTATTTGGCATTCAGTGTACAACTCACCTTTTCAGCCATGGAGAGGTATTTAAATGTGAATGGTTCTGTCCCTACACCTCTGGGATGAATACTCCCTGACTCGACAGATCTTTCCTTGAGGAGAGCCAGTGAGATTTGCAAAACCCTGCACTGAAGCTTATTATCTGTCAAGTGAGAGGATGGTGAAACCTGATAGCCCTCCAGTGCTCCTGGGCTGTGTTGGGCAGCCCCAGCCCTGCTGGCACCAGTGTGGGCTGGAAGGAGCGGGGGCTTGGCAGCTGTGCAGAGGAGCCATCTGAGCTGGGCTCACCTGCCTAGGGAGGTTTAAATTAGAGCTGTGGGGAACCCTAATTGCACTGTCAGGCCAAATAAGTCAAAAGGGTTGTGAGCCAAAGCTGAAACAAAGTATTTGTGGAACAAGGAAGAGATGGTGTGTTCAACTCCCCTGAAGCAGAAGTGCTGTCAGAGATGCCGGTTTCCAAGGTGAAAGGTAGCACAGTAATGGAAGAGGAGGAAAAATGCTGAGTGCAATTCAGCTGGGGAAGCAAGCAGGGTACTGCAGTGTCTGGGCATCAGCAATGAAAGGCTGACTGTAAATAATGCTGCTTCCAGCACTCTGGGATTTTGCAGACTGTCATATTGAGGCTCTATCGATCCCTGGATACAGGTGTGGAATTTTGACATCTGATAGTCCACTACAGCTGCAGTTCTCAAGCTTGTTTCTTTATAGAAGTACAGTTTCTATAGGTAAAAAGAGCTCTGTGTTCAGAAATGTGCCAAAGGAGAAGAGCTTCTTTTTGTAAGGAAGCACAGAAATGACTGGTGTGGGGAGCAGAGGCCTTGACTTTTCATCTGATGTTCTTGCCAGGTCCATACAAGGGACTCACAACCCCTGCAGATCAGGACTTTCCCTCTTGTACCTGCTGCCATTCCTGTGTCAGGGTATTTGTGCTTACTGATTTTTTCTTAAAGGTGAAAATAAGGTCTCACCAAATTGTAATTACCAGAATGGGCCCTTTTAGTCACCTTTACAGTACTGTAAAAGTAGCTTGACTTTTTGTCCTAGTTTTGTAATGAAAACAGTATTTTTCTACTGAAACCCAGAAAAAAAAGGTTATGCATGATACCCTAAAGATGCAGAAGTATGTAATAAATGCTGTTATTCATTTCTAGACTGAAAATCCATGTTTGATTCAACAAAAATGTCTTCTTTTTCTGTGTGATATCCCTTCTTTACACCTCTTTTAAGCATGGAATTCACTTCATCAACATGAAAAATTGCCTTTTTATGTGGGATAACATCTTGTCAATACTGGACCATAAATCTTGCCATGCTGAGATGTATCTCCTTCTCGTGGCTACTCCATCACTGCTCTCTTTTGGGACCGTTGGCCCAAGCATGGACAGAGGCAGAGGTCACCACCTCTGGGTCTGGATCAGACCCTGCATGAGGCTGCCAGGTTTTCAGATGTTACCAAGAAACCATGAATGGGCCAGTCTTTGAACTTGTTTAGGAAAACCCTACAATATTTTTCCCATTTTGTATCTCTGCACGGATCCAGTATCAGTGGTCTGTGTTTTTATATACTTTTTTTTTAATGTGGCAGCTACAGAATTTCATTAGCCAAGCTGCAGCAGCGGGAATCAATCTCCTCATATGAAGTAGGCATCTTTATAATGCAGTTGTGTGCAGAGCTAGTGCAGTCATTACTAAGCAATCACAGGAAAGGTTCTGAGCAGGTAGCTGAGATGTGCATCTGGCACATCGCATGGGGAAGGAGGAAATAAGACTGCTGTACTCTGGGACAATATATGAAAGGCTTTAGGCTATAGATAATGGGCTGGTGTGCAGGTACATCATGTGATGACTGCGTTTGGGCTGATGTAAATTAACATATTGGAACACTGTGGGCCAAATCAGTGGGCAGTCTGCTCTCACTAGCAGGCTCTTAGTTTCCTCTTCCAGCAAATCATCTCTTTTGGGCTTTTTGCATTTGCCTTATGCCAACCTGCAGGACAATATTCACCATGTGTTCAGAAGGAAGAAGAGAGATTTTCCTATGAGCACGTGAATACAGCTCTAAGCTAACATAATATCCCTGTTAAGAAAAGGGCAGACAGGGACGGAGGTTGTACTGGTTTTGCCCTATTTAACTTCAGTCCTGTGTTGGTCCCTCAGTGCTTTTTTTGCATCTATCTGAAAAACTGAGGATCCATCTTATATAAATACTTCAAGCTCATTTGTTACATGCTGCTGTTTTGCAAACTGGTCTGTTAAATCTGTCGAGCCTAACTGGCCTGATGGACTGTTTGAGAGCTACAGCTGCCTGACAGATTTTGTTCAGTCTTCCTCTGCTCAGACTACCCTGCGATTTATCAGAAAACGAAATTGCTGCACAGTTTCCTTTCTTTCAAAGGCTGCAAGTTGTGACTGGACTGCCTTAGTCCACTGTTGGAAACCATTCAGCAATTGTTGTCTCTGAGCAGGTCTGTTTTCTGCTGCAAACATTTTGGAAATCAGAAAGGCTGATTCTCATTTACATGAAGGACCACATGTGCCTGCCGAGAGGGAGGTTTCAGCATTAGCAGATGGGAAATTTGCATGTGGATGGAACCTTCAGAGCTTTTGTGTCGAGAGTGATGCAGAGGGCTCCCAGTCCATTGAACCTAGATGACACTGGCATTGTTCAAATCAAAGCGATTCCTATCAATGGATGGAGGACAGAGCTCCAGCCTGAGCACCACACAAGGGTAGCAACTGCAAAAGGACTGATGAAGGAGCCAAGATCTTTTAGAGTCTCCTCCAGAAGAAATTGTTTGAAATGGCCTAAAGAGTGCTGAAGACCCAGTGTCAACACAACTGTTTTACAAACTTTAATTAGCTGAGACTTCATTTTATCAAGCTATCCTTGTTGCAGGAAATGATAATGCACTAACAGAAGTAGCCAGTGCAAGGCTATTGATTTTTAGGTGTATGCTGATAAATGAGGAGCACAGGAAGCAGACTTGGCTGGTCTCCAAGGACTGCCAATAGAGAGGAGTAGCAAAAGAAAAAAAAAATGGTACTGAGAAATGTGGCCTGGTCTGATTCCCATAGTAGCTCATGGAAAGCTTTCTGTTGACTCTAGTAATTTTTTATTTATTTTTTTTATTTGGCTTGTAGCAAACATGGTGAGAGTTCTGATGGAAGTTTCTCACTGAAAGACCTCAAATCCTGTCCAGGTGTGCGCTGCTCACTTCAAGAAAGACATTGAGGTGCCAGAGGGTGTCCAGAGGAAAATAGTGGAGCTGAGGAAGGTTCTAAAGAGTATGTCATATGAGGAGTGGCTGAGGGAGCTGGGGTTGTTCAGTCTGGAGTAAAGGAGGCTCAGGAGGGACCTTACTACTCTCTCTGACTGCCTGAATTGAGGTTATAGCCACGTGAGGGTCAGTCTCTTCTTCCAGGCAACTAGCAACAGGATGAGTGGGCATAGCCCCAAGCTGCACCGGGGAGGTTCAGTTTGGACATCAGGAAGAATTTCTTCACTGAAAGGATTGTCAAGCATTGGAACAAACTGCCCAGAGATGTGGTGGAGTTGCTGCCCCTGGAGATGTTCAAGAAATGACTGGACGTAGCACCTAGTGTTGTGGTTTAGTTCACATGGTGATGTTTGGTCAAAGGTTGGACTCGATTTTGAAGGCCTTTTCCAAACTCAGTGGTTCTATGATTCTATGATTATGCTGCCCTTCGGAGAGATCTAGGCAGCCTGGAGGAATGGGTCAGCAGAAACTTCATGAAATTCAATAGGGACAAATGCAAAAGCTCAGTCCCTCTGCAATGGCACAGACCAGGGGAGTGCCTGGCTCAGGGTGGTCAGGCTGAAAATGCCCTTTTGGCACAAAACTGAATGTCCACTGTGAGGCTGGGCAGGCCTTGGAGTGGGTTGTTTAGGGACACTGCCCTATTTCTTTGTCCTCAGAAGTTTTCAAGACCCCCTGGGACCCAGAATGTCCTAGACAGATCTCCTTGCTGACCTTGGTCTGAGCAGCAGGTTGGACTAGAGACCTCTGCAGTCTCCAGCCTGAACTATCCAATGGTCCTAAGATCAATGAAATGCTGAACCATTGTCATGCATTACTGACCCTCCCATGCAAGCAGCAGCCCCAGCCTCATTTGATGTATATCTATTTCCAAATGGGTTGTGACAATTGCAAAAAACCAGACATATTTCAACTAAAAAATGCCCCAGTGTGAGCAGTGACCTCGAATGATGTGGCTGATTACTAGGTCCAAAAGCTACTCGTAATTCTCCCAGAAACCTTCTTATTTAAAACCAGGGAGAAGTTAAAAACTAGTTGTCACTATGGAAAAGGCAGTCCTGCTCTTTGAAGCAGCCCTGGGGAGAATGGGAGGAACAGGAATAGCTGCAACATCCTCTGACAAGGTTCTGCTGGGACAGAGGAGGAAAACTGTGATGTGCATGCACTGGGAAGAGGAGGAGAAAGCCTCTCTCTGGCCCTGCCTGGATTTGTGTGGCAGGTGGTGAGGACCCCTGCATATTTAAAAGCTTTTGACCTCCAGATTGGAGTGAGGCAGGCAATCCATAATAAGATAAATATAAAAAAGGTCAGTCTGAAAAGGGTTATTCATTTTCTCTGTTGCACTCAACAGTGTCTCCAATTCAGATGATTCTGCCAAAAAAAAAAAAGAAAAAAAAAAAAAAAAGAAAAGAAAAGAAAAAAAAGCATTGGTAATGACACAGAAGTAGGGGGCAGTTTGTTTCCTGTCCAGGCCATCTTTTCCTCTGGCAGATATGTCACAGCTTCAAAAAAATTGTACGGCTTTGACTAAACAGCCCTGGCTTTCCTGTGCCTCCTCTGCATGAAAGTGGTCTCCAAGCCCCTAAATCAATACATTCCTTTCTGTCCTTCTGAGATCACTTACCTGCAGTTACTTCACTGCTCTTCCTGCAGACTGCTGAGCTTGTTGGTTTGCTGGTTGAGCTGGGTGCACTGAAAGAAACCTTCAAATTCCCGTGCCCCAGCTCGGTTTGCTGCTTCAAAGGCATTTTCCTCTTTTGTCACAGCAAAGCCCAGTCTGTGGAAGCTGCAATTCATTCTGCCACTCCAGCCCCTGCCGTGTCACCATTTGCCATCGGTGGCATAACAAGAATGCAATTCCTGATGAATGAATAAAACCTTCTTTACAATTGACCCAGAGTGGTCTTAGGCTTCACTACAAGCCCATGCAGAGCAAATGCAGTGTTTATTTTGGAGGGTACAGGTGGGAGCAGTGCCAGATCCCCCTCCTGCCCCTGGGTCTTCCCCACAGCTGTGCTGTACTCCCAGTTAGCCCTGCACCATTCTGCAGCAGGCAGCAGAGGTATCTGAAGACACTTTTATTCCCTCCAACAAGTTTTGGCTACTGCTTAGCTGGATTTTGAGCTGTCAGATGACTTTAGGTTATACCTTGATGTAGTATTTATGGAATACCTGGGGAAAACCCTCCTGAGCTCTGTTCAGTTCCCTCTGGGTGTGTGCCCCAAGCCAGGGGCTGCTGCTGCCCCCTCGTCTCTCTCCTCGCAGCCCCTTGCAGGGCTGTGCTGCTGCAGTGCTGCTCCCAGGCTCTGCAGCAGGGACTCGGATCACTCCCAGGCACGTGGCATACACCACAGCTTTCACAGCGTCAAATGGCTTGCTTGCCTGCTTGTAAGAAAAGGGCAAGAAAAAAGTGCATCTATTTCACAGGAGTTTATGCAGCAGAACCACATATCATGGCGTTTCAGGGACAGAGACAGCAGCTTCCCACCGCTGCAGCCCTGAGCTTCAGTGGGCTAGGACAGACACAGAGGTACCTCCAAATCAGTGAGCAGGGAATGAGTGGGTCATAGCTGAGCTCTGGCACTTCCCCAGCCACAGATCATGTGTGCACACATAGGTTTGTCCTGGCACATCTCTCTGAGGAGTGAATGCTATCCTTGATGCAGAAGGCTTCCTGAGCCACAGGCACTGGCTGTGTGGTGAGAGGTTGGCTCCAGGAGGCTGTGCTGGCACCTACAAGCTTGAAAATTTTCCCTCGCCCTCATAATTGCCATAATTATCCAATTACAGGAGAGAGATGTTGACTGAGATTCATGTCAAAGGGGAGCCAGGAGGATGGCTGCATTCAGGTGAAATTCTGGCTGAAAAGCAAAATCCCTCAGCTCTGGCTTCTGCTTGAACACCAGGAAGTTTCCCCTTGTCCCTGACATTTGACTGAGCCATTTCTATTTTCTGGTGTCCCTGGTTCTCACCAGGAGCCGACCAGTACTCCTGGCAGAGGCCCTATATTCTTCTGTGATTTCAGGAACACAGAAAACCTGTTAGTATGCCCTTGTCCGGCCCCGATAGCTGGGCACATTCTTGCTACAGGAGAGCATCTTGAAAGCAGCATATGAGTGTAAGGGTGCTGCTAGTGCTTCACCCCCAATAAACCATAGATAAGATAGGAGGAAATTCATTCCGGGAGCGTGTTTTGCTCATATGCGAAATTTTATTTTATTGGCTATTTAGTGCTGGCAGAGACTGCTCCATATCAGAAGGGCAGCTTGGATTGCTGACGCTCTGTCTGCAGAGATGGGCATGGCTGAATGTGGTGACTGCAGGTAATTGTTCCCTCTTTCTCTGCACAGTGTTGCTGTCTCCTCCGTACCAGCAAACTGCGACGAGACAAAAAGGGGCGGTGGCAAACATCCTCGGCAGCGCTGAGTGTCTGGCTGCAGAAAAGCAGAGGAGCGATGGAACAGTTGCCACTTATTTGCCTGAGGGACTGCCCCTGGGTTTTGCCCATCTATTTTTTAAGTGTATTTTATTGAGACTTATACATGTGCAGTGGTGCAGAGCCACAGCTGAGTTCTGAAGAGAAGGTGGCATTTGGACGCCTGGACAGGCTTTGATGAAGTGAGGTTGCCCAAAGCAGGTTTCAGAGGGGATCCTGGCCCCTTCCCTGCCTGCTGCTGCTGGCATGGCCTCAGCATCCCTCTGCCAGTGCTGGCCTATTGACCCTGTGACTGGACACAGGAGATGCTGGTCTCAGCTCATGTCTCTCAATGGTATTTTTTAACTTGCTTTTTTATCTCTTTTACTACCATAGATCTAAAAGGCTGTCATCAGCTGTAGGGCAAAGCCTCCTGTGCCTGTCTCCAACGAGAAAAAAGGAGGCTTGGTGTAAGTTCTCCTTGAGATAGAGGGAATGGGCTGTTTCCCTTGGGCCCATGCTCATCTTTGCTGTATGGTGTTATAGGTGTGCTGTTTGGAAAGCACCCTTGGGTGTCCCTCTCTGTTCTGGAAGTGGGGTGGGAGGAAGAAAGCAGAAAGCTACAGCTGCAGACAGCTTATAGGGATTCTGGGCTGGAGACCACCTGCATGCTGGTCGTGTTGTTTGGCTGTGACCACTGCCAGATGGAGCAGAAGCAAATGCAGAGAATGGTCACTCTGCTCTTCTCCTGAAGTCAGGAACATCCCACAGATACACCATGGGCTGGCATGAACCTGGCAGGCAGCAGTGCCGTCCCTGTGAAAGGGATGTAGGGGCAAGTCCTGCACCCCAGTCTTACTGCTCCTGGTCACTGGTGTCCTCCTCTCCCAAGAAAGACAGATAAAAGGATAGAGCAGGCTTTGCCCTGGCATCAAATGGTGCACAGCTTTTTCTGCAAGGGAGAATCAGCTAAATCAGTCTTAACTGACTCTTTTCAAGGAAGCTGAGCAAGTGTGGGCAGTAGGTAAGCTGTGACCCACTGCTGCATGAGTAAAGGGCCTACTGGCCATGAGAATGTCTCTGGGAGGCTCCCCAAAGCACCAGAAGCATGGAGGGAGGGTGGATGCATAGCCAGTGGGTGTTAGACAGAGACCCTGACCCTGGGGTTGGGTTGGGGACATGGGGCAGTGGGAATCAGCTGAGGAACATGAGACTGAATTAATATTTAAAGGCTTTTCCATTCTTATTTCCTGTGACTCTGCTTCTGTGCTTGGGGATGGATTTCTTTGTCAGCCATAGAAATAAGAAGGTCTGTGTTATTGGGAGATCTTTATTGCCAGATATATGTATCATTTGACCTTTTGTTCTCAGTTGTCCAAGATGTGCAGTGAGCCCAGAGAAACCTTTAAAGATCATCATAGAAACTGCTACTGCCATGGCACAAACACTTAATTTTAGCTCAGATTTCTGAGGAACTGAGGTCTATAAACTCACACAAGGTGTTTGTCCATGTCTCACCAGCCAGCCAGCCAGCTACATCCCAGCAGCTTCTGATACCATTGGTCAACTCTATCACAATCTGACAGGCAGGTGTTGGTCCCAGCAGTGAGAAGATCATACAGGTAATGCAAGGAGTGGTGGATGGCTGGGTGGGTGAGAGGGATGGAGATCCAAAGTGGGAAAGCAGGAGTGTGAGCTGGGTTATTCTTGGCTGTTGTGATCCACCAGCGGCCAACACAGGGAGCTCGGGTGCATGACACCAGTGTGTGGAGATGGCCCATCTCCCACCCAAGTTGCTGGGTAGATGTATGCCAGCTGGGGACAGAGGTGGGGAATAGGACATGAGTTCTGATGTGATATGATTTTGGACACAGCTCAGGAGAAAACTGATCTTTGCTTCCTCTGCTATACCCAGGAAAACTGTCTACTGTGAAGTTTGAACTGGGCAGCCAGGGAAGGTGGAGGTGGGAGAGAATCTGCCCGGGGCTGACCTGGAGGGCACCATTATTTCCCCTTATTTCCCTCTGGTCAAATCAGGGCAATGCATTTGCATTTTGTGTGAGGTCTGAAGAACCAGGCACTTTGCCTCCCTGCCTGTCCCTGCCTATGGGATCTGCCTGCCCTTAGGCTACCACGTGCTCAGTAATTCAACTCCTATTGTGTGGACTAGGACCACAGCTTGGGAAATCCTGATTTATATTGCCAGTGAGTGCAAAGTGCAGCAGACAGAGGCCAGGGCACCACTTGGCATAGAATAAGGAGGAAAATGATCCTTTTTTCCCCCCTCTGAATGTGCTCTCTGAATTCAGAACACCCTGGGGTTCATGTGCTTTGTGCTGCAGGAGGATGGTGGAATACAGCGAGGAAGGGGTTTCGCATTTTGAATAACTAAGAGTAACTCCTGCCTCATTTATCCTCTTTTCTGTCTTTCAGGCCCTTTAAACATGTAGGCTTCTTTAAAAAAAAAATAAAAAAATCTTTGTGAGATTTTACCCTGAAATAAATCCAAATCTCATAAATTCAAACACACTATGTGTTCTTTTGCCAAGCATCATAAGCCCGACAGTGAGGCTGCAGGGGGAAGCACGTTTAGATTTTACCAGGGCTTGCTTTGCCACATCACTGGTTTTATGGGAATAAAATTGTGCTACAGACTACGCTCCAAGAGTCTGTGGCTTAATACCCATAACTTTCTCTAAACTGTTAAAATAACAGTTTTAACATATCCCAGGTGAAAAGTAACCTCCTCTGACTTATAGATGCCATTTGCTGTATCCAAACATCCAGCCAATATTTAGAGACTTGAAAGCTATTTTCATCTGGACAGAAAACAGTCCTGGCAATTCAGTGTATTTCAAGGGTTTTTTTTTCTGTTGTTACTTAACATTTGTGTTTGCGCCCACTGGCCTTTTTACTTCCATTTCCAGAGTTATGCTTATTTCCATTTGTGAATATCCAGGCAAACAGTTTGTTGTCTGCAGTGGTGTAGAAGCTGCATACATCTTACATTTGTCTGGAGTGGTGGCTTTCGTGCCAGTTGACACCAATGGGAGCTCCAGGCTCCCATGTGACAGTCAAGCTTTTCAAGGGCAAAAAAACCCCAAAAACGACCAGGTTGTAGATTGGTCACCTTCTGTGAACCAGATGAGGATATGCCAGCAAATGCAGGTTTGCAATCCTGAAAGTCCTTTTAACCCCAGCTGATGGAGTCAATGCATGCATCCATTTGAATGATGTGTCTGTGCACTGGGCTCTTCAGATCCCTCAGAGGATCAGGCTTCCTTTGCCAGGACTTGCTCTTTCAGGAGCATTTTCCCCTTCTTTAACCTTTCCAAATCAGTGAGCTGTGAAGCAGAGCCATGGGGTAAACCTTTCCACATCCAGGGTTTTTATCCCCAGCTACATCCCCTCTCCCAGGGCCTGCACAGCCTCTTCCGTGGATGCTCATCACTATGACGATTTCTGGAAGAAACGTGGAGTCACTGTACATACCCATAGTTTCATAGGAAGCAGTGTCATGATATGCTGGTGCCAAAGCATGGCGTGATGGGGATGCAGAGGTGGGGTAATCTGCGCCTTCAATGGTCTTGCAGGAGGGGACTCCCAGAGACACCCTCCACTTCCCACCTTCCCAACCCAAGTAGTTTCCAAGAGACAGCAGCACTGCAGACCAGCTGTAGGGAAGTCGTCTCTCACCAGACCACGGGAGGAAGGATGCAGAAAAATCAATGGGCAGCATCCATTTACTGTAATGGGCTTTCATTTGGGTCAATGCACTTCTTGCTCCTATTAATCAACATTGCAGTCCACTGTGCAAAGGCAACACTTGAAGCTAAAAGGGAAATAAAATCCCATCCCTGCAGAGAATGAAGACAGCCCATTAGCAACACATGCAATGCTCTCACTCGCATTCTCTCTGTCTGCCTGTCAGTCTGTTGTGACCAGAGTTACAAGTGGAGGAAGGGCCGGGCTTAGTTTATAAATCCATTTTTCATTACAGGGATTACTCAGGACAAAGTGTCCAGCACACAGGTTTCCCTGAATTATCCTTCACATCTCAGAGAGTCAGAGGTCTCCCCATGCTATTCGGTTTCCCGACAACATTTTCTTCTGGCTCAACTGGTGATGAAATTAGATTTTAAAATTACCTGGTAGCTCATCCTACTCCTTATGGAGAAGTCTATATCAGGAGTCTGCCCTATAATGGGAGCTGGGTGAATGGTTGCAGCCATGTGCCATAAACAGCGTGCTGCCCCCAGGTCCCCTCAAAATCCCTGTGGGAGCAGGCTTGCCCACACCAGCCTTGCTGTGCTCATGCTCAGTGATGAGGAATGGCCAAACTGCCTCCAAAAGTGTTGTGCAAGCCAGATTTTCCCCACCCTGAGGAATCTCTCACCTGTCCCTTCCAGTGGAAGACATCAGTAGCAGGGCACCTTTACAGGGAAAAGCTCAGCTGTCAGTGCCAGATCCAGGTGTGAGACCCAGGTGCTGGTGGAACTTGGTGAGACCCAGACTGGACGTCTTCAGGGTTTGGCTTTCCCCAGTTTGATGAGCCTGTGAGTGAGTAATAAAGCTGTTGGTGATTAACAAACTTTTTGTTTGGGACTAGGACTTGGAGGCGGTCCAGGCAAACACAAGCTGCTCATGGCTATGCCATGACACACAAAGGAGCTACACCCATCATATAAATTATTCACTGCCATTTTCCCAGCTCAGCTCTCTTGTTGACCCAGTATCACCGATGAAGAAAGGTCTGCGGGGAATAACTGATGAGGTGGGACTGAAAGATCAGAAAGCTTGGACAGAGGCTCAGCATGCAGGTGAACATCCTATCAAATGGAAAACAACAGGAAGAGGCAAAGATTGAGCTGGGAGGTCAAAAATGAGGACAAGTTGAAAAACGTGGTGGAGAACTAATGGAAGTGACTAAGACTGTGAAACTGGCACCAGAAGAACAATTCTAGAAACCCTGCAAAGACTGGAGTGCACTCTCAGCATTTTGCCCAAAGTCAGGAATGAGTGCGTTTAAGACAGCTTTGCCGAATGGGTCAGGATGCTGGAACATGAGAACAGCAGCGACCCAGAGATGGGAACCATGGAAACAAGCCAGCTAGAAAGAAGGCTGCCAGGGCTAGAGTTGCAGAAAATAAAAGATGATGTGATGACGGAAACAGCTAATAGGAGGAACTGCCCTGCTATTGAAGTCTGACAAGACAGCTGTGATGACTTGGATGCATGTCAGGAATGGTGCCTAAAAGATACCCTACATGGCAATGCACATGGGAGTGTGAGGTGCTAGAAATAGAAGAATACTGAGCACAGGGCAAGCAGTGCAGAGTAAACCTGAGATAAATGGTTCGAAGACAAGGGCTGCTTCTCCAAGGCCAAGGGGGTAGAAAGAAACCTCTACTGAGCTGATGGACTAGGAAAACAAAACAGAAAGCCATGGTAATTTTCTTGGTTCAGCTAATTCATACAAGGGTTTAAAACTTGACTTCACCCATCCAAAGAGCACCCCTCACCCAGGTATTGGAGCTGGTGGTGATCAGGCAGTGCCCGTGGGAGGGCTGGTAGAGAATTGGAAGGAGCTGTCCTGTCCTGGGGACAGGAATAGGATCCAATGCTCTCCTCCAGCTTCTGCTCACAGCCAAGACACAGAGTGCACTCATGGTCCCTTTTGTGTTTGAGGGGACACAATTCATGGGCAGGCTTGAATATTTTATTAAAACCTGTGAAATAAGAGTTGTCAGACTGTATAGGCATCTACATTCCACTGTAATCCTTGGAGTAGAAGCACTGGAAGCATTGTTCTTCCTTGGTTGTTTTTTTTCTACCAGGGAGGAACCATGGGGCATCATTGCTGCCTGCTGCAAGTGGGGATAGTTCAGAAAGCTTTTCCATGCAGCTCTTTGATTGCTTTCTGAGATTCATTTTTGCTTTGATTTATGTTGAAATTTATATGCACCTAGTTCACATTTTGGAGCTTTGAAGTGTTCTTCAGGTAGCAGTGAAGGGGCAGCAGATATTAAATAAATAATTAAATGAAGAGAAGCAGTTAAAAGAGGAGAAGCAGTTAGTACAAACACAAAGGCACCTACCCAAAGAAATCATCCCATCGCTTTTCTCATAAAGACTGAAAAACTGCCTTATGCAGGTCAAGATATTTTGCTTTCAGGAATTCAGATGGGAATGACTTAGTTGAAATCTTAGTTGAAAAAATCTGGCCAAGAAAGAAGGCAAGAACTTTAATTGACATTGTTGAAAAAGTGCTCCTTCTCCAACAGGATGGCTTGCACTGCATTGGCTCTGACGCCCACCAAAACCAGAGGAGGACTGTGCCTCTGGGCAGAGCTACCAGTGACAGCCAGGGTGGGAATCAGTGCATCAAGTGAGAACATGGTTATTTAAAATGCATTAAATGGAAGCAGTACTTCACAAGCAGTGATGCAGGCTGTGCATCTCACACTACCAATCACCTTCAGGGAGACACCCAAACCCGTGAATTTGTTCCCGTCCTACCACCAGTGAGGTGTGCTCTGTGGCATGAGTGCCTGGGCTTGCAGGACCTCCTCACTGCAGGAGGATCATGATTTATGAAAAACTGAGGACATGGATAAAGTGTTTGCTTTTTTTCTTACTGAAAACCTGTAGCCTAAATACGTATGCAGAACCAGCCTGGCTGATAGATCCATCAGCACTTGCTGTTCTCCAAGATTTAGCTGCCAGACTGTCAAAGCTTAGAGCCTGAATTTTGTTTGTGCTCCCACCGTCATCAAATTTTCAGTCAGTCCCATATTGGATGGTTGTTATAATTCTTCACCACATTGCCTGTGCCACCCTCTTTGCCCTTGATGGGGGCCCTGGAATGTCAGGGGAGCTTGGGCAGGTGCTGGTCCCCCAGTATTCCTAGGACAGTGGCATTAAAGAAAATCTGGGAGAAAGGAAAAGGTGTCTGTTTTATTTCCATGGGGCAGTTTTTTAAGATTGAAGATACTGTTGTGGCTGCAATTGCATAGCCTTGTTAGCAGTAATAATACAAGAGAAAGTTTGGGGTTTTCTTTTTTCCCCGGGAGAAAGTATCATTTCAAGGGAAAGTTTTAAGTGAACATCTAGAGAAAAAGATTGAATAAAATCCTGGAAGCAAGAAAGGAAGCATTGCACTAAAGTAACAATATTACTTTGCTTCAACCCATTCACGGTGAAATACTTGGCTTATTCTTTTGTGAGGCAACATGTTATTATGAAATTCATTTAATATTAAAAAAAAAAAAGACCTGTCTGTTGCTGAAATGGCAACAAACACTTTGATGGGCATCAAAGGATCTGCTTGTCTTTCTCAAGCTTAGTTTTATAGGAAATTCCAAAACTTGTTGGTTTTGATCCAGCAGAGAATAATAGCACATTGCAAAACCAGGGAATTCCCCACAAAAATGGAAATTCCAGCTCCCACACAGTGCTCGTTACTCTCACTAGCTTTAGTGTCAGGCTTGCACACTCCCTGGTTTCCCTCTGCTTCCTGGGACACCTTGATGCAAACACAAGGGACAACAAGTGCTGCCCAGCCATGTCTGCGCCCTCCCTGCCGTGCAGTCTCAGCCCCCTGGGAGAAGCACCAGCTCAGAAGAGCAAGGAGGGACAGGGAGTTCATGCAGCATGGGAAAAGGTATCCATGTTTCTTTGTGTTTTGCCCACAAAAGCAGACCAGAAAAAAAGCAGAATGGGGCTGTCAGTTTGACCAAATGGGGTCATGAAAGCTGGGAGTGTGCTTGTACCACTGAGGAGGACACCTTGCTGAGGGGGAGAAAGCGCTCTCTAAACTTCCAGGCAAAACTGAGCTCAGGTTTGGGCAAATGGTCTGCAAAAGGGGAAAAGCACAGTCTTTCTGGGGCTGCAGCATGAGCTAAGCCTGGTTCCTCCTGGGCTTGCCCTTGGCAGGAGTGTGCCCACATGGCTCCTCTGCCTGAGCAGGAGAGCACTCTTCTTCTCTACCTGGTCATCTATATCTACCAAATGAATAGGATATCTCCTATTGCAGCTGATCTCCACTCTGTAGTTAGGTTAATTGTTGAGGGATGGAAAGATGGATGTTGAAGCAGTTCTGGGAAAACTGCTTTTCTCCCTCCCCAGCATGATCGTGCCACCTCATCTTGAAAACTTGTCCAGAAGAGGGTTAAATGTAAAGTGATTTTGCACTGGATTTAAAAAAAAAAAAAAAACAAAACAAAAAAAAAACACACACACACACAAAAAAACCCCCCACAAAAAACACAAAAAAACCCCCACAAAAACCACGAAAAAAACCCATGAGGAAGTTTTTTCCATCTCTAGAGTTTTTCTCTATCTGGTTTCCACACTTCAGTATCACACAGAGAATTGCTTTCCATGGAAAAAGTACACTCACCACCTGGAAAATCAACTTTATTCCTTGGCATGTTTGAGGCCCTTTGCAGTAAAATATTCCAGCATGAAGCTTCCCTTCAAGATGACAAGAGGTTGCACAAGAGCCCCAGCTGAGGCTCCACATTGCAGTCCTTCAAAACATATTTGCATCGTGTACACAATTTTTACATAGTCCTGGCAAACATTTTTGGCACTTCTACAGCATGCCTGAGAGCCAAGGGTATCCCAGCCTTTGAGAGCATCCTCACTGGTCCCACATGCACCACTGAGTACCATCACCCAGTGATGGGAGGAATGCACTAGCATGTGGACTTGGGGCAGGATGTACCTTTAGTCAGGGAAAAATAAGCAACTGTTATAAAGAAAAAAAAAAAAGAAAATAATTGGAAGAGGGAAGGGTAAAAGTAACAAATGGAAAGAATAGATTAATTTGATATGACAGAAATATAGTTCTTTAACCACATAGAATGGAACATGGTCTAGTTTGGTTTCCAGGTGTATCTCCTGTGATTCACAGACTGACTCATATGAGAGCATTACCAGTTATATAAAGGCATATGTTCTTGAAGATATGTCATGGCCTGAAATTTTCATAATGAATAAAATTTAGCTTGGAGGCCTCTATTGTTACACGGCTGGATCATCCTGGCAGTGACATGCTGCGAAAAGAAGCAAGAACGGGCTGAAGTCACAAAAACATGTGCTTTAAAATTAGGAACTCACAAAGTTTGCCCCAGAGGACAGCTCCCCTGCAAGATGCTCTCAATGTACTTGGTCACTGGCAGCAAGGCAACCAGTCAGGACTCAGATGTGTATGAATAAGTTTAGGGCTAATAAGCTCTGTTTCTGCTTCCTAATTGAAATTCCCAGGGAGATTGAGGGCTGTAGGACTTATAGGACTTCTGGCTCATGAAAACAAACCTGCTTTTGCCTCCTGTGCCTCATTACCTAATGCTACTTATAGAGTTACCATCCTTCAGACCCAGGTGGTGTGGGTCAGAGGATGCTCTGAGCCTCCTGGTACCCTCAGTGAATGCACAGCTGAAGCCCACTCATGACAAGCTGCTCTCAGTTTACTCTTGTGCCAGCACTGGTTTGCAGTTCAGAAACCTTCTTCAGCCTTCCCAAGCTTGCCCTTGAGGCATGAGGAGAGTGCTCACAGCCCCTCTCAGACCCTCTCAACAGGCTTGAAATGCCCACTTCAAGTGTTGTCTCCAGACAGGGAAGAGTCACACCCCAGATTCTAGCCCAGAATCAGCAGTCATCTGTGCTGATTCCAAGAAGTTTTATTTGCTTTGGGCATGGCTGAGCAGAGCAAGCAAAGGACTCCTCAGGTCTACAAATGAGGCTTCACACCCACCATGTCAAATGTGGGGCATGCAGGCCTGCCCCATGCCAGCCCCACAGCAGAGACACATGGAGTTTATTGCTCTGCCAGCTTTCCCACCTATCACCTCAGGCTACTGCAGACATCGCTGTTGCCCTGCCAGGGCACTCCTTACACACCCTGCTGTTGCAGTGCAATTTAATTTTTTCTGCTGTGGTCCTCAAGGACTGAATTACTGAATTATTTAGGTTGGAAAAGACCTCTGAAGGTCATGGAGTCCAACTATTAACCCAGCACTGCCAAGTCTACCACTAAGCCATCTCCCTCGGTCCCACATCTGCATGGATTTTAAATACCTACAGGGATGGTGAGTCAGTCACTTCTCTGGGCAGCCTGTTCCAGTGTTTGACAACCCTTTCCATGAAGAAATCTTTCTAATATTCAATCTGAACCTCTCTAGGTGCAACTTGAGGCCATTTCCTCTTGTCCTGTCACTTGCCACCTGGGAAAAGAGACTGACCCCCACCTGGCTACAACCTCCTTTTGGGTCCTTGTAGAGAGTGATAAGGTCCCCCCCACCTGGGACTCCTTTTCACCAAGCTAAAGAACCAGTGCTCATGATCAGAGTTTTGTTGGAAGATGACCATTTGAAAGAGCTACATCATGAAACTTCAAGTTGTTAATGTCTCACTCACAGGAATGAATATTCTCCACTGGATGTGGATAGCCCTGGCATTATACCCAGGTTCAGGAAGCATGGAGGCATGTGGATGCTGAAATCCTTCATTTTGAGTCGTGGGCTTTCCCAGGTAAGAGTAGGGCACAAACAAGGACCAAAAGGCTTTTGGACTGATGAAAATTTTAGTGCTAGACAAATAATTCTAACGTTTAGTGTCTGATGCTGATACTACAGCCACATTCCTCATGTTGGTTTCCTGCTGTGATGGGGGTTTACTGTTTAGATTAAGGTTTTGTTTTTAAGACTAGTTGCTTCATCTATTTTTTTTTTTGTTTGTTTGTTTCATGTTTTCAGTTATAAGGCACAATTATTGTCAGCACCTGGAATACTTAAAGTGAGCAATTAGGACAATTTTTTTTTTTAAGGTAACACCAGAAAGTCCTCAGTGAAGATGAGGTTGCATCATTCAAAGATAGGGCATAGGCTATTTCTACTCTACCTTGTTGTCTGACTCTTGCCTGTTATTTATAAAGACAAATAGCAGTCACTCTCCTAAAACCCAGAACAGAGGCTGAGCATGAGCTGAGGATTTGACCCACTCATTTTGCTGCACAGTTAGAGCCAATGCCATGGAGACTTGTCCCTGAGAACACAGTCTCCTTCCAAATCAAAAGCGAGGGGTGCGCTTTGGGACTTGGAGGTTTCTGGGGCACATGAAACACTGCTTGGCCAGATGTGGAAATACTGCATCCAGCACTGGTGCAGTGGGAAATGCAACACATGTGGACTGAGCTGCACCAGATGTAGGATGCTGAGGACTCCCAACCTCATGTCAATGAGGAGCTGCTTTGGAGGTCAACAGAGAGGGTTTTCACTGTGGAGAGGGTTGTGGTGCTGGAATCCTATTTTACATAGACAGTAAAAATGAAACAATCTGCAATACTACCAACCTGACTTGTTATTTATGAACAAACTTGCCCCGTAAACAATGCCATTAACATAATGGAT
The DNA here is from genome assembly GCA_035222235.1 of Margarornis squamiger. Lineage (NCBI taxonomy): Eukaryota > Metazoa > Chordata > Aves > Passeriformes > Furnariidae > Margarornis > Margarornis squamiger. Next base: position 48,353,108 of record JAWWTY010000001.1, on the reverse strand, counting down.
AATTGAACGCTTAAGTGTCCTGCTCAAATGCCTCTTATGACATTGACATTCAAAAGAATGGTTTGGACCTCTGACTTCCCAGTGTTGGCTCCATATAGCCTGTCTGAGGAGCAGGGCTTGTATTCAAACCATAATCTACAGGCACTTTCCTAGGGTGTTTTGATGGCTTCTCTTTATTGACCACATAAGCAGGCAGGGTCTGGGCATGCTGGAAATTCGTGCTTTGACTTGCTCATTACTCTCTCAAACGTGGACTCCACAGGAAGCACTAGTGTCAGTTGTCAGTATCTTAGAAAATGCCCTGAGTATCATCTTAGTCCCCATTTGATCTGAACATATGTTCTTAAGTAATGGTTTTCCCCAAATAGGGCTCAAAAAATTTTTCATGATTAAAAACTTAATTATTGCATAAACAACTTTAGCTTAATTGCAAGCTCCAGCTGAGCAGACCCACTGGGATGTTAGGGAATAATAGCTAATGCAAACAGAACCCTGATGTGTTTCTTCACAATATTGTGTTAAGTAAAATCCTTGAATTCCTCCAGTGTTATTTTAAAGAACTGTGTGTGATAAGTCAACTTGGTTATGTGCTTTGTGGCAAAAATTGCCAAACATCCCACAGGGCAAATATGAAAAAAACAACAGAGAAGTCATTCTAAAGAAATGAGACTTTATTGACTTTTCTGTCCCACTTTCAAAGGCCATCAATGACATATTGTTGAAGACTGTGACTTCACAATTTCATTGCAATAGCAGAGGGTGGGTAGTAAAGTGAATCTCATGTTGGCATAGCATCGATTGTGTGATTTTTCTTTTTCAAACCAAAAAAGAAACAAAGCAAGTGAGGGATGAATGATGGAGAACAAGGAAATAATGACAACCCTTGATTCAGTCCCTTCTGATATCCGTGACAGCTGGTGCTGGTCTGTCACAAGGACAGGATTCACACAGAAGAGGATTTGATGGGAAAGCAAAATTCGTCATCAGGGAAATGGCTTTTGAGGAGACCAAGAAAATCTGGATCCCATACTTTGGGTTGGGTTTGTGGTGTGGTGTTTTTTTTTTTTGGTTTTATTTTTTTTTGTTTTGTTTGGGTTTTTTTTGTTTGTTTGGTTTGGTTTTTTTTGTTTTTTTTTTTTTTTGTTTGTTTGTTTGTTTGTTTTGTTTGTTTTGTTTTTTTTTTTTAAGCAGAGAAATAATGACTAGTGACACAGGTATCTATTTAGTCTATAGCAGTGGGGTTTTTTTATCTTTTCTTCCTTGCACATGCCAAATGCTGCTGTTCCAGCAGATCAAAACTGAATAAGGGCTTTTACTCTTTGCCATATCACATTTCTGTTTTGCAAATTATATGCCTTGGACAGAAAAACCAGCATATGACAAATGTATTAGTTCATGGAGGGCCACCCACTGTCACAGCTGAGGTTCAGCAGTAAAGCTTGCGGTGCTGAGCCGGTACAGACGAGCACAGCTCTCTGTCATGGGCCTCTGCTTATCCACAGCTGCACAGCATTGTCTGTCCATGTGGCCATAAGGATTTAAAGTCTGCTCTACTATCTTGTTTCTACCATCCTCTCCAAACTTTTCAAAGTCTCAAATCACACACTCCATTAGCACGAGTCACCTTTGATTCTCTTTGCCATATGTCTCATAACTCAAGGGCCAGTTCTCTTTTTCCTCCTAACTGTTTAGACTCCATATTGACTCTATCAACACCTTTTTATCTATTAGTATCTATTTTTACCCGTTGCCAGTGTAGTTTCTGTCTCAAAGAACTTACACTGTGACCTTGAGAACAGTGATCCATATCTTCCAACACCTTAAATGGCCTTGAGCTGTTAATTTTCAAGGACTAATATGAATGACATCAGGTGAGGTTCCAGTGCTGATCATTTACTAAAGCAATAATTTTTGAAAGCCATATCCTCAGCTTGCCATGTAAACAATAATGGAAGAGGAGGAACCGGGGAGAGCTGTGTGCCAAGAAAGAAACAGGGGATGCTGAGAATGAACAAAATTGCATGTGGAAGGGTAAAACTATGGATGGGCCAGGCAATAAATAATGAGGTAGTTTTGCTAGGTTGTAGCACTGACCTGTGGATGAACTGCTGCTACTAAGTGGTGTCACTGGTGATCCCAAACTATGTGGGGGTCTTTAGGAGTTTTTCTGAGGTTCCTGTTTACAGATGTTGCTTCTCAGGGTTTGGGTCCTGCTGGAGATGAGACAGCATGAGTTCAGATGCTGTCAGACATTGATGCTTCTTTCTGGAAGGCTGTGAAGTGCTTTTTTTTCCTTAACATTTCAAACAAAATGTCCTTGAAATGTCAGTAAGTGTGACAGGGTGATGAAAAGGATTTACAGCAGACCTGCCTGGAATGTGTATGAGGGGACAACGACAAGCAAAGAAAGAAGAAAAGAAAGCAAGCAGAGGTGTAAATGAGTGAAAATACTAGGTTTATTTATCAAAACAGAATGTAGCATCCCAGTAACAATCCAGTGGTTCTCTGTTACACCAGAATACGTGTTATATATCAGTGTCTCCTGCAAGGCTGTTTCTCTTAGCAGTGGGAGCCTTTCTTTCCTGCTAGAATTTGAATCTGATTTCCAGATTATCTTAATTACTTTCCAACTGAGTCAAGATACTGGAATGCTTCTTTTGGAATTGTCCAAAATGAGCTTTTTCTTCTTTTCTTGGAGATTCACTTCTATTTCTGTACAGAGTTCATGAAGTTCCTAGTATTTAAATCTTCTGCAACTGACCAGTTTCAATAGCAGCTCCACAAACAAAAGACTTTGTACAAACAGACCCTTGGCACTGCTGCAAATGAAAAGCATGAAATTACCTATGTGAAACTGCCCTATTCAACATGTATTTCCCAGTAAACTTAGAGGAAGGACAGTAACCAAGTTACCTGGACAACTGACCAAGTTTGCAGGTATTTCTGCAGTGAGAGTGGCTGACGAGAAAGGAAGTGAATGATGGTAAGATGCATTGAGCTGCTTATCTCTGTCGTGTCTTGATTAATACAACTGAAATGCAGAAGCTCTAATTGAACACAGGGTCCTGTGCTGAAGTCACTGACAGACACGTGCTTTGAGGAAAGCAGATAGACCAAGCTGGTTTTGGTACATGAATATTGTTATGTTTACCTAAGCATTAAGGAGGAAAAAAGAAATAGAAGATAAAAATGTACTCTTCTCTGAATTTAAAATATAAACCAGAGGCTAAATAATTGGTTCTGAGCTCTGAAAAGCCTGCTTACATAAATCATTGACAAAATGAAGATGTGAACCTTATTTAATACATCAGTTCCTGGAATGGGACTTTGCGCTTTTTGCTAAGGAAAAACATTCCCTGAAACCAATGGCTTTATCAGTGCTATTAGCACCATCCAGAATTAACTGCCTACCAAAATCAATGGTCCCTCATGAGAGGTCCAGGACAGTAGTTGGCTCTTGTGAGTGGTTGTCCTTCCTCACGCAGAGGTGCTTAAAACAAGGAGAATGTAGCTGGATGGCATAGCTGTAGTTCATGGGACTGGATTTATCTGTATGATGGGGAATGAGCTGATTGCTCTACTTTTGCAGGAGCTGATTTATTTTGCGTTCTTGTTACGAATGTAATTCCTTCAGGGGAAAGACTTCCTGACTGCAGTTATATTTGTTCTTGCTATGGAGCCATTCCCCATCTCAACGTGCTTAATTTACTTTCCTAATGTTGTCAAGTTGCTCTCAAAATTAGAATTCCAGCTTTGATGTACCAAAAATACCAGGCAGGGCTCTCCAAAGTACAAGTAGTCTGAAGCCTGTGTAGAATCACTACCCCGGAGACTAGTGAATTAGTGGAGAAAATTTTTTAGAAAAAGATATGGAATAAAAGAGCTATTTTTGGATGTTCTTTTAAAATCAGTGGCTGTCTAAGAATGGTAGCTTCTAGCACAGGCTTCATTGTAACTGGAAAATGGATCCATCCACAAAGCTCAATCACACATACATCACACAGGCTGACAGCTCACATTCTATTACCTTTCTTTAATGCTTCATTTCTAAGTGATAATTATTTTAATGGGTGATTATTCTAGTTTTGAGCAGTTCAAGGAATTTCTGATACGGGTAAGCAGCATAAATTTTAAAAACCTTTGCTTCATATAAATTTGCTCTATAATTGATCATATAAGTCTCTGTGATACAATCCGTAAAAAATTATCTAAGACCTATCATTTTACCTCCTTTGAGATACTTATATCCATTAGACAAGGTTTGCCATCCTCTCTTTAATTATTTGTTCTGGCAATAAAATCTTAGGTGGCTGTCTAAGAAATAAGCCTGGAGTTCAAAAACTCCCAGTAGAAACTGTGGTGAATATAATTTCATTATACGTATCAGAGAAAGCATTTTATTTGCTGAACCCTTTGTGGTCTTTTGGGAGAGTCCTGGAACAAAGAGAGGAAAATGCCTCCTTCCAGTGGTTGCAAATTGGATCATATCTAAGTTTCAATTTTGAACTCTGAGACACCAGTGCCAAATGAGTCACTAGCCAGATGAAGAAGAAATGCAACAGACTCAAGTTTTCTTTTCTGTTTGTCAGCCTTTCCCTGGTCCTGTTTTGGATTCAGGACAAGAATAGGAGTTCTAGACCTCTTTCATTCTTCAGGGAAACACAGAAAGCAAGTGTCCGGGCACAGTAGCTCCTAATGTGGTGGTCATTGGATGAGAAAGAAAGGTATAGCCAGGCACACTGTTAACACCTGTCTGTCAGGAGAGACAGTCCCACAGGGTACTGCACCTGCCAAGCAAACTGCAGCAAGTGGAGGAGAAGATCTGCTTTTCAAGAACCACCATTGCAAGGGAAGGCTCTGGAGCTATGGGTGCATCTGTTTCCTACACTGAAGACTGGTGTGGGGGTGGATATATCTGAGTTGGATGTTTTCCCACTTACTGCCATTACAAGGTAGGGGATTACCCATGGATTTTCCCTGTTCTGAATAGTGACAAAGGCAGATGGTTGTGTCTGTTATGAACACATAGGGAAAGAGGAGCTGCTGCAAACCACTGTGTTCCCTCCTTATAGTCATGGGGGAGGAGGGCAGATTGGTCAGGATCTGGTCTTGTCCTGTTTCTTACAACACCGAGAGGATGGCTGGAAGGAGAAAAGGTAAGGCAAAGCAAGACAAGTTGTGGTGAGGAGAGGACTATATGGTTTTCAGATAGAAAACAAGACATATGGAATCTTGACATTTTCTTTGACTTATCCCTGAATGTACATATCATCACCAAATAATAAATTCTCCCTATCTGGTATTCAGGAAGCCTGCAGTGTCCCAAATATCTGTAACTTTTTTTCCTATTCTGGCTATTTTCATATTCCTGATGAATAGATATATAGCACAAATTTGTGATAAAATGGAATAAATGTTTTGGTAAGAGAAGACACAGTCACAGTAGGACACAATAAGTCAATAATACCTTGTATATGTTTCCAGCTCCTACTAGACAGACGCTCACAATATTCATTACATCTCAATGTGCTCTGTGAACAAGAGGGTCTCCAAGTGATGTGGCTAAAACTGTAGCCTTTGTGAAAAGTCAGCTCTCTTCTGGCAGTCAAAAAATGGACTTTAAGGGTATAAAAATGGTATTAAGATAAACCCCACCAAGTGTGGCTAGCCCAGAACTGTGTAATACCAGTCCAACATAAGACAATACCATTAGCTGGTCAGGTGAAACAGATCAGCTCCTCTTCACTGACATTTCAAAAGGGTTGATTGCTTGAAAGGTTTGGGCTCCTCTGTTTTTCCCAGACACCTGACATGTAAACCTGGATACAGCTCAGAAAGGTCTGGCCCTGATGCAGCACATGGTTACAAACCAAGCACTCTGCAGTGTATTGATATTCTTTATGCAGCACTGGGAATGTTTCAGCCAGCATGGTTCTTGGATGAGCAGAAAGTACATCGTTGTCAGCTCTCCAGGAGGATGGGTGAACTTTTGTCTGCATTCCTAGATGAGATTCATTCAGTGTCCTGAAGGGCAGAACTCCTTTGATCATACTTCATCAGCCTGCTTTGCTGAGCAGGTTTCACCCAACTTTTGATTTGTGGCTGGTAACACAGTCCTAATTAGCCAGCATCCAATTCTGCAGTCAGGCGTCAGCCTCTGGCTTCAGGCAATGGGCTTCTTGAGAGGGCATCTGCTGTGGCAAGAGTCTTTCCCTGGGCTGCCAGGACCACAAGCTACTGCCTCGTCATACACATCTGGATTCACTGCACTCCCAGAGAGAGCAAGCTGGGACAACCTGACAGGAAGAACTGCTTGTGGTCAGCTGTGAGAGCTACAGAGAAGTCTGTGGTGATAATTTTTCTCTCTGTGGGACAGCATTCCTGAGGCATATGGCATCAGCCCAGTCTCACCATATCCTTCTTTCTCACTAGAAGATCCCCTCTTTCCATGTTATGGCATTGGCACATTTGTGCTGGCAGAAAACAGGTGAGTTCTAAACAGAGATAATGATCATCTCGTAACATAATTCCTCCTATGCCCACCCTCACCTCCATTTCTGCACATCAGTCAAAGCACCACAATTCAAAGACTGCAAGGTGCCAACCATTCTGTGATACTTTTTTTTCAGGTAAGAGTTCAGCTCTGTGATGCTGTTCTGTACATGTCCTCAGCCAGCTCTTGCCAGGGGAGTACTGGACATGGAACTGAATGCTTTCTCTTGTGAATCCATGTCTGCTTGTGTTCGAGTGAGTCTGGCTTCTTGAAACAGTCACAGCATTTTTGTCAGATGATCACAAAGCATCTAGAAAATAGAGCCATGTACTACAATGTGGTGAAGGTCACGCTTGATGAATATTACAGTGGGCGGCTAATTGTCTTTCCAAAAATTTCAGATGCAAAAGAAATTTCAAACAATAAGTATATGAGCTTGCACCTTCAAATGCAACTAGTAGCTGTTTATAGAAAAGCTCAGGCAGGATGGAGTGGTACCACTGATTTTAGCATCTTCATGGCACCAAGTTTACCACACCAAGGGCACGCCTGGCTACTAGCCTGGCTAGAGGTTGTGTTCTAGATTTTCATGATCTCTGAGTTGTCAGACATATCCAGAGGACACTGCTGTGTATGGAGGTACACAACCAATTCACCATTGACCCATCACATTTCCTGAGCTTTATTGTGTAGGGTTCATTTGAGGAATATCAGATAGGCTTCCATAGTAACAAGCCTACAAAGAAAGGGTAATTTTCCTAATTTTTACCAAGTCCCCTTGGTGGGGGAAGTGGAGAAAGGAGCAGAGAGGAGAATCTGAGTGCTGTTGAAACCGCTAGGTTCAAAACGTCTGTTTTCATTGGTATCACTAATTTAAGTATTGTGATAACAATACATCACAACTCTGAATAGGGCTGTGTGCTGTAAGGCAGCTGTTCTGCAGGAACTGAAGCTGTGTGAGGCCTGCTGGCCAGCTATGTCTTGCCTTTATCTTCTCAGCTTGAGCAGGGATTCTCATTAAGCCTCTGTCATGGCCAGCTCTTCACTTAAATTACAGCTCAGCAGCGCTATTTAAAAAGTTTTAACTCGGTGGATATCTTCCCATGTGGACACCACCTCAAACCATGCTGGTGCCCTGGATACTCCTCCTGGCTGCAGGGACCTTTTTGGTACATGTAATTGCCTGCCAACAGGACAGGGCTTGTGCTGAGCCAGAAGAGCTTTTTGCATCTTCGCACGAGTATCTGTTCCAACTGCAGTCCTGGAACAGACTGTCCTCTCTCAGTATGAAATCTCTCTATTCCAGTGACTTACTCCCTCTTCTCCCAAGAGGCAGATGTGTGTCTAATGGCCCTTGTGTCCTTTATCACCTGAGCCATTGGAATAAGGCAGCTACCACTGCTCCAGATACATACAAAGGTTGGTTGGTTTTGCTTTACTGTCAGTGCAGGCTGGTTTTAGCTTGTTTGGAAGTGCTGCTGCAGATGCAAGTTAATGCTGATGTTTCCTTAACTGTTGGTGTCAAGTAATAACATGGTTGATGTTTCCTAGGGTATTAGCTGTACCCTGCAATGTTGCCTGCTGCTTCTTGGTGTTCTTGGTTTTTGTATCTGCTGTAATTGCTTTCCCTGGCATCAAATCAGCGCTAAGCTACAGCCTCTCTGGCACCCAGTGATCTCTCTCATAGCAAAAAATAAAAATAATTCCTGTAACATTTAATCATGAAACCTGCTGGTGAATTCTTCACACTGTGCTGGGGTGTGCAGGGCTGTGAAAGCTTCACCAAAAGAATCAAGCTTTCACTGAGAAAAAAAATAAAATTCCTATCACTCATGAAATATTAATTCAAGTTGCCAGCTTCAGCATTCTAGGTTTTTGCTTTTTCAAAGCCATCAGCTTGAAGGAAAACATATTTTCAGCCCTTGGCCCACCAAATACAGAGCAGAGTTGTTCTGAGAGTTGTTTGTCAGCCTGATTCTTGGCTAAACTGTTTGAATCTTATTTTCCATTTAGTCTAATCATCCCCAGCCTTAGAGTGAATTACTCTGGAGCCAGTATCTGGCAGTGGGAGTACCCAGACCTTGGAGCCATTGTTAGAGCTGGGTTCCTGTGGAGAACATACAGAGAACTCTCTCATTCTCTTCCCAAGTTTGTTTCCCCAGTGTCACCATAGAGTGTTTTCTCATTTAAATAAAAGCTGCCCATCTGCTCTGGTCTCTGCAGCATGCTTCTAGTCAGCTTTCAGCAAAACAGCCTGAGGAAGTGCTCCACTTTCTGGGAAAAATCCCAGCAACCCTCCTTCTCCACTAGCCAATAAATCAAATCTCACACTCCATCACCTTCTGGCAGGAGGATGCAAGGATGGTCTTACTGCAAAGGGGGAAGGAATCCCAGGAACACACAGAGAATAATAAGAGAAGACTTGTGACTGGGCATTCCACAGCAATAACAGTGTTTTAGAGGCTGTTGCCAGAGCTACTTAGGACATGCTGTGGTGCTGTAGTGAGGCTCCTGCTACACAGTGCTCAAAAGCTAATGATCAGCTAATGCTGAAGGGAGCAGCCTCTGTCAGCTGCCTTAGTTCTGTGTGGTTTCTGAACCAAACGTGGTGCCACATGTGAAATAAAATGGAAAATATACCCAATGAAAGAGGGAAGCCATTCAAGGAAAAGACATAGCATGAGGAGCTGCAGGCTCTGTGGCAGACAACACAAACAGAGATGACACTTCTCATTTGAAACGAGGTGCAAAACCTGCAGCAGGTCCATCATTTTGCAGCATTGACAGAGGTTGACAGTAGGTCCAGAGTACACATGGGTGATCAACCCTAAACCAAACTGGATACTTGTTTATTTTAAATTGAATACAGATGCCCAAATTGGTGTGGTGCCAAAACCAGTTGTACTAACACTGCAAGTGACACCATATATAATGCAAGACGTACTGTAAACCCTGGAGACCACACAAACTAATCTTTACCAAGGAGGGGTGTGAAATGCAAGCTCAGATAAGTATCAAACTGAATGTAAATTTGTTACACTCGGGAATGTGCATGTGAGGGAAATGGAGTATCTTTATTATCTGGGAAATCCTACACTGAATTTCAACAGGAATGATGAGCATCAAAGAGAGAGGAGACTGAAAGAAGTGGGAGATCAGAATTCTCTAATGGAGAGATTTTAAACAATTCCTGTAAATGTGTTGGAAGGGACTGATTTCACTACATGCAAAGAGAATGTTTTCTTATGGATATATTTGATGCCAAATATTTTTCTACACTTGACACTCCATCATCAGCAGGTCTCTGGCAAGGCTGTAAAAAGACAGCACATGTTTTTTTACATTCAGCACTCTGGGAGATATTCTTCTCTCCAACCACTGCTTAATTTGTATTCAGCAGGCCAGATGTTTGAACAGGCCAACCAACCATCTTTTGTTTCTTTCACTGTGGCAAGGGATGGAGACTGCCCTCACAGGTCTTTTAAAGAGCACATCAAGCAAACAGCCATCCGGCATAATACTGGTTAAGCTGATGCTGCATTTGGGATGAGAACTTGACACAAGACCCCTTAATTCTGCATCTCTTGTACTAAGACCTGGGAAAACACAGTATCAGAGATTGTGCCAACACATCAAGCTGCTCTGACACCAGCTGGAGAACTTAGGCTAAGGCAAAGTGATGATAATGGAAGACAGCTGCAATATGCTTGTCCTGCCAGATAGAAAGGTATACAGAAAAACACGTGTCTCATCTTTCTCAAGTGACACCTGGAAGCTGCTTAATGCAGAGACTGAAGAAACAGGATGCAAATCTCATTCGGGTGGAGAAACTGAAGGAATTATTTGAAGTCCTGCTGTAAGGGCAACACTCTGTTGGCTGAGGTAGCTCTGGGCAGAGCCAGAGGACAGATTTGTCCAGGGTGCAGATACTTCAGCACAAGTGCCAACACACATGCTTCAGAAATCAATAGAACATTTTAAATCAGTGAGGTTGTTTATTTATGCTGGAAGCTATCTGTTATGATCATCTCAGTTCTTACTTACTATTACCTTTGGCTTGGGGAAGAAAAAGGCGTGGGGAACTGCCTCTTTAAGGGCACCTGGCAAGCACTGGGCAGAAAGAGCTGTGCTTGCAGAGCTGTGTCAGGCAGCTCAGAGAAGCTGGATGTTAGACTTTGAAAGGAGCCTGTCCCCGTCAGTGTCCTTTGCTAGGACTGATTGCAGAACATATTTAACTTTCTACCATTTAAATGTACAAATGACTGCTCTGTGACTCAATTAATAGCTCCAGTGCTCCTGGCCTGACTCTTTCCCTTGAAGGGCAAAAGGCAGATCTCTGTGACTATTAATGCTCCTACAATGCTGCAGACTTGTTCTGATTTTCATGATGTGGCACTCCAGACTCAGAGATGATGCCAGCCTTCCAGCTGGCTCTCCCAGACTCGCTTACCCACTGTGCTCCCTCTGCCAGGGCAGAATGTGGTACACCTCCTTCCTCAGGGACAGAGAAAGAGTCAGACTCTCCGTTTTGAAGGAAAATTGTTGCTGTTTCTGGTTAACACTGAATCAATTCATTACCTCTGAGAAAAGGATATCACAGTGGACACCCATCTCCCCTCTCCAGGCAGTGGGATCCACTCTTGATGTCTACAAGCAATTCTATACCACCCCACACTGACTGCAGGGAAGGACGAGAGCCCCATACTCCTCCCGTCTGAGCTATGCATGATCACTGATGAGTGGTGATCCGAACTCTGTCATGAGCGTCTGCAGTCCCAGGATACCCGCAATCGTTTTGTCACTGGGCAGGAATGCAGTAGCTCCACGGTGAGTGAGTGCCACAGGGCCAGCACTTGTCGAGAGACAGTAATGGTCTTGTCAGGCTCAGTGAACCCTGCTCAAGGTCAGGGCTGTGGGCCACGGGGTGGCCCCCCACAGGCATGGGCTTTCCCATGATGGAGACATGTTTTCACATAACACTTGTTTGGCTTGCAAATACCGGGAGAACCAGACTTGTTTTGGGTGAAAACACTGCATAAGGTGATTAGGTATTTTCTGACTGAAGTGAACTTTGCCAGAATCTGAGAAAGGAAACACAGTGGGTGAAGCTGGAGACTGAACACCAAGCTGCTACATTTCAGAGACAGCAAGGATCTGAGAGGACAGGACAAAGATCAGAGCAGCCTCTGGTTTTGCCTTAAACCAGTGTTATTTTACTGGGAGACTGGGGGATGATATGGTGCTCTGGAGAAAAGCATACAGTGCTACCAGTGGCCAGGGAAGGCAGGGGAATTCCTAGATGGCACTAAAACTTGGATGGAACACAGTAACTGCTCTGGAAAAAAAGCATAAACATCAGCCAAAACCCATGAGTTCTTAGAGAATTGCATCCAAGATCTGTGCATTAAAATAAAACCATGTTACAAACATAGGAGCGTGTAGTAAATGACTAAAAATGTCCAAAGTCTCCAAAACTGAAGAGGAATGGGCCACACTGGGCAAGCATAAACAGGAATCACCATGTGCAAATAATTCCACACTGCATTTTCATTGTTATCCTCAAATTTCCTGCAAGGGTAGCACTTTTCCCCTGAAGACTGCATAAAATGCTTCTTCATGAATTCCTGGTAGGCAACCATCTCACAGCACGAGAGGGAGACAGAGGACAGGGGCTGAGGAAAACCCACGAGCAAGCATAAGGCATGGGAAGGGCAGTGATCAGAGATACAGGAAACATGTTCCTCTCTGGGAAAGGTGTCTGTATCTGCTTCTCACTGCAGTTGTATGGTGCAGCCTGAGGGAAGGAACAGAACAGGAGGGAGCTATCTCAAAGATGCTAGCTTGAGAGTGACTGGTTTCAGGCTGCACCCAGTCCACACCAGTTTACCCTGCACCAGAAGGGCTGTGAGACTAAAGCAGAGAAGATACAGGCCTGAATAGTTTTGTCATGGCAGGGTTACTGAAGACAGAAGAAATGCTGTGTCTGAAGGGCTGAAAAAGACTAAACAAGCAATCTGAAATACAGGATCTGATATGGAGCTTTTGAGCTTATCCTTAAAGACTTAAGAAAGAAAAGAAGCAGGGTCCTTGCAAGGCCACCTCCAGCAATGCTGAGGGCACCCCCATTCACTACCAGTGGCTGCACCTGGGCAAATGTGGGACCCCATGCAACAGCTCAGAGTAAAGGTCCCCACTTCTTGACTCTTGGAAGGAGTATGAACAGTCACCAAAACTGAGCAGCTCCCAGCATGCAGGCTGAGGTGTAGCTGCAGAAGCAGAAAGGGACGCAGAGTGTTAGGAAGCACAGATCACTGAAGATAGTAAAGAGGAAGGAGAGCCAATGCTCCTTCTGTGATGGGTACTGAAATGATAGATTGTTTAGCCCAGATACAAACTAAGATAACCAGGAAGTCTGGGAAGGTCCAGGCTACTGAAGGTTGTGATCTGTTAACTCCAGCTGACGTGATTTTGACCAGGAACAGAAGGTACCTCATTCAAGGCATGGTGGATCTACAGACACAGAGAAAAGAACTGGCCAACTGAAGTCTCTTTGAGGCAGAGATTTTAATTGTGGCCATGCTTTGGTTGTGTTAAGGTTGATGCTAGAAGGAGGATGAAGCAAGGAAGAAAACAATGAGGGTGAAGTATTTGCTGGAATGTCAGAGGAGATAATCTGATGCCTCTTAGGGTAGGTGGTGTAAGTCTTTTGTGAGAGCTAGGCCAGACCATGGATCTGGAAGGATCTACTTTTTCAAGAAATTGAAACAGTTTTCTGAAGGGCAGCAAGGTCTAGGCAAGGGAATGTTAATAAAAATCTCCAAACTAAACAAACAAAAAACCCAACAAACCAAACCAAACAAACAAATGCCCCCCCCAAACAAAACAAAAACAAAAAAAATCAAACAAAAAAACCGAATAGCAACAACAACAAAGAAAGACAATGATTGGGAAGCAAAACCAGATTGCAAATTGCTAAGCCTAAGTAATACATGGCTTATGTGTGTGAGATTAAGCAGCAAAGGGCAAGAATTGGAGCTGTGGAGGGCAATGACCCCATCTCCTTATGGAGCAATAGGAAGACCAAAAGGATTTTTCTAGAGAGTGTGTAATTTTTGTGGAAGAGCAGACAGACATATGTCAAGTGGAGAAGGACCAAAGTCCAGGCATTGTCTGGTGTAATTAAGCAGATTCAAGTAAAAGCTGTAGTAATAGCTTCTTTTGCAGGCAATGCGCTTTATTAGGGAATCTTTGAATAAGGAGGAGGATGCTTTCCCCTCAGAAGAGTTTTTGCAGACCACATCCCAGGAGGCTGCTCTCATGGCACCAGAAGCCAGCCTTGGGATAGTTTGATTTCACCAGTGTCCCACTGTGTTGTTCCCACTGGAGGTGTCAGGAGGGCTCAGCAGTCTCCCTGCTCAGTGCCTGACCTTGCCAAGGCTTGGGAGACTGCATTAATCCCACCACTTTCCAAACTGCTTCCATCTTGTTTAAGCCAGCCAAATGACCCAGCCTCCCCAGAGCAGTCTTTGGGTGGGAATGGTTTTCCCCTTCAATGTTTTCTGCATTGTGTCATGGGTGCAGCATAATTTCTGGTGGAGAAACACAGCTACCACCTCTAAGGAACACAGGTGCTCCACAGCTACCTGGTTGGGGTTTTTGCTCTGCTTTATTTTCATATCAATAAAGGAGAGTTTGTAGGGGCTTTGTCAGGGAGTTTCTCCATCAACCCAATGGGAAATTCCCCATTGCCCGGAGAATGTGGAAGGAAATTAAGATCTACAGAGATATTTAGGTACAAACATACCACTCAAATCGAGGCATTTAGGTACCCAGATGTCTCTGTGGGTTGGTTGCTACTTGGGGAGAGGAAGGTTCGGGGGGCAGCAGGTCAAGCCAGGGAAGCAAGGGGCTGTCCCCAAACCCTGCAGTGACTGCTGTGACAGGAGCCCTCCAGAGCCCAGGGGAGCGGACACCCGGGGGGTGTGTGAGGACAGCGTGAAGCCCCAGCAACACGCACTGCTAGGCGATACCCGAGCCCCGCAGAGCAGCCGCTCTGTGCGGGGTCCGGGCGGGGTCTGGGGGGCTCGGGGAAGGGAAGAGGGAGGCGGCAAAGCCCCTGCGGGACGCACGGGGGCGCAGGCGGGACACGGCGTGGGCTCGGGCTGGCCCCCGGCTGGTCCTCCGGTGGGTCCCCGGCGCCTGCCCGTGCTGGAGGTGGGACTGAAACTGCTCCTCCATCACCATTTCCTGGGTGTTCAAGATGTGAACGCGCCCTTAATCGCGACATAGTGCAGTGTAGTAATTTCCACTGTGGTCGCAGGCACAGCCTCCTCGCTTGCAGTGTGGCTTGCCGGAGTTTTTTTCACAGACCTCGGTCACACGCTTGGAAACCTTCACCTAGACCAGTGGCGCAGAAGAATTTGGCTGCCACGGGCTGCCTGGGTTATTCAGAGAAGCTTGAAAGCTTGATGCAAGGCCACTGGTTCCTGCCATACAGAGGATGCACGTGGAGCCCTACTGTCACAGTTTGGTCTTGCTAAAGAAGTGACTGTCTCTAATTCAGATAGGAAGGCAGAAATAACAAAAACTGTTTATTACTGCAAGGACTGAGCTGGGGAAAAAAAAAAAAAAAAGAAAAGCAGCAGAAAATACATTCCCACTGGAGATGTTCAAGAACCCTCTGGATGCAATTCTGTGCAATGTGCTCTAGGATGACCCTGGAGCAGGGAGTTTTTAGCAGATGCTCCTCTGTGGTCCCTTCTAAGCCTACCCATTCTGGGATTTTGTGAAAAGGGTGCAAGAGATGTATGTGAGCAAGATAAGAAGACCACAGAAACAAGATCTGAGTATGGAAGAACATGGGACATAAAAACATCATGGTGTGCTGGGTGAAAAACTGGGCTGAAAGGCAGAGCTCAGAGGTTCACAGTGAATGGGGCTACATCTGTCTGCCGACCAGTTCCCAGCAGTGCTCCTCGAGGCTCAGTTTTAGGGCCAGTCCTGTTCAGTAAACTTATCAATTGGAACATTGGGCTGTGATTAATGGGATAAAATTTACAAATCCAAATACTGGATTCTGCACCTTGCATGAAGTAATGCCAGGGAGAGGAGCGGCTGGAGAACAGACCTGCAGAGAGGGATCAGGGAGTCCTGGAGGGCAGTAGCTCAATGTAAGTCATCCAGCAGTGAGCTCTGGCAGCCAGGAAGTCAAATCCCATCTCAGGGTGCATCAAAGAGCATCACCAGCCAAGCAAAAGCGGGGATTGTCCTGCTGTATTCAGCACTGGTGCAGCTTCACCTCAAGTATCATGTGCAGTTCTGGGCCCACAATTTATGAAGATTGTGAAAGTCCTTGAATGTGTCCAGAGAAGGGCAACAAAGCTGGAGAAAGGGCTGGAAGGAATGTCCTGTGAGGAGCAGTAAAGGACTCTGGCTTTGTCTAGTTTAGAGAAAAGGAGGCTGAGAGGCGACCTCATTGCTCTCCACTGCTTCCTGAGGAGGGGATGTGGAGAAGAAAGTGCTGAGCTCTTCTCCCTGTGGTCCAGTGACAGGATGCATGGGAATGGTTCAAAGCTGCACCAGGGGAGGTTCAGACTGGACAGTAGGGAGCAATTCTTTACTGAGAGGGTGATCAAACACTGGAATAGGCTTCCTAGAGAGGTGGTTGATGCCCCAAGCCTATCAGTGTTTAAGAGGCATTTGGACAATGCCTTTGATAACATGCTTTAACTTTTGACCAGCCATTCAACGTTCAATGTACTCTCCTAGGAATGCTGTCCCAATCTTCACCTCTTTTCAGTTCAGGGGATTTTCCCAAGCCTGATATAGTTTATCTGTAGCTCTGTTGTGTCCCTCTGCCAAGCACTTGTCCAGTGCCCCTGCACACATTTTGCATCTCGAGCACTGTTTGCATTTGACAGCTCCTCGTTTTTGTTCTGGAAGAGAAGCGAACACCCTCTAACTCATGGCGTCCACTTTTGTCACTCACCATTTTACAGCTCTGTTACCATATCTTCTGTTTGTTGTCTCTTTCTGAAGCTCAGCAGTTCAAGCCTACTCCTCTACTCCTTAAATGTAAATCATTCCACATCTTTGGTGTTCATCCTGCTCTTCTCTGAACCTTTTGGGTTCTGGTATCTTCTTTTTGAGATATGGGCACAATTCTCAAGGTGTGAGCAAAGCAGAACCATAGCAATGCTTTCTGTACTCTTCTCTCTTCCTTTACCAATGATCCCCTCTGTTGGATTTGTCTTCTTGCTCGCTACTGAATGAGGATGCAATGACAAATAATAAAGAAAGTTGCAACAAAGCAGGAAGAAAACAGAAAGTGTTGAGTCAAAATCCTGTGGGAAAGGATAGTGGAGGAAAAAATCAGAGTGGTGTTAGAGGCCTCTTTTAGAAAGCCCTAGACTTCTAATGTCTCTGTAGTATCAAGGATAAATATTACTGTAAATTTTCAATATGGAAGAGTTTAATGTTCTGACTGCAAACTCAAGAATAAAGGGATGTGATATTACTCTTTTGTATCTCCACAAGCAAAAAGGGATGGATGTATTTGGGATGTAGTCTTGGTAGTGAACATATTATAAAAGAACTAGTTACAGTAAAAAATTTTTGGATCAGAGTGTTGACAGCATTTCAATTGAATGGGGAAAAGACTAAAAAAGGTCTTTCTGGGGTTTGTTTGTTTTTCCACAGCAAAAACATCAAGAAATTTAAGAAAAGCAGTGGCTGGAGTTAACCAGTTTAATAAGCTCCGAGGCTGCATATGAGGGAGTATGAAAGTTTGCATCAGAGGTAGAAAATGTTTCTGGAACTTGTATGCTAAACAAGGGGAAAACGAACAAGGAAGTTCTCCAGAGTTACCTGAATGAATGACTCTCAAAGGAAGGATGCTAGTTGTAAACAGTCTGTGGGAAAAGATAAAGAGGTCAGTCAGTCTATGCAGATATGTTTTGAAGGTCAAAAACTGTAGGAATTCAGCGCCAAGTGCCAAAAGTCAAGCTGAGTTAGGTCTTGCAAAGATCTGTGAAGATAAATGAGTAAAGGTTTGCTAACTGTATAAATAGAAACAAAATTTAAAAAGGAGGAAGTAGGGATGCTGTGCACAGAGTAGGAGGCTGAGATCAAACACTGTATTTGGATCACTTAGATCAAGGGCCAGACCTAGGAGGGTACACAGAGCTGTAATGCCAGGAAGTTAATTTGGCTCTGAGAACAAAATTTACAATGCTGAGGAAGATATCTTGTTCTTTTGTATAGTAAATGGGAGAAAGTCACAACCTGGGGACCAAAATCTACCACAACGGGTGTGATGGCTGAGCTGCTCATGAGGAAATGCCAAAGCCACCTGTCCAAAACTTTGTCTTGTCTGGTTTTAGGTCTATAACAAAGCTTCAGCCTCCCTAGCTACACCTGTCTTAGTAAATAAGACATGGTGAGGGTCTAGGATAGTGTACCAGTTCTCAATTGCCCATGGTGTTTAACAGTTCCTGGTACAGGTATGGTCTGTGGAAGGCAGCCCTCTCCCAGACAATGTCTGTGCACAGTTCATGGGACAGCATGGCATTGCTCTGCCCAGTGAGTAGTTTGGAGGTGGTCAGCTTACTATGGAGTTGTTTTGGAGAAGAAGAGGGTTTTGCTGCATGGATGCAAGCTGTGCTGTGCAGCTTGCCCTCAAAGACGAAGAACAGGGCACAGCCCGTTCTATTTAGTAATATGAATAGCCTCTGAGATTGGGATGATATAAATTACTCGGATGTTAGCGGGACATCTTGAATGATCTCAGTCATGTACTGCTAGGGGTCATTAACTGCTGGATAACTGTTTTTTGGTTCAATTGGCAGAGAACTGCTGCATAGTATATTTGAGGTTTCTTGTATATAACCTAATCTTAGACCCTTCTTAACGTGCTCTTGTCTGAGTTGCTTAGAGAGTTCCCTAGACAGCAGGATGCACAGTACTTTATATCTGATGCCTTAAGATTCTTAAGCTTTGTCGTATATAAATTTTTAATATATCTGTATAGTTTCTAACACTTTAAAATAGCAGTAAACGGTTACCAAACCCCCTTTTCTCATACTTTGTATCAAATTTTCAAAATTCTTCAAATTTTGTTTAAGATTTTTTTCAAGGAAAAAGACTTTAGTGAGGACATCTTGTTTGGGACACATACCTAAGAAGGACATAATAAGATATCATTGTAGTCAAAGCAACCTAGAAGGCTCAGAAACCTTGGAGAGACTACAGAGAAGGCATGTGATGCTGAAGATGATGACGGTGAGGAAGGAAGGGGCCTTGAAACCTCTGACTCAGTTCTGGGAAGATGTGCCATTTAACAGGCTTGAGGGAGGTTCTGGGGGTGGACAATTTTCGGGTTGGATGTATCCATTAGATAGGATAATTAATTAGTGTTACAAATTTGTAGGAGCCTGATAATGTATCATGCACTTACGTATTCAGTGTACCTTTAGGCACCTTATTTAAAGACCTGCTCTCTATTCTATCTATACTAATATTGTCTAGAAAGTTCTTTTCTTCCATTTTAGGCATCATACCCACTGAAGCAGAGCCCGTAGGCTCAGAGGAGTGTAAGATTAATGTTGTGAAGTAGGAGAGCAAGAGGGAGATAACATGGCACTTGCTCTGTAACAGGGGTAGTGAGATTGCCAGAGGGATTCTTGAGGTTCAGTTGCTGCTTTGGAAAGTCCTGCCAGCACTACCTGAACTCAGTACTAACACTTTATGATAGTTCTCTGAGTGCTTCTGACATAACTGGGTCTTGAGTACTAATAGGAAGCTGGGGCCATTTGATTGGTTGGTGTCTGAGTTAATGAGCCTCCATAAGTCTGGAAGAGGATTAGGAACACTGTGAGTGCAGAGGCCTTTACTTGGCTGCATGTTAGGCTGACAAGTCCTTCTTTATATTTTGTCCTGAATGGATATGGTTTCCAGCAAGGATATTGAGAAAGGCAAAGCAGGCATGGGACTCTGATTTCAGTAGCGCACAAAACATTAACAGATATTTTGAAGTAAACCTATACAAGGGTATGGATTTAAATGAAAAATGGAACACAAAGGCAAGTCAGTTCTCAAAAAGAGACCATTTGATCTATTTGATTAAAGCAAGTAACTCGCTATTTTACTGTCTGAAGTCTGGAGTCGCTCCATTCTTGGCAGTCACATCTCTCCGTGTTTTCAGCATTGCAGGGATAAAATTGGGTCAAGAGAACTTTAAAATCCCCTGTCAGATTCAAAGGCAACCTCTTGGCTTAGCTCTTGTTGCATGAGTTTTGTTTGATGCATCTCCTTTGATTCCTCAGCCCCTGAACTACTACTGAATTCTGTAATGCACAAGCAAAGAAAAAAAAAATTGAATAAATCAGGAATAATGAAACATGAGAGTATCACTCTGACCACAGGGGGAAAGAACATCCTCCCACTGAAATGGAAATACCTGTTTGCAATTATCCTTTAATAATTTTATTTGCCAGCAGTTATTATTATAAGGCTGAATAACTTGGAAGAGAGCAAGTCACTCATGCAACCAAGCAAGAGAAGGAAAAGAGACAAACATATCTGTATATTGCAATAAGTTGCATTTTAAAACTGCTTTAGAGACTTGCCTTACCTGTTACTAGGATACATCAGCCCTGAGAAGGACTTGGGAGTACTGGTGGATGAAAGGCTGAACATGATTTGTCAATGTGCGCTTGCAACACAACTATATCCTGGGATGCATCAAAAGTAGTGTGGCCAACATGTCAAGGGAGGTGGTTCTCCCCCTCTACTCTGCTTTCATGAGACCCAGCCTGGAGTGCTGCATCCAGCTCTGGGACCACCAAAAAAAAGAAGCACGTGGAATCACTGGAGCATGTCCAAAGAAGAGTCACGAAGATGAGCAGAGGCCTGGAGCACCTCTCCTATGAAGAAAGACTGAGAGAGTTGGGATTGTTCAGACAGGACAAGGGAAGGCTCTTAAGAGACCTTATAGCACCTTCCAGTACCTAAACAGGCCTTACATAAAAGCTGGTGAGGGACTTTGGGCAAGGGCTAGCAGTGATAGGAGAAGGGGAAAATAGCTTTAAATTGAAAGACTGTAGGTTTATATTGGACATGAGGAAGAAATTCCTTACTGTGAGGGTGGTGAGGCACTGGAAGAGGTTGCCCAGGAAAGCTGTGGATGCCCCATCCCTGGCAGTGTTCAAGGCCAGGCTAGATGGGGCTTTGAGCAACCTGGTCTAGTGCAAGATGTTCCTGTCAATGGCAGTGGGGTTGGAACTAGATGATTTCTAAGGTCCTTCCAACTGTAAGAAACTGAAATGGTTTATGGTTTAAACATTATTAAGATTACCAAAGGCCACTCCCCACCCAAATATGCCTCCTGGAATTCAGGGAACTGACTGTGAGTTAAACCTCCTGATGGGAACTTGAAGTAAGATAAATGTGGTACAATTGTCTGATCAACTCAGGTTTAAGAAGAAGTAAAGAAGGCTTGGAGGAAGCCATAGCCCACAGACTTATTTGCATACTCTCCCTCTCCCATGGGAGACTGGGCTGTTACTGCTAATGGATCAAAGACTCACAGGGTGCTCTGCTAACAATATGCAGAGCACCGCCCAGGTGCTGAGAGTGTGCATACTCCACACCTCAGGCTATGAGCTGGGTGTTAAACAAGATAAGGAAAGAGATAAACCCTTCAAGGCAGAGTAGTGTTTCTTTTTCTTTACACAAATGACTCAGCTGTGATAACTCCCTGTCCACCCATGGAAGCATGGAGATATTGATGCCTGGCCTGGAGGATTCATCTCCGCTGGTGGGCCATGATGGACTCAACTGCACTGACATAATAGGCAGCTGTAATGACTTAGACCATCAGAGATTCCCAAAATATCCCGTAACTCACAGCATTACATCATCCAGTGTAAAATTCCCTGAGTGTATATGCCTCATGAAATCTTTGAGTTTTGTGAACTTCCTCCACCCCGACAGATTAAGACCATCACTTCTGCAGGACTGCAACCATCACTTCCACAAAACTTGTGTTATAGATTCAACACTCCATTGGAATTCCTTCCAAAAAGCTTGGAGCCAACGCCTGAGTGTCTGTAAAGATGCTTAACAAAGGACACGATGAATATTTGTGTCCTGATGTTAACGACTTAGCCAGAGCTTTTGTTCTGGTCTCTCCCCAGGCCAGGAGGGGGAGGGAGGACGGCTCAGGGGAGGGGAAGTGGCCAGGGTTTCTGCAGTTTCTGCGCAGGTCAGGTGCTCACCGGAGAGAAAAGAGGACGGGGACACACGTCTAGTCCAGCATCGCTGGGGGGCCAAGACTGTGTCTTTTCCTCTCTAACTCAGCCGATCACCCATGGAGACCCATGGGCACTGTGGAGGCTGCTGTGAGGAAGACAGCATGCCTGTTTTTCTGCACTACAGAGACGGGGTTTCTGCTGCTTTTTTTTGTCATCAATCCCACGGGAGCTGACCCAGCTACTGTGCCCTGCTGTTCTCATCTGAGAGAGAGGCCAGCCGTGCTTAATGGGAGGCAATGTCAAAAGTCTAATCCAAGTCCACCAGCATTCACCACTATTGAATCCTGGGCTGTATCAAAAGCAGTGTGACCAGCAGGTGATTCTCCACCTCTACTCTGCTCTTGTGAGATCCCACCTGGAGTACTGCCACCATTTCTGGTGTCCCCAGCATAAGAAGGACATGGGACTATGGGAATGAGTCTAAAAGCGAGGCCACAAAGTTAACAAGAGGACTGGAACAGTTCCCCTGTGAATACAGGCTGAGAAAGTTGGGAGTGTTCATTCTGGAAAAGGCAAGGTTGTGTGGAGACTTCATAGCAACCTTCCAGTATCTGAAGGGGGCCTACAGGGAAACTGGAGAGGGACCCTTTGTCAGGAACTGTAGTGATAGGACAAGGACTAACGGGTAGAAATTGAAAGAGGGGAAATTTAGGTTGGAAATTAGGAAGAAAATTTTTACGGAGAGGGTGGTGCGACACTGGAACGGGTTGCCCAGGGAGGTTGTGGATGCCCAAGCCCTGGAAATGTTCAAGGCCAGGTTGGATAAGGCCTTGAGCAACCCGGTCTGGTGGGAGATGTCCCTGCCCATGGCAGGCTGGGGTGGGACTGGATGATTTTTAAGGTCCATCCCACCCCCTTAACATTCTATGATTCTCTGACTGATTGCTGTGTCCATGTGACCCCAGCATCACTTGCTCAGCCCTGTTCTGCAGAATCCCTCAGCTGTCAGCACACGGTGCTCGGTACAGCTGAACAGATGCGTCCGTCCAACCCAGCCCCTCACTTCTCATTCCCTGGAGATCTCAGGGACCAAAAAAACCCCAAAAAACCGAGTATGTTTTCAGTCCATGCCAACTCTAGCATGAGCCGCTTGCCTGTGAAGAACAAGCCCCCAGGGCGGTGACCGCCTCCCTGTCCCTTGGCCACTAGTGTGCCACTCGTGTCCCTTGGCCACCCTTGGCCACGGGTGATGCGCTGTCCCCGGGGGATGCCGGCTGCCCCAGCCCCGACGATGCCCCAGCCCCGACGCGATGCTACCCTACCCTACCCTACCCTACCCCAGCCCGGCCCGGCCCGGCCCCGCCCGGCCCGGCCCAGCCCCGGAAGAGTCCTTCGAGCCGCACCATCCATTGGCGGGGCGCGCTGGGCGGGCTGTGAGACCGGCACATCTAAAGCGGTGGCGGGGAGTCGAGCTCGCTGCCGCTCCGCCGCCTCCCGCGCCTGCCCGCCCCAGCCCGCCGGGCCCGCAGGGTGAGTGCGGGGCGCCCTGCGGGCACGGACCGGGACGGGGACGGGCGAGCGGGCGGTGGCAGTGGCAGTGGCCGTGGTGATGGTGATGATGGTAGTGGTGGTGGTTGCGGTGGCGGCTCCACGCGGTGCGTCCATTTTGCATGATGCAACCGGGGCGGCGCGGCGCGCTCCCGGGGCGGCGGGATCCCCTCCCTTCCCCGCACACGGCGGGATCCCTTCCCCGGCGGGATCCCCTCCCCTTCCCCGGCGGGATCCCTTCCCCGCACACGGCGGGCTCCCCTCCGCTCCCCTCCCCTCCCCGCACACGGCGGGCTCCCCTCCGCTCCCCTCCCCTCCCCGCACAGGGCCGCCCCCCGCGGCCCCTCGCCTGGCCTGTCCCCTCTCCCGGGCTCAGGGCGCTGTCGCAGGGATCCCCCGGCCCCGAACGCCGCCGGGCAGGGCCTGTGCTCGGTGCGGGGCTGGGGGAAGCCGGGCCGGGCCGTGCCATGCCGTGCCGGGGGTGCGGCGGGCCGCGGGTGAGTGGGAAAGCTCACATCCATGCGTGCGTGTTCCCGGGCTAAGCCTCCTTGTTGCTTTATCTCCCCTTCTGCGACGCGAGCAGCGCCGCAGGGAGCACGCAGTGATGGAGGGGAAGGCCCAGGTGTCAAGGACAAACTCTGGGCCGTCTACCTTGTTCGGCCTTTCCGTGTCCAAGGGTCTGCCATGCTGCGTTTTGCTTCCTTTTTCAAACTGCGAAAGAGGCCGGGAATTTGCCAAAAATGCCGGTGTCACCCGCAGTGCCGAGTTGCCACAGTGTGCTGCTGCTCCTGAGCCTGCTCCTGTGACCAGGACAGGGGCTTGTCTCCGCTTGGTTTGTCAGCATCTTGCAGGCAGCTGCCCTGACTGACAGATGGGTCTCATGTCTTTTGCATACGTGTGTGTGGATGTTTGTGGCAGATGGGGTAGAGCTGGCGGCAGGGAGAACCCCCTAAAAAAACCTTAATAGGAAATATATATATCTATGGCTAAGGCTGGACAGAAAGATTGGGACTACCTACAAGATTTCCAGTTAGTTGTGTTGCCAGCTGCTAGAAGCCTTTGTTTTGGAGCAGGGTGTTTTTGTAGGCGCTGTACAGATGTGTGACAGAAAGGCAGTTGCAGCTGTATGGAGTGTTGAGGCTGCAGAACTGGGCAGAAGAGCTGAGGTGATCATGGAGCTGCAGCTTTATGAGTTAGCTGGCTCGTCGCTGAGTGGTTTTGCCACTTGCATGTGGTCATTTGCAACCGTTAGCTTTGTGCTTGAGCAACAACCTCATGGTGATGCCCAGCGTGAGCTGAACCAGCGGGCACCCTACTTTGCTTCCCTCTGCCCACCTCTGTGGACTCTGCAAAGCCAGGGGGGCAAGATGTGGTCACACATGTAGGTGTCATGTGGCACCCTGTACAGTGGGACAGCTCTTCTTCTGAAGCTATTCACTCATTCATGCTTGACTGTCTCTGCTATCTCCAAGTTAGGGGAAAAGACAATGAAAACTTGGAAATAGTCTTGGTCAGGTGCTCTGTGTACTTGTTTGCCTTCAGTGGCCAACTGCTGTGTTTTTCAGACAAGTTTTCCATATAATACAAAAGAGGAGAGACTGTGTAATTACACGGGCTCGGTAACTGCAAGTGCTGACCCTGGCACAAAGATGAAGCAAGGTTGTTGATTGCCACAACTCTTGGAAGTTATTTTGCATTCAAATATTTTTAGTATCTTGGATTTTGAGTGATCTGGTGGGGACAGACTACATGCATGCTTTAGATGGTTGCATTGGCTTTGAAATAAAGCCTTTTCCTAAGCAGGGGAAGCACTGGGTGTTTAGTCCCTAATTTTTGCCACTCTTCTGGTATTTTTAAAGTTTTGAGCCTTGCTGCTTGTACGGTTGTGCTTTATCAGTGGCACTCTTTGTTTTGAGGGGGCTGTGACAGAAACCTGAGGCCTGCTAGGCTTTTCATTCAAACAGTTTTGGGGGTGGGTGGGTGAGACATGTGATCGCACAAATGAAATACGCTCTTGACTCCACGTGGAAGATTTTCTATACAGAAGGAATTAACTTAGACAAGAGGAAACTCGTAACTCTTAAACCAGTTACTGGAGTAACCAGTTCTGAGTTTTATTGTGTTGAAACATTGATCACTCCCTTTTTTATTTTTCTTTTCCCTTCCTCCTTTTTCCTGTGCAATCTAGTGCCAGATTGCACAGTGTTCACCCTCATATGGTGGTGTGCCTGGACTGTGTGTCTCTGCTTTTATTTGTGTGACACATTTAAAGGTTGGATTCAGCGATCTTGCAGTTCTTTTCCAACCTTAACAATTGTATGATCCTGAGACAACATGAGCGAGTGCCAATCTATCTGGCACTGAGCAGAGCTGATGGCCTGATGTGTGCAAGAGGGAGGGAAAAAAGGAACAGTGATGGTTATTCGGTCTCAGATGGGAAAGAAGAGAGGGAGAAATATGGTTCGGGTGAAGAAGGGCAGAGGTCTTGTTGCAATTACTGCTTCTACTACATTTTGTGCACTCTTGATCTACCGAGTTCCTCAACCTTGATCCACCATGACAGTTTAATGAGATTTTAGTTGCTTTTCAGCAATGTCACTTCAAATTGTATCTCAGCTTTCAGAGAACAACAAAGTGGTAACTTTAATTCCCTTCTCTTGACCCACGTCTGTGTTGCTAAAAACATCAGCGTAGAGTGGGACAGGAGGAAAAGAGGGTGAGCTACTTACTTTGTCTGCAGAAAGGTCAGGTGCATTCTGGCTTGCTCCTGGTGAGACTTAGGGGCTGTGCCATCATGGTGCCAAATGGCAGATAGGGATGTGCTGGGACCCCTTTTCTTGTCCTGAAGGACGAGCTAAGAAGTCCTGATGACTTAACTATATATGTGGAGATATTAGTGGTGGTATTGACCAGCAGAAGGGTGAGGCTGGGTGGTGTGGAGAGCTATTTTGGCTCTTTTGGGCAGAGCTGAGTGGTATCATCTGCAGTTAATACTGACCCAGAGTGAGTAGCCCAGGGTGGGTCTTCTCTTCTTTGTACATCAGTGTGTTTGACAGTATCCTAAACTTTTTTTTGTCACCTGTTATATCCCTATCGTTAATTATCCCAGGGTCAAAATCCTTGCAAATCTGTCATGTGCTGAATGGTGTTGATGGTAGCATTCATCTGAGCAGATGTAGTCATCCATGTCCAAGGTATTCACCTCCAGCTCCCTTTACAGTTAGCCAGGATGTTCCTGGCATGTGATTTGTCTCAGCCTGGTATGCTAAAACAAATGAGTTGTGACCTGACATGTGCTTTCCATTGACTGTAAAAGGATGCACAAATGACTTGAGTGTTTATTTCAAGCTTGTGAGGTTTTCAGAAGCCTCAGCGACTTTGTGAAGAGTTGTGGTAGTTTGCAGTAAGAGTGGGTTTGTTTTGGTATTTGAGCACTCCCTCCTTAGTGCAGTTGTTGCAATGGCTACTAAAACCTACCAGAAAAAAAAAGAAAAAAAAAACCGAAAAAGGCATAATTGAATATGATGGTCAGACAAAACATGGGGGCTGTCACTTGCAAGTCGCTTGCCATATGATGGGTTCACCAGTTGCAGGATTCTTGATGACTGGCTGCAGCTTCTGGGCAGTTTGGGGGTGTCAGGGATCATGAGCTGGAGCTCCCATCTTCTGTTGTGGTTTGTAGAAATCTAAGGATGCTGCTTGCCCTGGCAGCACTAGCTGATGGTGCCTTCCCTTGATGCTGAATCATCAGCTGTTGCCCTTTCCAGGGTCCTTGCCTCTGCTGGGGATCACCAAGATGGTGGGTCATAAATCCTATGAATGGTACCTGGTACAAGAGTGCCTTATTTCAGAGTTTCCAAAACAGAATACTGTGAAGTGTTTGGTTCCAGGTATATTTTTCAGTTTCTGCTCTGTTTGTTTTATTTTTTTTAAACTCTTTTTACTCAAGTAAAAAACAGTTCAGAAAACTTTATTTCACAGAGGCGCCCATTTTGGTGTGTACAGGAGCTGCAATAACTACTGTATTAAAAATTGTGCTACTAGCTTCTTTGCTGACCAGGATCCCTCATTAAATTTTCCTCTTAATCTTATCTGTTCCTCAGTGCCATGTCATGTCTTAACCCCTTTTCTGGGAAATCCATGTGATTGCTATATTTACTGAAATAGTAGATTTATTAGTCTGTTTAATGGTAGTATTTAGCTTCATATTTTCTTATCCTTTCTCCTCCTTTTTCCAAGTTGAGGAATAACTCTTGGGTTCCCTTTTCAAGATTACCAGAGAAATATTCCAGTAGGCTTTTCTGAGCTGTGCAGATTTCACAGTGCACTCTTGCCTCATTATTTTCTGCATCCTTGTAATTTGTTTGTGTCTTTCCACGTAGATCTTATTGGCCCATTTAATTTTTAAAATACAAGGATAAGGATTTCAATTGTTATCTCAATTTTAAGAAGCAGCAATTAATTACTATCCTTATTTACTGAGCAAGCTATGCTTTTATTGAAATTTAGTGCCTATTTGAGCCATCCATTTCTGGAAGTTTATTATAAGCCACTCTAGAGTTTAAAAAAAGTTAACAATGAGCTTTTTGTTTTACTGAGTTTGTCCCTGGTTCTGATTCAGGTAGACAGGATCATTTAAAATGCCCCATACCAGGTAATTTACTTATTCCTGGAACTCATTCTGTTAGAAGAAGTGTATGCCGTGATTAAGATGGATGTGTATGGGTCTGACTAAATCATTACCAGGTATTTTAGTATAAGTGAGAAGAACTGAATTGTAGGGTAGATGCACACCATCTCTGGCTGCAGTTGTGCCTACACAGAAGTTTGCTTGTGGCAGCTGCTCACTGGCATCTCAGCTGCAGAAGCAATTGCTTCCTCTGTTTTCTGGTTAATACACTTGAGAGAGATCCCCTCAGATTTGTGTCAGCTCAGGCAAGGCTGGAAAACACAGGCTGCTTCACTGGTAGGTCTTTGCTAGCTTGCGTTAGCAGCTAGGTTATATCTTTGAGGTTTCAGCTGGCAAAGTAAATAGTATGGTGTGTCTCTAGAAAATATTTTTAACTCAGGTTGGCAGTGTTTAAGTGAAGTGGTCTGGGATGCTGTATAGATAGCTCAGTGCACAGAGCAGTGAGGATGATGATGTCTATAACATAAAAGGCAGTGGTGGTACCGGGCATTTGGGGACATTTACCTCTGCAACTCCACTTGGAGCTAGCTGTAAGAAAATCAGTCTGCACTGGTAAGGGTGCTGCTCTGAGTGTTGGCAGCGGACCACATCGGTTCAGTCTTTAGGGCTGCTTTCCAATGCTATAAAAGAGGTGCCATGCAAAATCACCTTTTAATTTTATGGGCAAAGCATGCTGATGTTAGGGCTTGGGAGAACTTGCTTCCAAAGGGTCTGCTTCCCCAAATTTCTTACTGTGAAATCTGGAGTCAGTAAGCAAAACTGATTCTGAAGAATAAGAAAGGAAGGGATAAAAAAATACAAGATTTAAACCATAATAAAATCACCGTTAATTCTAATCAGTTTCATTTGGGAGTGCTGATGTTGGAGGTTTATTTGGATGTGTATGTGGCAGTAGTAAGTGTACTGTACAAGGAATTGCTGTGATTTGATAAATTAACTGTTTTGTTAAGCTGAAGAAGAGCTTGCTTTTGTCAGGTGAAAAATTGTTAAAATAAACTAGTTGGAAAAAATGCATTGTTGGGTTAGTAGAATGAGGTTGTTTTCTTGAAGTGACTCTTATAATGCAGTTTCATCTAGCAAAGTAAATAAGGTGTCGTATCTTTAGAAAATATTCTGGGGGGGACTGGTTGGCTCAGGTAGCTAGAATACAGTCTTTCATGTTTAGGTTGCTGATTAAACTCTACTTGGGATTGCACACTACCTGACAGCTGTTTGATGACCTCTGTGAGATAATTCCCAAGCAGAGGATGCTGCTGCTTGCTGCTTTATTTGTTTTTTTTCCCTCCAAAAAGTTGACAAAACAAGGTGACCTGTAACATGTGATCATGTGATGTGTCTTACCTTACAGGGACAGTCTGCATCAGGCTGGTTTGTGCGCTTATAGATTCCAAAAGCATAAAGCAGGCCACTGAGAAAAATACAGCACTTGTCTGATGCAGATTTGAAGTGCAGAGGTGCTGTACTGTTGTACATCTGTCCATGCTGACTCTAGGCACATTAGGCTGTGCAAGCAACTGGAAGAAAGCTGCACAATGTTCTGGCACTCTCAGTAAGAAGAGGGCACAACACCCAGAAGTCATCAGCTGGATGGTGGATTAGGGTGGAGGTGCTTCGTCTTGGAGGGGAAAAACAATAGGCATTTGTTGGGATTTTGGAAGTGAGAACTACTGTGAGATTGGAGTGAAATTTGGCCTCTAGCATCTTTTCAGTTCAGGAAAGGTACCAACACAAGCAATAGAGTAAAAAGGGTAACATCTAAGTAACTGCAGAGGAACAGAAGCAAAATGTTTATGCTTTGCTCTGATGAGGTGCTAGGATCAGTGCTAGGACAGTCCTGAAATCCAAAGCTTTGTTTAGAAAACATTTACTTTTGGGGAGCACAAGTGTAAGGAGGAGTTGTTGCTCTTGTGAGAGAAGAGCTTCTCTGAGTTTCTAAAGCTCTGAAGACAATGCAGAGATTTCCTATCTTTTTAACTGTCCATAGAAAGACTGGTCAAAATTCACTGATGTGTTTTTGCTTCAGCTGGCTCTAGGTACAGTCCTGTCTTCTGTCTTGAGCATCAGTCTGGTGGAGATTTTGTAGGTATCTGCTAGAGCGCAGCAATAGCTAGAGTAAGCAGGTGACTGGAGGGCTATAGCTCCCATCTCTCCTCCAAAGGGATAAGTTTATGCCTGTAGGTGTCTGTCTTTGCCTGCTGGTAACAGAGAGGGGTGAGATGATACCCTAAGTCCAGATGTCTGCTTTGGAGTGGGCTGAAGCTAGTCAGGAGGAATCCTACCTGTTGTAACCTTGTTGGCATGTGAAGAAATGCAAGAAATGTCCCTCAAAGAAACTTAAGTGATGAAGCTGCTCTGTTGATGTGCTTTGGCTGCTCCTGATAAACCACCACAGATGTTAGAGTACTTTTGAACCTGTTTTTTCCTTTGAAGGAAATACCTAAAGAGCAGAACAGCATGGTGCAGGGCACCATCAAAAACACAACAGCAGCTCTTTGCTTTTCATGCTCCTGCTCAGACCCTTGGGGGGGAAATGCTATTTATCATTTGTTTCACTTATTTTGCTTTAAAACCACGTATTTTCCTTTGCAAGTCCCAGCGCAGTGGAGCTGAGCAGAATATTTACAGCCAGTAGTTTCTTTCCTTCTTGCTGTCGCTTAAAGTGCTTAGCAGCAGCAGAACTTAGGACTTCAAAGTGTCTTGTTCTAGGCAAGTGACATGGGGAGAGAAGGGACTGTGTACATGTTCTGAGAGGTGTTGCATTATACATTTCAACGTACTTCTCTGAGATTGTCGTATTTAGGTCTCTCTGTGTACTCCCATAAATAAAATCAGGAGTGATTTCCTTTGATGCCAGAATGATGATGTGGGAAAATATAATGCTGTTTTAAAAAAGTTTAGCAGACCATATCCTATTAGTAATTTTTCTCCCAACAAAAAGTGCATACTTACTTCAAATACTGTATTTTGCTGATAGGGACACATTTTTTTTTTTAAGAATAGCAGGATAACTTCTCTTGACAGGACTGTGTGCTGGATGGCTTCTCATATCTCTGTCACTGTGTTCTGGGTGTAGGTTTTGAGGCAGACCAGGCTTCTCCATGAAGGGCAGGGAGGTGCAGGTGACAATTCCAATAAATTCGGAAATCTGACATTTTACGCTACAAATTGGACAACTACTAGGCTGATGGCCTTAAATAAAAAGTAGATGGCAAATCTGTTTTTTTGCTCGTGGGAGTTAATCCCTTCTGTAACTTGACTTGCGCTTCTGAGGGAGCTAGAACAAGCTCTCGACATGGAGAGACGTGGGTTTGCAAGAGCTGGCTTACTGCCACACAGACGGCACAATAAATTGTCAGGCTGGCTACAAGGTAATGCCTCCCCTTGTGCTAAATGGGGCTGAGTCTGCACTATATTTCGCAACAGACTCATGGCTAGATTTAGGCCAAATTTGCCAACTTTTTGCATTTCTTACCTCCTGCTATATTTTCATTATCCCTGCTCTTGCTGCTCCTTTAGCTGTCACATTCAAGAGCTTTCTGCCTAGATTCCTCTTTGGGCTGGCCAGTGTGGAGCCCTGTACTGAGGGGGAACGGGATCCCTCTGCACTGGCAGCAATGAGACCTGAAATGTACCTTGTGGTCTGGCTCACCGTTTGGCTGGTCAGTGTCATCTTTGCTTTTTGGTGGGGGAAAAAAAGCCCCTAAACCCCCCACAAACTCCAGCAAGTCTTGATTTGATCCCAGACAGTAGTGGGAAGCGTTTTGTTATGCTTTTGAGAGAAGTTCTGGAGATATGAAATGGGCTGTGCTTGGACCCCTCTTTTCCCCAGCCCTTCCCCATTAGCAGCCTTGCAGCCTTGAACGTTTAGGTTAGGTGAAAGCATAATAACTCTCCTTAGGCAATAGCTCTCCTGTCAGAGAGCAGGAGGGAGCTGAATGGTGAACTTGTGTCTAAGAAAAGAGTATTTACCCAAAGGAAAAAAGACCTTCATGCCTACTGCACTGTAATATTTAATTGCATGTCTGTATTTTACCTCTTTTCTGGTAAGATTTGTTTAGGTAGAATATGTAAAAACTGATCTCTGATATCTCTGTGTGAAAACAGGGCGGGTTGGTTAGCCCATTGACATACTGATCAAACCATGCTTTTATCATTTACCATGTTCTGTACTTATTTTAGGCTTAAATGCCTAAAATGGATGCAGTTTTCTAAGGCATTTTGTTCTAAATACATCAGTTTAGGAGCTGTGAAGTCTTTGCCATGATGGCTTGTGGGATTATTTGCAAAACATTCTGAGACTAAGTTTTTTTTCCACACAGGCTAGTAATCCCATTTCATATGCTTTTTTTTTAATGCCCTTTTTTTTGACTAGTTGGGCGCTCCTGCCCTTCTGAATAAGGGATTTTACTGGCTCTAGTGGTGTGTGGCACTGAGCAACTGTAGGAGACAGGCAGGATTGGGTCAAACACAGAAACCAAAGGGAGTGATTTATGGAGTGTGAAGTTTTAACAGCAGGCAAGAGCGTGGGTGAAGCTGCCATGGAAACTGAGCGTAGCGCCTGCAAAACCCCCACAAACTCTGAATCATTGCTATTCCTAAACACTAGTTCGTTTTTAGCCACCCTCTCTGCTCTTGATGGTGAGAAGGTAGCTGCTGGGAAAGGGGAGTAAGGTGGGAACATGATGCAATGTGTGCAACTTGTTGTAAGCCTGAAGACAGCATGGGCAGTGGTGTTGGCCAGGGTGGGCAGTCGTGGCTGGGATGGTTTGATCTCAGGCCACGAGTGTCTGCCCACTACCCTGGCATGGTGAGGGACAGCTGAACAAGTGGTGCTTTGTTGCAGGCTGAGAGGTGAGTGTGGTGTCCATCATGCCTGCACATGCTGGCTGCGTTCCTGGAGGGTACCAGGAAGGGTGCTAGGTAGCTTGTATCACCCACCCTCTTTTTGTCCCTCACAGCCCCATACTTTACCTCCTCTGCTCCACTGCCTTGCATCATCCTCAGCCCCCATTTTTCTGTTGATATATGCCTGGACTACACTAATGTTGACACAACCTGTAGTCCTGGCAGCCAGGCTCCATGAGTGCCCTGCCCAGCCCTATTCCCATCCCAGAACAACAGTCCCAGGTGAGGCATGTCATGGACTGCTAGGGAAGAGGGGGGTTGTTTGCTGTCAGCAAGTTGGAACATTGCCATATCCCTGTTACACTGGGAGTGTGGCCACACCATTGGTGCTCAACATGCCCCTCTGCCTTGGATTGGGCTGCCCAGACTGCCTCAAGTTAGGGCTTCCTCCTGAGGGAGCTCCTCATGCTGTTCTCAGGCAGCCAGGGCATTGGTGGCCCATCCAAGTCATGCACTGTTGTCTCCTTTGGCGCTGAGTGAGCCTGATTATTGGGGTATGTCTGATCAAAGGGCAGTACTAGTTTGATCAGCATTCAGTCATTGCTTTTATTCCAGTGTGCATGAGGACACTGTCTCGCAGGGAAAGGGCTTTCTGAGGAACTCTCCAGTGGGAATTACTTGGATGAACCACCCCTGAAACCGCAGACACACAGCACCCTCTCTGCTGCAGGAGAGTACGTGGCTGCAAGCACCGGCCAAGGGGGTGTGAAGTGCTTGTCTGTGCCTGCAGTGACGAACATGTGAGGCTTGGAATGAGCTGATCCCTCCCCAGCCCTTGAATTATGGCTGGAATGTGGGAATATTGAGACTAAAAGCAAACATTTTAGCTCGTTTCACGCTAGGCTTCTTTTTCATAGGGTGTAAACCATTTTCACAGAATGCTTTAATATTAAATCTGTAGTCATGCAAGTGCCCTGAGAAGGTTCTAATGTATTTTTTTAATTCGTCTGGCATGTTCAATGAGAAATTAACTTTGGTTTCTTCAGAAAACGGAAGTTTTTCTTAATTACTCTGCTATGTTGAGTCACTATCCAACAGCCACATCAGAGTGCAGAGCTGGCAGGTCTGACTTGGAGTTCTGCCTGGGGCAAGCCCTTGAATGGCCTGCAAATCAGTGGAAAAACTCTTAAATTAATACATATGTATTCTAATTACTTTCTAATGACTTTGTTTTGATTGCATAAGCCTAAAGGAGTGAGATGGCATACTTTGATGTTTCATAGAATCTTAGAATTATTTGGATTGGAAGGAACCTTTTAAGATCCATATATAGTCCAGTCCATCTGCCATGAGATTGAACAAAGCCCCATCCATCCTGACTTTGAGTGCTTAATTTGCATACGCAAGGATAGCAAAACCTATCTCAGAAGCCTGGAATCATCTTGGCATAAGGCACAGGCAGCCTTGTGACTTAACCATGTACAGTTTCTGCTTCCCTTCTTCCCTGAACAAGTGTGTGTCCAGCACAGGCTGAGCTCTCCCTTGTTTGAGCAGTTCCTCTGAGGTTTGTTACAGAGCATTTCCTCTGAACAAGCTCTTCAAACGCTTTCACCTTGTGCACAGAAACAACATTCCTGCTTTCACAGTAAAGGTATCCTTTGCTTCAAGTCAGTTATGGTAATGGAGGAAGTTTTTAACTGGGACAGCAGCACTGGTGCACCAGTGCTGGGAGTGTGCATGTTTGAGAAGCATTGACCTACAGACATGCTGGTTCATAGGGATGGCCAAACCCGGGTCCATGGTCCAGCCTGTCACCTGTGCAGAATGCTCATGGTTTGCGTGGCAAGGATGGCCAGGGTCTGCTGCTGCCTCATGGCCCTGCCTCCAGCTGGAGCTGCCACTGCTCACCATGACCTACCTGCTGGCCTCCACCTGCTCTCCACTGCTCAGGGGCATCACAAAAGCCACTGATTTATGCCCACTTTTATCTGCCCCTTTTCCACACCTGAAAAATCCCCATTCAGCTCTGCCCTTGGTCCTGCTGAAATGGCAGTGTTCAAGGAAGTCTTTTCCTTCCTTCCGTGTGTCAGTCACATTGGATGTGTCTCATGTCTGTGCAGGATAGTGTTTGTTGTTCTGTATGAAGGTTGGGGCTCTTCATGTTTTGTTTGTTTCCCCACTATTGTTTTAATAACAAACCAACTTCTGTCTCTGTGTAAGTTGCATCCTTATCCCCTAAGGCACATTTCCCACCTTTTTCCAAGGACTCTTGCCCCAGGACTATGACTGGAGCATGCTGAATGACATGGCCAGGAGTTTTGACTAAGCAAAGATTTCTTCATTTTATCTGGTTTTAAGGAGAGAGAAACTCACTTATTTAATATTGTTTCCCAGAGCATAGGTTTCTTTCTGCTCAACACCAAGGCTGAATCCCTGGCAGACTGTGGATCACTTCAGTTGAATCCCTGGCAATCTCTCTCAGGTTCTCATTTGGGAAGTTTAATTATCAGTGGAGATCCCCTTGGGTTTTATGACAAATTGAGGGAGTTAAATCAAGCAATTTTCTTGCAAAGTGTAATTTGAAGTCATGCTGAGGAACTATTTGAGGATACTCTTCTAGACCTAGTGGGAGACTTTTCAATTAAATGCTTTTTCATCAGAAAATAGTGATTCATGCAATTAGAGAGGTGTGATGTCCTTTAGCTAGGCAGGAAGACGTTTCCTCAACTTTTTGATCTCTGAGGAGCTGTGGATGGCAAATGCAGCACTGTCCTCCTCCAAACATCTGGGTGCTGTTTTGAGCTGACAGGGGATCCTCAGCAGCTGAAATCTGAAGTGTGGGCTAAAGGAACTGAGAGCACTGACTGCACCTTTCACTGGATGATACTTCTTGGGGGCGGAATTCATCCTGGAAAGTGCCGCATCCCTCTCCTCTGGGAGAGCCTCTGGGAGAGCTCTCTGCAGTGATTTGCCACCCAGTCAGCTGTAGGCACAATGTTGAGTTCATTTAAGTGTTGCTGTTTTTCAGGTAGTTATTCTGGTACAGCTACGGGGTGATATGCAGTAGCGTAGGGACAAGATCTGATTTCATGATTTAACTCTGCCAGAACAAACATGCTGTCTGGCTGCACCTGAGTCTTCCCTGCTTTGAGGCAGGGTGCACTGTGTGCAGTTTATGTCTGAAAGGTATTTCTCTAACCTGTTCTTGCAACACTTGGATGGTATCCTGTCCCAGCCTTTCATTGTGCCTAAAGTTGGAAAGCAATCGTCACATCAAATTCCCCACTGCAAATAAAGCATGATAGGGTGTGAGTTTCTGCTGTAGCTAAGGAGGGGAATTAATGTCTACCCAACCTTTTACCTGTTGAATGGCTCACTGCGCGCCGCTTTTGATATTAATCACAGCTGGAGCTTTGTGTAGAAGAAAGGGCATCAAAACTTTTCGTTTTGGAGATTTTGAAGGTTGAATTCTAAGAGTTTGAAGCATTCTTCTCATGACTTTCACAGCAGAAACCTTCTCTCCTTTATTTTGGTCAAAAACAACTGCTTACTTCAAAATGGGTTTTGTGTATCATCACGAATAACCCAGATGGAGCTTTCTGCAGGTATTTTGTAGTTTGCCTGCTTTGAAATTTTGAGGAAGTTGAGATCTCTTGTCTGGACTTGGTGAAAAGGATCGTCTTTGCCATCTCAGAAGTTGTGCTGGAATGGGAAAGAATTTTTTGACCTTGGTGCAGCCACTAGCTGTAACAGTTTGGAAAGCAGGTGGGTGAGCTGCAGCACCCTGAGGTTCTCCCAGGGTGGTACTAGAATACCAGCACCTTCATCATGTCTGGTGGGACTTCGTGTTCACTGCAGTAACTGATTGCTGGTAAGTGGATGGCACAGGGATTAGGGAGAGCACCTCACTGCTCCTTTTCCAATGGAAGAAATCCTCCAGATCTATGAGACACTGGGAGAGGAGTGGGCGATACTGTCTCGGAATTGTCCCTTACGCTCAGGAGCTTGATGAACAGAAACCTGCACCATGCCCAGCCATATCTGACAGTGGGCTGGTCCTCCAGCACCAGCTCTCCCCCATGATGATAAAGGATCTGCACTCAACAGAGGAGAGTTATACGGCCACTGTCAAAACCATTCCACACTGTCAAGTATACCAACGTGGTGCAAGCGCAAGCTCTTTGTTCTGCAAACTAGTACCAGTGATGATATAGCTGTGTGGGGGATATTTTTCCTCAGCATCCTTTTGGTCTTTGACAAATGTGAGACTGTCCACAGGACATGACTTTGCTGTGAGAGAAGGGTACTGATGGCAGTAGACATTTTCCATGCATTTCAAAATGGGTATAAGCACATGTGGGACAATGTGGAATGGGCATTTCTGTTCACGCTTCCTCCAAGGAGGTTTCTGGGGAGTTCATTAGACACGCAGCAGGGTTAGGCTTAGGTTTAATTCCTTAGTAGAAAACTTGTTCTGCTTAATTGGCTTTAATTTTATGCTCTTCGGCAACAAGGAGAGGAAAATTCTGGGGAGCAGCAATGTCTTGAAATAGATAAGGAGTGGTTTTTCAGAAGATGAAACAAATTGTAATTGTTGTGGAAATGATAGTACTGCTTATGTAAAATGGTGTCCTGTTAGCTTATTTTTACACATGGTGTTTTATGTTTAGCTGGACAGATATTTGTTATGGTTTACTTGTCACTGTTAACCACGTGCAAAATTGCTTATTTTCTTATGGGTTTGTTTTGAAGAATGTAATTTTTAAAAATGTTGTTAATGGGGAAGGAAATCTATCGACCTGATACAATAGGTGTGTTAGACACTAGATAAGAGGAAGAAGAATATTTTATTTTATTTGAAAATACAATAAAGTCAAGGCACAAGAATTTGGACAGGGAACAAAAGTAACAAACATAAAGTGGATTGTAAATAAAAGACAAGGACCAGTAGCACTGGGTGGAAATTGTCTGCTATTGAAGTCAGTGGGAGCTTTGCCATCGACTTCAGTGGGACAGGATTTCACCCAAGGATGTGGCCTCTGCCCCTGGGTCTGCCTTGCTAAGTTATCTAAGTGTGTCATTGCTTCCCACTGCTCTCAAAGACCTCATCTCCTGCTGAACATGAAGGTACCCAGAGCCTTGGGGTGAAGGCATTTCCTACCCAGGATCTGAGTGGTTGGGGCGTGCAGCTCGATGTTTCTCTAGGCATGTGCAGAGCAAAGCCAATCAATGTTCATTCAGATCAAGTTTCCTCAATTTGAAGTAACATCGGGTAACATTTCTGGAATAATTTATATTGGTTTATGTTATTAGGACTCCATTATACCACAGGAATACTGACTGTAGGTTCAAAAAATGGCTCATCGTTTCAAGGGGCTGGGAGTGGGAGTGAGAGGAACCA
Source organism: Margarornis squamiger (assembly GCA_035222235.1). Lineage (NCBI taxonomy): Eukaryota > Metazoa > Chordata > Aves > Passeriformes > Furnariidae > Margarornis > Margarornis squamiger. The sequence goes on along the minus strand of JAWWTY010000001.1, from coordinate 48,314,880 downwards.
GCCCAGAACATGTTTCCTCACTTCAAAGGCAAGAACGACTGTTTCAGAAAGCAAGATCACAGCTGGATCCAACTTCTAAGAAGGGAAAAATAATAATCTCTGCCAAAATCACTCTTTGATACAATTGCAAAGATAACAAATGGTACGGAGAAAGGTTTTGGGCAAAGGTGTAATGGCCCCTCTGCTGCATACTGCTAAAGCAAAGGATTGTCCTTCTGAAAAAAATCCCACATGTCTTTATTGAGAATCTCTTTGTCAAGATACAGTGAATATAATTGAAAGCGAAAGGTTGATTTGGTACCTGCTGTTTCAAAAGCAATGAAAACATGTGAGAGGTGCTTAAGGATGGCAATCAGTTGTCTGTGAGATGAAGGAACGTGTGAGGGCCGCAGAACGCAGCTGCAGTGTGGGTACTGTGTCCTGCGCGCAGCTGTCTGTTGTTACCTGCAGGCTGTAGGAAGTGTTTTATTCACAACAGAGATGCTCAGACTTTGAGATGGTTTTTGGGCAGGAGGAAGTTGATAACTCGATCTGGAGATGAGCTAGAAGAGCACTGTCCATTGGCATTAAGCCAATTGCAGGATGTTGGTCTTAATTTCCAGTTCTGTCATAATTAAATAGCCCCTCTCCTAAACAAATTATCCATAAGAAACAGTTCTGCTTTATTCTTGATAGCTGTAGTACAGCTGTGAATACTTGTAGATATGTTGGAGGGAGCTGCAAAATGGAATAATTTGGAAATATGTTTCTTGTGGGATACTCTTAAGGGATATGTAAACTTGAAGTAAATCACTAGTTTGTTGGTTTATTTTTAAAGAATAAATTGTACAGCCTCCTGCCCCCCAAAGCCTTGCCAATTTCATATCCTGATCCTCCATCCCTGCACTAAGGTGCTGTTTCTCTCTTGGGGCCAATGCCCCTCCCCAGCCCTCTTGTTGCCAAGGAGTGATTTCTCGTGATGTGTGTAACAAGGAAGGGCATTGGGTACCAAATACACCTTCATTTTCAATGCAGAACTAAAACACCCTTCAGTTTGGGTCCACTAAGTCATGTTTGTTTTACAAGACACCAAATTTAGTTAAGGTAAATGGCTCTGTAAGAAGTAAAAGGTCTACCAGTATTATTAGGTAGCGTGTTTTTGAAGCCAGAAAGAACTTGAGCCAAATCATGAAAGAAACTTAGCATCCACAGCTCCTTGGGTTTCAGTGGTGGTGGAAGAAGGAGGAAGAATGGCTCTCCCCTGCAGGGAACCTTGGTCCACCTCCACCTAGAGGCACTTCTCTAGACAAAGATAATGTCCGACTGCACAGTCTGACCTCTGCCTTTTGCTTTTGTCCATGGTAGCATGTCCTTCTTGGAGCTTTGTGTGTTGTGTGGGGACAGCAGGTCACTTCCACGCTACAGGCAAGTGAATCATTAGTGCCAATGAGCAATTAGGGTCAGTCCTACTCCTGTTATGTGGGGATTGTAGAAACCCATGTGTTGATGAATGAAAGCACATCACAAACCCTTTCCTTCTGCAGATTACATGGTCCAACACTGCAGGATACCCTCCTCCTTTGTCTTACTTTTCCACATAAGAAATGTTCAGCACCTTGTAGCATGAAACCCAGTATGTTCAGCAAGGCTGATATCAACTTGGAGGTCCAAATCCTGAGGAACACAAAACATGGCATAAATTACTGGGATCTGGGGAGACCTGGACCTGTAGCGTCACCAAGGATTAATATGTTTGAGGAAAATCTCTGAGTTTCTCTGGCATCCCCTGTGTTTTGTCCAGCTCAGCCTCAGAGGTCCACCCAGGCCTCACCAATGGGCGTGTGAGCTCTGCCCACCTGCACTCTGTCTCTGTAGACCTCACTGGCTCATTGCTCAGGTTTTCCCTGAGCTGGACCATCTCTCTGTCTCCTTTTTCTATCTTTATTAATAGCCTCAGTTGGAACTTCCCTGTAGTCTTCTGTGTTGCTTCTGAATGTCTAAATGTTGCCACAAATATTGATTTAGGAAGAAGTAAACTGTTATTCAGCAGTCCTTTGGCATGGCTTGATGTTTCTGTACCTCAGAATAAATCCATGTTTGTCCTGAAATCCAGAGTTTGGTTCTGGGTCAGACTGGTCTTGCTTTTCACACTAACTTTGGCAAATAAATTCATTAGCACATCTCCTGTGTGTATCTTGCTTATAGTTGGCTGCAGTTTATGGTAGGGACTTTTCTTTATTTGGAGAGTTTTTTTTTTTGTATCTTCTGTAGCCTTTTTTTCTTGGTGCACGGCACTGGGATTCTTCCTGTTTCCTGGAGCTCCAGGCTGAACATAAACCAGCACCAGTGCTGAGCAGAGAGGATGAGTTAGCTCCATTGCCATGGTCTTCATAGGATGGAGGCTTTGGTGGAATCTCTGCATCACTGTAATGGTCGTTGGCCAAAACCTAAGACTTGTGTTGTCCTAGACAGCAACAAAATTCATAGGGTATGCTTCAGTGACACACTCTTCTTGTCTGTTCAACCCAGTTCAAAGTTCAGGACTGCCCTCTCCCAGCTTTGGAGAGATGGGCAGGTGGTCAGCCAAAAGCAATCCTGGCTGGCATGGATTTGTGTAAGGTTGAAGTGGGAAGGAGGCTGCGTGAACAATCTGACATATGAGTGCACTTACATAAAGGCTTAGGTTTGTCTTCCTGCTGAAGGGAGAGGATAGTTTTCCCTCTCTGTATGCACTGGGAACTCCCATGGTTAGCGAAACGAGATTTTTCTGAGATTGGCTTAAACCTGCCTTTTTCCATTTGTCTGAATCCATGTCTCTTGGGAGCATGTTTGAGAGCTGTTGGTGGGAGACAATTCCTGACACAGTGGGGCTTGTAAATCCTCAGCCCTGTTCCTGCAGTTCTAATTACTTTCTCATAGTGGGGGAGTTAGTGTAAAGCCAAGAGAAGGGGATTTAAGAGAGGGCTTATGACTGGTGTCTTGGAAAAGCGAAGAGGATTTTTGGTTTTGTAGTTGATGCTGTGGTGACAAAATTGAAGTGTGGATTTAACAGCACTCAGTTAATTAAGTTTCTTAGCATGTATTTTCCCACCTTTTACACTGGGTTTTAGCTGGAGCTGATGAAGCACCAATCTCATTGAACCATACTGTTCATTACTAAACGTAAATTACATTTAGTAATGTTTTTGCCTACATGTTATTCTCATCATAGTAGTGATGTTAGTGTGTAATGTGTACTGCTGGAAAGTGTATGCCTCAGTCCAGCACTGTATCTGAGGGAAAGAACCTTTTCCCATAATTAACAGAGAAACATTTTTGAAGCCTTGTTGCTGAAGTCAGGCTTAATGGTGCAGTGTGGATGTCAGGGTTGAGCTCTGAGAGCTACAGAATACTGTCTGAAATGGACGATGAGGTTCTTCCTTGGAGGCTGTGTCCACACAGCCTGTAGATATTTAGAGCAAAGCAGTTTATTCTGAGAATCTGATGTCTGTACAACACATCTTACAGGGAAGGTTATCCTGGAGCAGCTGTTCCTGCAGGCTGAGGACCCATCAGGTTGGGATGTGTTACGTATGCCCCTAGAATGTCCTTGGATTTAAGTTCATCCCAGTAGTATTGGGTTTGTGCACTCCAGAAGCTTTCTGTCGTGTGAACCAAAGTCTGGTAAATGGGGCAACTGGGACATTCACTTTTAAAGTACTTATGCTTAAAACAGGAAAACTCCTCTGAAATCTGAGTTTTGTGTTTTTGGCTTGCCCACTTGTGCATTGACTCGGTGACTGTGGAGCGGAGTGGAAGCTGGACTGGAGTGCCGCCTCTCTCCCAGGGTTGTGCAGGCTTTGCACCATGACTGGGAGTTGGAAGCAGAAAAGGCTTTGGGTTTGTTTGTTTTCATTCCCTGTGCTAAGTCTAGGTAAAATGCAAAAGGATAGGTTTTGATACATAGAAGGGTGGAAAGTGGGCAGTTTCATTTGCTGAAATGTAGCAGGGCTGTAGCATTGTACCCTGTGCAGTATTGCTGTTTCATGAGGGTATTCTGGTCTACATAATGATGGCAGTATCTTTCTTGCAGGCTCGAACACGAAGATGGAGTGTCAGAAAATTACCAATTTTGGAAACCAGCTGCTTCGCCGGAAAAATGTGGACTGCACTCGAGAAGACAGTCGGCTCTCAAGATGCCTCAACACGTTTGACTTGGTGGCTCTGGGTGTAGGCAGCACTTTGGGTGCAGGTGTCTATGTACTGGCTGGAGCTGTGGCACGGGAAAACGCGGGACCTGCCATCGTTATCTCCTTCTTGATTGCTGCGTTGGCTTCAGTGCTGGCCGGACTCTGCTACGGAGAATTTGGTGCCCGAGTTCCTAAGACGGGATCAGCTTATCTCTACAGCTACGTGACTGTGGGTGAGCTGTGGGCCTTCATCACAGGGTGGAATCTAATCCTCTCCTATGTTATTGGTAAGTATGGAGGTGGTGCTGCGACACCCTAGATTTAGTTTAAGGTGGCAGCCTGGTCTGTAAGGTCAGCCTTGTTTGGATGCCTATGCTACTGTTAAAAAATAGATGCTTCACTCTTGCACTCGAGGAGGATTTCAGGACTCATCTGTGGGGTGTGTTGCTGGTGGCTCCTGCTAGTCATCCATGTGAGTGGTATGCTGCCTGCTGAGGGTTTGTCCTCATGCAGACTCATTGCTGCTGAGACTTCTTCCGAATCTCCGCCTCGTCCCTTTGGCATCCCTTGGCTTCTGCACACTTGCCAGGGTGCAAAAGCATGTTTCCTCTGCTGAGAAAGGAGCTGCTGATGGAAAGATGCTTTTATACAGAACATTTGTAGTCACAGCTGATCAAGGATTAATTCTGGTTCCTTTGGGATCTATTTAAAGTATCTGGAGATCAGAGTTTTGTCTTGTTTTGGCTGCAGAATTAAGCTTAGGATGATCTGCAGGTTCACAGTCTGTGGAAAGTACAAACCAAATCCCTCCTAAGCCCTTGTCTCCCACTAGGAGAGGCCCTGGATGAAGCTCAGAGCATGTGCTGTACAACTCGGCTCATACATTAAAACTACACCACACTTTGCTAATTAAGGATTCATGTCTTTTCAAGCACATTCTGGGCAGGCTGCTTGTCATCACGCCTGTAATTAAGGCTGCAACTGACTTGCCAGTTGAGAGTGAAGCGTGCTTGTTAAGGTGAAAACCGATTGTATGCTAAATTATTAAAGGGAGGTTTTTGTTTCTAATGCATTTTATGGGATATAGAAGTATTAGTTTGGAATTTAGTTTCCATGGTGCTTGGAGAGTAAGATCAGATCAAGAACAACGTAGTGGCATAGCAGCTGCTTGTCTGAGATTGTGCTGGCTCTGCTTTATGTGTTACCTGAAATATTTTCCTCCTCTTCTCCTCTTTTTTTTTTTTTTTTGGTTAAAAAAAAAGAAATGAGATGAAAAGCCAGAGTCAATTAAACTCATCTCCTTAGGAAATCTGAGTCCTGTGGTTCTTTTGTGAATAACATTCACTGCAAGGAGGGAATAAAAATAACTTTCAAAAAAAGTAATCACATAATTTCCTCCAGACTACTGAAATGGACTCTGCTTAGGCTACATGTAGAAAAATTGAACAGAATTCTTGGTGATTTTTCTTCTGTTCCAGAAAGGTAATGATAAATCGTATCCTTCGTGCTCCTCATCTGATTGGTTTGGGGCCCCTTCCCACCATGATACTGGACGACCAAAATGACTGACATAGCCATGGATGCTGTCCCAAAACCTGATTCTGCAAATGCATGATGAAAAGATTTGCCTACTGAATCTTAAATGCCCAGGATCTGGGCTCAGGGTGGTATTTCTGAGATTTTTTTTTTACCCTCTCATAATGGATTTTATTTCAGAGTTGGCTGCTCAGTGTGTTATCACAAGGCAGCAAATTCAATAAAAATAAGTAGATATTATCCATGAATGCATTCAAACACAACTTTGTTACTTTTATTTCAGTCCTATGTCAAAAATGTGTCTTTGCAAACTACCTTCCTCATAATTTGTGAGGAAGGGTGGCTAATGAGGAAAAACAACTGGGGGAGAATATGAGGTATAGGAGGCCTCTATTTCTTTATCTTATCCAGCCTTTCTCTCAGTGCTAATTGCCCCTCTTGTGAGCAAGGACAACTGCCAGCAGCTTCATGGGTGTGGAGGAGAAAGATATGTTGGCAGGCGCAGGCACTTCAGAGCCAGGGGTTGAGAGGGGCAGAAAGCCAATTTTTTTCTCAATTGTGAAAATGCCAAGCAGTACCACTGAGACCAAGCTTGCACCTCTAAGGTGCTCAGCCAACTTGGTGTTTTCATGCTGAGGTTCTCAGGCATTTGTTCAGAAAAAATGTTATGGGTGTGGAGAAAGAAATCCTGGTGTCCCAGGATGGGTGACCAATAGCGTTTAATTAATTCTCTCTTGGGGGAAGGCTGGTGTGGAGTCTTGAATGTGGGTGATGAGAAAAAATGGGCATGCAACTGATCAGTTATGGTCCAGAGAGAAGGGAGAAGGTGTCCAGGACTAGGATTTGCTGTGAACTTTCTTCTGGGTTGATGTGGGTTTGGGGAACCATGCCAGATTGTGGGACACATTTCAGAAACTGGAAGCTGGTGGGAGCTGGTAGTATGATGAGTAACAGCATCCCTGGTGAGTGGCTGCTGCTGGGGTTTCTGGGCACTTGGTGACCTCCTAGCCTGTGCCTGTTTATGCAGTGAGTCCAGCACCTGAGTACAACAGTTCTCCTGGGAGCGGTGAGCTGCAGGAAGGACCCAGATCAAATTTTGTGAGGTTATGTTGACCCAGAACTAGTAAATCCTCCTGGGTACAAGCTGAATGTCTTTGTACTGTGCTCTCTAGCAACAAGAAGATATTATCCAGGTGTCTGCGATGTTGGAAGCATGTCAGATTCTCCCTGGTCCCTCAAGGCTGTTTGTTAGAAAGACTTCAGGATGAATGGTGATAACTATGTGGAACTGGCATCCAAGCAACTGGCATTTAATGTAACATATGCAGGAGCTGGTTGTTCCTGTCCTAGAACATGAAATACTAGAGCTAGGACATAAAAAATAGCACTAAAATAGTCTTTTTTTCCCAAGTTGTGCCAAAGTTAACCTGCAAAATTATGATGTGGTATACAATAACTTTTGGGATTTTTCAAGATCAAATTGATGGCAATGATGTCCCACCTCATTAAAGGTGTTCACACTGTGCACTTTGCTGTCTCAGTGAACAGAAGAGTCTCCAAACAGGTGTGTTGTGCAGCTTATTTTTATGCTGTTGCAAAGCTGGATTGGGGCGGTGAGTGTTCCCAGCTGTGCTGCAGGTGCTGCCCGCCGCTGCTGCAGAGGATTTAGCTGTAGGTGAGCATGGACATTGTTTGACATGATTGCAGGTGCTGGAGTTGGGACCTGAACACCCACTCACAGGTGAGTGTGTCAGAATGAACTGTTCTGGGTGGAAGGGGGCCCCTGATGGCATCCTCTGAGGAACTGTTCTGCAAACCAAAACCAAACCAACCTCTTTTTTTTTAATTAGGTAATTATGTACAGTAGTAATTATATAATGCAATTAGGTTCAGTTATATATAGTGTTCTGTGTAAGACATTGGGACTATAATGATAGCCATTTTAACACAGGAGATGGAGAAGTTGGCTTTTACCTAAACCTACTTATTTTACAAAATGCTGTCACTGTCTGGTGGTAGCTCTTCATTGTTACTATTTCAGTTCTCTGAACTGACTCTTATGGCCCAGACAATGTCCCTGACTTGGTCATCCTGAGACCACAGGTTCATTCTTCATGCCAGCAAACTGCACATGCTTGGGTGCTCTTGGAACCACAGCAAAGAGCAGACCCGGAGGGCAAAGTCTGAGCACTTGCTGCAAGCAGGAGTCATGCCACTTGCTGGGATCATCACCAGTATCCTCCAGTAGGCTGGCGTAGATAAACTGTAAATTGCATCTGACTCTTTATCCTGCTTGGGCGCTCTAGCACCAGAGGTCGAAGCAGACCTGCGTGTTGCCAGAGTGCAAAGCGGGCGAGTGGTGTGGTCCAGGCTCTGGGGCTCCGGCATCGCACCGCTGAAGGGCAGCTGGCTTCTGAAAGGTCCCTCTGCTTGGGCTGCAGTCACTGAGCTGGGGCTGCCAGGGATAACACTTGGACCTCTCAACAAGTTTGAGGGAAGGTGAGGCTGCTGGGGGTGTAAGGAAAAGTTGGTCTGGGCAGTATCTAAGGTAAAGCTGAGATTTATGAAGAAGACAAACTAAAAGTATTTTTTTCATCTTGTCAGCTGGGCATCAGTCTGAGACCTACCACCTGTGTGTGTTGCCATCAGAGCAGATGCCAGGCATGAACACAGGCTGTGGGCTGGATATGCGGAGGAAAGGCAACTCCCAGCACCTGGGAGCACATGTAATGTTGCTTTGAGACCCTCCATGGCAAAAAGCCTTGCAAGGTGCCCCTGGTTTGGAACATGTGCCAGACACAAAGGGTGATATCTGTCCTTTCTGTCCTCTGGCAGGAACCTCAAGTGTGGCCAGAGCCTGGAGCGCAACATTTGATGAAATCATAGGGAAGCACATTGAACTGTTTTGTAAAAAGTACATGACGATGGATGCGCCCGGAGTGCTAGCAAAATACCCAGACATCTTTGCCGTGGTGATAATCATCATCCTAACAGGTGATACACTGGGGGGGGTGTGTGAGTCTTGGACCTCCTTCTGTAATTTAATTGTTTGCTTTTGGAATGAGAATGAAGTCCTGATTTCGTTTGGGCAACATATTAAAGACTCTTTCTTTGCTACAAGTGCTGGATTGACCTACATAGCTGCTGTGGAGTTAGCACAGGGCATAGCCTGTTTACAAGGTTTTTAATGAGAGGGGAGCATTTTCAATATTTTTGAGCCACTTTTAAAACCTTCAATAAAATTTTAAATAAGGAGGAAAAGAAAAGATGACTTGTTATCCTCAATCAGGTATGGAAGTTTAGTCTTTCCCTCCACAAATCCTATTATACAAGAATTTCACACAGTTGGTCTATTAACCTTATTCCCCCTTTGATAATCTGACAGTTTTTAGTGCCTTGAGATAGAAGATTGAGGAAAAAACCCCAGAGACTCAGTTACAGTCTCATGTACTACTGTTTTGTTTTTTAAAAAATATATATGAGCTTCAGTTTGCAGAATGGGATACAAGACTCCAGAGAAATAAATGTGTGATAAGCAGTCAGGGCCTCTTTTTTTTTTTTCCTAAAAATGTCCCAAGGCTTTGATCATAATTTGGAAAGATTTTGAAAACTCGTAAGATCAAAATCCTTCTGAGTGTTTACCTCTACTCCAACTGCATCTTGCAAAGCATTGCCAAGTTTAGGCAAATTTAAAAGATTACCCTTATTATGTATTCCTCTGTGGTTTTCAGAACACAGAAGCTGCAGTGCTACAGTAGCAAGATTATCCTGACATTTCCCACTCTGATCAGAATGGCCTTCTCACAGCCTGGGCTATGCTTATGGGGACAGGCCTCATAAGCAATGGATGCTTTGGCATCTGGGTTTGCATTTGGATCTAGGACTGTATTGAGGGCTGCTGAAGTCAACAGCAGCCCTTTGTTTTCAGGATTACATCTGAATGGGAGAGAAGATTTTCCTCATTGTTCATTTGTATAGAATAGGAAGTGCTCTAATTTCAAATTAGAATCTGGTCTGTCATCTCAGATACAATTTACAAAATTTAGCAGTCCTTACTTTAACGCTGCCAAGGTGTAAAACTATACAGATTACTGATGGCTTTGTGCCCCTGTGTGAAGCAAATTCCCTGGATTTGCATAAAAAATGCAGACCATTCTTTAAAAAAAAAAAAAGCTGCTGAATGAGCAGCTTAGTGCCAAATAAAAGCACCACAAGTTTATTTCTACTTGCACTATCTTGAGCTTCAGATTTCTACAAGGTACTTTACAAGTTTCCATGGGCAGGTATGCAGCTCTTATCAAGTGCTTCCCTGATATGGCTGTGTCACCTTATTTACTGTCTTAAGCAAAGGTGAGTTCACAGGATGCTCCCCTCTCCTTGAAGTCCCTTGGTGTAGCAGTAAAAGGACATTGTGTTGTGCTTCTCTTCTCCCTCAGGCCTGTATGAAGTTTTTTTTGCCTTCTCCCTCAGCCTTAGATTTGGATTAGAGGTTTCAGTTCTTAAAATTCAGGCACCTGAAGAGTAAACGCAAGTTACAAGAGCCAAGAAGCTAAGCTATGCCTCGGTGAGATTCTGTTTGCCAAAGCTTGTAACCATGCTCTTCAGATAGATTGTCTTAAGACCAGTCTGAAATCCTGCTCTTGCTAAATTCACTGGCAAACCTCCTGCTGATTTAAATGGGAGCAGGATTCCCATGATGCCACTGTCTTTGGTGTCTTCAGCACTAAAGTAGCTACTAAAAGTAGAATCCTCCTGGATTTGGTCCCTCCTCCTGTTTCCCCCTGTTTCTAAGGAAAGTTGAATGTTGTTTATAACTTCTGCATTTGGCCAAGACCTCTAAGATAGTGTTCTTTCATGAAAAACCACGTGGGGTGCTTTCTGCAGGTCTCTGGATGGAATTTGAGGCTGTGTGTAGGTGGCAGAGCGTAGCAGCATGAGGTGACCAGAACTGGCATTGAATGCACTAGAAGCAGTTTAGCTGTGTTAGCAAAGCACTTTACCAGAGGCACATGCCACATGGCATGTGGGTGGGAAGATATGTCACGTTCTGCAGTAGTAATGTCTGGACTGGAGTCCTCATTCTACTTCTGGATGAGCTAAACCTCGGCTACTTGGCTTTGTGGAGAAACGAGGTGTGGCAACGTGGGCAGAGCACAGCATGAACAGAGTTGGGCTATGTCTGTGATTCCCCAGCATCTGCTCCTGATGGCAAAATATCTGACTGCCAATATGCCATGTTTTCCCCAGGGCTTTTAATTTTTGGTGTGAAAGAATCTGCTCTGGTGAACAAAGTGTTCACCTGCATCAACGTCCTTGTCCTTGGCTTCGTCGTGATCTCCGGCTTCGTGAAAGGGTCTGTTAAAAACTGGCATCTGACTGAACAGGACATTTACAACACCAGCCACAGCATTTATGGAAACAAGTAGGTTGGATCTTTTCTTCTCATCTCAGAAGCTGCTGTGTTTTCAACAGCAAGTTTGTAGGGGGCATTGTGGAATGAATTAGAAAACCGGTGAATGGGGTGGCTGCCTCCTTTGCCAAATACTGTGGAGGCAAAGCTGGCTTTGGTGGGTGTTTGCTGAAAGCAGGCTGTGCGGATGGGCTAAAACTGCTAGGAAGAGGCTGTGTCAGCATGGGCCCTGCTGCAGAACTGACCATTTCTAGTCTGATGACCAATATGGCATCCAAATTTGAGAGAAAAGAGCTCTTTAATAACCTGCTACTCGAGGCTACACCAGGCTGGCTCTCATGCCTGTATGACGCGATGTTGAAGTATGGCTTTCTTTGAACACTTGAGCAAGATCCTTGGGGCATCGTTGTACCTTTTGGAGACCTTGACCTGAATGCCTCAATAAGATGAAGGCAAGTTGCAGATTATTTTAATGCATTGCAGCAAGCATATCCCAAATCTGTTTTTAATGACATTTTTCTACTTGGCCAAAATTCAGTCGTCCTATACAAGATTAAAATTAAGGAGCTTAGAAGGCTTACCAGTAAGACAAAGCTATTCATTTTTGCTTGAGACTGTACAACACAGAACGAGGGTCTTTAAATATCTCCACATACATCAGCTCATTCCTGGCTTGCTATCTAAACCCTTTATGCCGGCCTGCAAGGAAGCAGTTTGGGACAATCTGTCAAGATTCATAAATGTTATGTGGGTCAAATTTAGCTTGTGTAAAAGCCACTTCTTGAGCCTCTGCAAAATTCAACCTGCTGCAAACAAATTGCTTTTATAGGGCAGGTTCCTCCTGCTGCTATTCCCATGCAAGGAGCAATTAGTGCAATAGTTTCAATGCTTAGCTATAGCTCTTTGACCTGTAGCACTTAGTATTTTTGTAAAATCTGTCTGGGGTTCACTTTACTTTATCGCTGTTTCCAGAATAATCCATATTTGGGTTGTGTTGTACAGGTTAGAATCTGGCCTTTCATCTCAGATACTATTTTTCATCTAAGTCTCAACAGAGTTTGTATGAGAGAATTCAGATGCTTACACCCAATAAGGCTTGCAGATTTGGGATTTACTTTAGTTTAATGGCTTTAATTCATTTTTGCAAAGGCTCTTCACTGAAAAAAGTGAGTTAAGTCTCTTGAACTGAAGGATATATTTTTTATATGTCACTCAACACAGACACATGAATCTGGGGTCCCAATCCAGAGTGCACTGGTATCAGCATTTGTCTGTGTGTTGACTTAAATGAACTTTGGATAAGACTCAGTGAAGCATTTGGTGTGTCAGGGATTCAGGCTCCACTCTTCCCTCAGGGCTGCAAGCATGGCTTGAGTATGAGCTTGGCACAAGGAATTTTGAAGTTGAGAATGGAAGATTTGGTGGATTTTAGACAGTCATTGCACCCTGCATTCCTCTCATGTCTGCTCACCCACATGTCATCCTAGGACCTCTTAGGTGAAAAGTGTATGGTTTACATGTTTCTCAGTCTTCAGCTTTTAGAATTACATGTTGTGCTTTTTCAAAAGCTTCTCTTTAAACCAGTATGTATATCTACACACACGCAGTAATATTAGGAGAGAATTTTTAATGTTCATGCTGTTTTCTCCTTGTCTTAGCCAAGACATTTTTATCCACCCCACAAAACAGGTGGTGGGAACAAACCATGAACCATTTTAGTTCTGTGCAGTCCCCAGGCTGTTGCAGGCCAGTCCAAAGCTCAGCAGTGGGTAGGGCTTAGCATTTTGCCTGATATTGATATGCTAGCATGTGAAAGAGGGAGTCTGTTCCTTCAAACTTTAGTTTTGGATTTTGTTATGAGCTATGTGAATAGCTTTGTTACTCCCACCTAGGCAGGATCACTTCTAACCCAGTCCCTTTTAGTCAAACACAGGAAGAAAAGCTCTACGGTGTTGGAGGGTTTATGCCCTATGGATGGAAAGGAGTCCTCTCAGGGGCAGCCACGTGTTTTTATGCTTTTGTGGGATTTGACTGTATTGCTACTACAGGTAAGAGGGAAGATGTTTTCATTCTGGTTATGAACCTGGTTTTTGGTAGAATGGCTTTCAATAATGTTGCAGAACACAGATGATAGGGAATTCAGGGCACCACATTGGTCGTCCCTCTGAACCTCAGTTCAAAGCAGACTTTTGGCTCAGCTCCTCCTAACAGTCGAAGTGCTGAGTTTGTCCAAGTCCCTGGGTGCTTGCGTGCTGACTTCTAGCTGCTGTGGTAGGCAGATAGACAGTGTAATCCACAAGCTTCCTCCCTTCTTCTTTGCCTGCAATGCCCAGTCTTGTGGGTGGTCACTGATGGTCCAGGTCAGACTCCACAGAAAACATGTCTAGTTTTACCAGTTAAGCAAACAGGGAAGGCCCAGGTTCAGACACCTGGTATGACTGGGAAAAATTGAGCCTCTAACTTCAAGTGATGCTTTAATCAGCAGGTTATTCTGGAATAGGTTCTTCAGTGTCTTCAGCTGAAGAACGTCTGATGACTTGGAGTATTTGAAGAACCAAAGAGAAAGCCTCTAGGGAGTCATCTGCACCCTAAAGCTGTGCCTCAGAATCAGGGGGAAGTTTTATCTCTAAAGGTTAAGAGATCTCATTTAGAGAGAAAAGCCATCAGCATTGTTATATTTCTTAAGGCTAAGAAGAATCTCAGTTCCCTGGAGAAAGGAGATTATCCTTAATTTCATATTTGGCATGAACTGAGTTGCTTCAAAGTTGGAGCAGAGGGAGAAAGAAATCATCACAAAGACAGATAAAGCAATACTGCCTCTTGTTCCAAGCAAGGAGTTTGAGAAGTGCTGCCTCCATTACTCCAGCCAGCCCTAGAGCCTCTCCTTGTAGGAGAAACACATTCATCTGCTTTTGACTTGTAGGAGTATGCATCTGTGTTTATCAGTTCATCCTCCTGAAATGCTAAACCTCAAGAGCTCTTGCTTTTAGAACAGCTTTGTAAGACAAGGAAGGCACAAATCTCTTTTGTAATTAATCATTGCCTGAATTTGGAGGAATTTTGTTTTTCACATGTTTGTCCCTACTTGGTTGTTGAAAATTTTCCATAAAAACTAGAGGAGGTCCTTTTTTAAGAGGGATTTTCAAAGATACATATGATTTTCAGGTACTCTGCGTCTCCCCAGAACTGGGCACCTCTGGTGCCATGTTCTCAGTGTATTCATTCTGGAGCAGATGCTACTGAAATGGTCATCCAAGAATTTGCCCTACAACTGCACAATAATTTCTTGTTCCATCATTTGTGATCATTGAACTCTTCTTGGGTCTGCACTATCAGTGGGATAGAAGGAGTATAGAAGGATAACCTGTTTTGGGGAAAGGACTGTTTTTAGTTCAGTTTCTGTGCCTGAGTTTATAAGGCTTCCACAAATGTCTGTCAGAAGGATTGACAGGAGCAGCAGAAATGGGAGCAAACACCTGTGGTATGCCAGGTGGATGGAGCAGGCCACTGGCAGCATTATGGTCAAAGAGCACCTCAGTGCCCACAAAACCTTTGAAAGCCCCAGCCAGCATGCCCTAGGTTGGGATAAAGTTCTTGCTTGTGATTTAGCTGATATTTAAATTTCTTTCTTTTAGGCGAGGAGGTAAAAAACCCTCAGAAGGCCATTCCTATCGGCATTGTGGCATCTCTGCTCATCTGCTTTGTGGCTTATTTTGGTGTGTCGGCTGCCCTGACTCTCATGATGCCTTACTACCAGCTGGATACCAATAGCCCTTTACCCAATGCCTTTAAATATGTGGGTTGGGATGGAGCCAATTACGCAGTGGCTGTCGGTTCCTTATGTGCACTTTCTACGAGGTAAGACACTGTTCTTCCTTTTCACATCTCTCAAGGCAAACGTGTATCTCCAGCTCCTTTAAAACGTGGAGCAGATACCAGGGATGAAATTCAGAGCTATTGGCTTCAAAAGGACCAGGATTTCACCCTGAGATAGATATCAGAGATGCATGTGACCAATATCAGTTCAGAAACTCCCATCTTAGCAGAAGACCCAGCAGGTGCATTTCAGGAATATAAATATGGATTGAGTGACTAAGTCATGGAGGCAACTATGCAGTGTGAGCACGGTTTAAATGCAAGACATCCTGCTGGGTGGAGAGCAGACTTATATCAGGTAGTGAAGGGTGCATCTTCTGAAGTGTTTGGGGCTTACCATATCCAGGGCCATCTGTCTGCAGGTTACCTGCAGGACAACCATCTGCGTGGGAGGCAGGGCAGACTGGAGGCAGAATATGTCATCTTCTCCTGCACTCGGGAGGTCTATTTCAGATCAATTTAAACATATTCAATTAGGTGAGCAACTTGTAGAGACTCATAGAAATTACAGCTCTTTTACTACCTGAAAGTCAGGCTGGTTTGATGCCCCATGGTTAAGGTTAGGCATCCAAAATAATAGAGCTGCGCCTCATTTGCCAGTGTTCAGAGGGAGCCCGTGAAGGAGAAGCTGAAGTGAATGAAAGCCACCTGTTTTGTGTTCATGATGCCATAAACTTTATTTCATTTGTGTGTCTGTGCTCAGCAGGAGGTGATATAAGTAGATTATTTCTCTCTCCTGTGTCTGTAGTCTCCTTGGCTCCATGTTTCCAATGCCTCGGATAATTTATGCTATGGCAGAAGATGGGCTGCTCTTTAAATTCTTGGCTAAAGTTGATGAGAAGAGAAAAACTCCAATAATTGCAACAGTGACATCAGGAGCCATTGCAGGTAGGATGCAAAGACTTGCATGAATCTGTGGAAAGGAAACATAAGCTCATCCTTGGCGCAGATAAGTCCGCCTGACTCTAGCCCAGTGACTAATCGGATGTATTGCACAGCATGACATCCCAGAGGGTGTCCTGGGTTTCCAGGGCATGCCCTAGAGGATCTGGGTGAGCATGAACAGCTTGCTGTGTGCCTGTCCCTCTTTCTCAGAGCTCATTGCTGCCATCCTGTCTCATGCCAGGAATTGCCTTTATCTGCTCCTTGGGTGCTCTGCAGGCCTTAGAAATAATTGACTCCCTGCAAGGTGGCAGCCAGTGGTGCCCCAGCATCCTTGTGGCTGCTGGCCTGGCTTGGCTGAGGACGCCTCACCACCTGTGGGTAGCAGCTCTGCAGAAGATGCCAGAGCAGCCGGAGACAGGCAGATGGCCCCTCTGGCACTGCCATTTGTTAATCAGTTAGTCACAGCTGGCAGCCATCCTGTTCCCCCCTTTCTTCTCCTGGCCTCCCAGAAATAGTGGAATTAAATCTCCCAGGCGGCAAGGATGAGTGGCTTACCCTGTTCTTGCAGCCGCCCCCTTCCTCACGATGCCTGGCAAAGCTGAGAGCCTTGCTGCTTCCTCTTAACCTTCCACTGCAAATGCAGGATGAGCTGTTGGTACAAGAATGTGCCACCTTTGGTAGGCAGTTGCTGCCCTGGGCTCTGAGCTCCTACGAAAGAGCTCAGGTCCTGTTGCTGATACTTGCAGAGCCTTCTTACAGCTGCTTCTCTCTTCAGGCATTCTTGGGTTCAGACAATGGTGGGGTAGGAAAAAGAGTCATATAAAGTAAAGAAGTGCTTTGCAGTCACTTCAGGTGTCATCTGAGTGGTCCGTAGTGCCTACGACCAAAGCCCACACAAAGCTGCAGGGACAGCACTTGCCAGCTGAGTTTGAGAGCTGGGCTGGTTGTTGGGCTCCAGGTTGTGCATGAAACACAGGCTGGGTCAGGCTCAGCTCTGAGGTCCCTGTATTCTCATATGACTGTTGGCATCACCCTGATGTCTGACTATGTTCTCTACTTGCCTGCCTTCTGAAGGCCTCTATACAAAGTTCTGTACAACCGGGGTTGCCTGGTGAGGGTGTGTAAGCAGGGTAATCCCTAAGGCATGGCAGTCTATACCTTTTTCTGGAAACCCCCATGACAAGACATGCTACTTAAAGATGCCGTCCTTGATGCTTGGTCCCACTGTATGTGCAAGCTTGTTTTCACCCCAGCTGAGCTGAGACACTGGAGCATGGTGCTCTTTCCCCTCTAGCTACTTTCAGGAGATAAATGTGGCTTTAGGGGTCCTGCAGCTCCACTAGGGGACTCCAACAATGATGTTGTGTCTTTAACTCCTGCTCATTGTTGGTACTTGGGTGAACATATCCCGTATGGGACAAACGTATGGGCTGGCGTTTACTGTAGTAAGTGATTCCTCTTGTTTCAGTTAGTGAGGCTGAGCTGGGACAGTGTGCAGGGCCCAGGGGTATTCAAGCGCCAAGGCCTGCCTCTGCTCATCTCAGGACATCTCAAGCTCACCTGACAAATCCTGAGCAACAGTCACATGTGTGCTGCATTGTTAATTCTCCTGAGATGTGCATGTTCTGCTGTGTTACTGATTTTTCTTCTCTGTCACCTTCCTCTTCTCCTACAGCTGTTATGGCATTTCTTTTTGACTTGAAAGATCTTGTGGACCTCATGTCAATCGGAACCCTCCTGGCTTACTCCTTGGTAGCAGCCTGTGTGTTGGTACTGAGGTAAGAATGTAGAAGCTGCCTTTCTTGTATCACATGGACAAAAAACCACACAGTGATCAGATGCCCTCATGGTTTCTATAGGCCCAGTAAAACCATGAGCATCTGCAGCTATAAGCATGTGAAGAGCTTATTTCTCTAAGCTCATGGGGAATTATTAGTTAGTTCTATCTACAGTGGCACCCTCTGAACTTGGTTAACCCTTGGTCCATGCCACTCCTGCTGTGGTCAACTCTAAATACCTTGGGAGATATGCCAACAGACAAGGATGAGAGATGTGTGGTCCTGGATGCTTGCCTCATCACTGTTCTTGTTCCCACTGGGGATACACTTTTAGGTTGTCTTACTTTTGAAAGGGGATTCTAGATAAAGTCTAGCAGCAGCAGCAAAAAAGCTGAGTGTGTATTTGCAAGATCAGTGCCTGTGTGTCTTTTAGAAGTACTGAGCTCCCATAGCTCCCTAAACCTAAGCTGAAAATTGAGTGTCTTCAGTCCTTGGCATCTCACAGATGACAGCACTCTGCTCATGAAAACTGTACTTTTAAGATCATGTCACTGAAAAATACCTTTGTGTGTTCAGTGACTTACTCAGAGTCAGATCGAGGCTTTCTACAAGCTCACAGCAAATGCACTGAACTAAGAACAGTCTTATAGCAGATGAAGGACCAGTGCTGTACTGTAGTATCATTGCTTTGTGTTTGTTCTCTACTCTCTGCCCCTTGAAAGTCATTGCTAATTTTCCTTGCCTTTCTTACTTTTCCTGATTTCCCAGCCCAATCTTTTCCTCAGAGCTAGAAATGGCTTTTTAATTTGTTTTTGCCAGCTGCTGTACCTATTGCATGACATTTTCCCCATCATGGATTGGCAGAGCTGACAGCCTGTCTTGCAGTGGCCCAGACAGCTGATTTGTCTGCCCTGTTAACTGCCTAATGATGTAGTAGGTGAATTGTTTCCAAACCTGTAAGATCCTGTTAGTTTCTTAGTGTGACTGGACCCAAGGATTTCACTGCCTTTCTCAATTTACAGTGTTTCACAAATGTCCTCATTCTAAACACATCCCCACAGAAGCAGTTTTAAAGTGTCTTTCAAAATGGCCCAGTCCTTTAGTCAGACTTGACTAAAGTCTGACTGTACACAGACAAAATCTTCTGTAACAGAGAGCTGAGTCTGGAAGAGTGTTTTTTCTTTATGGATCCAAATGGTTGTGTGTCATGGCCGTTTTGAATGTGCTGTTCACACAGGCAACAACCATCTCTTCCTTTCCTACATGGCAGCAGACAAGCTAGCAGAAGAGACTGGGATGGAGGAGTACAAGGAATGTCTCTGCCGGGTGTTATATCTGTTGAGCTGTTAGCTCAACCACCTTTGTGCCAAAAGGCAAGAGCTGAACTACCACTGATAACACAACAGCCTGATTATGACCATCTATCTGTCCCTCTGCTGCTTCCTTCTCCAGTCCTATCACCCCATCATGTTTTTGGTGACATGCATGACAGGGTTTATGAAAGAGAGCACTATCCACTTTAAAGCACTTGTTGTTACAACCAATCTGTAGGTGATAAGAGCTGATGATATTTGCTTACATCCAGATGAAACAGAGGGATATAGATGTTATGTGGGGCTGTTCTGATGCTATAGTGATCTGGGGAGCAGCCATGACTATGTGTGGGGCTTTTAAATGAATGATACCCTGTGCCAAAGTAATAGGCTCTTTGTGTCATTTCCTTTTTCCTAGGTACCAGCCAGAGCAGCCTAATTTGGCATACCAAATGGCTAGGTCAACAGAAGAGACGGATAACAACGAATCTGTTAGCACCAGTGAATCACAGGCTGGATTTCTGCCAGAGGAAGAAGAGAAGTGCTCTCTCAAAGTCATACTTTGTCCCCCAAATTCAGACCCTTCCAAATTATCTGGCTCAGTGGTGAACGTCTCAACCTTTATCATTGGTAAGCACTGGGCAGTGTGTCTTTGGAGCAGTGAGTCAGCTGTTAGGTCTTTGTACTCACCATAGTGGGAAAACTCACCTCCTTGCAGTGATTTTGATGAGCTCTTGTAATGGCCAAAGTTAACTGAAGATCTACAGATTAAATTTCTGACTTGAAGAGAAATCTGCAGATGAGGTGTTGGGGGTGTGTAGGGGGAAAGACATATCTGTTATGGTTAGTTCTTTCATGAATTGCTGTTTTGTGTGCCAATCTTTCAGATTTTGCTTGTGGTTTGTTGTTGGTTTTCTCCCTGTATCTCAAAAAAAAAAAAAAAGGAGTAACCTTTGATAACCTTTGGTGTCTGTTCACAGGTTTCCTTATTGTATGTAGCTGTATCCTGACTGCCCTTGAAGGAAATACTCTGATAAAGACTGTATGGATTATTGCTGCCATCCTTGTTCTTACTGTCAGCTTCATTATATGGAAACAGCCTGAAAGCAAAACTAAACTCTCCTTTAAGGTGGGTCCTGTGACATCCTGGGACATGTAGCTAAAAAAGAGCTGTTTCAGGAGGTGGTTGGAGGAGGAAGTGCATGTTGGCCTATATCAGAAGGGAGGACCTGGCCAAATGGACATGCGTAGAATAAAGGGCAGAACCTGCTGCAGAGGTGTGGCTGGCAGGAAAGGGAAGGGCAGGACCCTGCTTTTGAAAGCAGATGGTTATAGGATAGGGAAGAGACAGAGACTAGAGGAAGGGGGATGATTGTGAAGGGCCACATCAGATCATGGATACAGAAGGAGAAAGAACCTGACGAACAAACCTTGTATGTGAGGATCAAAGGGGTACTTGCTGAAAAGGCTCTAAGAAAGTGAACTTTCATGTTCTCCTTAGTCCCAGTGGAGGCTAAGGAATGACAATTCTCTTTTTAACAGCCTGAAGTATGAGGAACTTTGTCATTTTCCTGCCGTGTCCAAGCACACCATCCTTTCTGTATTAAACACTGGGATGTTTTTTCCCCCAGTGTAATCCTGCAAGTCATGTTTTATCATATTGATTTCAGGCTGGTTCCCCAATTTATTAAATTAATTTTGGATTCTAATTCCATCATATAAACTGCTTTCATTGTGACTGCTCATCAGTTACTGTTTTTCATTAAATTCACTGACTTTAATAACTTAATCCAGCCAAGGTTGTTCAAGGTAGAGTGTGCAGCTTGTTTTGGGGTTATGGTCCCAGATGTACAAACAGAAATGTCCAGGAGCAGAACACTTAGGAACTCTCATCTAGACTGTATTTTCTAAACTTGTTTCTGAGAAGATCTCTTCACCTTTCACTCAAGAGATTTTACCTCCTTTTCTCTTCAACCACTACCCTGTCTGAGAAAAAAGAAAATTAGACCTGTCACTGCTAAATCTGTAATCACAGAATCATAGAATCATTTATGTTGAAAAATAACTTTAGGTTCGTCAAGTCTAACCATTTACCCGGCTCCGACAGGCCCACCACTAAACCACATCCCTCAGTGCCACATCTACACATCTTTTCAGTACTTCCAGGAATGGTGATTCCACCACTTCCCTGGGTAGCCTGTTCTAATGGTTGACAACCTTGTCACTTATCTCCCTGCGGTTCTTTGGACATTTACAGCCTGACTGTGATTTTTCTCCAAAGTCACTCTGGAAATCCAAGGCTGACCTGTTTGTTCCCCAGTTGTTTTTCTCTATTTTTTAACATAATTTTCCTCCCTTCTCCAGTCTTTAGAGACCTTACCAGTCTACCAAGACCTATCAGAGATATTTATTAATAGTTATTAATAGTTCAGAGATCACTTCTGCAATCTGAGGGTACATAACTCACCCACCTAGGGAAATTTTATTTGTCCCTACTAACTTGACAAAGCCAAATCTGGAAAAATATTCTTCTTCTCTTTTCTAATTTATGTGCCTATATCTTTTCTGTAATGATGTGAGCAGCTGCTTACAATAAATTTTTTTTTGGTGAAGCTTAGATCAAGAAAGATCCACTACATTTCATCCTGTTTCTTTTTTTAAATCTCCTTTTTCCTTAGGAGTGAAATTCACTTTCCTCTTAGTTCCACCATATTCACAAAGCTTTCTATTGTTATAATTAGTCTTGTTTGATTTTATCTTGACACGCCAGTGCTATTGTTTTATATTCTTATTTTTGCATTTTGGCTTTACTGTCTTATTCTTTGATTCTCAGACCTCTAAGGCATTCTTGGCACAGCTGCAGTCATGTCTTGCAATATTTGCTAGTTTCTTCTGCTTTGGGATAGTTCTCTCTCTATTGCTTAATTACCTTGGTACTTGCTAAAGGAAGTTCCTTTGATCCCTCCTCTGATATTCCCCTTACCTTCATCTCTTGGTCTTCAGTAGGTGTCTCTTATGATACCGTCCTTGGTTTTTCCCCTTCTCTCCTTCACCCCACAAGTATTTAGTATTGCTGCTAAAATTTGCCTCCTGCCTCCTTACAGAGCACAAGACAAGCTCCTTAAAACAGACGAACAGCATTATTCGCATCCCTCTCCCGTGGTGGATTGATATCCTCCTTTTGGGTTTAACCTTGCCTTTTCTCAGATCTGGCAGCTGAAGAGCTGGTAACAGCTGTCACTTCCCATCTACAAGGGATGTGATGTTCCTTTCTACCTGTTGTTCCATCCCTGTGGATGTAATGTATTCCTCATTCTTTTTCAGGTACCTCTTTTGCCCCTTCTTCCTGTTGTGAGTATTTTTGTGAATGTTTACCTCATGATGCAGCTAGATGTAGGCACATGGATCCGGTTTGCAGTCTGGATGCTCATAGGTGAGTTAGAGAGTAAAAAATGCTATGTTCAAAGTTACTAGATTTTGTTAACCATAAATTTATTGTAGCATTCCAGGGAGAGATTCTGCGTTATGATCATCTTTGGGCAACCCTAATGACTTAACTGAAACCAATTAGGCAGTGTGTCTCAAGCTTTGTTTCAGATTCAAGTGTCTTGAAGCCTTTGTGAGGACAAAACAGCCTGTGAACCGTTTTTATGAGTCTTGTTGCAAACAGGAAACCTTAGAGCATTTCTTGGTGGCTTGCCTTGAGCTGCTGTCCAGGTGATGGGGCTTGTGGTTTTGAAGATTAAGAAACTGAGCTGCATTCCAAGATGTTCCCCAGTAGCCATGTGGATAAG
The DNA here is from genome assembly GCA_035222235.1 of Margarornis squamiger. NCBI lineage: Eukaryota > Metazoa > Chordata > Aves > Passeriformes > Furnariidae > Margarornis > Margarornis squamiger. The sequence goes on along the minus strand of JAWWTY010000001.1, from coordinate 48,292,140 downwards.
GCTGAATTGCCTGACATACTCAAATGAGCATCCCATTTGGGGCTGGGATAGATGGACTTTTTAAAGACTGGTGTCTGTGGACATTTTTCCCCTAAGGATGGTAATGGCTGTCCACTAGAAGCTAACAGTGAGGATGGCTGTGCTTACACTGGTCTAACTTGTGTCAGTGGATGTGAGTGGGGGTTTCTCTTCCTTGCAGATCTAACCGTGCCCTCTCCCTTCCTCCCCTCTACAGGCTTTATCATCTACTTTGCCTATGGAATATGGCATAGTGTGGAAGCCACCTACGCAGCCTCAGCAGATGTGGAGAGGAACACAGACACTGGCTCAGACAGCTGTAAATGACTGTTTGGCTTACAGGCAACTGGGAAATAGCTGCAGTGAAAGACGCTTTGTGGTGGGGATCCTGAACCAGATTACATCTGAATAATCAGTAATGCAGGAATAAGGAAGCCTAATGTGAGCCTCCCAAGCCCTTTTGCTGCAGCTTGAGGTTTGTTTAGTAGCACAGTTAAAAGGGATCACAAGGAAAAAAGCCACAACTCTGGAACACTCCTGGTGGCACTGTCAGCTCATCTGGGGCTGTGTGCTTCCCTCTCTCTCTCTCCTGTTTGTCCTTTTTCCCCAGTGTGTAGAAAGAGAACTGCTTCTGTGTGCCAGTTAACCTTAAATGCTGCTATGAAACCAAGCCTCACAAAGGTCTGTCTTTCAGTAGCCCCAGGAATGACCTCCCCACAGATACTCTACCTGATCATACATGGAGCAGATATTGCAGTGCTACTGTCAGGTGTAGACCAGATCCATACTTCAGCCTATGTGAGCTGTACCACATGTGTACGCACAAAAAATGGCTCTCGCCAAACACCAGATTTCACCAGGTTAAGAAAGCACCTGCAAGATTTGCATACCTTAAATTATTAGGTTTCATAGTTTTTGTTTTATTTAGCTTTTTTTTTTTAAACTACGCACTCATATGCTTTAAAGCACACCGCTGCTGTGGAATGTTGGGAAGGTTTGTGGTCGCTGATTGTCAGGTGAATGGTCGCTTGCCAGCACACAGGTAATGCCAGCAGATGTTGCTGCTGACCGTGCACTCCACAGAGAAAATGCCAGGTTTAGTCAGGAAACTATGTGGTGCAATTACTTGAAATGCTTGAATGGAATGGGTGCCTCCAAAGAGCCGTCCTACCTCTTTGCCTTGGAAGTCACCAGGTGTGTGGCTGCAGTGGTGGGGCGGCTAGCAGAAGTGAGCCCAGCTATGACAGCAAGTGGAGCCCTATTTTCCTCTCCCCGCCCTAGTTTTGTGCGCTGGCCACATGGCATTAGCAAAGGATTTGGCTGTGAGACTCCATTGTTTGGCGTTGGTGGGTGGAGTGCATTTCTGTCCTGGGAAGGGAAGCACAGGAGGATCCTCAGAGACACGAAGTTCGTATGTGAGCAGTGCTGGTGTCTGCCCCCTGCCCAGGGGAGGCTGTGAAGTGGTGCAGAGGCTTCTCAAGTCCCAACAGAGCTTGCAGCCCAGAAAACACTGCTATGCTCTAGGGTCCAACTTCCTGAGCGGAACTTTCCCTTTGGGACTACAGATCATCTCCAGAGCCCGCCTGTAGTAAAAGGTGGGAAATTTGGAGGTGAGACTAGGGTCTGTGTTTGGTTGGTAATGCCTTGGTTTTGCTGCAAGATGATTTTTTTTTAAAAATTGCCTCGAAGAGCTTTCCCTAGCCAAATTTGTCCACTACCCTAAAAAAGGCTTGTTAAAGCGTCATGAAAGGGGGCCATGCCCATGTAATGCCACTAATTTAAGTTCATGCTTCAGCTTATACTGAAAAACAAATCATAGAATCATGGAATGGTTTGGGTTGGAAGAGACATTTGAAGAACATCTCGTCCAGCCTCCCTTCCATGAGCAGGGACATCTTTCACTAGATGATTGCTCAAAACCCGGACCTCAATCACTTCTAGGGATGGAGCATCCCAAACAGATACTGCAGAAACCCCCTTCCCTGACCTGAGTGGGTGCTTTCTTAGGTGTCCTCCATACTACTGCCTCTGAACACTGGACAATCTTTAATCTGTTTGGCAGCATGGCTCTTGTCCCCATCATTTAGTAGGAGAACTGAAGAACAGACCTCTGCATGACTTGCCCAGGGTCTCACTGGGCATCTGGTGCAGCAGAAAGGAGAATCAGACCATCTCCTGGATTACACGGCTGGACCGTGGACCATTTCTCACGTTTCCAAGAAAAACTTTGTAGCCTTTCTGCCCCCTGAAGAGTTTTAATCTTGGCTTCTTTCTAGTGCACTGGGAGGCTCTTCTTGGCAAGACTGGAATTTGAGGGAGTGAAGGCAATGTGTTCATTACCTCCCAGGTGTGCTTCAGGGTGTGTTTTGAGTGCAGTTTCCCCCAAAAAATGAAGCTGGGATCTGCTCCAGTTGCTGGGTCTTGACAATCTGCCAAGCCTTTGCTCTTTGTGCATATACAAGTCTTACTCCAGCAGGAGGAGATGAATATAGAAATTAGAAGTCACTGGGTTGGTCTATTTTGTTTAAACACAGGCAAAGTCAGCACACTCCACAGCCTCCCAAAAGGCACTGAAGATGTGGTGAGAGACAAGAAGATGAAAACTCAGAGGGGAGCAAAGTTTCCTATTGTACTAAAATTGTAAGGATGTTTTTCCGTACCTGGGTACCAGCTTTTGAGTGATCAAAGCATTAAGCAATGAACATTTAGGGGTGATTTCTGACTGAAAGTATTTTTCCAAAGAAAATGATTTTAAAATATGCAGATTTCTTGCTGTATGTAATTTTTTTTTTTTTACTTTGTAAATGTTAACTTATTTGTGTTGTCTGCTTAGAGATCTGTTCTGGTTTTTATATTCCATGACTTCATTTCAGCTTTTGTGACATACAGTAGCAACACGTGGAAGAAGAAAAAGTCCTGATGGGAGTAATTTTTCTTCAGTTCCCTTTTCTCTGAGGCTCATGGGAAGACCTGTCTGTGTTACCAGAGTTGTTATTTAAATGTGCCCTTATGTGTACCAGCCTCAGAGCCACACATGGCATAAATTTGCTGGTGGAGGTGAGGGTCCTTAGCTCCATCTCCCACTGCTCCATCATGACTTCTTCAACCTATCAGTTACCTGGTGGCAAGTGCTGCTGTTTCTCTTGTTCATTGTTGCTACTTACCAGATGCAAGGAGATGGAGGGAGTCTGCAGCCCTGCACAGTGACAGGAAAACGTAGGTGTCTCCTTGGTTCTCTGTCCAGCTGCTTCCCCTGTATTCACCTGGATCTGGGAACCTCCTGACCTCCTCCTCACATGTCCTTACCCAGGGAGTGGACTGGTGAGGAGGTGATGAGTTTGACACAGCTGCGTACTCCTGCCCCATCCCCTCCTGCCCGCATTCATCCCTTGCTTGTACATTTTGTAAGCTGAAAGGCAAATCCGACTGCCTCTTTCTAGGACAGTGTCAAGGACTTTGCTGTATAGTCGTTTTTTTACTATTTTATGGGTTTTTACCATCTCCTGCCTCCCTGCTGATGTCTGCATGTAACATAGATCGAGCCAAGTATCTTTGAAGACATGCAACTGCTGCTATAACCTTGCTGTTGTGGATTATACGCTTGCATTCATTTGAGCTTTTTTTGTGAATAGTTCAATCATTATTTTATGATGCAAAGATTTTGTAGAGATGCAGAGCATTTTGTTGTATGAACAGGTGGGAATGGAGAAGCAATGCCTTTGCTCGGCACGAGAATAGATCCTGGCATGCTTGATATTTAGAGGCTAGCTCAGGCCCAAAAGAGTGACCTTGTTTCAGCATATATGGTTGCTCCCAGTGCGCTCACTTGAAACTTCCTTCTGGGAAAGCTGTTGGAAGGGTCCTACTGACTGCTGATGTGTGGCGGGCAGAGGTTGACAGCACTGAAGCTGCAACTTGCAGTTATATAGCGAGTCTGAGTATGTAACCAGCCAGCATTTCTCAATGGAAAATTGCTGTCAAATCAGTTTTCCTTTTCCCCCTCCTCCCCAAAAAAGAATTTTTTTTGTGCAAAAATGATGAACTTTTGCTTATTTGCTTGCAACTTTCATTCTTTTGTCACTGAAAGTCATTACTTGACTGGGTTTTGGCTTCACTTTACCCTTTTCTCATCCCTCAGGGTGGAGTTCGCTGCTGCTCTGGGCAGAGAGTGCCTCTGCTGGGAGTTGAGCAGCTCTGCTGGGTGAGGGGGTGTGGGGCTGCTCTCCTGCCCACCAGCCCTGTCTGGGCGTAGTGGGAGCTGGGGTGTGCTGCAAACAGACTGGTGCTGCTTCAGAGCCATTTGTGCTTTGTCACAGCAGGGGAGAGGGGGCTGAAGGGAAACATGCCACTGAAACTGCTGCTGGTGGTGACACCACACGCTGCTGTTTACTGACGGGGTTTTAGAAGGGTAAATGTTTTAGCTGGCAGTGGCTGCTGTGGGTGCTCTCAGTCTTCATCCATCCCAGTAAAACAAGCTTTTATTGATGGTATGCAGAGAGTGCCTGTCACTGCCTGCTGCCTTCATTCCTACTAACTGGGAGACCAGAAAGCAATTAGGATAGGATATTATACTTATATTTGTAAAATCTGCTTCTTTAGTGATTGCATTTTATATACTGATGAATTCCAGTGGAAATACTTAAATCCACCCCTGAGGAAAGCCATGTACAAGTGAATATTGCTGTCATCTGCCCAAATGAACGAAGGGCGACAGGCAGGTCTGGCAGGCATGAGGGGCTTGTGTTGATGGGGAGGAGCAGGAATGAGGCTGGTTTTCATGCAGCAGGCTCCCCTGAAATCCCTTCCCTACATGCATCTCAACACCCTCCCCTTTCAAAGAAAACCTCTTCCCTCCGGCAGAAAAAGCAACTCTTCTTAAAACCTTGGATAACCTTGCAATGTCCTCTGGGCCTGACTTTCTGGGCAGGTCCTGTTTCCTCCTTATGAAAAAATGGCACTTGTTCAAGGCTAAATCTGTATGAACTGATGCTTTCTCTTCACAGCCATCTCACCTTTCCACGAGGCTGCCAGCCTGATGTGGGATGCCAGTGTAACTGCATCCCAAAAGCAAGCTGAAGGAAAGGCTGCCTCGACGGTGCCATCAGTTGTGCTGCCCATTGCCACTCACCTCGTGGTTTATCATTCATTTCCCATTCCAGCAGCAATGCTTCCTCCACAGCCCCCTGGCCTGCCCTTATGCTCTACCTTACAGTTGCAGCTGGGGTCCCATTGGGTGTCTGACACCCAGCTGGAAAACAGATAATCCTGGAATGTTTCTGCCAGCAAGAGCCAGACCTCGATTTTTCTCAGGGTATTTGCTCTTGGCTCATGCTGCAAGACCTGGGGTTCATCTGAAACCTGGCTGGCTCCAGCCAGCAAGAGGCACCTTTTCATCCCAGTGCTGTGTGGGGCAGTGGTTTTTTGCAAAGTGACTTGTATTTTTGGGACAACAGTGAGAAGCAAAGTGTTCCCTTGCAGCATGTGTGTTCCAGCTGCGCTGGGTGCAAGGGGCAGGAGAAGTTGGTAAAGCAATTTTTCTGACCGAAGCCATGGAAGAGTGTATATTATTATTTTTTAATTATTAAAATTATTAAGCAAAATGTAAATACCTTTCTGTTGTCTGATGGTGTATTTTCCTAATGATTTTCTCAGATTTTTTTATGGGTGTGATAAATAGTTTTAATGCGTGTTCAGTAAACAAATCTATTTTTTTTCTTTTTTATCTTTGTTTCAGTTTGATTTTTTTTTTTGCCTTTTTTACCAAGTTCATGTAGCGATTAAAGCCTTAAGTTTTAAAATGTGAACCTTGCCTCCAGAGCACAGCACAGGTGTGTGGCTACTTTTAATACTGGCAACAATGTAAATGCTTCTCTCCTAAACAATGCTTTTGGAATTTGAAAATTCACTTGTAATTATGTGGTACAGCAGTAAGACATATTTCTTAATATCCAAATAAATTGTGCCTATTGTTTGCCCTCATTTGCAGGCCTCCTGTTTTCCAGCTTCTTACAATGTCTGCAGGAGAGCATTTGCTCAGGGAGCTGCTCGTGGTAACTGCCCTGTCTTTTGGATTTGCTGAGACAGGTGGGACACCACGTAATTTGGGGAATTTGGTGCAGGCTGGGGTCTGTGCTGCGCACTGAGCAGCTTGTTGCTGCTGATACTGAGGTGACTCAGCCCCTTGTACCCAGGTCAGGTGTTAGGTGCAATTTCAAGAACCTGCAAAGGTAACAAAATTGACCCAGGTGATACAAATTTTGTTCACATTGCAGAGTTTGGTTGTCTCAGGAAGTTGGGACTGTGTAGTGAACTAAGAGTTCTGCTGGTGGGGTTTTCCAGCACAGGGTATGCAGGACAACACAGAAACCACCAGGCAGGAGGAGGCTTGTGTGCTGTGTGCCTCTGCCTCCATCATTTGTGTCCTGTGGCAAATGAGGCAGTGGCCCCTGAACTGCTTTGCTTCTTCCTTCAGTCCTGGTCCTTGCCACAGCTTCATCTGCACTGAGCAAGCCAGGGGCCTGGTGAAAAATCTTTCAAGAGAATGTTATCAGGCACATTCCCAAGGCTCTGGCCCCTTTTTAATCCTTGTGGCACAGCCTGAGCAGTTCTGTGGCTCTCAGTGGGAGCGCAGGACAAGGGGGCAGAGGATGGGGTGTTGAAACTTCGTGAACTGGCACATTAGAGAGGGCAGGTGTTTGCTGCTGTGCCTAAACCACCAGCAGAAATGTTCCCATTGCCACATGCTGCAGCATGATACCTTAATAGAGACATTGCAGACCACAATCCCTGTTGGGAGCTCCAGTCATATTGGAAGCACTGTTAGAAACTGAATCCATGGGAACTTAATAACATGTGAGCCATGGTCAGGTAACCCAGCTGACCAGCAAAGAGGCTGAGTATCTAGCTTCAGTCTTTACCTTAATGGGGTAACCCTTCAATGCAGTTTTGCTTTGTTTTCCATTCATCCCAGTTTCTGTGTGCACAGAAAACACGCCAGGACATGCTGGTCTGTACGCGTCAGCCCATAGGTGCACTGGCGCATGTATTTATTATCAGGAATATATTACACTTATCTGTACATCATAACTGAAATAATACAAACTCTTCCTGTAATCATTAGCCACATAGTAAATGGGACCACAGAACTCCTGCTGAGTGGGAAACTATACAGAGGCTCCTCAGCGTGTCCATGGGACACAACCACCATCAGTGCAGACATGTAAAATACCTGATTTTGCACTTGATAGTTTTTCCTTTCCTCCCCCTGCCTGCCACCACCACAAGCCTTTGCCACTGTGCACCTACAGAATTAACACATCTCTGCTGGTAGCTGCAGAAGGTGCCATCCCAACAGGACCAAATGGTATCTTTCCACAGAAAAAAGGAGCTTTCTGTGCCCCTCACTTGCTGCCAGCTCTCCTGCCATTTGATGGCTGATGCCTGCTCCCAGTGTCTCTCTCTGGAGCCCCATCAGAGCAGCTGCAGGCTGGTTTTATTGCCGCTGCACCCTTCTGCATTGAGTAAAGATTGACCAAATCAAACAGCTTCTTTTTAAAGACAGGGGCGATAAAACATTTTACTGCTTCTGGTTGGCTACGTTCCCTCTCCTGCCAAAGGCTGCCCTACCCTGCCAGATGGGAAAGTCCCTGCAGTGGCCATGGCATTCTGGAGGTCTCCAGCCCTGCAGAAGCAAATACCTCCCATTGCTTGCCTTTGGGCAGGGACAGCCAGGGAGCATGGACTAGAGATATGGCACCCCTACGCTGCTGGGAATGCTAAGCTCACCTTTCATGGGTGCAGCTCCCTGGCAAGAGCAGGGGTTACAGGCTTGGCTATGCACTCAGGGTGTTCATACCCTGCAAATGGCTGCCCCTTTCAGGGGCTGCTCCCTTCCTCTCACTGTCTTTAGTGACCTGTGCTTTTCTTTCACACCGACTCCAGCATGCAGAGGCAAAGAGGGACAGGACAGAGGAAAAGCAGGAAAAAGGAATAACCTTTTTTTGGGGGAAAAAAGTCTGTTTCTGGGCTTGCACCAGGATGAGCCACCCTTCACAGGGATGGGTTGCTGGATCCCTTCTGGTCAGGCAAAACTTCCTGCAGCTTTGTTAGTGATTGGGCAGGCCCCACAGGCCGTGCCAAGGAAGAATCCAGTGAGAGGCAGGATTGGGAGTAAAAAATTAGATGGGAAAGGGATTGGCAATGATACCAAATGATGAAGCTGGGTTCAGTCCCAGTTTTCCCACCATAAAAGCCCCATTCCCAATTCACTGCTGGAAGCATCTCTTGCATATGACTTTAAACCAATGAAGTGATAAGGAAAGCACCAGAAATAGAGGGAAAGGATTAATAAATTAAAACAGGCTCAGCCAGACTGTCCTGGGCCAATAATATGCTTTAGTGTGTTTAGCACGGAAAAGTTTAGAGGAGCATCAAGGTTGTATCATCTCAACCATTTTTACAAAGGGTAAAAAGGAGGATTCTATAAACTATCAACAAGCCAGTCTGACTAATCTGGTGGCCTTCTGCAATGGTGTGACCTGTGTTGGTGGATGAGGAATGAGCAACTAGTATCATCTACCTGGACTCCATAAGGTCTTTGACACAGTCCTGCACAACATCCTTGTCACTAAATTGGGGAGATATGAGTTTGATGGATAGAAGTGGGATATGGAATTGGCTGGATGATTGCATCCGGAGGGTTGCAGTCAGCAGCTCAATGTCCAAATGCAAACCAGTAACACGTGGCGGCCCGCACGGGTCCGTATTGGGACTGGTACTGTTTAATGTCTTCATCAATGACTTAGACAGTGGAATCAAGAGCACCCTCAACAAGTCTGTGGATGACACCAAGCTGAGTGATGGAGTTGACACGCTGGAGGGAAGGGTGGCCATCCAGAGGGACCTTGACAGGCTTGAGTGGTAGGTCCATGTGAATATCGTGAGGTTCAATAAGGCCAAGTGCAAGGTGCTGCACCTGGGTTGGGGCAACCCCTGGTATCAACACAGGCTGGGGGATGAATAGATGAAGAATAGTCCCAAGGAGAAGGACTTGGGGATACTGGTGGATGAGAGGCTGGACATGAGCCAGCAATGGGTCCTCAAAGCCCAGGAAGCCAACCATATCCTGGGCTGCATCAGAAGAAACTTGACCAGCAGGCTGAGGGAGGAGATTCTGCCCCTCTGCTCTCATGAGACCCCACCTAGACTGCTGCATCCAGCTGCATCCAGCTCTGGGTTCCTCAGCACAGGAAGGACATCGACCTGTTGGAGCAAGTCTAGAGCAGGGCCACAAAGATGACCAAAAGGCTGAAGCATCTCTCCTATGGAGACAGGCTGAGAGAGTTGGGGTTGCTCAGCCTGAACAAGGTAAGGCTCCAAGGAGATCTTATAGCACCTTCCAGTATCTAAAGGGGGCCTGTAAGAAAGATGGAGATGGACTTTTTACCAAAGCCTCTAATGACAGTACAAGAGACACCAGTTTTAGACTGGAAAAAGATAGGTTTAGATTGAACATAAGGGATTTTTTTACAATGAGAGTGGTAGGATACTGGGACAGGTCCAGAGAAGTTCTGGATGCCCCCCATCCCTGGAAGTGTTCAAGGCCAGGTTGGATGGAAATCTGAGCAACCTGGTCAAGTTGAAGCCATCCCTGTGCATAGCAGGGGACTTGGACTGGATGATCTTACAGGTCCCTTCTAACTCAAAACATCCTATGCTCATTTTACCTGAATTGTATTGGTGGGATGAAAGATGATAAAGCAATAGGTATTGCAGGTATCTGTGCAGTTAGTAAGTACCAAAGTGATTAAAGTTGTACTTGGCAAGAAGGGGCTTTGTGTGCATGGACGTGCTAGGTATCTATATTACTTTCAGGTTGTACTTGCTGGACACACTAAAATCTAGCAAATGCATTTCAACAGTAGTAGCTGGTGTGGCATGATCTATTCTAACAAGATACTCAATTTACGCAGTATCACAGTATCATGCAAAAGCTGCTACAAAAATAAATTTCTCTAAAAAGGAGGAAAAAAAATCACCTCTTTTTTTAACACTGTGTAACAGGCCACAGGTGCTTTGATGGTGGTTGAAGCTGTATCTAAGCTGCAGTCTGTGACTCCTGAGTACTTCCCAGGAAAGCTGAAGCATAGTTCCCACTTGAGCAGTCCGCTGGGCAGTGCAATCCACCCCTGTGGGTACAAGGTGTGCTGGTGCCACTGCACACTCAGGTGGGAGAGCCACCCTCCCTGCAGCACTCCTGCACCCCAGGGGTTTGCTTCGTGTGCTGTCTCCCTGCTTACTTTGACCCCAGTGCACAGAGCAGGCCTGCATGCAGGCTCCCTGCACCAAGCTGGGTAGAAAAGCATGCCACAGATCTCTTTGTTTCTGAAATTATGCTCAGGGATATTTTTTCCATGCTAGCATTGCCCATGAGGGCCCTGCAGACTGTCCCACTCCAGCCACTCCTCGGTCTCACCCGAGGGGTCACCCCAAGCCTGGGTGAACGTTTTTGCTTCTAGATGGGAAAGTTAAAGTTAGTTTAGCTACTCATTTTCAAGAAATCTTCAAAGTGCTCTGTAAATAGGTAAACTTCAGCAATGTGAAATAATATAGATGTGTAGAAAGAAAGTAATTCTGACCTCATTTGCGCCCATGTAGTTGGTTGTGCTCTATTTGGCATTTCAGATGGAAGCAGGCTAGAGCCCTAGCAGGTGCCCAGTATCTCATCCTAATATTGGAAACCTCTCGTCCAGCAAAGGTCAAGGATGAACAACTTGTTTTCTCCTTCTTGCTTATGGGACTTGAAATAAAACAAAATGGACAGGAACCTACAACCAGAGATTTTGATTGTATCCAAATCAGGACGAGGTAAAACAAGATCTGACTAGGATTTAAAGACACTAAAATTGAACCATATTAACCAGTTACCTCTACCAAATTTGCTAAACCCCTCAGGTTTCTCATCTCTAGCCTATCTCCACTTACAATATCAATGCTGAGAGTTAAAAAGCAGTGGATGGTATGCATCTTATCTGGTGTTCAATGTAAAGGTGATGGTTTCAAAGGCAGTACTGTCTCAGAATTTCAAATTCGCTGGTGTTCATGTTACATAGAGTACCACTTGGTGGTCATTTGGAAGGCGCTTCTACTTCTGTGTAACTTTCTTCTAGGTTGGGTATAAATATTCCTGGGAGGCTAAACAGAAATGCATTTTGTTTAGATACAAGTCTTAGGCACGAGTTAGAAAACTGCTGACTGTAATGAAAATATATCAGCACTTAGTAGTATCCAATAATATAAAAAATGCAATTCAGAACATCTGCAACTACATATATATGTGTGTGCGTCTATATATAGGTATAAAGGTACAATACGTACATGTATATAAACACAGACACATATACAGAAATATTCACAACTAGAACTGTATTTGTAACTAACCTGAAATACTGCAGCAAAAGTTCATTCTGATGAACCATTAATAGAGCATTTTCCAACTTTTGGCTCTAACCATACTTAAAATGTTCACACACCAAATTAAACTTTTTGCTATTCTAACTTTCTGCTGTTCTAGCTTTTTGCTATCTTATTTGGCTACTCTAATCAACACCTCAGAACCAAGAGTTTCTATGTGGGGACTATAAGAGTACCCTGCCTAGTGTAAAGCTATGCAGCTACCGAACATGCTTGCGCCTGTTGATGGTAATACTTCCTTGGATGGTAACATTTTGCAGATTGGAAATGCATAAAAGGCAGGGAACCTTCGGCACACAGCTGCTGATTCATCGCCGCAAGGTTCTGACTTTTGCTGGAGAGGAGTTCTCTGACGAGCAGCGATAAAAAGAAGTGGACGATGTGGGTGGGAGTTTGACAGGGCTTACGGCATCTCCCTCCTGTAGCTTCCAGAGGAGCTCTTCGTTAGTTCTGCTGAGCTTCTTCTTTTCCTCCACTTCTTTTTCAACATATTCTTGAAGATTAGCATTCTCCTCTGACAGTTGCCTGGAGAGAGAAGCAGGACAACATGTAAAGCACACCAGGGCAAAGGTGGTGGCATTAATGCAGTCAGCACTGCACAGGAGGCAGGACCAGGCAGGACACTGAGTGCCAAGCCACATCCCAGCCCAGCCCAGCCCAGCCCATCCCTCTGCCCCTAGGGCTGCAGCTGAGCTGCTGGCTGCAGAACTGCCCCCAGATCTCTTGACTGCTGGGTGAGAAAGGCATCTCCACAAATCACACCTTCCCCACGCTGTCTGACTCTGACTCTAGGTGCACCTCTGTCTTTGCTCTAAACCTCTTTGAGGCATCTCAGCTGCCAAAGCTTAGATGGGATGAACCCCAGCCTTCCTCTCTGGCCTTGTGCCACTGCCAGCATCACCTGAAAGTGCATGCATGGCATGCAAAAGTGCCATGCACTCCAGACACTTTAAAAATGGCCATTTTCCCATATAGACAACAGAGTAAAAACTGAAAATTCCTAAAAGAATAATCTAGCATATTTATTTATTTGTATACTGAAAGTGCTGCCCTTCCCTGGGAGGTTGTGAGTTTGTGAACAAAGTGGGAGCTGAAGAGAACTCCACCAGTACCCATGGTGGGCATACAGGACTGCAGAGTATGCCCAGCTTTGGCCACTGGTGTCTGGGGAGGACTTCAGAACTCTCCCCAGGTACCTGGCTTGGGGATGTAGGTAGGCACAGTGATTTCAGATTTCCTCTTTGCTTGTGGCTGAGTTGGTTTTGGCTCCCTGGGAGCTACCATGCAATGAAACTTTATCTAAGCATTTTCTCCCCACTTTCAGCACACAGAGGAAGCAGGTGCACAGCATGGGGTTGTGCCTTCTGCATGACCTGTTCACTGGCACAGTAGTTTGTAGCTGGGAATGGGCCAGTAAATCTCTGTGAAGCCAAACCCACCCCGAGATGGAGCCCTGGGTCAGTGGGTACTTGTGCTCCCTACACGCATGGCCCCTTGACCAGGTCTTCTGTTCCTGCACCAAGAAGATAAGGGCATCCAGAAATCAATCCAACATGGCCTGCCCAGCAATGGCACCCCTGCAGATACTCAATAAGCAGCACAAAGTGCAGGTGTTTTCCTTAAATCCTTTCTCGACAGCTTCAATGCCTGTCTCCAGCCACCTTTGCCCTGTGGCATTTCCAGCCCAGAGGTGCTTGCAATGCTGCCCCATTTTTCAGCAGAGCAGCACAGCAGCTAGAGCAGTCATCAGAGGGAAACTGTCCAGGGTTTTAGGCTGCTTTCTGTCTGAGGATGAAAATCGAACTCCTGGGCCAGCTTCAGCTCTTGCCCATTTCTCAGTTTAGCCATCAAAGTCATGTGATGAGCAAGATAGCACTTGTGGAGTGCCAGAGTAAGTGCAAAGAGGGGAGACAGCACTTGCATTCATTACTTTTTCAGCTCACTTCTACTGCATGCAAAGGGAAAGGAGTCTGCCCTTTCCATGCTCCCAGTTTTAGCTGATGTCCTGATGCAGGATGCAGATCAGCTTCAAGACCTTCCCTCTCTGTAAATTTTCACGAGGCTATAGGTCCTTCTCCAGATCCTTCCTCCTTGGTCCCAAAAAAGCTTCTACTCCTGACTGCAACACTAGGGAAACTTCACCAGCAAGGACCAGGGAGGTGTTCTCCCCAGAATGTCCAATAACTTAATGGCTCTTTGGGAGCTGGGGCATGGAAATCTCCTATGGGCACCAGACTTAAGGAGTCTGCATTTATCTAACCAGGTGACTGGTTTTGAAAGAAATGGAGCAGTGCAGGTAGACTGTGGGACCTGAGATATGTTTTGGGCATGTACTGGCAACACCTACATCTGGAAGGACACACACAGGAGCACCAGGCTTCTGTAGCACCATTACACTTGGGCAAGAGCCAGGTCCTGATGTGATCAGCTTGGGGCAACTCTGGGCAGGTACCTAACCTGATTTGCAGGCAAGTTAGGATTTTACAGAAATGAACAGGGAGGAACCTAACCTTTCCCTGGGTGTTTCCAGTGTTCAGCAGCAGCTGGGTGTGGATTTTGGATGCGCACACAAAATTCTGTACAGCCTCTTTTCTGGATGTAGCCTGAAGCGTATTGCAGATGTCATGGGCTGCTGGTGCACTAAAAAAGAAGCCTCTGAGAGGGCGGGGTTGGCATTTCTGACTGTTTAAAAAACACTTTTTAAGAATTTCTGGGTTTTTAGTCTTGATTCCTACAGAAAAGTAGCTCAGTTGATCAAGAATATGTCTGTTTCTTCTCCCAGTTCCTGAAAGTTCTGAACCATGGAGCAGTGGCTAGCAGAGTTGAAGGATTAAAAGACACAAGTTGACAGAAGCTTTTAGAAAGCTGCTTGCCTGGTAGAGAAGAAAAATCCTATTGCTGGTCCTACTGGGGAACCAGCTGTATCATGAGCTCATGGTCCAACAGTCATAAGAAACTCCACATGGGAGCTCACCCTGAAGAAATAACTCTTGCCACACATAGAGTTACTTTTTCTTTTGCACTGTCGAACAAGGTAGCCATAAAAATTATACTCAAAGCCCCAGTACATCCTTTTCAGACAGCATTTGCTGAGGAAGAAATAAAAAAAGCACGTTTTGCCTGCCTTTGTGTGTCTCTTGGTGTGACTGGCTGGTAAAGCTCATCTGGGTATTGGGAACAGGCTGGTCACACCAGCACAGACTGCAGAGCACAGTGATGGGCTCAGCTCCCTTCTCTGCTAAAGGCACTGTTTGGACAGGAGAGAAGCACAGCCTGCAGCCCATCAACCCATATCGGCCTCCTTTACACAGGAGGATTGATGCAGCTTGCTAGAGGTACAGTAGCATGCATGGTATCAGTGTCCTCTGCGGTCTCTCACACAATAAGATGCAGACACACATTCAGCGCCTCTTCATTGCTCAGGCAGAACAAGGAAGAGAGAAAATGTAAAATTAAATGTGTTCTCACTATCTAAGTTTGTATCTTGAGATATATGTTCCAATTTTTGACCTAACCCATCTGGGGAAACCTTCATGCCCAGCACTGCAGACTTATGATCAGATGTGTTTCTCTGCCAGTTTCCCATCAATTTAAGCAGCTGTAACAAATCACGGCCATAAAGCCACAGAGATCTGCAGGTGCATATCAACATGACAGGGATGTGGGGGAAGGTGCTTGAGTCGTGCCCTTGACTAAAAGGTCCAGATGTCAGTAGGTGCCTGGGCTATGCCAGCAGAGACCAGACCTGGCCACCTTCATCCTTTGGGTGCTAGAAACTACCGTTTTTCAAACATCCCCAGTCCAACAGACCAAAAAAATGCTGATTGATTTGGAAGGAGGATCTGAAATTCTGGGAAATCCGATGATTTTTTTCAAGTGCTCAGATCCCTAATACCTCTGGGACCCCGCTCCTGACCGTGCTGCAAAGACTGGCTTTGTTCTGGCTTCCCTCCCTCCTCTCACTGCTGCTGGGCTGTCACAATTGCTTGGGCACCAAAACTGCAAACTGGCAGAAATAGCTCTAATCCATGTTGTTCCCCAGCGAGGGCAGGTCTCTGAGCTCCTTCATGCTGCACTTCCCAGGCAGTGCCAGCACAACAGAAATGAGCAGTCAGAGTGGCTACAGTTACCAGAAATATGCAAGTTTTAATAACTCCAACTTTAAAGCCCTGTCTGTCCCTATACCTGCCCCATAGCTGTTCCTAAAGAGCTACTGCTGAAAATTACTCTCCCCCGAAGAGTTACTGTTTAAAAATTACTGTCCTCAAAGACGACTTTGCAGGCTGACCTCAAATTCAGATTTTCTCCTAAAAGATGTTCTTGAAACCAGTACCTACAGAGTTACAGGCAAGAAGAAAAGTGCTGCAGCTGGATGCTGGCAGGGAGAGGAAGGAGGGTGCTATTCGCTCAGTCAGAGACAGGTAGCTGCAATGCAGAGATGCCAAGCACTGAAACAGGCACTCTGGCTGCTGTCAGGCATGGAGAGAGACTGCCACTTCCAGGCCACAAATCATCCAGCCCAAAAGCAGGTGTCTCAAACTGGTCTCGTGAACCAGACTTTAAAAATTCCCAGTTTTCCTCCCCAAGCACAGAAACACTGTAGACACCCACCTCAGACAGTGACGTGTGTTACAGGTATTTACAATCAGGTGAGAGGAAACATAATCTTCACCCTGATCTGAATGTTAGTACAAGCAACACTGCCTCTTAAAAATATCTACATGGTGGAAAACAATTTCAAAAGGCTGAATCACTAACAAATGAAGCACTAGAAAGACAAAAACTAAAATCAGAGATGAGACACCAATAGCTAAAAATTAAATTACAGTTTTGACCACTGGCATAATTTCTGTCTGCAATGACAGCTTAGGCAGCTGCAGGGTTGGTACAAGACTGGCTCTAGTGTCTCTTTCTGGCACCTTTTCTGCCTGGCAGACTATAAACTCTGGGACAAGGACTGTTCTACCCTTCTCTTTATATACCACCTAACTAACACAAGGAGCCTTGCCTCCTTTGCCAAACTGGGACAAGGGTGCAATCAGGCAGTGCTGACGAAAAACCCCCCAAAGTATAACCCTGCCCGAGTGACAGTGGCATCATTAGGGTGTCTTTCCTGAAAACACCCTATTTCCCATCCTCATTCTCAGTGACTAATGAATCTCAGGGCACTGATACAGAGATCAGAACCACTGGCAAATTTGCCCTCAAGAGCATGTCAAAATCATGGAAATACAAAGACAGATACATGGCCTTTCTTATGTAAAAGTAAGCAAACCCCAGTATAAAAAGGATTTTTTAATAAAACAAGTAGAGCAGGCCACCAATATACTTTCAGGATGAAGCAAGTTTTTCCCCTTCACAAATAAGTGTCAGTCTTGGGCAATTGATATCTGAAGCCACCTTTCAAGCTAAGACAGACTGCAAATATCGGCACAAACCTTGTTATAACAGTATTTTGCTCAATCCTGGCTCTGAGTTCTTCATTCTGCTGTTGCAGCATGGTGATTTTCTCTTCCAGTTTTAATTTTTTTTCAACCTGCAACAAAAGAAGGTTTGTTAAGTTTGAAGAATACCCAACACCTGATCCAAGATAGTTTGTTCTTTTTTTGTCCATAGAGCAACTTCTAAAATTTGAGGATAGATGGAGGTGGTCACCTTGATTGCCGCTGAGGCTTAGAGGTCTGATTCACACCACCACATCATACTGGTGAAGTAACTGGTGAATTAGCAGAGCATTGAGCAGGGGCAGAGCTGAACTAGCCTTTACTTCTAACTGAGGAGGAGGAGGGTCTTAGTTTTGTTCAAGTCAAATAAAGGTTTTCCTCAGCGGTGCCCCCACAGGTTTCATCCCTCAAGGAGCCAGCATTATGAGCCGTTGTTCTTGGACAGGGAGGTGGTGGCACTTGGAGCATGGGGATGCACAACATGGAAAGGGCATTGTGGTATGAGTGGTCAGTCTAGTGATGAAGGAGGAGTGCAAGGTGGTAGGATGTACATCATCCAGCTCAACTAGCCCCTTCAGACATAACAGTCTGGCATCCAGCCTTTAGGACTATGATTCCTCAGTTATGGGGAGGAACAACATCGTCCACTGGGGCAGATGATGTCCAGTAGCAGCTTTAGACTGCTGCTGCATTCACATGAGGTGGGCTGCCCTTTGGAGACTCTTCTCACTACTGCTGACAATATGTCAGCTGAAATGACAGGCTTAAACTAGACATTTAACTTTGAGTTGTAATAAACTGAAATGAATCCTATCCCAAGCACAGGTAGCTTTTATTTGGACAGTTCAAGGTCAGAGTTTGACGATATCAATAGCAGCATATTAGAACATCAGTAAGATGTTTATAGGCATACTCCACAGCCTCAGGTGCCCTGTTTTCCCCAAGCTTTGAATTTGACATACTTTATCACCTTAGTTTCTTGTTTTCCAGCAGTTTGAATTTTGCTGAATTCAACACTTTTGAAAGAAAACAAGATATCACAGTGTAACCTTATCTCTGTGTGAGCTCCGTTATTGAACTTCCCAACCTTTTATAAAGAACCAAAATATTGTTCACTGGAGTTAGCAGTAACTCTCACTTAATGGGGGAGATGTCAGTTTTACGTAGTGTTTTCCAGTCTATGCAGGTAATTGTAAAGGATACTCCTGTTCCTCAGATATTCTGGCCTGGCCCATTCTACTTTGTTGGACCAGAACATGGATTCTCACTCTGTGAGAGGAATCACTGTCACGGGCATCCTCTCTGCTTCTTCAATAGTTTTCATAAGTGGTAGTTATGCCACCTTCATTTCCAGTCTCCCTTTCAGGAGCCAAGGAGCCAACCTTGACCCTGTATTTGAATATCCTCTGGTTCCTTGTGAGTCACCTCTTCTTTCAGAACATTTGGAGATGCCATGTAGATGTTCTGGTACTTACAAAGGCATGTCTTTAAACAGAATGCAATTGTGCCTTTGGACCACAGTAGATGCAGCATTTTATCATTATAAAGGGCAAGAACAGGACTGTGTGCTTGTATGTGGTTAATTAGTAAAAGCAGTTAAGTGACCAGGAACTACTATAGGTTGTTGCTGGGGACTCTTTTTTTCCCCAGTATAACACTACAGTGCATGCTTTCAGATGCTGGCTTAGCTCCAGGAGTAGAGATAACAAGCCTCAGTTGTAAAGAGGCACTTTTCTCTACATCCACTTACTCAAGCATCTGTTCAGCAAAATAACCATCAGAGTTCTCAAATTTCCCCGTAAATGGAAGCAAATGCTGAATGCTGTGCTGAGCCAGCTGCCCCAGCTCCCAGCTGAGGTATTGCTTCATCCTGTCACTGTACTGTACTTTTACTGTCACTGCAGGTTATGGAGTACAAAATGAATCCCCTTTCCAACAAAAATGTAATTGATGGTGAACTGGGGAGTTCTTCGTTAGGGACTCCCGCAAGCAAAGGATGATAAAACAGTGTGGGCTGCAGAAAAGCATTACTGGAGGATTGGAGAGACTTTTCCAAGAGTAAGCCTTGCTGAATATTGCTAACATACATAGCTCCCTATATGACTGCAGGAACAGCAGCAAGAAACCGTAACTCATCCTTCCTCCACTTGGCCTCTCCAACACCTGACTGCTGTAGAGGCTTATGATGCAGGCCCTGGGCTACAGCAAAATTTCCCTTCCTCCATTCTTCCCACACCACTTATCTCATTGTGTAACCTAACAGCCTAAGCAGGTACTTCCTGAAAAAAAAGTACAGATCAATGGATGTGAACTTTTTTGACTGTGTCTTGCTCCAATCTTCTGCATTTACTCACTCCTCTTAAGTTCATTTGCCATAACTGAACTTTTACTTTATTACCTCTGTGATGTCTCCTCTGTAGGAAAAATCAAAACTCACTTGTTTTTCCAGCTCCATAATCATCTTCTCCTGTTGGTGAATCTGGAGGTTCTTCATTTCCAGAACATGTTTTAAGCTCTTCAAATCTTTTTCTAAGTGCAGATACGGAGCTCGCACAATCTAGGAAATATATCAGTGATTTTGATGTGTCAGCCATAAATGCATCTTCAGCCATAAGACAAAAATTTCTTTATGTACACAATGGTTTAGGAGTCTCAGTGGTGTGAAAACCACCTGGACCTCTTGTCCTCTGCAGCCCACCTGAACACTGACACCCCTTTGTCTGGATAGCAAACAATACCCTTCTGACCAGCCTCATGGCTAGAAGGATGGGATGCCAGATTGTTCAGCAATCTCATTCCTACTCATAGCTTGGAAGCCAAATGAGGTGTTTTATGCTTCTGCAGGGATTTTGGCTTGGGAAAAGTACAAACATGAGAGTGAGGAAACTGGACAAGTGGGCTGGAGGTGAAAACTACAGCGTTCTGCCTTGCCTGCACCAACGCATCATAGTGCCTGTTAGCAAAGGTCAGATCTCATGGGAAAAATCCCCTGTCTGCTCAAGAACTTCAGATGCAGAGACGTAGGGGATACTAGGATTCAGCCTATGGGCAATATACGTGCTCTGAATGATACTGATGAAACAGTGTCCCTGTTCAGGATTTTTCCCAGTGTAACTCTCTCCAGTGAACTGCCTGGTGATGCTTGGCATTAACATCACTGTGACACAGCAGAATTTGTTCTTTCACATAAATTAAACACTGCAGTGGAGGCAGAAAGGGACTGATGCTGTTTCCCATGGCCAAGACTGTTTTAGACATTTGTGCTCCCTTTCTAAGGAGTTCTCTCATCTAAAAATTCACTGAACCCCTTGCACACACCAGTATTTTCATTCTGTCATCTCTGTCATGTTGATCCAGCTGCCCATGAGGTTGTGCTATGAACACATTGAAATGCCCCAAGCTGAAAGGAAAACTCTTTTTGGAGGGTCATTTCAGGGTTATTTAATTTCAGATAAATAATTGCAGTGTGTGTTTGCTTACACACTGTAAATAAACAGCATGGCCCCAGTAGACAGCAGTTGAATAAATATTTCATATGACAGGGCTGTCCCCTGCAAATCCAGAAAAACAATGCGGGAATAGAGAGAATATTGAAGAAGATGGTACAGAAGACACCAAAAAAGCCCATAATGGTCCCCCACCCCTCAAAAAACCCCCAAACCTAACCAAAAACCCCCAACCATAAATGTGAAAAGATGAAAAGGAAAGAGGAGAGGAAAAAGGTAAAGAAGAATAGATGGAAGTAAGGACATACTGGACAGAGCTAATGAAATATTTTGGAAGCAGATCTACAAATGCTGGGTTAAAAAAACCCAAAAAAAACAACCCCCCAAAAAAAGAAGTAAAATAGAAAATGATGGACCTAGGCTAAGATTTCTGACTCTTCCTCAGAGCTCAGTATTTGGGGTCTCAGTTGGGAGCTGCCACCCATTGCTATTCATTTAATTGCCTGATGTGAGTCATATTTAGAAACATGTATCTTGATGACTGTATAGTTAAAGTTGCCATCTACCTTCAGTTGTTCCTCAGTGTTTTTCTTCAGAGCCTCTTCAAATCGGTCTGCTTTGGCCTTAAGAGATTGATTCTGGAAGGTGAGGGTGTCTATCTGGTCCTGGAGAGGAGACACACAAGTTAACATACTAACTGTGTTATCAATCTTTATATAAGTCAGTCTGCACTGTGAAACTCCCAGGGAAGCTGAACAAGGCTTAGGAACCCCTGTATAAACTCCCACAAAGTGGTATTTTTTTAAGGTAAGGCCACTCGAACACACAATGGGGTGTTTGATGAACCTCAGGGAATCACAAAATCCTTACAATACCTGTGGCTGATGCTGAATCACCCCATCACCTTGTACTGGATGAGAATGAACATGTTCTTCCTTAGGAGAATTGGCACTTATATCACATTCATGATTGTGCAGTCCCTAAAGTCTGAATGAGGCAGTAGCAACATCACCCCTGCTTCCTTCACCTTTCTGGGCTTTAAACATGGTAACAAGAAATGATGAATTGGTGCTATGGACTTTAAATAATCATCGTTTCATCTCAGAGCTACACACTGGAACAACCTGTTATTTCAAGCAATCATATTTCTGTTACCATCAAGGTTCTGACACCTTGTCTATAAAACACCTGTAAAATCCACAGTTGCTGTGAAATGGGTATTTTTATCTTTTATAGTTGTGATTTCTTGGCTACAAAATTACATCAGCACTTACTGCAAAACTGCTGACATGCCTCAAGCTGTTGCAGCAGTGCAACAATATGTGCTAGTTAGAGGGTTTAAAATTGTAATTCATCTCTGCCTGTGAAATCAAACAGGACTTGCATTATTTGCTGTGGCATCTTTACTTGCTTACACAAGAATTCCAAACTTAGTGTGTATCACAGACACACTTCTGCCTCCTCGAGATTTCTTCATCTCAAGAGCCTGTGTTAAATAGTGGGATGCGGGAGATGTGATTTGCAGGGCTCACCCCATAGTCTGGCACATCAGGGACTGCATTGCCCTCCAGTGGGACTGGAGATGTGTCTACAGTGTGGGACCAGCTGTCCCACATTCTTGTAGCAGGGAAGAGCTTAAAGCACAGGCCCAGAGCTGGCCAAGGAGAGGTCAGTGTTTCTGAGCCCTGCGGGTTCCTGCTGGAGGGTAGCATGTAGACAAGGTGATGTTCACAGCCACTGCAGGTGCCAGAGCCCTCCCAACCCTGCAGAGAATTGCCCAAATTTGCCGCCAGCCAGCAGGGTCAAAAGGACACTCCTTGCTTTATCCAGACGCCTTTTTGTCCCTTTAGGTTTGCTCTCTCTTGTGAACCACCTAAGGGTGAGCAAAAATCTTGAGAGTTTGTTGCTAGATCACAGTTTGGACAGGCAGAGGACAAGAGGTACTGTAGCTGGTAAGAAGCAAGAGCCTGGTGTGCTGGCATCTGGCAAAGGGGCTGGGATTGCCCCATCAGCTGCCCCACAACTTCATTACAGGGGAGAGAAATAAAGAAACTGCTTACTTGGAGCGACAGCCGCAGTTTTTCAAAAGTCTCTTCTAGTTGTGCCTTTTCCAGTTTGTGAGCAGTATTCAGTTCTGGGGAAGTTACACAGACATATTACTACGTGAAGTCCATCAAAGCAGAGTCTGAGAGCACATGCATCGCGAGCCAAGTGCAATTCGGGATGCAGTTTTAGGACAGTAGGAAACTGCTGCCAATACACTCTGTGACCTTAGTTGAAATGTTTTGAGGATCAGGGTTTCCTGATCTTTCACTGGTTGCACATGCATCTATTTTTATGTGACCAGATTCTGGTTTTTCAGAACTGCTCAAAATTCTCAGCTCCCAGGTACTCTGAAAAGGGTCAGTCTGAAAATAGGTCATTTACCAATTCAGAGTGAGTATCCCCAGGTAAAAGATATAGATATAAAATTAGATATATTTGAAATCTTGGCTTGCAATTTCTTTGGGGAGATAGAGAGGAGGGCCACCACCTCAGGTGCAAAAATGCAAATGACAGTGCTTCTCCCCAAGCTGTGGCAAATGAGCTATGAGGTTTATTCCCATAGTGAGACTGACAAAGAATACAAAAAACATGATTAAAGGTTTCTTTGCTAGAATAACTCACCCTGGACTTATAAATAACCAGAAGTTTAATGCACAAGGTGAAATAAAGTCTAATTTCTAAAGCAATAGCACCAGAATGTAATTCAGGTGCAGTAGGAGCTCCTGCTTTTTAAGTGTATGGAGACTCTACTTGTTGTGTTTTCACCCCCAAGCCCATGATGTTCTGCCCTCTAACCCCTGCTCACTAGCCACAGTAACAGCAGTGATAATACCATCACTTCAGAGGCTTACACAGCACGTTAGCCCACAGCTGCTGCAATGTCTTTTTCAGACAGAGGAGGGCATTTCATACACGCAGCAGGAGAAGGGAGCACAAACTTTGGTCACCAGATAAACCACAACTAAACGTTATCATCAGAAAATACCAAGAAAAAAAGGCCAGATATAAAAATATCCTCAAGCAAGAAACAGCTTTTCACTTAATTATTTTCAAAACTGTTATGTTAGTTTACAGATAGTATGCTAGATACCTTCTCTGCCTACGGGAGAGACTGTTCTCAGTACACATTATGCTCTGGACTGTGCCTCTAATTGACACAATACAGAGTTAAGCCACATAGCTTGGTTTCAGAAATGTAGACCTTCATTAAAAAAAAAAAAAAAGAACAGAAAAGAAAATATGGAGATTGTACAGAAAACTGTTAAATGTCAGCTAAAGCATGCACAAAGGTGTGTGTTTAGATATTGAACTGATAGGGAGGAAACAGCTCCGCCTGCTGCATCAATCTCATGGCAAAACTGTAACACAGAATAATGATAAGAATGCTGAGGTGGAGATTTGCACAAGTGTGTGGCTTTGGTCTGCTCAGCATGGCCAGATGTTTGCTACTGAAAATGATGAATCTTGCTTTTAGAAGCAGTGTGGGCATTTAAGCACCTAAATTCAGAGATATCCAATGAGCTCTAGCCTCCTAAACACCCGAGGATTAAGCTCTTGAGAAAAGTATGTGTGTGAAGTGAGGTGGAATTTGGACTCTATTTTCAGCAACCTATGGAGAAAGCTTTATCTTTGACCTAGAGACCTCCCTCAGATAATCTCAGGTCAAAGTTAGACACTGTATACACTGCAGACAGCTCTCCCTCTGCCCTAGGATGAACCTAGTGGTCCATCTCATGTGAAAGCACTAGACCAACACAAATTTTCTGTATCAGATGGAGGAAGAAAATCCAGGCTTACACAGTGTCCCTACACTGTTAATTCCTGCTCTGGAATAGCTGTGTAGCTGTTAGGCTGTCTCTGGCTTACCTTGAATCTTGCAGTCATTCTCATCCTGCAGTACTGTAATGGCGACTACGTGGTTATTTTCCAGCTGTAACATGGCAGCTTCATGTACAGCTGTGATATCTTCCACCTGTTCCAACAGAGTGAATGGAGACATGGACACATGATTAGACATACTGGGGCACACTGATAAGCCACTGCTGGAGAGCTCCAGTGAGCTGGAAACAGTAAAGGGATCTACTGAGTGTGACACTTCCAGCACCTCAGCCAGTTTTATTCATTACAAAACAGGCACGTTGATGCCTTGAGTGGTAGCGTGTAGTCACTGCTGATAGTACTTTTCTTCTTTCAACTTAATGGTGATAATGAGGTACATAAGAAAGCAAAAGGTCAAAAAGTCCTTAAGTGACGATGCCATTTATTAAATGTTCAGAAATCTCAACATTCCATTAATCTAAATTATATTAGTGACCACACAACCCACAGCCATCATAGGAGCAAGGGGTGCAACTGGAAGAGGGATGTGGGCAACTTGTGTTCCAGTGCACCCGGTGGGTCTGGCACTCCTTCAGTACATTGTTTGTTGCTAGACTTGGCTAACAGCAAAGCAAGATCCCTAATGATGGTATTTTGATATGCATCATTAAAGAAAATACCATGAGAAGTGGTGATCAAGGTTAAGTCAGTGGTCCATAGCAGTTTCTGAATGCAATGCATTGATTTGCTTTTCTGGGGTTTGTAACCACAGTGATCTCATTTCCTACATTAAACATAATATATCTGCACTATCTGGCAAGGCAGAGGATCAGACTATTTTACTTTTACCGTGAAATGGCTGGTCATTGCAAAGTGACTTAGCGTTAAACAACCTTTTTGCTCATAGTTATGTTAAATAATAGTAGAAAGCTACTGCAGCTGAGTTTGCCTTGACTGGAGGAAATGCTATTTCACTGCTTTTGACTGTCAAACATAAGTGTTAAGTAACCCAGCAGAAGCAAAATTTCCAACCATGTTGGAGAAAGCATGCTCTTAGAATGCAAATTAGGCATGCAACATGAAATTTAAAATTGTCCAAACCATTTTTCATAATATCGTGGGAAATACCTAAGTCGTGAAGAACTGCTTGCAAAATAATTGGGACTCAGCTTGCTGATGCACTGCATGACAGAGCAGAGAAAGGTGGGGGGTAGATGACTCAATGGGCTAGTAATGGGACAAGAACTATCACCTGACTTTTCCCAGAGCACAATGTCCTTGAATATGATGTATGTAAGCTGAATCCTCATGAGCATTGCCATGTTCTTTACCTTGCCCTTGCTTACATCTTTATTCATACTCTAATTGCTTCTCAGCTGAGCAGCACCCCATAGGAATGATCATGCTCAGCTTCATGACTCTCAGAAGGTGAAGGGGTCTCCTCTCACTGCCACCATCCTTGGCAGGTTATTTATCTATAAAGTCAATTAAATGTGTCCCAAATGATCTGTAGGGATTTTTCTGTCTTCTGTGTGTTTCATATCCACATTCCAAATGACTTGTTCTAATCTTCCAGCATGAGCTCCTGTCTGCAATTTTTCATGGCAGATAGTCAACTTGGCACTGGGAAGCAGATCTCTTGGATGCTAATTCCAACTTCACCACTAACTTCTCTATAGGCATGATCAACGCACTTAGCAAAAGTCATGTTTATTTCTGGCTATAGAAAGTACCTCAGATGAGATTATTAAGCCTTAATAAAGTAAAATTAAGAGGAGGCTCTGTGGGAGAAGTTGCTGGATGAAACAGCCTGATTTGAGCAGCTCAAGTGAGAAACACTGGCAAGACAGATCAAACCCTTTACTTTGCAATTTTGCCCTTAGTTGCAAGGAGATATGAGAATGCACTGGCACACATGATCAGTTTGTGAGAAGTTTGGCTCTCATGCTCTGTTACCTCCTCAGAGACAGTTGATTCTCCAAAACCTGACAATTGTTTATCCAAAGAAACAACAGCTACGTGGTAGAGGTCACTACAGCAACACAGCGTGAAAGATTAAGTTGTGACTGGAAACCATGAAAGTGGAATGACTATCTTCCAAATTAGATGTATGGACATGGAAATACATGCAGATCCAAGATCAAAAGGGTTTTGCTATTCTTACTGCCTTCACAAATGCAAATTCAAATTCTCCCACACAGATGGGCAGCTCAAGGATAGGCTTTTCTCATGTACAGCATAAGAATTCCATTTCCTTGGCCAAGAAACATTGGTGAGCAGCTTTCCAACATGGCCTGTCAGCCTGCTCTGATCCAAGAGTGCTCAGCACAGGATGGGTCCTATGGCAGAGTTGGAATTGAAAGCAAAACCCTGCTAAAACTCGTCATGGTAACTGAACTATGAATGGAAAATATTGGCTAAAACTCTGAGATACTAGGGCCACAGTAGCACTTTCAAAGCAGTGGAGAGGAATGTTTGTGTTATCTTCAGTAATCAGGGAACATGGAGCAAATCAAAGGGCTGGAGGACAGAGAACTATCTTCACCACAGAGGGAAAGATGTGTTTCCACTGTTTCTATGTGATGATGTATATAGTCACAATAGTAGAAAACATGAGAAAAATAAGCATACTTCTAGTCAAGTCCTACAATGACTTGTATCACCCTTTCTTGCACTGATCAGTTTGAGAGAAGAACCAACATCTGTTACTGTGGTCCTGTGAGCTTGCAGTAACACTCAAAGAGTAGCTGAGCTAAGCCATAAATTATCTCAGCAAAAAATTAACTTGCAGAACAAATTCCTTCAAAAATGCTGATGTCTGGTGATCCAAGAAAGGCAAGCCTTGCAGCTAGAGCCAACATCTTCTACCAGGCAGACTGACACACTGACACAGTGAAAAGAAAAAAATGGTCAAGGCTTTTGGGAATGTGACCACTCTTTCACATCAGAAAGAAAAGCAGAAAATTTTAGGGGCATTCCAAGGATGTTCTGCTACCACACGACAGGTGCTTATAGGTGAGTTACAGTGTTTGTTCCATTCAGCTGTTAAAAATAAGACAAAAGTAGCTGCTCTTGAGAGTATTCCTACCTACAAACTGAAAGCAAAGCAAGAATAAACACTTGGGATGTACAGACCAAGAGATTGGACTGGATGGTGGAGCAGAAATCAGGGGACCTGGAGTGTATCATGTGCTTGACCTTTATACAGCATGTGTTGCATGGGTGCTATCATTTCACCATACTGCCCTTTAACTAGCATTGCAAATAGTAATGGGCATGGCTTTGCTGGCCTTACCCATGCTGTGCAGGTTCTTGTTAAGCCTTGGTTTCATACAAATTGACTAAAATAGGTGGGTTGAGGAGCAAGTATGTGGGGGCAGCAGAGCTACTCTAAATATTTTTACTGTAAAACATCAGGCAGAGTGTGAAGACAAGACATGACAATGTAATAGACTACTATATAGAAATAACAGCAGAACTAATAGGGAGAAACAGCAGTAAGGATAGTAATGAATACATTTTTCCAGTCATGTTTTCATGTTGGAATGTTCAATATATTTCATTACCTGAACCCACTCAGTACTGGCAAGGACTACTTTTCAAAGGCCCCAGGTGGAGACTGACCTGATCCCGATGCTGCGATTTGGCTTGCTCCAGCTGCAGCCTGTGCTGCTCCTGCAGGCTCTCCTTCTTGGTGTTGTACTCCTCCTGCAGCCGCTGCTCCAGCGCCTGCATCTCCTCCTGCTGCTGCCTGCGGAGCTGCTCCCCCTCCTCCTCGAAGCGCCTCTCCAGTTCCTCCTTCTCGCTCAGTAGCTTCTTCCATCTTGCCGTGTTGAGGGCTATGGAGACAAGACCACGCAGTCAGGCTCTGAACTGCTTGGGACCAAACAGTGGAATTGGACCTGTTTGTACAGCACTGAGCACAGTGGTTCTCGCCAACTCTGGGACTTCCATGAAGCCCAGACAGCAACAACTTCTTGCTGCCGCTTCTCTCTGTCCTGCTCTCTCCCACACACACATACACACATGCACACATGCATTTGTTTAAATAGAGGCACTGTCAGAGTATGCAAAACTGGAATCTGAAAAATAATAGCAACAATAACAGTAATAAATAAAACATGGAACTCCATGGACCTGCAGGGTGACTGATTGTCCCCTCCAGGCCAGCACAGTCTTGGATCCACAAACAGAGGCTTTGGGGTTTTTACTTTGCCTCACATATAAGAAACAGCATGTGAGACAAACACTTGACACAAAGCCTTTCAACTGGGATACAAGATTTTTCTTATTTCCTTCTCTCAAGACATAGTCTTGGCTAACTCCCCACTGCCAGTGCAGGAGGAAGCTGCCTGGGCTGTTGAAGAGCATCCTATGCCGTGTTATGCAAGGGATATGATTGGCAACTTGACCAGGAGAGGGATTGCATCTCATACTTCCCATTTTCCAGCTGTTAGAAGTTGCTCACCCCACAAACCTGTATTTCACACCAGCTCCAGCAAGGACCACTCAAATCCATTAATGCACACTTGTTTAAGATAGTTTTATATTCAGGCCACTCTCTTGTGTGCTTAATGGAATCAGAGAGCACAAATGAAAGGCTGATATTGAAGGAAATCAGAAAATGTGAAATTTTTACTCTAGTAAACTAGCCCAGTGACTGTGTCTCAGAATTCACAACCATGTCTACAACTGTTTTCTGACAGTTCCATCAAGTCAAGTATAATCATTCCATTTCCCCATTTGGTTCCTCACCTATGCTGTTTCCCAGGACTCAGGAAAGCAGTGTCACAAACACTGTGTCCTCAGCCTTTTGCTTTGCGAAAGAGCACTTGCAACAAACCCAGATCCTGAAGACATGATGCAAGTTGAAGAAGATCAGCCAGACTACATTTAGAGAGCAAATTTGCTCACTTGTAAAGATCCAACAGGTAAGAAGTGATTAAAATCATCATGACCATAACATTCAGAACACTAGAGAAGGAGACACGGGTTTCTAGATCTTCTTTCTGATTCAGACCCATAGCCAGTTTAGAAAGATGATCAGCTTTTGAACAAACTATCTGTACAGTTATCCTTCCTTTGCCTTTCAAAATGCATGTGTCATGCACAGACCTCTATGACATTATAAACAAGAGAGCTGGAAGCAACTGTCTCCCTGATGAATGCTTCAGAACCATATTTATCTATGACCATATATTTGCTCAATATCTGGCACCCCGCATGTTTTCCTGTCTCTTTCTACTATGGTGTCAGACTGTGCTCATTTTTTCCAGGATAGCAACAATTTGTCCAAGTTACCACTGCTGTCCCCACAGCTCATGTTAGATGCACCCATGCAGGATAGTTTGGGCTCCCAAACTAACCATTCCCTTCCTCACATAGCTATTTTTCACCCTTTTAAGAGCTCTGCTTCCACACTTACTGGATACCAATATCCAGATTTGCTCAGTATGTCCAGACAGATAAACACTACTGGGATACTGTTCTGATCCTGGTGTTTTCTGGAGCACTATGAGGGACTCTGTGTCCCTTTCAAGCTCTCTGCTCCTTACAGAAAGAGAGTGAACCAGTGAGCTTAGCACCTCAGTGGCAGCACATAGAAAGCTTTCCCACCTGCCTCATACCCAAAATGGAATGGTACAATTTATATTTTATATGATCATTAGCTGGAATGTCTTGTCTCCTGGCAGTCTGGATTATAGCTCTAAACCCTCTCTTTTGCTTTTTTATTTTCCTTGGCATGTAAAGTGACCCCAGAGCAGGAGGGGTTAGGCTTGCAGCTTTGCCTTCAGTAGAATTCAAACTTACTCGAGCTTTAAATTGGAGCTGTAATGAACCTCATCTCTTTCCAGCCTCTCTAATGAGATTACCCAGCACACAGGAAGGACTGGGCAATGAAATAACATGCTCTAACCAGAAGAAAGTCCATCTTAAATAGTTACCGTAACCTGAAACACAAGAGTATTTGCAAATCAAACTCCGATACAGGTGCAAAATGGAGAGAAGAGGAAAGCAGAAAAAATGTGCTTACATGGCATGTTCCCCACACACCCAACAATGCTATTTGAGGTAGAAAATGAGGCCGTTGCCCAGCAAAATTTGCCCTATACTGAATATAAAACACCTCTAATGCAAAGGAATGATCCCTACTGTAAGTCTCAGACTAAGACAAGTGAGGCCGAGGACCGAAGTGGTGAGGAAAAACTGAATCTCTTCTTAGCAGGGAGATGGACCTTTGGCCCTGGATCTACTAGGGCAGGTGTAGCAGAAGGCAAAACTCATGCAGCCCAAGGGTCTGCAGCTATCCTACCTGCCTGGGGAGCAGGAACCAGCATGGGAGAGCCTGCCCTGCTGGAGTCAACGTTGAATCAGCCGTGGCTTCAGTGTGTGGTTCTGGTGAAACAGCTGTCTCACCTCCAGCAGAGACCCCAAAACAGATGCCTGAACAGAAGATTTGCTAATGCCACTGTAAAACATTGAATTTAGTTTTCAGGCATCAGGATAGGGATACTGCTAAAGGGAGATACTCTTGGAGAAAAAGAAAAAAATCACTAAAAAATGTTTTATGAGTGTATTACTGACATGGAACAAGACAAGCAAAGCAAAGCTACTATTGGCTGCTATCATGCAGAGTTACACCCTGGTTTTCTTTTTGCTTCTCTCTAGGTATTTCCATTGCTGCTTAAAGGCTGAAAATGACTCTGACCTAACAAGGCATTTCCTGGGATGACAGTGTGCTGGGCTAAATGAGACTGGCTACCATTGCCTCTCTACTCCCTGGGCACCAAGTGGCTTTCAGAGAGTGCAGCAGACAAGCAAAACCCATTTCAGGCTGTGCTGGGAAGGTGAGGGAAAGGTAGATACTCTTACTGGACTGACCGCCCCCACACAAACACAGTCTGAGCCGCAGTCCAATCTCCCAAGCCTTGTCACTTCGTATTCAGGAGGGTAACTCTTGTGGGAACTTTTGGGCTGGTGTCTTGCAGCCCCACAGAGGGACTGTTTGTTTTTGACATGACAAATGGGCTCTTCACCATTTAGACTCTTCTTCCTGAACCTTGGCCCCGAATCCACAGACAAATCACAGTCAGCACACTCAGGTTAAGGGTCCTCTGACTGGAAGGCATATCTAGAAGGAAATGGCACACAGGCTTCAGCTTCCAAACTCTTGTGAATACAGATAATACAATTTTTAAACCCCACATCTGATCGTCTTCCCTTCGTCTAGCTTTTTTATGCATCTCCATACTTCCTCTCAATCCACTTCACATGCCACTGGCCTGCAGCAAAGAAGCAGGTATTCTGACATTTAATTTCCATTAGTTTGAAGGAAAACAGCCCATCTTCAAAACCTCTTTATTTCAAGAGACTCAGTGTTGCAGCTGAAAAGTGCTTGTATTTATAAAGATCGGTGCCTTGAGCGTAAAATGACTGCTTGTCATGTTTTTGTACCCTTGCTATTTCTAGCAAAATACATGAGCAAATCTTATTTCTTAGAATAACAAGTCCCTCAGCGTTTATAGAGGCCAGATTCCTTCTCAGGACTGGAAAGGGAGAATCCCTTTTCGATTTCACCCATGCTGGTTTCAGACGAGGTGTGATACATTCACAGCAGTGCTGGGGGTAAAAGTGGACAGTGTTGTTGGAATCTAAATATTTTGCCTGACTCCAGAAAGATGCAGGTCTTCCTAAGCTATTTTGCACGTGCTCCATCACTGCTATTGTTTCAACAATGTTTTTATTTACCAAAAGAATTTTCCTTAAACTTATATTCTGACTTTTCTGAACAGTGTATTCTCTCTTGCAGCTTCATTGCTTTGTATAGCAGGATACCGCAGTTTCTGTTTAACAAAAACTGTGTGCTTTCAAACCCAAGCACATTCAGCACCTAAATTGTAACTCTGAATTCAGCTAGTGCCTAAATAACTAAATGTTAGACACGCTGCCTGTATCAGCCCTGGCTACTCCAGCCTTGATTTATTGATTCATTCAGGCATTTGCATCAGTGAGTCTGACATGGTGAATTTACACATGAGAAATCAGGAATTTCTGACCAACACCCATGCTGTTTAACTGGACTGGTTATTTTTAAATTAATGAGTGACTACTCATCAAAGTGACAGGGACAAGTCTGAACTAAACTCAGTCATAGTTAATCTTTCATGCTCTGTAGATTTTTCCTAAATTTCTTCATAGAATCACCTATGATTGTTGTTGTCAATTAATTCCCATAAATCTTGTACAATATTGTACAATATACAGATTCATCTGACAGTGAGAGCAAAATACCTGTCCTATAGCACAGGTGGGCTGCATGTCTCCAGTAGCACCCAAAGCCCCAGCTTGAACTGCTTTAGAGACAGCAAAGAACTGCACTGATGAGAAAAGCTCTCATGCACATGTAATTTGCCTTTCACCTTGTCCACGGATTTAAAACCTCGGTTGTTTCACAAAACTTAGTTTTATAATTTTATACCAAAGAAAACAGACTGCCCAGTAATTTTTGACTTACACTAAAAACCACAGACATTTACTCTCCATGTGTATGGATATATACTAAGATTTGTACTGCTGATGAATTTTTTCACATTCTGCTGTAGCGCAATACCTGCACATGTTCATCTTTTAGTTCATCGCTACTGGGAGTCCTTCAACCTGGCCATGTCACATCTCAGGGTTATACAGAGAGGATTACCTTCACCAAGCAGTTGACCAGACAGCTGTGTCACTCCTAAAGGGCCTCTGCTCAGCATCTGGGTGTCTCACAGAGTGGTGGCTTGCTCAGGAAGAGCTCCTCTCCATTACACATGCCCACAGGACCACTGAGGAAAGGACTATCTCACACCACCTTTCCCCTTTCTGAGAAAGAGACCCCATACATGTCTGTAGCTTATCTTCCCTCTGAAGCAGTACAGCTCAGTCTGCTTTTCTGGATTATCTGGGGTTCTTACCAAAACTGACTCCATGTATGCCACCATGACCCAGTTTGGGGCAGAGGAAGTGTCTGTTGCTGCATGTGCACGGGCAATGGCAAAGGGCAGGCAGCACAGTGATCTCCTGTTATTGAACATGCTGCTCTTTGACCCCCAAACAGGCAGGCACTTACTTATGTAAGTGCCTTGGCAACATTCTCCAGCAAAACCACTGGGGATTTGTATTCATTTCAGCTGTACAAACATGGTGTAAATGGAAGTGGAACTCTTCATCTCCAGCACTGAACCTCTCTTTCCTTCCCATGTCACTGCCACTTAAAAAAGCACTCATGAAAATGAGCAAACCCAACCTGCTAAACTGAGGTAAGGCTTTCAGATGAGAACTGGATATTGAACAGAGAGCTTCAGATATGCCCCACGTAAAGAATGTACCAGTGGCAACAACTTCTCTTTGAGAGCTGTGGAAATCACAGGATGGAGAAAAGCAGGCATCAGGGGATAACTGGAAATGCTGTTGTGACATTCCTGCAGTATACATTGGCCATGGGGACAAAAAAGCTCTCTGTTAAATGACAATCAGCCAAATGATTTCAGAGGGGCACAGGAGGGAGCACAAGCTGTTGGGCCTAAGAAAAGGGCTATGCTCAGCTTTGGTGGAGTGGGTTGTTACAGGCGAGGTGAAGATGAAGCACGAGGAGGATCTGCAGTTCTGCCAGGGGTTTGGCCTGAGCCTCCCTTTGCCAGTGAAGTCACTCTGGCCACATGTCACAATCTGTGCTTAATGTGTGACTCAGCAACTGGGCTTCTACATGCAGGAAAAGCTGAGATGTCCCCCTATTCATAATTCCATTCATCAGAGGTTCCAACAACCTTTTGTTACTCAGGGTGTCCCCCGCCCCAGTAGTCCTCCTCTTCATTTGGCCTGTGGTAGATGAACCCTACATCACACTCATTATGGGGAGATTTAAGCCCAAAAGAACTCAGTGTGTTGACTGAGGCCAGAGCAAAAGCCCACCTTCACTCTCAGGAACTGCAATATCTTTACATGCTCCCTGTCTCCCCTGTCAGAAACCAAAAGGAAAAGTGCTGCATGCAGATACACAGAGAATACACAGACCAAATGGGACACGTTGCTCTTCTTGTCTCAACCAGGAAGAGACCTTAGAAAAATTAATAAGCAAATTTAGAGCTTGGTGTCCTTCAGTTTGTACCCGAACTGCAAAACATGCAAAAGTTCATAAGTAAGTGATGCATTCCCAGTCACCATGCACTGCAATGGCCCCGGTTCCGACTTCTCATCACTATGCTTTCTCCTTGGTGGTGGTGGAGTTTGAGAATGGAAGCTATGGATTTATGAAGAACAATTTCTCTGGTAAAGATGATACACAACTAGCTCCAGCGTGTGTGGTGATGGACCTATCTCCTCAGCAAAGAGGTAAAATCACAGTTCCCTGCAAAGCCACAAAACCTCTGGCCAGTAGGCTTTGGAAGACTTCACGAGCATGCAGGCTCCCCAGGATCAGGTCACAATTAGTAATAATAACTGACTTTGTGTAAAGTGGGAAAAATCACTTTGTTGTTACTTTTCTTGTACTACTTACCAACTTCATCCCTGATCTTTGCAAGCTCGACTCCTAATTCCTTTATTTTCACAAGGGCATTTTCATTCTGTTTAAGGAAAAAGAGAGAAAAGTATGTATAGTCCCCAGATTTATCCCAGTAAGCACTTTCACATGTTCATTTAGTAAAGCAGATTAGATTGTTTCCTCAGATTTTTATTTTTTTTTCGGGGAGGGGAGTGGGATTATAATGAATTCATTCAGTTTTTAAATCAAGTTTAGGAACCATGACTCACTGGCTACAAATACCTTGTATGTCTATGAATACATGTATACACACTCATGTGCCCAGGACAGCACAGAATAGTATATTTACTCCCATGTATCTAAAAATACATTTGTATTTTTATACCATTTTGTGGTCAATCTGTGTACCATTTATGGCTGTACTACATGTGCAAGATTGATTTATTAATTCTGTTAGAAGACTTTAATCTATTTATGCCTCTATTTACCCATCTCCAAATATAATAATATGCTCACACAGTCAAATTTGCAGAGCAGATAGCTGTACTCACACCAGCCTAAGCATGGTGAGCATACCCACACAGACACCACTAATAACCTGATGTTCGTGCCTATTTCCACATTTATTCATGTGATTTTATTATCTATAAAGAACAAGAGCTCCTTTTCTTGACTAGTCTCAAAAGATATCTGAATACTTAAGGAATTAAAATGCATGAGTTTGCTAAAGGAAAATTAAAACATATTTACATTAGCAATGCTAAGGTGTTATTAATAAAATGAAAGGACTTTGACAGCGGATATCTGATGAGTGCTATGCAAACTGACAAAGAAAATTCTTAGGAAAATCTATTGGAGTTTGTTTAACTACAATAAATCCCAGTATAATGGTTCAATCATATGGGCACTTTAAATTGGGATGTATCCTGGATCATATTAGGAAGAAGACAAAAGAATGTATCCTGCTGGGAAGTTCAGTAATTATTAAGAAAACTAGATCAGGCTTCTATAAATATATCCCAGGTCAGAAAAGGTCAAGAATCCTTAAAGGACAGTACAGAAAAATTATATTCAAAAGAAAAGGTAGTGCAGTAGTTAATTGAATTAAAAGGAGTCCTAGAAACAAAATCTTTCAGTAATAAGCAAGCAACCCTAATAAAAATCTAGGACACAAAAGGGATTAGTTTGGCAGCAGGATACATAGCAGATAGGATAGCAAATTACTTCTATATTACAAAAATGAAAGTGGAAAAAATATTTTAGAGCTTAATCTTTCTGTTTATTTTTCCCGCACCTAATTTTTAACTCTGTTAAGAGAACTAACACAGCTTTATTTCTGGTAACATCAGAACAATGGAATCTGGAATTTAAATTAAACCTTTACATATTGCCCTTTTGGGATGATTTCCACCAGATCCAAGGGACACACTTTCCAGAAAGTTTGCTGTAAACAGAGTGATAAACTGAGCTGATTCAAGAGCCTTGAGAGGCTGAGGAGGTTCCAGATCATGGGGGCATCTTTTTTATTCAGTTATGGGAAGAAACCAGGAATGCAAGGCCGGGCTCCTCCAGTCAGCTCCATACCCTGCTGAGTAATGCACGTGGGGCTGTGTGCCAGGACTGCAGAGTGTCCAGTCCCGACCAACTGCATTAGGCTCAGAATAAAATGATGTGGGAGTTTTTGTGCTTTTATTTTTTTCCTAATTAGTAAAAAAGTTATGGAAAAAATAAATTAAAAGGTCCACATAAATACAGCCTGGTATATTGAAAAACAGATACCTTCAAAATGATACCCAAATCAGCAGCCTTAGAGAGATAAAGTTTCCCCTTTTAGAGAATACCACTGCATCTGCCCATACTGTCTGTTTAGCTCACTGGAGTCGTATTAGGAAGTGTTCTTGACAGAATGCCAGCACTTGTGCCCTTGAAGGTGAGTGCAGAGGGATATACTGGATGCGGGACTTGCAGATGGGGAGCACCCACTCAAATTACCAGCTCCCACTCTTTGAAACAAAAGCCATCTAAGCAAGGAAGCTTTGCACAAATCATTGCCAGAACCTACAGATAAGCAGAATTCAGTGGGATTGTTACTATTATATTTACAAGAAAAGAATTAAAAGCAAGTAAAAAAATCTTATCCTAGGAAAAAAAGGTTTTTAGAATTTTGATCCCCCATCAGAAATATTACAGACTCAATTTTTTTACATTATATTTTATCTTACCCTTGAGGAGACTTGGGGTGGGACACTCCCCAGAAGTCTGGAGAATTGCCATGGTGCCAGCTTAAAAATGCTATCCCATAAGCTCCAGCATGGACACCAATCACCCAGGACAGCCGGGCTCATGTCTGCCTCCCACCACACCGGGGTCATGGTTTACAGAGCAGCTCCTGGGTCTCTCTCAAGCAGCTGGTATTGACACAGATCAGGTGTCTTTTGCTGTCATTTGACTTCCCTGCCAATACTTCTCGCATTATATTTTATATCAGTTAGTGTCCTATCTGCTCTTTGGGATCTCATATTTATGTTTCATGGGAAGTCAGATGTGCAAGGGTTGCCCTCAGTGCCAAGGCCTCAAGTAGTCCCTCTTTCTGAGTGTTCTTCTAGAGAGCAACAGAACATGAGTCCTCATCTTCCTCTTCTGCAAGAGAAGCAAGGTGAAGTTTCGGCTAATCATCGTATCAGCCTCATGATTTCCTGGATGTGCAGTGAATTTACAAAAATCCCTGACATGTTCTTTGACTGCAACCTACTTTGTCAGTGTAACATGATAGGTTCAGACTGCACGTGTTCCTGCAACAGTGTAAACACGACAGTAATGTAAAATGAAAAAGCCCCTCCTTGTTATCATCAGTGTGGCTCTGCAGATAACCAGCACTTCCCTGTCAGTGTAACCAGGGAACTGGGAATGACAGTGCTAAGGAAACCAAACATTACAGTAGAGCAAAACTGGATCTGACTTCAGAATGCAAAGCTATCAGGTTCAATGCTGATATATATCCAATGTCAAAACATCAAAGCAAATCGAAACTTCACAAGCACACATGGAAAACTTTCCTGAAACAAATACATAAGAAATCAAATTAACAGGATGTCCCATTGGGTTAATCAGTCTTCATTAATATTTATCTCAACACAGCCCTTGAAAGAGAAGACAGGGTAAGCAGCTGCCCTCCCAAGAGTTTTGTGTCTAACATACTCAGCATATCCAAGGAGATTTGTAGAGGTCCTGTACTAGGCCACTGGTTGGAGTTGAGCTATTGAGGGTGAGCAACTAAGGGCCAAATCCCACTTAGGTTTAAAAAGGTTCAGTGACCATACTAAAGACACAGCTGTTTCCAGTCGGTGAAAAGGTCAGAGACACTGTAAGGAGATTGTGCAAATATACAGCATTTCAGCGCAGCAGTTAAATTGCAAGGGAGAAAAAAAAAAATCACTTTGATGTGATTTGGAACTAATTCTTTTCTGGCCAAAATGTGAAACCAAAAACATGGGTTTTGCACAAATTAAAATGTTGCATTTATTTTTCATGTACTTTTAGTGAATGATGGGCCTCGTTATTTCTTGGAAAAATTATGACAAAGTTCTTCTGTTGGCTGCATCCCAAGAAATTACTCTGTTACTGAAGCTGTTTTTAAAAAATAAAATTACACTCATGACAGAGATGAAGGAAACCTTCTTCCTCGTTCCTGAACTCTCCAAGATAATGGTTGAGTCTTATGTCTGGAGTATGTTCCATCTCCTCAGACAGAAGGAATAGAATAGAATAGAATAGAATAGAATAGAATAGAATAGAATAGAATAGAATAGAATAGAATAGAATAAGTAGAATGCTATATTTGCTCTGTGTTTAAACTACTCCTCTGCTGAATAGAAGACACAGTGGCAACTCTTTTTCATATCATGAACTTTGTAACACTCAGACCTCACAATATTTTTCCTGTGAAAGGCTCGATGTAGGACTGCATTTTGGTAAGTGAAACAGACACTGAAAATGGCACCTGTGTATTCTTTATTCAACTCAAACCACGCTGAGGATAGACTGAGGCATGACTTGTATTGGTGCAACATCCAAGCAGCGCCAGAAAACCTGGCATGTAGTCAGGAAGGTAGCCACGGATTTAGGAAGGAAACATGAATGAATCCAATTAAATAACAGCAGCTAAAGGTTTACAGTGTAGTTCACAAAAAAAACCAAAAACAAACCCAGGAGAATTTAGATATATGTGGTGACCTAGAAAAATAACTTTGTAAAAGATGCCACAAGAAGAGTCTGAGCATGGGCGACATGCTGGTGTTGTTCAAACATATTAAGAAAAGAAGTAGTGATGAAGGCTTGGGAGCAGAGGCTGGACAGGGCTCCAAGCAAGCTGATATCATTGAAGAAGTCTCTGCTCACTGCAGTGGTCTTGGACTCAATGATCAATAAAGATCCCTTCCAACCCAAACTATACTATGATTCAGACATTCTATGAAAGGCTCTGCTTTAGTTGCACAGAGTTTCAGCTCACAGGCAGGTATCCTCAAGGAGACATTGTCAGGGAGACAGGTCAAGATTTTACTTTGGACCAGGAATAATTGTGGGATGGGGAGGCAGTGTTGAGGTTTGCTGTGGAGTCTCTCTCCTCCGAGAACTACAAACTATCTGAAAGATACTAATTAATTAGAAATGCTAATTAATTAAACCCCTAGGTGCTTTTTAACAATAGGTAAGTAATGGTAGATCCATCGTAGAAATGGAAATGGGTCAGATCAGGCAAGGAACAAGAGAAAATTGCCCAGAGCTACACAGGAAGTCAACCCCAGCTAGAAAGTAAACCTAGGAAGTTACCTTCCCAAATTGACATGTCTCTCTACCTTGTCACCTTCCATATTCACTCATATTCTAAGGTCCAAATGTATGTACAATGACTTCACAAACACTTCTCAGTTCTTTGCAATGCCTCCTAAAAATGCACGGCACACAGATGTTCTTTGGCACTTGTCATTAAAACTGTTCCTCCAGAATAGCTTTTCTGTATCCAAAGCTTTCAAAATATAAAAATAAATAAATAAATAAATAAAAAATAAAAAAAAAAAGCTGACTTGCAAATGATGCTTAGTCACTGTTGTTCTTTATTCAGACTTCCCTGTGGCAAGATCTTATAAATAATTGGAAAGAGAATCATATACATTGGGAATTCTCTTGTACCAATAAATATTTCAGATGATACTTGTGGAAGCAAAAACTGAATCCCACTCCAGCTGATGTTCAAAATTATCTACAGTCTTCCTTTAAAAACGAGGTGTTTTAACAGCGCTGTTCAATCATGCTGGTCGTCAGGTAATCCTCCCTCATAACTCTCCTCAAGTTTAGGTTAAAGGGATATGTAGGTTAAAGCACCTAGATATCCCCCAGTGAGTGCAATTAGAAAAGTTTTATATTAACTCACACATTTTTCCTTAACCTGGTTAGTAGCACTTCTCAAGCTATATTTGAACATATTATTAGGTAAATGGGAGACACTATCAGTTTTTTCATTTCACAGTGTATATGAGTATTTTAAAAAGTCAAACTAACAGAATAACTAACATGCATAAATACCTATTTCTGCCAAGGTATTTTCTATCAAGGAAATTAAATGCATATATCCATTCCCTCACTCTTCTGTACGTACTTAAAATCGAGGCAAATTTCCCGAAGAATAGCAGGAAAAGCTATGTGTTTGAATTGTCCCACAACTTCTCTCTCACATGCTACTTTCCTGCTGCCTGTAGCTATGTACTTACCTCTGCACTGGCATTTGTTACAGGACCCATTTTGGTGCCTAGGATTTTGTTTGATCTAGATTCACCTGGACACAAGAAAACAGGTAGTTTTGTCTTGTTTCCCTTCTCCTAGATTGGAGGATCAATCCTCTGTCAGAGAGGAGGATTGTTGGAGAGATAAAACCTTAGGACAGCTAGAGGCTGAATAATCCGTCTTTAAACTTTAAAACTCCGTGCAAGTTTCCTTTAAAACTTGTACTCCTCATGGCTATTAAAAATGCATGAAAAGCGGAGCAAGATATGGAGCACACTGTTGCTACAAAAGATGCCAGAGGTCCCTCCTTGTTTCAGGAGCATCCAAGCCTTACATTTAGACTGCAGGATAAACTTATGTAAGGCACTGCAGTGCATGAGAAAGCGGCAGTTAGACCTGTCCCTGGTGAAGGGGAGATCACCACACTGTAAACAAGCCGAGCATCGCTCCCCTCTCCGCCACCCGGGATGCGCACACGCCAGCGAGAAGCAGCAGCACAGGCTCTATCACGGCAAACCTTTCTTCCCTTTCACTAAAGGATAAAAAGAGGCAAAAGTACCGTCTCGTCCTCGCACCGAACGGGGGGAAAACACGTGGAGCAGCATTTGCCCATCCTGGCAGGACCGCGACCCGCCGGACCGCCACCCTCCGGACTGCCGCCAGCCTGGCCCGGAGCCGGAGGATAAGCCCCGGGTGGTGACACTGTCAGAAAGGGATGTCGCGTCCCCGCACGCCGGGGCCGGCCGAGGGGACTTGTCACCCTAGCGCGTCCCGGGGCGCCGGGGGATGGCGGGGCCAGGGCCGCGGAGCCGGGCGCGGGCAGGGGGCGGTGTGGCGGGCCGGGCGGCTGCGGCGGCCCCGGCGGGTGCGGAGCGGCGGGGCCGGCGGCGCTCCCGCACCCCGCGGAGCGCTGCCCGCTGCCCGCCCCGCCGCCGCACCGCTGCCCGCCCGCTGCCTCGGGCCTCTCCCGGATCCGCTGCTCCCCCTGGAAAAGGCTTGCCCACGGCAGGGCACGTCCAGCGGCACCATCGCAGGGACGCGCCGCGGCGGGGCACGGCGGGGACGGCGTTTGAAACTTCGCGGCAACAGCCCCAGATGCGCTGAAATGCGAGAGGGAGCGTGCGCTCCCAGCCGGAGTGGATCTGGCTTCTCATCTTCTTGCCGCGTTCACAGGCACTGATCACCGCAGTCCCCGTCCTCCGTGCCCGCTTGGATGGTGCCTTTAACCCCAGCGTCCCCCGGCTCGCTGCCGGCGCGGCTGCTCTCCCGCACCGCTCCCAAATCCATCCCCTGGCGTGCGCCGGGCAGCACGGCGGCGGTGCCGCACTGGAGCCCTTCCCGGCCGCCCTGCGGGCTCTGCGGATGGCACTGCTGCTCCTCGGGGCTGCTGCCAGCGGGGCGGGACGCGGCCCCTCTGCGAACTGGCTGCTTCCCCCAGGTGGGTCCCCTGCTTGTCCGCGGGACGTGCGGGATGTCCCCCTGGGTGTTCCTCAGCCTCCCGAGACGCTCTAATCTCTCTGTAAGGACTTTCCCTGAAGTAGTTTGTTTAAATCCCCAGGAAAATTAGCCCCTCTGGACCTCGGCGACTCCTTGTAATTGCAAAAACACAGACTTCTGGAGCGTACCTAGAGACTTTAATCCTCGAGGGCTGGTTTAATTTTTTTGTCCATATATATACACCAGAAAACCTAACACTAACCCTAACCTGCATATACACACACATATGTGGTGCGTATGTCTGGTCTGTATCCGTGTGTGCACTGGGAACACCTTTTCCTAGCCGGACACGGCGTGGAGCTGCATCAGCCTCACCTCTCCTGGGCTGTTGCCTCTGGCATGGAATATTTTCCTCTAAAAACTTACATTAAAGATAATGCTGGGAAAAGACATTCAATGACTCACACTCAGGGTGGTATTTGTGCTGCAAATGCCTACACAGTTTAAACTTGAAAACCATTATTTTCCTGAAAGCCAAATCCCTACCAAACATATAGGAAAACTACATTGTCCTTAATGATGGAAAGCTCTGCCTTCTGGTAAGACAGATGCTCAGATCTGTCCCTCTCTCGACAGGACTTTTTGTTTTTTTTTTTTGAATTGTATGTTCTGCTGTAACTGGTGATGCACACTGATTTTGAAGATAGTAGGAACCAACCAGAATATCCAGCAAAGTTGTGTTAAATTACATTTAAATGCTCAGGTAACTGTCCAGTTTGTGTCAACTTCTTATTCTCTACTCTTCCTCAGCCATGACAGGACTTCAACTAAAGTTTCATAATATCACAATCGAGTAATTAAAAACAAACAAACCCAACAACAACAGAGAAACCCCACCAAAGAAACGAACAAAACCAAACACCATACCAAATTAAAAACCACACTCAACATGCATGTGTTTTCACATTTGTGTTCATGATCTAATTCTTTTTTACAGCACATGAAAATTAATTTGGTTGGCTACTGAACAGCTTCAGAGTGAAGGTAAAAAGAGACTTCCTTATGCTGAAATAATTTCATCCTCACTATAGGAATTATTTTTTTTTTTTTTTTTTTACCACACAACCTGAAGTCTGTGATTTGGATCTTTTACAGTCCAAATCCTAACTGGAAACTTTTAAACAGCCATGGTAAAAAAATAAATTCCCATTTATAGACAAATTACCACAGCCATTTCTCTGAGCTGACTTACAATAGAACTACAATATTTAGATCAACATGTCTATCAGACAGAGAAAATAAAACCCTGCCATTATTTCTTTTGTTATGCTTTTAAAGTGATATACACATCTTTTTCAATCACTTCACTAATAATGGGACATTTGCTGTTTGCTCTAAGCTAGGGTTTAGCTAGCAAGGTCTATGTATCACTTTAGTACCACTTATGCACTAAATTGAAAGATAAAATATTTAAGTGAAACTTAAATTAAGCAGAAGTCATATGTTGTTCTTCTGGCAAGGGTGAATTGAGGCCCTAGAAGCCAATTTGGGATTGATAAGGAATAAGGATGTGATGGGTGAGTTGCTGGGCTCTTTGGTCAGCTTAGACTCTTTTGGAGAAAGTGAGCCCAAACCCAAACTCATTCAGTTTAAATTAAGCTTTATCTTGCAAGCCAAGGTGTGTAGCACTAAGGTGAGAAAAGGCCCAGCCCTAGAAAGCAAATGGAAAATGGAACTATTTTTGAGAGCAGTTCCTCAGTCAAATGCACAAACAAGGATGATGAAGAAAGAATTCAGGAAGGGTCTCTGGGGTGGGAGCATGATTACAAGTTGGAGGTGGGTTTTTTTGTGGAGCACTTTGAACACACACTTGCAGGCATCAATGCCTAGGGGATTAACGATATAGAAATGGAAATGAACATAACTGAGAGGGAAGCAAAACCCTCGGCAAAACAGGCATGACAGGGAGAGGACAACCTCTATATCCAAATTCTATGAGAAATGGCACTTTAAACAGCAGGCTCAAACCAAGGGTTTTAAACTATTGACTCTTAATCTTAAAATGTTAGAGTCATCTGCCTGACTTCAGTGGCATGTGGCACTTGGAACAAACACTGAGAGTAACAGTGCGTTAACAAGTGTCAAGCACAACAAAGCACCAAAGACAGATCTCACTCTGGTGCAGACTGCTGCCTTTGTACACTAAAAGAATTTATATTTTTAGATGAGAGTAATATGTAACTCCCACCTACTGGGTACCCAGTGCCTTCAGATATGCTGCCAACCACAACATTGCTCATTAGGCTGGGAAAGATGGGGAGTTGCAGAAGTGTTAAGCAGGGAGGAGCCCTCTGGGGGAAGATGGCGAGCAGTTGAGTACATGGAACTATTGGGCTAAGCAGAGGTGATTAATGGAGCTGTTCAAAGATCGGTCCTTGGGGCAAGTTATGTTTGTTCACTAATGACCCTGGTCAAAAATTAGTGAGTGCTGATGAGATTCTGGGATGCACTGTCTGCCAAGGGGGGTGTCAAGACACAATGTTTG
Source organism: Margarornis squamiger (assembly GCA_035222235.1). Classification (NCBI taxonomy): domain Eukaryota; kingdom Metazoa; phylum Chordata; class Aves; order Passeriformes; family Furnariidae; genus Margarornis; species Margarornis squamiger. The sequence continues at coordinate 48,247,611 of JAWWTY010000001.1, read as the reverse complement.
TCAATCTGCATGATATCTAGGGCTATAGTAGTGGTCATGAGAAGAAATATAGACTACTAAGAAGTTCAAGGTCCCAGTCACAGGGACAAATAATAGGAAATTCAAGTAGAAGATGAAAATTCAACAGCTGCAAATAACAGCAAAAAAAAAATAATAAAAAAAAATTGTTGCTTGTCCAATCATAGGATCACTATGTCTGTGGGACAGTTCTGAATAAAGCAAATACAATCTTAGGTTCCAGGAAAGACTAAGAGGGAAGTTTAAATGTTTCATTAGACAGCACAGAGAGATCTCAGCAGAAATCTCACATAGTTCTGGTCACCCATGTTTTGGGGATAGCAGTTCTGATGCAGGGAATATATAGCCTACACCACTGGAGGGGTGCCATGTAAGTACACATCTGCTTCTGCCTAAGAAAGCAGTAAAATTGAAAAATGATAGCTTTCCATAAATATGTCAGGGAGGAAAACATTAAGAGAGGGAGAAGTACTTAAAGGTCAAAAAATATATTTATATAAGAATAAAAGGGTGGAAATGTTGGCATACTTAAGTCACAAGATGTTCTGAAACAGACCTCTGGTAGAAACAGAGGAAAACGTAATGACTTTTAATCCGAAATTTATGAAAGAATTTATAAGATTTACTTGCTGGCAACAGGAAGAGACTGGATTTGATGACCTGGAATGAACTTTGCTAGCCTTTCCTATCCATTCAGTACTCCTTGTCTGTGCATTGTCACCAATGTATTGCTACGAATTTTGCTGATGGTCCACACCCAAAACGTGAATGTGCCTCTGCCAAACTGCTTTGCATGGAGTTCTGTCCCAGAAGATCTGACTCACATTGCCCTTCAAGGCAGAAAGAAGAGGTCTGTGGATAAGACAGAGAACAACAGGGGCTGGGAAAACCTGTGCTGTTAGTTAAAAAACATCTTACATGGAAGTTGTAGTTTTGTTTAATTATTGGAACAGAAAAGACAGGTTTCACAAAGAAAGGTATTCCTTGTTATGTATAGGATTAGCAACAAGTATAAGAAGAACAAAGTCCATTGAAAGTGTTAAAAATAGATTTTAAAACATAAAAATAGTTGCACACAACAAGCAACTTAATAGGGTATGTTTTAAAACATTTATTGACTTCAGTGGAAACACAATGTAGTTAGAACCCCACAGGGAAAAGCTCCTGGGTAATTAAAACCCAAAGAGGAAACCTGCATTTTCCTAAATGTACCAGGGGAGTTACTCAGTCTACAAACAATCTGTCTTAATGGTAAAGAGGCACGATTGGCAGAAATCTTTTCCTTCAGTGACAGAATCAACACTTTACTCCATGAAGCACTTAATACAGTTCCTTTTCACTGTCCAAGCAATTGCAATATTTCACATCTGTCTGAACTAAATTGGGAGAAGTGGGGATAAATTAGCTATATTTTGTAATTTACTAAGGCTCAGAAATGAGGCACATTATTCTCTTTAATTTCCTTTATGTATCAGTGGATGCACCCTGCTATATAGAGAATAAACAATAGATCATTTCATCAGAGTTCTACACATATATTCTAACATATATAAGAAAATCTGGATTCCTAATCATTACTATCTGATATTTCCCTAATTTATGGAGGTTGGTTAACCTTCCTTGGAGAGTCACAGTGCTGGTCTGCAAAGATTTGGCAAGTGTGGAGATGGAGGTCCACAGAGAACGAAAAACAGGACCGAAGCCTTGGGAAAGCTCTGGGAGATAAAGGTAGTAATGCTGTACTGTGTGTGTCACTGGAGAATCCTCAAGTGAACTGCATATTATTCATCTTTTATGAAACACTGGAAATGCTTGCTGAGGGGCATAGCATGTGAAGTATGTCAAACAAATATTTAACTTAATTTGAATAGATAACAGTCTGAGGGCACGAGCAGCAAAAGACAGTAAACGAAGCACAAAGGAATGCAAATTTGTTTGCAAGAAGACTGCCAGCTCTAGGAGTAAGCTATCTACAGTATCCAGTGCTTATGGAAATACACTTAGGAAACTAGGAGAAAGATGAAGACAGTGGTTAGAAGTGAGGACTGGGAAGACTGAAGACAAGACCATAGGGATACAGAGAGAGATAATGGGGAGAGAAGGCTGTTGTGGGGCATACCACAAGTTCAAAAACTACTTCACCTGGTAAAAAAAATCAAAGCACGGATTCAAAGAAGAGATGAAACTGAGGAGAAAGGAAAAATTGTTCTGCAGATGACATTTCAGAGGAGAAAGGAATATGCAGTGGAGAAGGGAGACATGGAACAGGAGACTGCAGGAATGAGGAGATAAGGATACAAGGCAAGGTCAGATTCAGATTATGTGGTGCATAACTGAGATCCTGCAACTTCTGTGATGTCTCAGCTCTCAAGAGTGATGGATAATTCAGTCTATTGGCAACCGCCACCTCCTGGCATTCTCCGCAGTCAACAGCAAGAGGTGACTGTGACACCAACATTAAGCACCTCCAAAGAACAGTGTGAGGAGAAGCCTGCTTGGTGGCATTCAGTGAGGGCCAGGATTTTGTCTAAGGCAATGCAGAGGTAGGATAGAACAAAGCTATATTCTCTTTCCAATTTCACTTATTGAAATTGCTAGGCATATTGTATTTCTGTGAGTGCTGGAAGCCAACGAAGATGAGTGCTGCTGTCAATAGAAATTATTTCATCTTCCCCTCTCCTGGTCACTTGTTTTGCCCCAGCTTCCTTATAGTCACACAAGTGTTTGTGCAGTGAATCAAAATGGGATTAAAACTAAAGCTGGGAGAAAATGGTGAATCTGGGGAGAGTTGACCTCGCTAGCACAGGGTCAGCTTCCTCAGGACTAGAAATGGAGTCCACACACTGCTGTGAGCTGCGAGGATAGTCCTGTCACAAGCCCCTGAACCCTAATCTTGTCAGACTGAAAACCACAGTGGCCCAAGGAAACAAGAAAAGAAAGTATATTCACTACTACATTTCACCTTCCTTGTTGGGGGTGCATTGCAAGTGTTCTCTGATGCAACTCTGTTGTTAGTAACACATTTGTCTTTAGACATACACACGTAGGACATTGTTTTCCAGGTTCAAGCTGTTACTTTTGCTCTTACCTAACTTATAAAATTACTCAGAAAATGTAACCCAGTGATTTGGGGATTTCTGAAGACATGAGCAGACAGTCATGAGTTTCAGCTACATGATTCAGCTAGAGCTGAAAGCCATGCCAGAATGGCAATTTCCCTTGGATTTACAGTAAGTTTTCACATTTTGTGTATTACTGAATACCATGAGGTTTTAATGATCCTCAGGCAACTTATATGGTGGCAAACATTTTTTAATATAGTTTTTCAATTATACAATTATGCTATTGCATAGTTCTATGGATAGAATGTTTACTGTAGAATTTAACAAATTAACACGGACTATATGCCCTCTATTTCTCAAGTGAGAGAGCCCAGTCAGCTGACTCCTTTTTTAATTCAGTTTCATATAAAAAGAATGTGACCATCTAAACAGAATTCCTTCAGACTTTTGTTATTTCTGCTAATGTAGCTTTACATTTAATTTAATGTCAGTAGCTTGTAAGGCCATGGATTAAAATGCATGAGAATACAATACTTTATTACTATATTTTCTAGTTCTTGATGTCTGGAACGGTACAAAGTAAGCATTTGCAGAGAATTCCAAATGAACAAGCTCTTGCTGACAAGGAATTAATGTTTTCTCATATGAAATATCATTTATACACCAAGATCACAAGGAAGAATGCATGTTTTCACTGAACTCCTCACCTGCCCTCTACCCAAGAATACATCCCCTGCAAGGCTATTTCTAAATTCCAAACCTCTGAGTAGCTGGAAGCAGATGGTCATTTTCTTAAATCAACTTTGCAGAGAAATGTTCCCTTCTTCTCCCAAAAAACAGGGAATCTCCTCTCTTCCACTTCTGAGTTATTCTGGACCAAAGCTGCTGTATTTTGACGGAAAGCAGAGCAAAGGGACAAGTGATGACATCCTGCAACAGCAATGTCAGTGGCAAAAAATTCCAGTGGCTTTACATGGGTCAAGTTTCTCCTACTGGGAAGATTCTCAGTGCTTTGCTGAGGGGAATAATACTTACTAATATTAATGAGAATCCAATCTATCAGTTTTGGGCTTGGGGTGTTTTTATACAAAGAAAACCTAACTTAGATGATTTTTAGAATTAATTTTAAAAATGCATCATTTATATTAATCCCTCTGTAATTAGAACTGGTTTTAAGAAGAAACAATAATAAACAGTTCTCAAATTATTATACTAGCCCCATCACTACTTTCTGAAATTATAACATGTGAGAAGTGATTGTAGAAAGCAGCATTTGAATCAGATCTCAGGGGTGAGAGCAAGGCTAAGGAATTCCAGGAGGATTGCAGCTGAAACCCTTTAGAGTTCACATCTGGAACCAGAGAGCTCAGACATGAAAAGGGGGTTAAGCAGGAGACAGGCTGTGCTTTGGATATATGATTTAAAAGTGCAGCTACATGCTTTTGTATGGCTGTGAGGACACAGGAAGAGTATCAAGCAGATATACCTTCCACCTGAAGGAATAGCAAAAATGTCAAAGTACTTGGAACATAATAATTACAATTTATACATATCTTTGAGTCATGGTCCATCTAATCTAGATCCTGCATCTAGCCATGATCATCACCAGAAACTTCAGAAGGAGGTGCGAGTAATGCTGCATTAGAGAGTGTGATGAAAAGCTGTTGTCCATGGAAAACTCATTTTAACATCTATCTGGAAAGGCTTCCAACCTCAAAATAGGTATTTCTCCTCTAACTCCTATTGCATCACCAAATATTGTATGTGCAGATATTCTTGCTGCCAACAGATCTTTGTAGAATTTAAGGACAAAGGGATAGTTCATTCAAATTTTTGTACGATGGGACATGATATTTTACACAGTTACTGTTCTATAACTACATTTGATGAAAGCACCCCCTCCACAACAGCATCCATTGGCAAACTGCAGACATGAACATGTGGAGCTGCTTTCACTTCTCACAGTGATTTGTTTTAATAACTGATCATCTCTACTCCTAAAAGTCTGTGCTTCCTTCATGTGTCGAAGCTGCAAAGTTTCTGTTTCCAGACAGTGGTTTCTGTTAAACTTTTCTTTCTAGAGGAAAGAGCTTTCTGGTACACAGAAAACACTTCTTTTGGGGATTCTTCTGCTCTGGACTCAAGCCACTTCATCCATTTTTACACAGAAAATCAATTGTGCTCTGCTGCCTCTTACAGCAAAGAATTTTCCCAGATCTTACAATTGCTTATTGCTCTCCTGTTTCCTTGCCATTTTTTCATTGTTTCTGAAGTTTGAGCACCAGTGCTAAATGTCATATATTCAGTATCAGTCTCCCCACTGCTGAATGTGCAGGTGTTATCACCCCCTTACTTCTATTTGCTAGGTCTCTGCTTACTCACCCAAAGATCTCGACAGTTTTCCATAACACATGTTCACAGTAGGAGCTCACATTGATTTGCACTGACACCAGAAACTCTAATTACCCCTGGAGTTCCTCCCTTCCCGCTGACACCCAGGTTCTGTAGGCATGACCTGTACTCTGTGTTTGCATTTACTCATTAACATCTGGTTGCATTTCAACACATTTTGTTCGAACGGATTCAGCTACCTTCTTGATTCAAACCACTTCATGCTATTGCCAGGTCCAAACACCCTCTTTGAGCCATTTATGGAACTGTAGAGGTGAAGGGAAGAAGTCTTGGGCTTTGCTTTGCACAGAGGCAAGTCAGGATTACACTGAGAGACAGCTGCAGGCAGAGCTCGCTTTAGCCTGGCTTTGCTGCATCCACCACTCATCAAAACTGAAGCAGTGGCAATTGTGAGCATGTTGGTTTTATATGCTCAAAAGTATAGGCAAATTGCAGTCCACTAATCAAATATGTGGCTCTCTAGCTGCTAAAATCTGCAACCATAATCCACATGGACTGCAATGGGATATGAAATTGTACCTGAAAAACTGAAGATCAAATCAGAACTCCACTTATAAAGAAAGTGATGCTTTTCTGTCAGCATGCCTATATAAGAGGTTTTTACAGATGTGGCACAGTCTTGAAATGCTTAAGGTGAAAATAGTAATCATAGTCTGTCTGTATTTTAAAGCCTTGCTTTGCACTGGAACAACCTCACATCTGCCAAGAATTTTCATCAACACGGAAAGTTCCACTACATTGCTGCGAAATCCCTCTTGTGCATCAGGACAGAATGCATCTGCTGCTGGATCTACATAAGAAAACTTATGATATTTACACTCTCACCCCCTGGGATTGCAACAGTAATTTTGGAGAGACAGAGTTATATCAGTAGAGGGTTCTAGTTTAGGAATACGCCATAGTGAGAGAACATAGAAAATAATCTAAATTCTTTCTACAAATAACATTTAAAAATGCCTTTGGGGAAGGGGAAAGAAGACACTGGTTTTTTTTAAGTGCATCTAAAACTCAGTAACTTCTAGTACTTAATTTTACCTTAAGGTAAGTGAAATGAGGTTTCACATGAAACAAGATATTCCTAGACTACGGGAAAGAAATTCAAGCATTATAGTCATATGTATGGCACCTACACAAATAAATGGCATATATCCAACTGTTCCATGCTTATTTCTAAATTAATCCTTTTAATGTATTTAGCCATTGCTTTGAGAAATGCAGAGATATAGAAATGCAGAGATATATGGACAATATCCAATCCCTCCTGAACATTTTCCTTCTACTGTCCAGGACAGAATAACTCTGCAGGCACTTATACCTATCAAGCATATCTTTCCCTACTCTGCAAGTTGTCCATGGGTTCTTGTTGCCCCTCCAGAGGGCTGGGGGGCTTTGCCTATCTGAAGACCTGTCTTGGTGCTTATCTCCTGCCTGGAGTTAAATTCCTGTACAACAATTAGTGATTGTGTCTGGTTAGCTTAATGGACAGATGTTGATGATAGATGTTTATATTTGTGATATATATTTTCAGCTGCAGTTTTACTTTGGCCTCCTAACTTTAGCAGTAGCATTCAATATATACAGTACACACCAAGCTTCTTTCCCATGTCTCTCCAAACAGAATTCTCTGCACTGTATATACCAAGGTCCCTTTTCTCAAGAAAAAAAGCAAGGAAGAAATGTAGCTTATTTTCCCCCACAGATGAAATCAGAGTGTGGTAGTGAGAATAGCTGTGGAGCCTGCCTGCCTCAGAGGCAGCCATCATCCCAGCGGTGCTGCTGAGGACATGCACTGCTTCTCATTTCTGCAGCTGCCCAGAGACACGTGCTGCGCCACAGGGAACACCGCCAAGGGCAGATGGGACGAACCTGTGTGGGATGTAAAATATTCATCACACCTGCTTGGTGTAAACAAACACCAACAGTGGGAATATCCCTGTCTGCAGAAGGGAAGCTACTGACCGAGATCTCTTCTGCAGCTCACAGAGCTGCACACACACAACCATTGCTGCCTCGGCACCTCCCGATGTATGTAGGACTCCTCGGCTGCCCTACTATTGCACTTAGGCGATGTACTGTCATGACATCTCGCTGTCTGGTCATTCTCCATTGGTGCCTGTCACTGTGACCCTGTCAGTGGTAACAGGCCCTGTGATGCTCCAGCCCTATCCCCCATACGGCCACTGAAAACATATGTCTTGCCAGAGGATATCGGAAGAGTAGGACAGACTGTACATGTGTGCTTGCATGTATGCAGGTGTACCTATCCATGCACACAAACACATGACTATCTTCCCATACAAATCCCCCAATAAACTAAACATATGGTAATCTCCAGACTCAGTCACTTTGACTCCCCAGCACTCTAGGACATCACTTTATGTCATCTGCAAAACATCTAACCCTCTGTTTGGATAACTGTGGAACAACAAAAATTCCAGTGTTTTAATTTCTAATGTGAATGTTATATAGAGCTCAAATACTAACTAAGAGGAATACATTAAGTCAGCCAAGTGCTGTTTTCAACACACCTAGTTCAATACAGGCATCCTTTTCTTACTTGTTCTGTGTAATTTGATTAAACACAAGCTAATGTTAACTCAAACAGATTGTACTGCGCTGACAATAAAAGGATAAACATTGATTTTTTCAAGTGAATTTAGCTTTTATGGTTTGTGATGGCTAAAATCATAGTATTTCTACAATTAAAAAGCTGGCACACGGTTTGGTGGACATTTAGCATTGACAGACCTTTGTTACAGATGATAAATCATCCCTCTTGCTAGACTGTAGAAGCAGTAAGATCACTTGAAAAAACTTAAGTTCTATTGCACTGAATATTATTGCCAATATTATTATGATGCATATATACATCATTATTGGACATGTCTATATTAATGGAGCCATGCCACTTCATCCTGAGTGAATGTAAAACCACCAAACAGAAGTATTACTGCCAGAGGTCTGAAAATACAAGCAGGGAGAGGGTATGGAAGGCCATGGATGTGTATATGAGGGCAGGAGAGCTGCTGGGATGCTATGATGGGCATCTCCATGTGAAGCTTCAGCCACAGAATGAGCTACCAGGTGATGCCTGAGGTTGGCCACATGGAAGAGATTTCATTTTGAAATGACTTCTGAAGATTATCTGTGAATTGAGGCATGGCCTCCCCTTTTACAGCAACTTTACAGAGTGGCATTTGGTCTTATCATAAATTTTTTATGCAGATAAATATTTGCATAAAGAAAGAGATGTGCTGACAGGTATATCTCTGAAGAGAGGCTCGGCTTTTTGTCTCCCAAAGAGAGGATGGGATTCCTCTGACCTGGACAGGTCAGGTCTCATCCACCCTACTGCTAATGAGAGTTATGGATTCCTTATATGCTCCCTTTTAGTGGAAACTTTGTCTAGCTTCACCAAATTTCCTCAAAGCTATCTATAAAATTTCTTTTGTTAAATATTTCTGTTCTCTCATGGAAGCAGGAAAATTCTTCAATTTCTGGTGTGATTAACACTTTCATATACACACCTTGCACATACTGATCTACAATGAATTGTTAAGTTTCTATTCTGTTACATTCTTACTAGAAATCTTGGTAGAGTATCTCTGGAAAGTAATCAATGAATCAATCAATGAAGAAAAAAATCACAATACAAAATACTACAGACCAAAAAATGACTGATCTGAGGAATTGCCTTTGCAGTATGTGCCTAGCAGTAGCTGCAGTACTGCACTGCTTCATGTCTGTGGGCCTGTTTGAATTTGGTACCTGCTTTGCTGCTATTGGAGTTGTCTGATAGAGAATATTAGGATCATTTATGTTGGAAAAGACTGCTAAGATCACCAAGTCCAATCATTAACCCAGCACTGCCAAGTTTGCCACTAAACCATGTCCCTGAGCACAACATCTACACATTTTTTAAATCCTCCAGGGTTGGTGGCTCAACCACATCCCTGGACAGCCTCTTCCAATGCCTCACAACCCTTGCAGAGAAGAATTTTTATCCTAATATCCAATCTAAGCCTCCCCCAGCACACTTGAGGCCATTTTCTTTTGTCCTATCCCTTGTTACTAGAGGATTCTGGTCCCTTCAACTCTCCTGTAAAGGTAATTTAGAAACATCTAATGTTACAGCTCCTGTTCAGGTAATTTTGAAAACGAAACTGTTAGATCAGAGACTCATAAAGTTATTAATTCAGAGAAAACCATGTCTACTACCAAGTTAGTTCACAATCATTTCCATTTATCCGGAGAATGGAGTTTGATGTTATAAATGGTTTTAAAGCACTTAATAGTCCCACAATTACTCTGCCATAGGTCTAACCACTACAAGTGCACAGAAGCCATACAAGGTCCATGAAAGCATTATTCCAGACTGCGTGTACCGAGAACATAATTCACATATTTAGAGCTAATCCTGCTAATACATTTCTGGCACAAAGTACTGGTCCAAGGGTGTCAAAGTCTCTAGATGTTAGAATTGTTATTCACTATTGAGGCTTTATTTTCTGATGAATCAGAAGTTTCATGGAAAAACACAGGCACCTGGAGTCCGAAATATGTCTTTTGGTACATTTTGGTATTGACAGATTGAAGCTGTGGCTCTAACAAACCCTGCCCAGATGCATATTGAATTTCCTTGGATGAGCAATGTGATGCTTTCAGGTTTTTTTCCCCAGTAAGCACAAGCACCCCTGGACAACTGATGGGGTCACAGCTGAGAATCTGTAATGCTAAGACCAAGCAGGATAGACATCCTCACACTGTTCTCAGGCCTGGAGAAAACAAATATTTGAGCTCCCGAAACAAAGACCAAAGAAAACAACAGGTTGGAACGTGAAGAGTTACTCAGCAATTCAGTGTCCATGTGATCTGAGAATGGCATGACCATCATTGTTTGCAAAGAACAGGATCCTTAACTACATATTTCCACTGACTCCTTTGCTGAGCTCAAAGAACAACATGAAAACACTGTGATTTGGGTTTTTATTGTCTCCTGCATAAACAGAGGCCACAACAGCACTGGACCCTATTACTCATGACTACTTTTCACACCACTCCAAATGTGTTCCCAAATACCTCAAGCCCACCAGAAGACCATTATCCTTCTTGGAGGCTGCCACAGTGACAAGAGCCACTCCTGACTCTTATTCTGCTTTTTATTTCTGAATACAGTAAAAGTCAAGGCTGTCAAAGTCAGTTGCTTACATAGAGATCAATAATAGAAACAAAAGGAGAAAATAAGTTCACTTCTACTTGATTCTTGGCACACATCCTAAATGTATTTCTTTTCAAGGACAACATGTAAATAAAGAGGTCTTTAATTTTTAATGGCCATTTAAAGCCTCCTCAAGAGGAGTACTAGAATGCCTGGGGTTATTTTTTTTAGTCTCAAAATTTGAAATATTTACATGTAGCTAACAAAATTCTTCTCCAGCCAAGGGTTATAAACATACTCTGATTTGGGGGGTTGTTTCAAAACAACTACACGTGTGCTTCCCAGGGAAGCATTTCCTTCAATCTCCCCAAACCAGAATTTGCACTATTTATCACAGCAGTGTCTGTGAGAAGGCCACTGAGGACACAGGGAGAAGCAAAGAGGTTCCTGTGCAGTAATGGATAGGGTTAAAAGTTAAAGGAGAATAAGAATTACAGAAGGAGACCCAGCTGCTGTTTCCCGGATGAAATATGGTCACAATGCCTCACAAAGGTTTCCTAAACACTGATAATCATCTGTTATTGGGGGATGCAATGGAGAGGGGAGTCGTGTGAAGGCACTGCAGCCTCCCTCCACAAACATCCTGCAGGAAGGGGAACATGGTGACACTTTGACTGTGCTGTATCTGTGCACCAAGAAAGAGAGATGACAAGGACAGCTACCTAGTTAAGCATTTTTGACTAGATTTATCCAAACTGCACTTAAACCTAAAGAAATAGTGTAAAAGGAAGCTGAGAATGGAGGAAAATTGGAGGAAGATTTCCACTGAAACTGCTGGATCAGCTGATGGGCTAAACCTGTCTTCACCCATCCCATTCAGGGACACTTGTCAGGTGAGAAACTATTCTATAAATACTGGTTTTAAGGACTAGAGCTCATTTTTCCTCCATAATGTATTAGTAGATTGTTTTGTATTAGAGTTTTTGCTTACGCTTGCTTTATAGTATTATTAGATTGCTTTAAATATGTTTTTGCAGCTAGACTCTATCACTGATGACCACGAACCTTATTAACTTGTCACAGTTTGTACTAATAAAGAGTGTTATTCTGTAAACTGTTAGTGAGTCCTTTATAAGGTGCTGACAGTTTGCCAGGAATGGAATAACATGTGGGAAGACCTGCTGAGGGGTTCTCCCTTACACTGTTCTGTGGCAGTCTCCGAAAAAGGGCAACCAAATTAGCCCAATCTTGGGAACCTGTCCGTTGAAGAGTTGCCTTACAGGACACCGGACAGACTGGATTGAACATGCATTGTTTAACTTTCCCTGGGGCCATAACAGACAAATAAATCTCTGTGGGTCAAGAAAATCTGCCCACTCTGAGGGTTGGGTGAATGCACCCTGTTCCCCACAGCCTTTCATGTGACAGTTCCCTACACCTTTCTCCTTCTGTTATGCAGAGACGACCACACTGTCTGGAAGCAGAGTAACATCCAGTTACGCAGAGGATGAGGAAAGATATTTAGCTGCTTTATTGTTTCTATGCCCTACCTACTCACTGCCTGTCTTTTAGCATCCACAGCAAATAAGCAGGGGCCTGCAGAAGGCAATTTCCTTCACTTCACAAACCCTGACCCATTCCTTGGGTAGACTGACCATGTGTGAGTGGCCTACAGCTCCCATAGAAGCTGCATTATAAAGCCTTCATTATAAGGCTTGCACATAAAGGAGTACCTCTGGATTCTTACTACTCTGTTTTACCATAACTAGCAGCCACCAACAACAAATCTTGCACTTTTCTCCTTAAAAGCAGTTTAAAAAGTCCTAAATACTGGCAAACTTTCTAATTCTTTTCCTCCCAAGTAAATGAAGTGTTTTGTTTCTCTCACAAATAAAATGAGTTTGATTCATAACACTAAACTGTCAGTGTTCTATGACTCCCATGTGTACTTTTCCCAGGACACAGAATGAAAATAGTGAACTGCCCTGACTGCTCTGGTCTCCAGCAGGAGCAATGAAAAGACTGAACTTGCTCAATACAGGATATCTAGCCAAGATGTAATCATGAGGAGGGTGGAGTGGCACTTTTATTAGGACTATTTTTGGGCCAAATTCTAACATACTTTGCAAATGCTGGGAAAGCAGTACCCCTGTACCCCTGAGCACCAGAAGGTCAGTCTTTCTGACAAGTTCTGGCATCTTAGGACTGTGCCAGTACCAGGCACGATCAATAGATATATATCTCCTAAACTTATTCTCTGAGACAGTTGTGAAAATAAACCATTTTCAGCTCAGTCTGAAATGTAAGCCAAAATTAATGTTTTGGAGGCAATGGTGAAAAGTGCCAAGCAACTTATGTGTGACCCATTTTGCCTCTAGCATAAGCGGTCATTAGCATTTGGCTAAGGAGCTTACATGACACTGGGAGGCATATTGTCCATTCACAGGAGAGAAACATTACTCTGAAAAAGACACGCACACACCCACACACCCACACACCCCTATCTGTTATTTGAATAAGGGATATGGTTTACCTCGTCCATCATAGACTTTGCAGGACCTCACTATGTATGTTTACTTGTCTGGAAGACATGTATTGTACACCCACCCAAAAGTAACCCATGCTTAGATGTGGAGACAAAAACGCACACTGGTTACTGGTGACACGCCTTTGCCAATGTTGATAGACACAAAGCTCTGGAATGCCATCAAGTCCTGAAGTGTTGTCCCAACTCTTGTTCAGGACACCTGTGTGGTTACTCCATTTCCAGCTGGTCTGACTGCACTCAAGCGCTGGGACCTGCCCTGAGCAGTTTCTCCCTCATGATGAGAACTGCAGCATGAGGCTGTGCTTCAGATCTGGAAATCCCTCCATGCCCAAGCAGAGCACAGGACAGACTACCTCAGCATAACCCTTTTGCTTACCTGCTCTCACCCTTGGGGTCTGCAGCCCAGAAAGGAGCCCTTCACCCCACATTCACTGTAGTTCTGGAGTCCTACTCTGAAATTTCAGAGACAGAACTTGCTATTGGGACTCCACTTTTTGGCTGCTTGGGCATATTGGATTGACACAGTGCCATTATCCCAGTTTTCAGGGCCTTGGTGCACTTTGATCATGACAGCTCTTAGCACAAACACTTCTACAAATGTAATAGAGACAACACTAAAGTGGATTTCTTTTCCGTTTATGTTTCCTATTTATGTTTGGAAGGATTTTTCCTCCAGAATTTGTCAGTTTGGGTTACTCTCCTTTAGATGGCACTATTACCACTTCCAAGAGGGATCACTGCTGGCCACTTTGCTGAACAGGACTGAAACTGGGACAGGGCTATCACTATCACTAGGCTAACAAGCCAGAGCAGGTCAGAAGTGATCCAAATCAGGGGGAGCCCTTTGAGATATTTGCTCTAAAAGGTCTTCATGGTATCATCTTCATGGTATCACTCCAGCAGCTCCTGTCAGTCAGTTCTTTACTCTGGAGCACCCCTCAGAGCACAATGGTTGTACCAGTATGATGAACATCTGACACTAAGGACAAATTTAATTTCCTCTTCTTCAGAATAAGTTTGAAGCAGTTCCCAAAGTCAACAAGAGTCACGTGTACATACATGAGGATCTTAAACAATACATCTACTAACTAAATAATAATTAAAATCCATGCTCTCCACAGGGACTGCAGTCATTACTTTTCATAATTGCTTATGTCAGAGCTACTGCTTTAACCTTTTTTGAGTCTATTGCCTCAGTTCACCTGCTTCGAGTGTCTAGGCTTTTCCCGAAAATAGAAAGTTGGTTTAGCTGGCATTTAATGGATCTGTATTAGATATTGCTACTTGCTATGAACTTCCTGATGACAATTAAATGAATCTTGCCAATTAAGAGCATTTTCAACTGAGAAAGAGAGATGATTCCATGATACTATTCAGCAGTGGTCTGAAACAGCCAGAAAAAAATCCAACAACAGTGAAAGAAAATGATCAGGTAATCTTAAAGTTGCTACTGAAAGTGCCTAAAATTTGAAAGCACTCAAAGAAGCTGCTGATGTGGTACAACACTCTTTATTACATAATGACACTCTCTTCAGCTAAACATGTCTGCTGGACCACTTGCATTGGTGCTTTCTCCAGCTTTGGTGAGAGAATAAAAACAGTGTAAGCAAAACAAAAGAGCTGTGGACATGGGCAGACTCCTACCTGCATTGAAAACACTGGTCCTTGTGCTGTTTTTAAGACTCAGTCCTGTTCTCATTGCCTAGGAACACGTTTTCTAACACAATTTAAACCAAAATCAGAGAAAAATTTATATATTTGACATTATGATGGTGTGGTGTAAGGACAGAGACATACTAAAATTTGAACACAGGTGACTATCAGCCTAGAAGAGGATCTCTAGTACAAAAATAGGATTGCACTCTCTGTTAAACAGAGTGGAACTGCCAGCTCAACAAATCAACCCCAAACTTCTCTGGAATAATGTCACACCTTTTTCCTAAATGAGTATTTTTCTTTTGCCAAACTGCAGTTCTATTCAGACCTCAACCATTTTGCCTGCAGGCTTCTCAGAAACACAGACAATTGTTATTATTTTTATAATGCAAAAGGTTTTTTTTCCATGCTGCCTTAAGTCAAAGCCAGCCAACACACTTTTGCTCAAGCTTTCAAACAATAATGCCATCTCAGAAAATGTCTACAGATTCTATTTTTGCATGACACTCAAAAACTTGGAAGTGTGTGTCTATGTTGCAAGACGGCCAACTGCCCAGTTACACAACTGCTTGAGCAGTCCCAGATTGTCCCACTATACATAGGCTCTCAACTTTAGCAGCAGCCTTAGACCTCCCAGGAAGCCTCAGACAAGACAGATAAGTACCTCAAGCAGAAACTCAAGTCTTTGATGCTTTAAATAGTCTTCTCGAAGTGCTCAGCTGCCTGCATGAACTAAAAATGGAGGCTAAAGCAGCCACACTGCTAATGTAGGTACCACATCTGGGTGCCTAACAGAGAACTGGTGGGCTCATGCTGCCTGTGCACCTCCTCACCCAGGGAAGCCTGGGTTCTCTTTGACTGGGAGAGGTCCATGTTACGTGGCTCCCAGCAGTGAGCAGCAAGGCACCAGTGTCTTGCACTGCACTGAATAGTGATGTCCATATACATACTCCAGGGCAACCAGGCAAGCCCAGAAGGGACTGAGACTCCAGCTGAACGCAGGTAGGTGAGTCCAGTAGTGGATCTGTAAAAAATCTGTATCTAACCCTGCCAAGCCTGAAGGCACTGTAATTCCACAGGTGTATTATTTTTCACCTCCAGGCACTCAGAGTGGCATTACTGCAATCCCCAGCTGGCCTGGCAGTACAAAGGAACTGGGAACATGAGGCATAGCTATGCTTGGACAGGAAAGATCCCCAAGTTGTTCAATTTAGGAGGCATTCTTAGGACAGATCTAACATGCACCAACAGAATGAGAGTCATCTCAAAGTTCAGTTGCAGCAGCTGTTCTCATTTAAACCATATCCAAAGGAGATGAAGGAGATATGCCCAAGCTTCCAGAATTCCTTTAGCAAATTGTGAATAAGGCGTGTGATGAAAAATCTCACCCGAGTGGACAATGCATAGACAAAGATGAACAGACAGTGCTCTGCCCTTTTTTGTTTCCCTCTGATTTAAACAAGGATACTCCACAGTCAGCTAAAAAAATAATAATAAAAAAAGCTTAGAAATGCCCCAAAAGTCCAGAAATGTCAAGCCTAAAGAAAATTAGAGGGGGAAGATCTCTTGGGAAGGTATTTAAAATATTTAGGACATTCTAAAAATTCCCTGTTTTTCGGTTCAGTGAACTCCCCCTGGCAAGATCAGCTTCTACTTAGGGAACTGTGGTTATTTATTCAAAGGTAACCTTTCCCACAAATATAAAAAAAAGCCCGAAACTGAACAAAGTATTTCAGAATTTGTAAAGTCTGATAGAATCTGAGTTTTGTTTTCTTGGTTTTCTTTCTACCATTTAACACTGGAAGTTTATTCTTGTCTTTTCCAAAAGTAGACAAAGAGGCAATCAAGGACATTACCTGAACTTTGAGTTCTACTGCTGGTGATTGTCTGTTTTACAAAGTAGTTGGGATCCCAGCTTAACCTGGGAGGTTGTGTATACATGGGCATCATGTGAACCAGGCCTGGACCTCAGAGCTCAGCTACATTGCCCAGATCACTAAACAGCTTTTGAAATAAGCAAGACCTACAAGTCTTTCATGGTTACATTTGTCATCTTAAAATTTATTCCTTTTGACTTGAGTTTAGTGAATGAATAGGCTTTTCTAATTGCCAACTTTATGTTTTCTATACTTGTGGAGTGTAATGTTCTAAATGCTTAGATAATGCTATTGTAACAACTTCAGGAATTGGCAACTCTGTAACAGAGACACTCTGCCTGATCCAAGGTCAACAGGAAGAGAGATAATTACTGAGAGAAAATTGTTTCCTTCGTCTAACACCTTTGATTATCCAAATGCATGGATTGCTTTTGCATTTGCTCATGAGTGTTAATATCTCAGTTATACTTTCTACTCCAGCCGTACCAGTTAGAGACCGTGAATTCTAAGTTTCCTCATCTCCTTCACTCTTAAAAACATCCTGAAGCTCCTCCATGCTTGCGACAAATGCTTCAGTCAAAATTCTTCCTTCTCCGAGTTCCTGAACTTTTATTTACAAATATATGGTATCAAATTATTCAACCCAAATGACTGGATGACATCTACACTCAACACACGATTACTCTGGCCACCCAAACTCCAAGCTTGGTAACTTGGCAGAGGCGCTGGATTTCCCTTGCCTTTGCGGATTTCCCTTGCCTTTGCAGATTTCCATTCTATGATTCTAAGAAATTATAATTCCCTTCTCATAATAACCATTGCAAAGAAATTACATGTTTTTGTCCTAAGAACAAATTTTCAGTGACTGTGGAATAAATTTGGGCAAGGGACAGGTGTAAAGGCAAAGTATCTTTTCAATGGTAAGAAGTACCCATTGTACTTACCTGCCTGAAAAAGTACTGTGTTGTTATAGCAAAGACATCAAAGCCACAGCTGGCCCTTTTAAGCTCATCTTGGATATTGATTAATTGCCGGGACTGCTCATCACACTTTTCTTTCAATCTCTGAATTAACTGCTTTTCAGTGTCTCGACCCTCTCCTGGTTTGGGGGAGAATCCATTCTTTGGGGTGGTTGGCCTTTGCTTGGGATGTCCTACAAGGGAAAGAAGAAAAGACCATTTAGGTCACTTACTTTGTATGAATAGACATGACCCTTATGTCTTTCTAAGCCCATTGGGACTCATCCCTACAAAAGAAAAAAAGGGCTGTAGCACTCACAGAGACTTTAAGACTTTCAAAAAAGGCAAGAGCACAGTGAAATACATTCCTTTAGGGGCCAAGGCTCAAAGCTTTTTAACAGTCCTCTCACCTCAGGCTCTGAGCCTGGAGGTCTTGCACAAGTTGAGGAGAGCTGTTCAAAGAGTGTATCACTGAGAACTGAGATTGTTAGAGGAAGGAATCACCTCATCTGGGTTCAACATCTATGAGAATTGAGGTCTGCATCTTGATGTGTGATGCTGAACTCTAACTTAAATGGCAGTGAGAGAAATGGGCACTTCCAGATCAAGATTCACCTTATCTTACTGTGGACATGGAAAACAGCTAGGCGACATTTATACTCTACACATTATTTCTTTCTCCACCTGAACCCCAAGCTTGGTGACTTGACAGAGGTGCCAGTTTTTCCTTTGCTTTTGCAGATTTCCTTTTGCCTTCAAACAGGGCAATGTAGGACTGGAGTTGTCCCTCCCTGAATGCAAACACAGCATGGGTTGTTTGCTATTGAGATATCAAAATTTCTTTTTATCAACAATACTGCAGTCTACTTTGACAGTTCTCTTTGCTCTCATTTTTACAACACACCTAAAGTTGTAGCACTTAAGAGATATATATGGAAGTGCCACCAGGTACCAAGTAATGCTGATGAGTTACATCACTGGCTCTGCATGGCTGCTCTCACTGGATTACTAGTCATACCAGAATCACTACATGGTTTGCCTGCAGAAATGAGCTCAGGCAGACTCTGGCTCCTCTGATATGCTCCAAGTTGGCTTGAAGCAAGCCTGATCCTGTGCAAAGATGTGAAAGCACTAGTGTAGTGTGTGTTTAGGATATCAGCTTAAATACAGCGTCATGTTCACATGAATTGCACAAGAACTAAAGTCTACTCATGATAAGCCACTGCAGGGAAGCGAGGCTTTTTTCCTAAGTTCATATCCTCCTTGAGTCAACTCTCAATTTCTCTGGATATACTCAGTTATGAGGATGCAGCAAGAAGGGGCAGTGTTCTGATAGTGCCAGGTTATTAGTTTTATAGTCTTGTAGTACTCAGATTCTGAAAAACAACACAGAAACAATGTCTCCAATCAATCTCCAGCAATGAATGCAACAAGGGACAGTTTTCTGCCGTGGATACTACCTACCCCCTTCCTAAAAACATGAAGAATCCTTTCACAGAGATGCTGTGATGCTGAGTCTCAGCCAATTTGTAAAGTAGAGTATTGGTCCAGAGGCAATTTTGTCAGATGTGCTTTAGACCTTTTAAATCTTTAAGACCGTGGCCTGGGAGTGGAAAAGGATCCTCAGGGCAATTTTACTAGATCAGACAGAGAAACAGTATGGCTTTGACAGAGCACTTCCCCCAGGACTGTATTCCTACTTTTTAAAATCCTCAGTTTGTATGGAGTCATTGGGAGCATGTCTTCCAACTTGATTGACCATGTCCTGGCTCCTGGCTAAGCTTACAGGGACCTAGCTCCAGCAGAGATGCTCCCTCATGTCTCCAAGTATCTCACGATGCAAGTGCAAAGAGCCACAAGTGCAAAACAAATTTTGAAACTCTTTGTGTCCATGACTTGAATTTGCAAAAAAGAATACCAGGTTTCGCAACATGTTAAGACTAGTATCATGTTGTTGCAAGTCCTAAACAATACAAAACAAGGAGTTTCTGTCATTAAGAGAGTTCAACCAGAGAGTTCAACTATTGTACTTTACCCATAATTATGTCAGTTAAAGCCTACGAACCTTTTTGTGTAGGAATGATATTTTCTTAGAGATTCTTCCATTCATGTCAAGGGACTCTTAACTGGGCAGTAGGTAATATCACAAAATAAGAAATTCATAAAAGCAACAGCCATAAATATCTGTCTTTTTAGCATAAAAATCTTGGGTTGGTTAAGCAGCACAGTGATGTTACAACAGAAGGCTTAGGGAGAAGTGCAGGGGAAAGCCCTTGAAATCAGTCCAGTTTCAATTAAAATGGAAACCCATCAGGTTGTTTTGTCTTACATATTTCTAGCCTTCCTGTTCACTGGAAGATTTGAAGTGCACAGCTCTGTGTCGTCCTTGTCAGTATTATAAGCTGTCCTTGTAAATTAAACAGTGCTATTCTCCTCAGGGATAAATCTGAATTTCTCGGTTCATTTGGGTCTGAAAGGCAGCTTACTAAGCTTATTCTGCCATTGATGTCTCTCTTCTGTTGCTCTGCACAAAACAGGGTATATATTAATGATGCTGGCCCTGATCCTGAGTGTCCTTTTTGCTGATGGTGGGACCTGGGGGGCAGACCCAGTGTATGCTGAAATCACTGAACCTCTTTGATCCACTTCAAAACTCCCAAGTCTTTTTTATCTACCTGAGTGTTTGAACCAAGGAGACATAACAAGTCTGTACTCATAATTAACACAGTCCATGAGGATTTAGATAGGGAATGCAATTTATTCGCCTTTTAACTGTCCAATTTCTGACATTTTGGTAAGGAAAGTGAGGAAATTACTTTGAGATAATTGATATCAAGCAGCCTGTAGAGTGACAGACGTCAGAAGTCGATGGCACCATCCTAAAATGGAGGAGAAGGAGAGCACCTGCATCTATGGACACCTGCTCCTACACACAGATTTCAGGAATGGTATTGCATCAATGGATAAAATTGAGATCCATACAAGACTCTGCATTTCAAAACTCCCTTGCAAGTCTTCAGGAGCATTAATCCAAATTCTAAAGACCAAATTCAAGGTTAAAAAAACCTCTGTATGACAGTCAAAACCCAGCACTGATTAAAAGGAACTGAATGTAAGAAGACTGGTAAGAGAGGGAAAACAACCCAAAAACAGCACTTGGAAATTTTAGAGGCTGTTTCATGGCCAGATGTAGCTGCGGTGGAATTATCTGTGAGACAAATGCCCTCCCATCAAAAAGTGTAAATGATGCAGGAATTCATGATCCTGATGAAGGAAAGGCTGTGTTACTCCTTCTTAGCACCTTACACTCACTCTGTTCAATGGCTGTTTTGACTATTTTTTGAAATTGTTCAGTAGATGAAAAAATTGTTGGTCTTTATTGCTTTATTATTGCTGTTGTTATTTTAAAGAATGCCAAAGGCTACTCTAAAAGAAATAAATGAAGATTAGGTTTATTTTCCTACTTGATCCTTGCAGCAATAAACAACTTTGGATTGCCTTAATTTCAGACGGCCAAGCTGAACACATTCTAAATCAGTCTGATGGACAGAGGTCAGTTACTGAACCTCTCATGAGAATGAAGAAACTTTTGAGGCCTCATGAATTGGATACGCCAAAAATTTAAGCCTTGAAAATCATTAAGTCAGCCGTGGAAATGCAGGCCTCCTTGACAATGGAAATACACAGTACAAATATGCCTGTCTTTCATTTTGCTTTCTAATTCTAGAAGCAAATCAACTGTGCTGTAACATGTTGCTACAGCCAAACCAGTGCTGGTACTTAAACTGGACTCCCACTGTTATAAACACTGGTGAGCTTCTGGGCTGGCACTCTGCAACAAATTCTTCTCTGGATCCCTCTCGGTGATCTCATCAGGTGAAAAATAGTCTGCAAATTATATGATTCAGAGGACAGCGTCAAGTTCATCTTTTTGCTCTAATATCTTTGCAAGGAGAAGAATTCTGAGTCCTGCTGGTGCCTGGAAAGATTAAATTTAACTTTCCATTTCCTTGATTTTGTTGGTTGAGAAGGAGAATAATAGGGATTGAGTTTAGTAAACATGAAGAGACTCTTGATGCAAGTTTTAAGAGCTGAAGAGCTGTTCTACATGCTTTATATTTTACCACCAAATGAAGCAACATGGGGTTCCACCCTCCCATAAATATATCTTGAGTATCATATAGCTGTAGAGATGACATTTTAAGTATCCAAGTAGAGTCTGAAAAATGAGGAAATGGAAGATAAACTGCAAGCACAATGAAACCAGTAGGACCATGCATGCTCATTACAGAAGCATTTACATCAACCAAAGGCCAGCCTTACAAAAGCCTTTAGGCACCTTATACATTTCTTAATGTACACTTAGTTGATATAAATAGAAACAAACTCTCCTTGTTTTAGTAAATAAACAAGGGTATTCTTCAGAAATTCTTAAACCATGTGGTTTTGCCCAATATTGAGCGGTAAGTTGACAATGTCCCAATAGAACTTTGAAGGTTATTTCTATAGATAATCCCTTTTCCAATTATGCTTAGAAAGAGCCCAGGAAATTTAGTGTCTCTGCATAAAAGTAAGAGTAGATTTCAAATACTATGCTGTCATTCCAGGACATTATCTGAGGTGTCTTTTATTTGGCTGTATCTATCTGTTCTCCTTTCATATCAGAAAATTGTGTCCTTAAACATGTAATAGCAATAACTCTTTGTTTTGAAGGAGAGTGGATTGAATGGTTGTAACAAAGAAAACAAAAGTCTATTCAGCTCATGCATGGGTATGATAGAGCTTGCTGTACTCACGGCCAGTTTAATGACCCTTGGGCACAATCAATCCTCACTTAACAATAATGGTCTCAGATTTGAGTATATTAACAAGAGATGTAAAATCAACAAGTTTAAGTCTTCCATGAAACAGTGCTTTTGGGTCCATAAATACCTGGTGAATGAAGCTTTGTGGCTGTTACTGCGGATTTCTTGGGGGATGAGACAGTTGGTCTGCTAGAATCCTGATCTTTTTGTATTTCTTTCTTCACACCTGCTTTAGAAAAAAAAATAAAGGTAGAGACATACCTGTTGTATAATTCCGTTTGCAATTGTGCAGATCTATGTCACTAAGACACATACCAAAGTGGGAAAATATAAGTATTTCCACAATACACACCCTGGTCTTCACTCAGAATGATGTTACACAGCATTCCTGTGTTGGGTATCAACCTGTCACAACTGCAAGCATGACTCTGTACGTGTGGCTGAGTTGACATGCACAGCACTAAAGAAGGATGAAAGAAGGCTTTACACACTATCTTGGTTTTTCAGTCACCTGCACAGTGACAAATGCCACCAAGGCCCAAATAGCTATATGGTAGCCCATCCTATCTGTTCTGAGGTCTGTGTTCTATCTTTTTACCTTGCTGTGCCATCCTCATTCTGGGCTGCAGGAGAAGCTGAGTAGGAATGTGCAAAGCTAACTGAAGTTACCTGCAGTCCCTGCACTATGAAATTTTTCCAGGGTTAGAAAGCTGTCTTTTCTGGTGACCAGCTTTCCCAAGGAGAGTCTCATAGAGGCAAGAGAGAGGCTTGAACCAGAAGCAGGCAGGGTGTGTCAAAGCAGTGTTGGATGTGGCTGTCCAGACACAGGAGAGTGGGTTTCTGCCTGTGCTACTAAGACACAATGGCTAGCAATTATTCAATTTCTCCTTCATAAG
Source organism: Margarornis squamiger (assembly GCA_035222235.1). NCBI lineage: Eukaryota > Metazoa > Chordata > Aves > Passeriformes > Furnariidae > Margarornis > Margarornis squamiger. Next base: position 48,224,220 of record JAWWTY010000001.1, on the reverse strand, counting down.
TAGAAGGGCCCTGGTGGCCTCTCTGTGGCCCTCTTAAAGGAGAGGGATTTAGGAAGCACACAGCAGGCAAAAGGAAGGACAGTCTGTGGGAGCAAACCGTTATCATTCTGCTAAGCTCATCACCCACAGGGAAATTTTAGGGGAAGAGCCATCCCTGGCATCAGACCTCAAATAAGAGCTTGTGTGGAATGTTTTTCTAAAAATGGGGATTCTTCTCCTGTCTTTGAAACGAAAGCTGTTAGTTGGTTAAAAGAGAAACATTCAGAAAACATGTTGATTTGAAGTTTCTACAGGGAAAGTTAATTTTTAAATTACAATTATTTGGGCTCAGAATTTGTCATTTCACAGAAATATGGAATTTCAGGTTTAAAGAAATCTGAGGGAGAGCACTGGTGTAATGATCAGCATAATATGTGGTACCACAGGGTATGGTGCAGCAGCAGGTTATGCAGTTTGATCTTTTCTAGCTCGGAGTGTACTAGAAGTAACTCAAAGGCTAAATTCCGCATAAAAAGTCTGATGCTCCACGGTAACTCAGGAAACAAGACAAACACTTCAGTTGTTATTACAGGCCCGAATGCAAGTAAAACATCAAATAATACTCCAGCTGTCATATGTATTTTCAAATGTCAAAAGGTGCTGTGTGTGCAATCATAAAATAATGAAAAATACATAAAATATAATTACAAAAGGAAATAAAGCACTGTAAGTGTGTATTTCATGAACTTGCACACTTTTAATTTTCTTCTGATTTGTTTTTTTAAAATGTATATTAATTCTGATGTGGAAGAAAATTTACTTCAAACTCTAGTGCTATTGGCCACAGACTTGAAATATGGAACTCCAATTAGCTCAGTGTTAAATGCTTGTACATTAGCTTTATTCCTGCTGGCTGCATAATCAGGGCTCTTAGTGCTGAGCCTCCCAGCAACAAACTCCTGGCAGAGCAGGAACCACCACTAACTTCCAGGCCTCCTGGAACAGTTTCCAAGGCTCTGTCAATCCCCTCTGGCACGGGAGTTCATGCAGAAAGAAATTGTCTTTCTGGTAGCCAGTAATCAAAGATACAAACTACTAATTTTTTTGTGAATCTGCATTCCATTTAATGTTACAAATTTCCCAATGGTTCCTCTCTTTTAAAAGATATACTCGTGTAAAGAAATTGCTATTTCAGGCCATAGGATAACTGTGAGGATAATACTTAATCCTCTCTTCTACTAGTGTGCTTACGGCATCTGTTTCTGAAAAATGCATCCAAATGCACAGTTATGTAAAGGTATTTACATTTCCTAATTACCACACAGAGGCTTGCTCCAAACAAAACACAAGAAGCAAACGCAAAATAATTAGAAATACAAGGCAAAACATTCCAGAAATCACTTAGAAAAACAGCAGGTAAACAAAGCCGTTTCTCCATTCCCCCAGCACTGTTGAATGCCAGTTGAAGAACCAGAGCAAAATACACCTTATATGAGAAATCTTCTCAAGAACTGCTGCAGAATCAGCACTTGTATTTGCCTGTACCTTTCTGAGTCTTCAAAAGCCAGTACATCGGGATAGGCTTCAATTTGCTTTCACACTTCAAACTGAAAACATGCTAACTAATTGCACATTGAGTATTTCTTTCAAAACAAATCCTAACATTCTGTAGACATCATTAACAATTCAATGGGACTGACTGCATTCAGACGGATTCCAGCTGTTCTCAGGAGTATTTTATAAGTTAACTAATGCAGTCTGCAAGTTTAAAAAGAAAACAAAAACAAGGAAGGGTTTTCAGTCACTTATAGACACAGAGAGCCACTTTGAGTTTTCTTCTTCCTTTCCCCCGATACCCACAACTAGTCATGTCCGTGGTAAGTAATGACATATCTCTGCATGCATTGTTTGAGACAAAATGAGCAAAGCTGGAAACATAATGGATTCTGTAGAATAAGGGCAGTCTAATTCTCTCTAGAGACTCTCTCCTTCCTGTGATCTATGCGACACTGAATAAATAAGTGGATGTAGAAGAAAGACTATGTATTTGTTGAAGTAGAAGCAGCTAATGCTCATGCTTTCTCTTTGTGTTTGTTTCAAATTTAAAGTCAATATGATGAGAAAAAAAGGCCAATTATTATTTAATTGTCTCATATGAAAGTGATTGTTTTCTTTCTGTATTAAAAAAAAAAATAATCTCTTTATCTGGTATTTAAACAAAAATGAAGGAAACCATCTCCCTCCTCCCCCCAAAATGAACCATTATTTGAAACGAATAGAAAATCTCAGAGTAATTCAGAACCTCCGACCTTAGTTGAAGAGTTAAAACAACTACTTCATCTCTTTCTGTCATTTTACATGGATCCTATGGCATATTATTGTCTCTTCCTCACACAGTTGTTCTATGGCATGTTTTACAGTGGTTCCTAGGACAGAGGTTGGAAAACTTGCAGCTGAACATCTCATTTTCACCTGCAGCACAGTGCTGCATATCCGTGTGTTCAGTACAGGAACAGTGTGAATGTAACCCACTGCACACTCCTTATTTCAGCTTTTAAGGGAAAGTGTTTTCAAGAGGGAACAAAGCAGCAGAAGACTCTTCTCCCTTCATCCCTGCAAGAGCACTGGTGCTCGCTTCTCCCCACTCAGCTGACCTCAGGTGATTCCACTCCCTCGTACTAAGGATGTTCTGTCTGGATTTTGCAGAAGCTGATTAAAAGCAGGACATTTTACACTACAAGCTTGCTGATGAGAGCTGTGATAAGACTGGCCTCCTATTTTTCATCTTGACTGACTGCATTTAACAGCCTGCCTTGTTACATATGATTTACTGGTACTTGTAAAAGCACAGGAATTGACTGGGTGAGTTTTTTGAACAATGCTTTTGATTGTCTTTAATTTAATGGGCCAAGTAGAAACCCACTGATCAAATTAATTACTTATTGTCATTGCACTCAAATTAGGATGTTTCTTATGGGAGATAACAGTCACTTGTCTGAGATAAATATTAAATAAAAACCAGGTTGAAATAGGTATGTCATAACACAGACCCCTCCCAAACCCACAACAAGGCATGGAAAATATAAAAATCCTTCAACTCTTTAATTTCATAGTCATTTGAGTGACAGCTCCAGTCTGGTGGACAGAATTCAGACCGGGAACAAGCAGCAACATGTTCAGAAATTTGGATCAGGATTGCAGATATGAACAAGTGAGCCCAGAGCTGCATCAGGATTCTGAAGGTGAACCAAACTTTCAAAAGACAGCAGTTTAGAGATTTCAAGCTGGATTTTCTGTGCTTTTCTATGTTCTGAGAGAAGGATGTGGCTGAACAAGACCAGACCAAGCAGGGATGAGACTACAGGGCAAGCTGTCTCACACGAAGGGAATAAAAACTACGCAGAGATGGTCAGATGTCAGCTACTTCTCAATTTCTTACACACAATGATTGACCCATACTTTCTTTTCCTTTATTGCCTGCAGGTCTTGTTATCTTTGTGGGAGCCACGTACTCAGCTTCTCAGTGCAGACCCACCCTTCAGCTCAACATTTCTGGTCTTGGGTTATTTCTTCTGAATGCACCTCTGAGGAGTCTCTTTCTTTTCTCTATATCTTCTTAGTAAATAACTGAAGACTGCAATAAGATCTTTGCCTTCTCTGAAAAAGCCCAGGTCTCCCAGCCTCTCCTCCTAACCTGTGCTGTCACTTGCCTCAATCCTCTGAACATCTTGGTTATCCTCTGCAGTTCTCATTCTAGAATGGCATACAGTTCTGGTTCTGCGATTCCCAAAGCTGGACACACTTTTGAGCGGCAACACAAGTCTTGAATAAAGGGGTAGGACCAATGGTGCTGCAGGTCACACTCTTGTTAACGTAGCCTGGAGTGCACCTTGACTATATTGCTGTAAGAGCATATTATAGGGTCAGGTTGAGCTTGCTGTTCAGCAGATCCCCAAACAGTGCCTGCAGAGCCTCTTCCCAGAAAGCTGGCCCCAGCCTCTCCTGTTGCATGGAGTTATTCCCCCAAGGGGCAATACCTTGCACTTGTCTTTTTGAACTTTATGAAGCTCCTGCAGGCCCATTTCTACAGCCTGAAGAAGTCCTTCTGAACTGCAGCCCAGCATAATAACCCTCCATTATGTGCTCCTGCATATTAACCAATCACCCCTGATTTGCCGTCATCTGTGAGCTTGTGCTCTATCCCACTTTTTTATTTCTATGGAGATGGCAAGCAGGATTTACCCAACATCAATCCCTAATGGATGCCAGTCTAGCAGCTGAACTTAATACCTCTGACCATGGCACACTGATCCTGATGGTCTAGTCAGTTTTCCACCCACCTAATTGCCCATCTGAGGTTTGCAGCAAACTAAGACACCCTATGACTTTTTCCCAGAAAATCACCTGGGTGTGAGATGGAAATTGTGGGAAGTAGTTTCAAGCCAAATTCATGCTGTTCAGTGGTACTAGGACGATTTTATCTAGAGAATACATCACTCCCAGGCATGATACAGGCTCAGTCTCAGAAGCGGAGCCTGAAGCGGATGAAGTCAAGGTCAGGACATAACCTAGGTCTAAGGCAGTTTAATTTTAATCAACAGATCGCCGAGCTGGGTAAATGAACCACCCTGCTTCTGGGTCTAAGCAGGTATGCCTGCATGGTGCTGCACTTTTTGACTCTCCAGACCTGAGAGCACTAGCTCAGGAATCACTGCCTGTCTGAATACACTGCACAGCATAGACATCCTCCTCTTGGATTACTAACTGCTGTGGTGTGCTATGCTGAGGTAAGTACAAGTAGTTCTTACACATCCCAAAGGGCTCAGCACACACACCACTAACTGCACCATGTCAAACTGAAGGGTTTTGCCCAAATTATGACAGAATCAGATTCTGGTGTGATGTAGGATCTGAGCTGACTTGTGCTGAAGATTAATCTAAGTGGTTTGTAAGAGAAACCCACTATGAGGGTAGGCAGTTGTTAATCTGCTGTCTCTGAGCACTGCTTTCTGTAGATATTCCCACACTTCGAGGGAAATTTAAAACAGAAAATTCATATATATGTGCTTTAAATATTATATATTTTTATCAACATCTATGGAAAGAGGAAGCTTATATGGCTTTTCAGATATGGATTTTAGTTGCAAAGATCCTGATGAGGAGTTGCTTTCACCTGTCACTAAACAAAATATGAAGCAATAATAGAAAGGGTAAGTATTAGTTAGGTTATCACTGTACTTCTCAAAGTAGCTAATATATTTAAGTGAAATTAAAAGACCACTCTTTTTCTAGTCAAGTACACGCTTTTTTTCTCCCAGTTTCTATACATTGACAGGCATATAAATATAAAAAGGGCTGTGCAACACACTGAAACCTAATTAAGTGCACTCTTTTCATAGACTAGTTGGAAGGCTATCAGTTCATGCCTGCAAAACAATTTGCATGACAAGGATCTGCTGCTGCTATTCTCCCATGCCAGAATTCCTTTTTCATCATCTGAAGCACAGCAGCAGCAGCTATAGGAGTCCATTTTCATTAATTAAATGTTTTTATTCCCTGTAGTCCAATTTATTTCACAAGCACTTTTAGTGAAATATCAGGAGTATAATCTCTCTTGAGCAGTTGTCTCGGTTTTTTTTTTGTGAAAGTTTAGAGTTCAGGTGGTCTTCTCAGGTAACACATGAAACCTTTCATGTGATGGTTGGTGGTTATTTTTGACTCACTAATATAGATAGATATTTTCCTTTGTAAATTAATTTACTATTCACATATTCAGATAGAGTGGCATTGTACTTTTTCAGAAATGTTATTTATATTTAAATTACTGCCATCCTCTTTGTGAAATGCTTTCTTTCATTTTTACTTTCATAAAATATGCTGTATCCAATACACATAGTGGCTGTAACCGCGGAGTGCTCTAAGAGCCTTAGTTTAGTAACTGCAGTGTCTTGCACAGGAGGTTGAACAGATGGAGTATGTGTTTATAAACACACGTGCAACATCAAGCCCTAGAGATAACAGTACTAGGTGATTTCTCGGAGCATTTTACATAGAATATCTATCACATTATTCCCCAAATACACAGAACATATAGAAGGGAACTATTGTAATTTCTCTACTTTTCAGAGGCTTTACTCCTATATGGCTGACTTCAGTAGGGACTGCCTGGGCTTTGGATGCTTTTTTATTAAAAAACAGTTGATGTTGATGACAAGGAACACAACAAAACATGGTAGGGATAAATGTGTGTCCAGCTAAGTCTTTCTGAAATGTATTGTTGACACTCTGAGTCTTCCCTTAAATACCCCTTAATTCAGCATATACCAGGAAGGTTGAGCTCTACACCCCTCTTCAAAACTGCACCTGGATCTCTTGTAACTGCATTTCCTTTGAGAACAAAGACTACCCTCAGCACAAGGGCAGCCAAAATGGTCACTGAATGTAAAATAATCTATTGTGTCATTAATTCATTCAAGAACATCTTAAGTAATTTATCTTTCCTATTATTCTGTCTTCCTACACCATGGTTGCTTCTCTGTCCCTCAGACTGTTCATGCATGCAGTTGTCATTATGGAATAGTTTGGAAGAATATAAAAAATGTATTTATTCGACTGTTTTCAAGACATTTAATCTTTCAGTTTGGAGCACTGGTGAAGGTTTCTTCATTGTTGCAGTAATGAGGCTGGTTGCTTCCCTGAGCATGACATTCATCATCTTTACGACATGGCAGTGTCAGTGATTCAAGGTGTGAGGGGTCTTAATTAATTTTTACTGTATCTTCAAACATTTGAAACACTGATTTTACTTCTCTGCTCCCTTACCATTATCAATCTCCTCCCCTGTGATGTCCAGCAATAATGCCAGACTTGCCAGGGATAGACTGATCTGTGCTTGTGGTTGTTTCCACTTTGCCCTGGCACTATAAGCAGATCTTTTACAGTGTTTACCTTTACCTCCTCTGCCTGCTGCAGGACATTCTTTTGAAGACTGGCCTTTTCCGCACGCTCATGCACGTTCTCTGCCATATTTAAATTATGGTATCTGGCATAATTGTAAAGGGCCATCGTTTGCCTGGGATCAGAAAGCCCAAAGCAATATGAAACTTCACTGCCCTTTCTCTACTTTCTTCATTTGATCTATAGTGTCTTCATTCCAATTTAATGAAGAGTTCAATCTTAAAAAGATGGCTTTGTGCTTCATCATTTAAAAGATGTGCAAAACTGTCCAAAGAATACTTAAACAGAAGATTTTACATTCCATAGGGCTCTCTATCACATTGGGATCTACACCCAGTGTTCACATACTACTGTAATACAGGCAGGGTTAGACTTGCTAAAAAACCCTTGTCTTTGTCATTGCTTTGATTTATTTTAAACTTTGTTCCCATTAGATATTTAGCATTGTAAGGAACAATTACACTGTTTTAATAAAAAAGAAATAAAAAATCACGACCTGCTCCATATAAATCTGTTGCTCCCTTGGCTAGGTATGTTTAATAAAAAATTAAACCGATGGGTTGGACTAATATAGTTTCTTTTGCTTTTGTCTGTCATATATAATAACAACTTTCTAAACTTGCCAGCTGTCCTTTTTCAGGAACTGTGTCTGATTGTTTGCATAACACAGACAGGTAACCCTACTTTCACGTTTAGTTTCATTCCAGAATAAAACAGGCAAGTTTATGACATGGTAATTTCTGAGTTACCTCTCTGCCCTTTTCTTGACCCACAAATCTTCTATTGTATTTATCTCCCCTTGTCCAGTTGAGAAGGGGGGGTGATAGAGCAAGTGTCCAGCCAAGGTCAAACCACCACAACAGGTTAATCTAACTTAAAAGGGGGTGACCAGTCTTGGTCTCATATTTTGTATTATTTCCCAGCTCCATTTGCATTGTGTTATTAAACCCAATGGAACTTACATAGATATGAAAGACTGTTGAGTAAGAGCCAGGCGGGACAGGGCTGGTGACTTACACAGAATTATTTATTTTAGAATCTAAACTGTTAGATCTAATATGAACTTGATGGAACTGGTAATTTGAGATATAACTGGACTGAACAGAAGGAAGGTTTAGGTAAGGAAACAATTTAGAAATAAGACTAAGGGTGTTTTTGGCTTTATTTGCTTGCTTCCCTCTGCCTTTCTGAGTGAAAACACACTGATTGCTTAAGCCTAGAGGCCAGTATTCTCATCCTTGCCATCATACCTAGCAATGTCCTATCTGCTCAATGGTTTCCAAAGCAATGCAATGTTTGCAAAAAGCTGCTTGGTGAGAACCAATAATATATACACTAAAGCTGTGGCATGTGTAGTTAGGGACAGTAAACGTCTTCAACTTCAGACACGGCTCACAAAATGAGATTATATTTGTGTTGTTGACTGTGTTTCAGAGAACACAGTAAACAGAGTTCAAATCAGCACATTGGCAATGTGCCCAAGAACAGCACGAAAATTAATTGAGCCAGCAGTAAAATATCCTCATAATAAGGTTTCTGCATTTCTTTGCCTAACACAGGTGGCTTTTTAAGTTTGGAGCACTTACCAGCAGGTGCTGTGGCAGTTTTTGGTGCTGGAAGTAAGCTCCTGCGTGGCGTTGCTGTGCTGCTCGGTACCTGTGTCGTGCTCTTGCTGCTCCCCTTGGGAACATCCTTAGAAGGTGCAGATGCCTTAGGGGTGGTTTGCTCTTCATTTCCAAAGCTGGAACCTGCAGGGGACCAAAACTGCACTAATTATAAGTGCATAAAAAATGTATGTGAACTGTGGCATACAGACTGAACTTCTATCAGCAATTATAATCTACAATGACATGTTCTCACTGCAACTTGGGCCAAGTTATACAGACTTTCTCCAATACTAACATTTAGGTAGAAATAAAGAACTCCCAACAACTTATTTAAATGCTAAGTCTTGGCAACTGCTGGAGTCTGACACCAACAGAAACCTAAGAACCTGCTTTTGATCTAGTTCCACAGAGGTATGTGGCTACAAGGCTTATAAAGAAATCAAGGACTTTCTAAATATCTGCGCCAGAAGAGTTGCTTATGGCTTTGGAGCTGCTACAGGAGCCAACCTACACATTCACCCTAACATTTGGGAGCTGTTGGTTGTCAGAATAAAGGAGAGTAGCAGAGCTCACTGGTGCAAGGCTCCAAATTATCTACCAGGTAGGATTTCCCACAGAGTCCCTCAGATCACATTCAGATGTTTGAATAGTAAGATGAAAAACAAACAAAAAAATTTCTTCCTTCACTGTCACATCCAGTTAAATCATATTCTCATAATGAATCTTAGGTTGCCAAGGTTTCCACTGTATATTAACCTCTTTCAAAACTTTTAATGGGTTTAGTTTCCTTCACCATCTGCCATCTAGGAAATAAAGACAACCTAGGTTCCTTGTAGACATAAGGAAAACAATCTTTTCTTAACATTTGGGAAAGGCAAAGTTCGAGTGTCTTCCTTGCCTGTCTGTCTACAAGGTCTGAGAAGAGCAAAAGATTACAGCAGATTCTGGACTTGAACATTTGCAGAAGAATAAACATTTTGTTTGAAAAAACGAGTGGACATAGTGTCAAAAAAATATGAAGGATTTTAGAAGAAGACTTTAATTATTATTTCAAGTGTTTTCTAAAGATACAATACAATATTGTTTAGGTACTGCCTCCAGGAAAATGAAAGAATTATTTTAATAATTGGCATGTCCAAATCTCCAGTATTTTTAAGACACAGGCTTCTTGAATGTCTGCAAATAAGGAAGAGATTTCATTTTTGCCTTTCTTACTGAAAATCTACTACAAAAAAAAAAAAAAAAAAGCAGGTTGGAAAAGAAAATCCTCCTTTCTGATATAGAAAGAATATATCTATTGCCTCTGACAAAATAGCTTTAAGTTTTTCTGTGTCTTTAAGACTTTAAGGCTCTTGCCTATAAGCCTTAATTTAAAATGTGTATCTGCAGTATAAATGGAATTCTACAAATATATTTGACCTTTGTCAAGCTACATTGAAAATTCAAACAAAACAGTGTAGTGTACTCTATGAAGGAACAAAAAGACCTGAAGCATTTGTCACCTTTACACTGCTGTGCACATAACAACCCCTCAGCACATCAGATCATTGTTTTGTATCCAAACTACATGGATTTTTCACATGTGTAACAAACTTTTATGTACTGAGTTATCTGCTGACAAAACACTGGTGACTTCAGTAAAGTCACATCAGCAGAAAATCTGGTCCAGCCTAATCCAGTCTCCTCTGCAGCTGTGCACGAGGACATCTCTTCTGCTGGTGCTGGGGGACACTGCAGCCTGTGTGACCACTTCAGGCTGCTTGCATCACACTCCTGAAGTTATTCCTGAAGTGGTCTCCTATATGTGCTCACCCAGCCAGTTTGGGTAGCATCTCTTGTAGAAAATTCTTGTCTTTCTTCAGCTATTTGCTTAAAAGTTTCAATTGTAAAAGCACTAAGCTTGAAGAGGAAATTATTCTTATTATTTGCAGAGAAATGCCATTCAAGTGCTCTTTAAGGGAAGCCCTTTATTCTCAGTTGTGAAATGTATTATATGAAGAACTTTAAACTCACAAATCTCACTGAACGGAAGCAATTCCTGCATTGAAGAACAATGCCCAGGGGAGTTACATAACCTCTTATTTAAAAAAAAAAATTAAAAAAAATTAAAAAGCTTTTCTAGGTATTGAAACTGAAGTGCTGTCAGTTACAAACACTTTTTCTGTCTAAAACGCAGCATAAGAGGTCTGCTAATTATATAAATGAGTGGGTGAGAAAGGTGAAAAACATGGTCTCATCGCATCCCTGGACCACAAATGCCAGTGCCTGGAGAGAGCAGGCCATTCACCTTGTGCTCTGGCTGGAAAAACACCTCCAGGGGGAAGAAAAGACAGAATAAAAGTGATACATCTTTTGTTCTTTTATGAAGAAATGGACTCATGGAGACAAGCTGTACTGCTGTACTGGGTGTCTTGAAGCCACAGGGGCAGCCTGCATCAGGGACACGATGTACTGTATCACGCACTGATGCTTCCAGCAATGGACCCACCACAGCGCAGAGCCTGGCCTGGCACCCAAGAAGGAGGCACTGCTTAGACAATGTGTTTAAGAAAGGGCAAAACACTGCCCTATAGTGAGTAGTGAGGGGAAAAGTGCAGGAAACAGCTCTGTGTAGGGGCAGAGAGGGAGCAGGTGTTCCCTACAGCCCCTGGAGAAGACCATAGGGAAGCAGGTATCTCCCTGCAGCTTTGTGGAGAGGACCACGTGGAGCAAATATCCACACTGTAGCCCTTGGAGAACCCCACACTGGCACAGGTAGACATTGACCAAAGGAAGCTGCAGTCTGTGGAGAGTCCTCACAGAAGCAAATTCCTGGCAGAAGCTGCGGCCCATGTTGATGAGAACCACGGTGGAGCAGGTTTATCCTGCAGAACTGCAGCCCTGGGTGAAGGAGCAGGAAGAAGTGTGAGAAGGGTGAAATGACAAAGGAACTTTTGTGGACTGACTGCAATCCCTCTTCTCCTCCCACTGCACTGCTTGATGAGGATGTGAGACGGAGGAAGTAGAGGAGTTGGGAAGGGAGAACTGAAGTTGAGACTGGGAAAAAAGGGGTGGGGGGAACCTATTTTAAGAGGGGTTTTTTGTCTTTGTTTCTCACAATTCAACTCTATTTTGATTGGAAATATATTAAATGATTTTTTCCAAATCATGTCTGGTTGGCCTGTGACAGCAATTGTTAAGGGATCTCCATGTCTTTATCTGTACCCATGAGCATATTCACTTTGTTTTCTTTCCTGTCCTGTAGAGGAGGTGAGATAGTAAGACAGCAGCACGGTGTCACCACAATAGCAATATCATTATACCCAGGATTTACTGAGATAAGGTGAATGTTTAACATAAGAGACAGTATTTTCCACTTGCTCTTCACTCAAATACGGAGTTTGGAAAGAGATAGTGGGATAAAACAACATGTGTGCATAATATGCCACAAAAATAAATGGTTGCCACTTCCATGGATATCACTAGGACAGCTTCTAGTTCCCTAGGAGCAGGGGAGGGTGAGTTCCACCTTGCTACACATAGTGCTGGGTTCCATATTTCTTTTCAAACAGCATTCAAAGAATAAATTAAATTAAAGATCTAGGAGAATGCATACTTCTCATAATCTATGTGAAAATTAAAGTTTTTCATTTACTTCAAGGAGTCAACTCATAGGAAAATCAGAATGATTATTCATCAGATGGTATTTGTCAGTCCATCATGAGATAATGCCTTCCACTATTATCTACAGCAAGTGAGTCAGTAGCATTTGCCCTCCCATAATATCAGCTCTTATTTTTCAGTAAAAGCCTGTAGAGAAATATTAGATGTGCAGTGGGTGAACAGTTTCCAGGTGATCACTCTTTTGTATTGTACCTCTTCCCTCCTACTCCTCTACTCTGGCATTCTCTCTAAACCAGGGGGGACTCCTTGCTTGCCTTTGAAGCACCTGGCAAGTCATTTGGGGTCTCCTACATAAAAGGCCCTGTATTTTTGCAGACTCTGTGCTCTATGAGGAGCAGCACTGCTGATTTTGCAGTAGAGTGTTTAACAGACTATTAAAAATCTGCTGGAGCTAAAGGCCTTCAGCCTCACTTTTATCATCTCCTCACTACGAGCCCCAAGGAATCCTGCTCTTCTGCTTGTGAAAAAAAATACAGAAAATAAAAATAGTTGTTTGAAGAGTTGCAGTTACTTTGTAGAGTCCCTCAACCCCTACACTCTTATGCCAGTAGACATGCAGAATTCAGGGCTGGGACTGTATCATAGGGTGCGAGTTCAAAGAAAATCGTAACGAAAATCCCACTGGCTCCCAGATGGCTTTGAACCACTCTCTCTCCATATCTGCCACCATTCTCTTCACTGTCTGACCTTGTCCTGCAGCAGCTCACTTCATGAACCCCTCACCATCAGAAAAGGAAGGGTCTCTTGTATGTGTCACCAGGAGTTTGTGTCTCTTGAATGTGTTCCTTTTCTAATATTATTTTAAAATATTTATAAAAAGGGATGGAAATGTCATATGATATCATATATGACAGTAAAACCAGCAGGAACATGGGTGGGGAGAATTCTGCATTTGATGAGAAATTAATTAGGCCACATTGTGTGGCAGGTCTTGCTCTGAGAGGAAACAGCAACAGGAACAGCTGTGTTCTGGAGCCCCACAGCTACAGATTTTGTTGTCTGCAATCAAGGGCAATAAAGTCTCCTTTTGCTGGAGAACTTGCATCCTTTCTCAAAAAGTAGCTTGTCGGACAATGCTTACAGGTCTCTGTTTTGCTGACAAACAAGCCACAGAAGAGTATTACAGCATGAGTGCAGCTGCTTCTGCAGCTCCCCATCTCATGGGCTGGTATGTGAAGCCTATTGACACAGAGTGAGTTTCCAGCTCTGCACAGCAGGTCAAGCATTCACTGTACTGGCAGTAGGTTTGGAGCTATTAGCTCCCACCACTGCTGTAATCACACCCAAGGCACTGGGGAACATGCTGGCATCGTGTATGCTCACTGAAGGACAAACCAAAGGTTTACCAAGGGTTATAGGATGGCCTTTTCTTTTAAAAGATCCTTGGGCACTACTTGATGCCAAGTTAATGACAATGAACACATATCTAGTTGTTGCATCAGTGATCCCACTTGGCAGTTGTAAAGCACTTTCCAGTCTCAGAACTCAAGAAGCTTTACAAAAGAAGTTGATCCACTTTCCAAATTCACACAGAAAGGAAACAGCAGAGACAGAGAAGTGAGCAAAAAAATCTGATAATGAATGAGGACTTTTTTTCACCTGCAGAACACTGGGATGTATTATTCCTCTAGGTATTACTAGGTTGCACTTTTGTGCCCCAGTTTTCTGGCACAAGTACAAGGACAAAGTGAAATTTAAAATCACGGCCATGGGAAATGATCTGATAAGGAAAATACCCAAAGTGCTGTGAATAATTAGGAGATGTTTAAAAACAAAACCATCAAGACACTTTTCACTAAGTTGGAACACTTGCTCATCCTTCAGTTAATGTCCATTCTTAATTTCTGATTGTTATTTGTGAAGTGGTAAGTAATTTTTATAGAATAATTAAAAGATATGCAACCTGTCAGTTGGGATTTTTATTTCACTATTTTAAGAGTCACTGTTTGCAACATAACACTTCGCAGTGCGATTTTCAAGAGACACGAATGAACATACAGCTCTGTAGCTCAAGCTGAAACAAAGGTATTGACCAAGTGGTACAGTGTGGTCATTAGTCCTGAGGGCTTACCATGTTATTAAGAAGTTACGATAGTACATAAGAATACTAGTTGGCTAATCAGTTTTTTTGTCTTTCCAGAGAGCCAGTGTCTGGTATTTCCTGATACAACAGGCTAAATGTGCAGAGATCAGGGACCAGCTGATGACAGATTTCTTTTCCATCCAGAACAAGAAGAGGCTTAAGGATTGATGTCCACACAATATTTATGCCTAACTTACTTAGCTTGACATATTTTTTCCCAGTGCATTTTTTTGGCTCAGACCAAAAAAATGTTTGTGCAATAAACCCCTGTAACATATTTATTTGAGAGGAGGTTTGTGCCTGACCACATGCCTTTATAAAAAATGATTTTTCAGAAATCTAAACATTAAAAAATTAAACTTGAATTTTGAACTTTTGGGTTAATAATTTCCACCCAAATAAGGAGCCAAATCTGCAGGCAGCAGTCAGCACAGGAGCCACCTCTCAGGGTTTTAGATAGCTTTGGGTCTCTGCACTGCCAATGACTACCTCTCAGACCCCCCTTCATTGCTACGGAGGGAGTTTGGTGCCATCTCTGATGATTAATGACAGCCGTGTGATCATTAATGGTTTTTGTACACTACCACTTACATCTGTAAGAGACTGCTGCATGTCCATGCTTCTTCCCATGCTCTCCAGTCCTAAATCCAAGCACCGTTCTCCTATGACACCCGCTGTCAGATGGTTTTGGCCCCCCTGATCTGGCCATGCAGAAAGCTGTTGGGCAGTAGAAGAGTGAGAACCCTACAAAACCCACCATTACCAGAAGAGCTGCAAAAGCACCTCTGTGCAGATGCACCGGCAGGCTCCTCCTTCAACTCCAGCTGCCCGTGACAGCTTCTGCAACCAGAGCCTGTATCCTGCACTTGCTGCTGATCCAGGCAAGCAAAAGACTGAGGTGGTGTTTCTGGAAGGGCAGAGGGAAGCATCACCTCTTCAGGCTGTGCTTTCCTAACTAAAGGGTGACACTGGCAACCCTACTCACAGCAGGATGCCCATGCTGACACCTTTATTTGAGGCTTGGTCCATTAGGCTGTATCTATGCCACTAAATAAAACCTGGCCAAGTGCTGTAGACTGTCTCATTCTGTCACCATCTGGGCTAATCATAACAGCTTTCCTTGAGGGTGTTAGAGCTGCCCAAAATGCAGCCACAGTGTGGTGAACAGGGTGAGGGACAAGAAGACTGGGCTTAGCCTGGCTTCCAGGCTCTCCCTTGCCCACCACACTTGGACTTGTAGCCAAGCATCCATTGAGCTGGGCCATATATGCTCCCAGCCACTGGCAAAGGAGGTCATTCAGCTTAGCCTCACCTAGAAAAAAGTGGATTTAAGAAAAGTGGAGATGTTTTGTCTCTGTCAAGTGGAATTGAAGCTCCTTCTTTTACAAGTTTTACTGGTTTTGATGACAGTGAGTTTTTGAAATCTAGATTAATTTTTGTGGCACAGACTCATCTTCAGTGTCCTTCATACATAATAGATCGTAGAAATATAGCCTGCTGATACTCCTCCTGTGTCAATACTAACTAATTCATTTCACATCACCAATTAAAATAAACATTTTTGAATCTGGCTAAATGCATTTCTTACTTGAGCTGCTCCCTACTGAAGTGTTACAAGCCTCACTGGGCAAGGTGAAAATTTCACCACAAAGTAAAATTTCTATATCTGTTAGTGGGAGTTGCAGAAAACTTGCTGACTATGCCAGACTTTGGAATCACATAAACAATTTTATTTGGGTTTCTGGTGAAATGCTACACCTCTATCAGGAAAGATGAGTATTTCGTTACATGATAAAACTTCACCATATGTTAGTGGTAGCTTTGTCTACCACTGGTACAACTGCTTGGCTAGCTGAGTGCTTTTGCATAACTGACTAATTAAAACCCCATAGGGCACAGAGTGAAGACAGCATAGTATTTTGCTGATCAGTTGCAAAATTTGTCATAAAAGGATGACATAATGTTGTTGAAATCTTTCCAAAGATACCTGGATTGCACAGATATTTTAAAATGGGTCTCAGACATCACTGTGTATTCACTTTCTGAAAGGGAAATCTCCTGGCACTGTTTGGAGCTGAATCATTCAAGGTCATTCATGACCAAATCTTCCCTGCAAACTTTCCTTGTTCAGTGTATGACTCTGATCACAGTGACGAGAAACATCCCACACCATTAATACTCCACTGAAGTGTCTTGTGGTACTCGGAGGAGCTGAGGCAGCAGGACTACACGCTGGAGAACTGTTTGCTTCTTTAATTGAGAAGAGAGAAACATATTTGCTGTAAGCTTCACCTTGACATATGGATTAAGATTTCTAACAGATCATATCAGATCAGATCAGATCAGAGGAACCTGATCTTGCTGTGTAATTACTGAAGCCTATCAATTAGTTGTAGTAAGGGCTGGTTCTTAAAACCTGAGATACGCTTGAAGGCAAGCAAGTACTCATAGTGGTTTGGAAGCTCTACTTCCTGACACAAGCCAAGAATATATTGCAAGTCAGTTAAACATTTAAATTATGCTCAGCAAGTTCGTTTTGAGAGAGAAAATAAATAGCCATATCCAAGCAACAGATTTATTTTTTTTTAGATCCCATGTTCAGTAAATTTACTGAAATGAACAGTTATTGAAGGCTGAATTTGTAAGAAAAACTGTATTTCATCCCAGTGATGGCAACCAAAGTGTAGTCTTCAATGCAAAAAAAGTTTGACTTAGGATGAATGTTTTAGGCAAAACACTACTCTCTATACTAAACAAAAAGCACATGAGGTAAAACTGGAGCAGATGCACTTTAGGTATTTGACTGGCACTATCATGCACTCTCTTACAGAGGAGGTGGATGACTACATGTCCAAGGGCCACTTCTTCCCCTTGTTGCCCAGCAGGGGAGTCCTCCACACCACAACAATTCCCAAACACTGTAGAGTCCTCAAAGTAACACCAAGCACTGATGGCATTTTTTGCCAAAGACACATACACAATCCAATGCCCTCAGCTGCCAGAATAACCCCTGGGATCACCAGAGATTAGGCAAAAGTTAAAATAACCAGAAAGAAGATACACATAACATTAATTTTCTACTGCCACTAAAGCATTATTGGCATGCATCAATCTACTCAAGTGGGAATTTTCCTGGGTAGGTAGATTTTGATGTTCCTGAGTAGTTCTTCAGCCCCAGAAGCCACACTTCTAGAAGGTCCAGCTTTGTAAAGTGACTTGTGCTCATGACCATCTGCTCTAATGGCAGTGAGCCTGCTTCTGAACTGGCATATCAGTTTTAACAGGGCACAGACACCCATGAAAGATAGGATTAGAAGTGACATCTGCTCTGCAAGAGGTTTCTCCCGATGGAAAGAAGTACCAAATTAGAGCCACATGCCTTATTATAAGGAATGACATCTGTTGACACTTACAGCATTTTATCATCAATAAATGCCTCTTCCCTGGAATTGCTACTTTTAATTTGCTTGAACACTGGCTTGGAGTGCCATATTTTGACACTTAAAGGTACATATAATTCTTGATAAAAGTGTTAATGACGTTCCAATGATGATAATGAATTTCCATCAGCTTTAGCAATCCATACTGGTTGCCACAGCTCACCAGACTAGGAGAGGTTAGGTAATGCCCTAACAATTATCAGTGCTTAAGGTGTGGTAGCACTCAGTCCTGCTCCTTCACTGCCAAACCACAACAACACGTGTGCTACAGTATACGTGGAATTACACTACATCAAGAGCTAGTAAATGTGTCTGACTCCTTCCCTGGCGTAACAATGACTTCAGAGCAGTCATGCATTAAGGAGGGGAGATGTCATACTGAAACTTCAAGGATGGGAGAGCCTTAGAGAGTCCCTAGTTAGTCATTAATTAATTGCACTTTATCAGCTCAGGCACAGATTCTCAAAGCTGCTTAGAAACTTAACTCCTATTTCATCTCACATTCAAATTTAACTCACATTACTTATTCTTAATCACCATCTCAACCCTGAAGGAGTTTCAAACCCATAGATGTCTCCATTTTGGAGTATGAGGCATGCAAGCAGCTGAGCAGAATCTCTCATGAATGCTGAACAGTGCTTTGGCTGGAGGAGAAAGGTGGTGACAGCCACCAAAGGTGGGCTTTGGAGACAAACAGTTTTCTCAGCTGTTCAGAGCAACCATTTGCTGTGCTCGGATCATGTTCATCCTCTTGGACAACATGCTGTTCAACAAAAAAATCACACGAGAACCTGCTTTTTCCAGCTAACTTTCACAAACTCCTGTGTAAGTAATGCACAACATGTACAGTGGGCTGACTTCTGTCTAGGTATATGTTCTGTGGCTATTTCAGATGTCATGCAGAAAAAAAAAATCTATAGCAAAATAAAAAGCTGACAAAATTTTTCATGTAGTCCAGAGTTTCAACAGTCAGGAAACATCTTTCAGTGGAAAGCTTTATTTTTTTCCCCTTGCATTGGCTACACTGTATTTTAAGGTTCCCTAAGTAAGCTTGACTTACAGAATTCTGCTCATTCGGTGTTTTCCTCAAAAAATATCTTAACCTGTTTGATCAAACTAAGTTTTTTTAACAAATATTGTCAGTTATGAGGAGCCTGGCTGTAAAACTGCAATTCAAAAAGACCTGGAGAGAAAAGCACACAAGCAAAACAGGCTTCTATTATACAACACATTATCCATGGAGAGTAAGCTTAAATTTTCAATTATGTGACCTGTTAAAAATTTTCCTTATCTCATGTTTACTAGAAACAGTGCCTTTAGTAGATTATTTGGGGCAAAATTCAATTATTTTGCAATAAGCTAATCTTAAAATTAGCAACACTAAATGCTATGACCTAGTGATCCAGATAAATAAGTTTTGCAAAAAATGTGTTAGCTATGATTATATTTCTATGAACTGAAGTAATCTATACTGGTTGACCTATAATATTTTGCAGGGAACAGATGTTTAATTGGATTTATTTCACAAAATGAAAGCTCTTAAAAGTATATAGAATTAAAATTCTGTTGAAACCTACAAAGGTTAAATAGAGGAGATAGTTTCTTTAAAAATGGCAGTGCCTTTATAGAACAAATTATTTAACCTTTGTACTTGATAAAGTATTAAAATTTTTGTTCATTTGATCCTTTTACAGGTTTTTTTTCCACATATGTACTTGAATTTATATGACTGGCAGTAGCAGTATTCAACTCAGCAGCTTCTCTTCATTACAGTAAATGCTACTGATAAATAATAAAATGTAAGGCCATTTAATTGGAGCATGCAGAAGTGATTTCCACATGGTTATAATGACACAGCCAGAGCAGAACAGTGAAGCTGCACATAGAACCAGCACCTAGGGAGTGCAGCCACCAGGAGCACCATGAGCAGGACAGGAAAACACCTCTCAGGTGGCTGGCATCAGACAAAACCGATGAGCAAGATTCACAGAGAGAAACTGCACGAGCACCACATGCTAAAAGCTGCCAGAAGGACACAGTGAGTGCTGGCAGTGGGTGACTCTCTGCTGAGAGGCACTGAGGCACCCATCTGCTGGCCTGATAGTGAAGGGAACTTTGCAGCTTGCCAGGAGCCAAGACCTGGAATGTCACAGGGAGATCACCACAATTGGCAAAAAGCAGACTCCTATCCCCTACTTCTTTTTCATGTGGGCACCAAAGACACAGTTAAGCAAGACCTGGGCAAGATCACATAGGACTTCAGAGCCCTGGGGCCCAAGTCAAAGGGACAGGGGTGCCAAGTGATCTCCTCTGTGCTGCCAGTCCAGGATAGGGATGAAGGCAGAAGCTCAGGCAATGCGTAGATCAATACCTGGCTTTGTGGTTGGTATTGACACCAGGCCTTTGGTTTCTATGATCAAGGGATGCTCTTAGACAAATACAGACTATTCAGGAGAGATGGGATTCACCTGCCTAGAAGAGGCAGGAGGATTTGGATAGCAGATTGGCTTATTTAGTGAATCATGCTTTAAATTTGGGGAGTAGGGTCCTCACTTGCAACATCTGCATATCCATAAGGGACAGGGTGGATGAGTGCACCTTCCAAAGTAGTGAGGAATGCTCCCCAACCCTTTTCAAAAGCAAGCATACACATAGTCTGTGCAACAAACAGGAGGAACTGGAACTCAGTGACCAGTCCGAGAGTTATGATGCCACAGGAATTACAGAATCCTGTTGGTGGGAAAATTCACATGACTAGAAGATCACAATGGATGGCTACAAACTTTTTTGGAAAGAAAGAAAGAAAGGGAAGAAGAGAAAATGGAGTGGCACTTTCTGTAAAAGAGAAATTTGAAGTGAGCCATGGGAATGCCATTTCCAGTTCTGGTCCCCACAGTTCAAAAAAGAAATGGACGGACTGGAGAAGGTCCACAAGAGGTCTATGAAGATGATGAAAGGGCTGGAGAACTTGCCCTGTGAGGAAAGACTGAAGGAGTTAGGTGTTATTTGCCTGGAGAAGAGAAGGCTCAGGGGGACTCATTCACAGTATTCCAGTACTTAAAAGACTCCTACAGAGAGGACAGAGGGTCCCACTGCACAAGGAGCCACATGAAGACAAGGGGCACAAGCTGGACTGGGATAGACTTCATCTCAATGTAAGGAGGAAAATTTTTACAGTAAGAACCATCAGTCACTGAAACAAGCTCTCCAGGGATGTGGTAGAGTTCCCATCACTAGAGTTTTTAAAGATATTATTGGACAGGGTGTTAGATAATCTCACCTAGTCTCCCTTTCCCTCAGAAGGTTGACCAGATGATCTTTCCAGGTTTCTTCCATATATATATAGAATATCTGGGCTATTCTATGATTCCATGAAAAAGGAATAATAAACAAAGAACCCCAAATTACAGTGCCAGGCTTAAAACAAGGAATATACACAACTGCTTAGTCAGGTGGTTGTAATATAAATTATGGTATTATAATACCATTTATGCTCTGGATATGTATTTCTTGCTGGGTTTGTAAATGTGAAAGATACCAGCCTGATTACTCAGATGATGAAAATCTACACTTCAGAGCGCAAACACAGCCTGGGCAGCCAGACATGAAATTCCTTGTCCAACCACAGTGCCCTGGTGGTCTTGCTACTTGCTCTGGCATCAGGGAGTCTTCTCTAAGCAAGTGGCTTTTGTGGGCAGAAACCATGTTATTCCATGTCAGCATGCTACAGCATAGTATCCTTGAAATTAAACAAATTATAAAAAAGTCATTAATTTGTTCCTGGACTTCTGCCTCAGTGGGCAAGCTTCTGCCAGGCTGAACCCATAACTGCAACATCTATTTTGACATGATATAATACTGTGACATGCAGGTAAAAGCGTTTTTTAGCATTGTATACTGACACTGCTACTAAAATGGCAGGTGAACTTGAAAAAGGAAATGATATTCTTAAAACATCATGTACATGAAATGTACATGACCCCTCTGGTCTATTCCAACGAGAATTCTGTCCTGGCACTTTTATGGTTCTTTTTTTAAGGCAGCAAATCCACCCCTGTCAACGCTTCTAAGTGGAGCATCGTTGTTCTTTTACATCAGAACAATACTTAAAGGCCTCTCTGAAAAATAACTTAAGTGGTCCTTTAGTCAAAACAGTGAGTTAACTTGTTAGGACATTTTCAGGCACAGACAACCAAATATCATTCACACACACTAGAAGATCTCTTATTTGGGTATAAACATTTTATTTTTTGAAACTGTAGATTCAGTAGAAGAGCAGGTTCATGGTTTGTAATGAAATTAGGATGTATATCATCATCCTTTTCCAACAGCACTCAGGAAACCACTGTAAAGAAACACAATAAGATGTGCTTACATCTTGCTACACCACAGCTGTGTGTCCTGTCAGGAAGAGAGGGGAAGGATGAGAAAATATCACCCAGACACTCCTGAGGGCCATAACTGAAGCAAGGGCAGATCTCCTTTCCACATCCTTTCCTACAGCCTCTGCTTGTTGTTAAGCACCTCATAAGCAGTGCATAACACAGTATCACCTCTAAAAGGATTAGAGGAAAACATAGTTGTGTGGATCACACCTTGCCTGGCTGGGACCCCTGGTAACACTGCTTTGTTGGACAAGATCCTGCTTCTAAATCCATTGCTTTTAAAAAGTAAGGTTCAGATGTTACAAAGAGGCATAATTACTTGCACCCTTGCCATTACTCTTTTTCTTAGATAGGACCTTTGAATATAAATTCATTTGCCTGTCTCTGGCACATGAAACCTGAAGTGCTGGATTAACAAGAAATATCCTATTAATTTCACCTCTGTATGAACCATTCTGTAGTTAAGACTTGTAAGAGACTACTTAAATGAAAGCTTTTTAATCATACATTGGGAGTACAGCTTCTCATTTTGTACAATTTTAAATCCCAGTTGTTTTGGGTTTTTTTACAACACCTGAAATTATTAACAGGATCAAGAATGGTTATGTCTATGTGGGGAGTGGGGTGAGGGGGTGAATGAGTGCAAATTATTTTAAAAAGGCATAAAGTACAGTTAGAAGTATGATTTGTAGTATTTTATACCAACACAAATAATGTCCTTTTGTATTTCAGGCACATTTAATTAACTCTGTGTACAGTACAAGTGCAGAAATACTAAACCAAAGTGTTGTCTACTGGAAAACTGTAATTCAAGTGATTTCCATGGCACTTCAGTTGCAGGAAAAGGTCTCCAAAGCCCCTGCACTGTTAAGGAGGTTCTGAAAGCTCTTAGCCCTGCTAATGAAAGGCAGAGGTCTCAGGAGAGTCTGTGTAGCAGATCTGCCTTTGAGACTCTCCTGTGTTGTTTTGCTGGCTCTGCAGAGTTTCCTTCTCCTCCACAGTGGCACAGTCTGACAGGACCATCACATGCCCTTGGTGTTTCTCTTATATTCCTGGGCCCTGAAGGCAGGTAGTAATGTAAAAATCTCAGTTGCTATTGTTGTAAAAGAAACTTCTTTATTTTTACTTTTTTTTTTTAACCTTATTCAGCACTTATAATGTAGCCTGAGAGCATCTCCAAAATCTTCCTTTTAAAGAAATATCCTGGGGTTTTTTGAAAGGGCATGAACACTGATATCACATTACCCTGCTGTGATAACATGCAGGTTAAAGGTGCATTTGCTCTGAGGAGTGCTTAAAAAGCTCCTCCTTCTCTCAGTTAAACATGACCAAATATCTCAGGTCATTTGAGTCCTAGTCCCTGACATTTAAACATGTGAGTAGTAGCACAGCTTTAGAGCACTGATACTGAAGACAAGGAGGCTCTTAGAGCAGATAGAACAGCAGAAATCCTGAAGTATGATACTGCAGTCAGTGTCCTGCCATCACCATTACAAAGATCTTCTGCAGATTCAGACTACAGGCTCTTTGCTATCAAGACTTTTCTTATACTGAGAAATGGAATAAAGTATGTGATGATTAGTAAGTCAGCACTTTGTCTGTGTTATAGACAAATCCTGGGGAATTAGCCTAGATTCTCCAGCATCATTTTGTCAATGCTCTTATTTTAGCAAGAGATCTCTGAGGATGAATTAATTGCAAATTGCTTGGGATGAAAGGTAACTATTAGGCACTGTTAGGAAGAAAGGTTTATCTGCAGATGAGATAAGGTTTATCTGCTTCTATTTGCATCCATGCAATTCTAGTAAATGTGAAAGATCTTTGTTAAAAGCCACATTCAACCAAACTGCTAGTGCCTGCAGTGCAATACCACAGTAGTCATTCACCAATGAAACCCACCTTTATCTTAACAGCTTTCCTCTTAAAAAAGTGTGGCAACCACTGCTGTTTGCCTACAGGAGGAACAATGTGCTAAATTCATGGATGTAAATATGAAAGGAAATAATAGTGCTTTGAAATATTTATAAAATGCTACTCGGGATCCATTATGACTTTTCAGAGCAAAACACCTAGCAATCTGCACTCACACTGAAAGTGGTGGAAATATAAATTCTATTATATATATACATACATATATACAAGAACAATGCACACATTCTGCATTTTTAAAACAATGGGAAATTTTGAAAATTAAAACTATTTGCATAGGGGATGTAAGAAGAATTATTTGACACACAACAGAAGTGTTAAATCTGGTAGCAGTGTTGCTCTGTATACTTACTCCTCTAATAAGCAATTCTCAGCTTATTCCAGTATAAATATAGCAGAAGGACATTAAGATAGATAAGATGAGAGTGGCCAGAGTAGGTTTGCAGGTGGAATTTGAGACCTGAGACACCTGGCAGTGCAACAGTGAAAGCTGAACGTCTTTTGAGTGATCCATCTACAGCCTAAGCCTTGAAATCGCCACTTCTTGACCTGTATTTCCCAAACCAAAGGCTGTTTCCCTAGAAGTGAAGCTGCTAATGGGCTCCCAAGGTGTGTGGGGGGAGCATTTACACTACATACAGAATATTTTTCACACTACAAAAAGCAGATGCTTGACATACAAATGATCTCTGATACAGTAAGCACAAAAATCTTGCAGCACAGCAGTTCCTTGCAAAAGGCTGGGCAAAAAAGTAACTAAGAGCAACCCCCCTCGATCACAGCAGAGCTGAACTTGGGCTAGTGAGTCTGCTAGTACTGCTAATTGGAGAGTTCACTCTCTTCTCTCTTCTTTAAAAGCAAAATTCATTTGGGCTTATAGCTTCTTGGAACTTTTGCAGGATGAAGGGATTGTGATTACAGTCCTGTAAGCATGAGGAACTCCTCTTGTCCAAACGTGAGGTGGGCTAATGTCACACACTGCCAACTGTCCAGGCTGCTGAAAAAGGACAGATTTTGTTGGCAGCGCAGGTTTCAGGCTGAACTGTGCCTAAACACTTGTGTCTCACAGCACGCACAGGAGGATTGTGTCTCACAGCATGCATAGGAGGATGGTGTCTACTCATGAAAGGACTAGAACATAAGTCTTTTGAGGAGTGGCTGAGGGAACTGAGGTTGTTTAGCCTGGAGAAAAGGAGGCTCAGAGAGGACCTTATTGCTCTCTACAACTGTCTGAAAGGAGGTTGTAGCGGAGGTCTCTTCTTTCAGATAACAAGCAACAGGTTGAGAGGAAATGGCCTCAAGTTGTGCCAGGTGAGGTTTAGACAGATTATTAGGAGAAATTTTGTCACTGAAAGGATGATCAGGCATTGGAACAGGCTAACCAGGGAAGTGGTTGAGTCACCATTCTTCAAAGTGTTCCAAAAATGTGTGGATGTGGCACTTGAGGATATGGCTTAGTGGTTAACAAGGTGGTGCTGGATTAATGGCTGGACTCAATGATCTTAGAGGTCTTTTCCAACCTCAACCATTCCATTCACTGCTGTTTAAACCTCGCTCAAATGGTGTTGTTTCTAGCTGTGTTATAACAAACCTAATTTAATGATCCTACACCCTTCAAATGGCTCATTCTAACAAAAGTTGGGGGCAGCACACTGTCAAACCAGTAGCATTGTTGGGCTTTGCCAGCTCCTTTTGCTTGAGCTGAATTCACCAAACACCTGGCACACCCAAGATGAAGAAGGCAGACTAAAATGCACAGATCACCATACCGAACTGAGATATTTCGTGTTTAATCTAATGCTGTGAACAAGCATTTAAAGAGATTCAATACTTGATGGTCAGCAACATCAGATATTTACTAATTTTTGTTTGTGACTGGAAATTACAAATAATGTTGTCTGAGATCAAGAAATACTACCAGCCCCATAGAACACACATAGAGACAATATTTTGTATTACAGACCATATGTCTCCTAAGCAAAGTACAACCATCATTAGAAATTGAGATAACACTCCACCAGAATCCCAGCCTCAATAACAGTCAGTGGCTTCTCAGTAGCTGGAAAAAAGCAAACAGCTTCAACTTTTATAGGTGGTAACAAATTTTTCTTCTGGGTTTACATGACAGGGTTTCATGAACTTCCTCTGGAGTTTGTTTTGGGTTTTGTTTTCTTGTTTATACAATGAAAAGACAATAGAAAGCTTGAAAAATATACTGACTTTTTCAGACTAGTCAACACACTAGATATTGCTGGTTTCTCTGAAAGTATTGTGGTTTTGTTCAAATTCATATTGAAGTTTTAACTGCTACACTCCAGACAGGGTTTTTATTCTCTTTGTATTCTCTGAAATTTAGAAAAAAAAGAAAAGTTTAAAAAAGGGTTCCTGTGAGTTTGGAAATGTAACATATTCATCTGAAAAACTTTTAAATTAGATTAATTTGGGGCATTGTGGTGGTTCTTCAACAGAATTTCACCTGGTTTGTGTTAACAGAATGTAGGGAGTTGTAATAAATCAAAAACCTTTCTGCTCTTTGGGTGATCTGGAAGACCATTTCTGTGTAACAATGTTGGTATCACTGCCAACATCTGCCCATCTATTTATTTTTTCAGCAAGCTGTTTTATGAATAGGAGGACTCATGAAATCTGGGCTCCTTTGAATCTGTGCTGTGTGCTTTGTACATCTCCACTGCAGTGATGATGACAGCACACCCAAGTACCAGTTATTCCCAGAACAATGCTCCTCATCAGATACAGCATGAGCCGCCACCACAGCACCTGCAGATCCTCCTTGTGTTTGCAGCTTCAGTGTTTCTCTCCTGAAAGGGCTTCAGAAACAACACAGAGAATCTTCATTGCTCTTCCAAAGCCTCTAACACGCTCTGGTGTTGTGACAGTTTTGGGGCCAGAAGGCCAGACAGGTCCCACACCACTGAGCTCACTAGACAGGATTTTTGTCAGTAAAAAGCACTACTTTGGATCTTTGGCCTTTGCCAAGCTGCTAATTCTATGAAACACATAGAATCTGGTTTGGCTTCTTCCCTCAGAGCAGTTCAAAATGCAGGAGAGAAGGAGAAACTTTAGTTTATTAATACAGGACTAATCCCAATGAATAACACAAATGTTTACTTGGAAAATCATGAAAAAAAACTTGAGAGAGAAAACCCAAACATTTGAGGCATTATGATCACATTTAAAAATGAAACATCTTCTGAAACAACAAGGGGGAAAAGCCTGTGTCAAAATGACTGCATTGATACTGAAATGGAAGCATAGGTCTGGGATTTCCAGCTGGTAAACTGTGGGAAGCCTCTCTAATGTTATGCAGACACTCCAATTTAAGCAGGAGTACAGTCCTAAATTAGGAGGTTCGACAATAAATTCAGCTGTCATACATTTGTTACTAAAAGAACTATTTTTAAGAAATATATTATTAGCTTAAACGCTACATGAATCCTTCAAAAGCTATGACTCTGATGGATTAGTGAAGTGGGTGTGCTTTCAGGCTATGCTTAATATATGTCTTATTAATTTAAAGCCTTATGATTGTTTTCAATGTGATTATGACCCAAAGTCAACCTCCATTGTATCTGTCAAAGTTGTTGGTAAGATTCTTTTCATGGTGGAACAATCCCTTCTGAAAGCCTGACTGTTTTTCAGAGGGCAAATGCAAGTCTCTTAGTTGAGATTACTTGAGCCTTGAGGCCTGGACTGCCCAGGGGCTCCCTCCACAAAACCAGGACCACCCAGCATCCCACACTATATGTAAACAAACACTTGCGTTCAAGAAACTCGCGCATGGTTATGTTTTCCATTTGCTTTCCAGAAGCAGAAAAAAGTCCAGTTAGAGATGAGGAAGATCTGCTGATAGGTTCTCCTTCATGGGTCCTTCCAAAGTGCCAAGTGGATGGAGAGCATCTGGGTCCCTTGGTATCA
This sequence comes from Margarornis squamiger, assembly GCA_035222235.1. NCBI lineage: Eukaryota > Metazoa > Chordata > Aves > Passeriformes > Furnariidae > Margarornis > Margarornis squamiger. The sequence continues at coordinate 48,196,241 of JAWWTY010000001.1, read as the reverse complement.
GGGATTTACAGCATAGCAAGCTAATATTCCAGCTGCCTGCAGCCTGAATGACTGTAGGTGGACATCTACAGCACGAAGACTTACTGGCCTACCCCAGTGGGTAGATATAACCCCATAAAGACCCTTGTCAATTGGCAAGGGTTAAAGCTGCAAGTGGAGCTGCACTGTGGAGTGCACCATGGCCTTGGCAAAGAAAGCAACAACACAGGCAGAGACTTGCTCATTCACAGTCCCTATCCTTCCCAATGCCTGGATCAGATAAGACACTATTATTTATCTATTTATGGTTTTATATTTACATATTTATAATTATTATATGAATAAGCGCTACCAGACTATATTTAACACAAACTTGATATCTGAAAACTGCTGCTAACCTTCAAGAGAAAAGTTCTCTTTATTTATTGCTTTCCTTTCTGCAAACATTTAAATGTCAAGTGATTTTGAAAATACGACAGTCTATATAAACTCTTTTAAGCACCCAGAAAGGGCCTCCTCTAGCATGGCTGGAAAATTCAGAGGCACAATATGGAACAGAGATAGAAAAGGGTCACAATTACAAAGATATCTGATCTCTAGCAACAACTACGACAACAATTCTTTGAAAACTGTGTGTAGATGTATCTATGACATAGTTTTAAATAGGAGCATTCAAAGGTAGCAAACACCTTAAGAAGAAACAGAGCGGAACTGTGAGAGCTCTTGAGTTTGTACAGCCCTTAGCACAATGAGGCTGAAAATGGTTGTGCTTCTTTTTCACTTAAGAACAAAACATCAGCCCTGCTGGCAGACAACATATCCAGCTAACCCAGTTTTCTGTTTTCACTGGTGATCAGCAGCAGAGGCTGAAAAAAAGCACAGAAACAGAGCAAGAGAGTGTGAAACCTCCCCTCCTTCTGTGGCTTTCCCACCCTCAGAAGCATGGTGGTTTGGGGGCTCTCCACTCAAGGTACTTTCTGTATACAAAGCAGCATTCCATGTTTTTCACTTCTCTGGCCTTCTCCAACCTTTGTGTCTGCCCCTGTAGCCTTTTAGCACCCATCACCCCAGTGCCACACTTTAGTCCCTCCTTTTTTTGCTCTGTACCCACATCAGCATGCCTCTGATGAGGCAAACACAGGGGATTGGGTTCAACAGAAGATTGGGGCAACTGAAAATGGGGGCAGGCTGGCATCTGCACAAGCCCACACAGGCAGCTCAGCTGCTGGTGCCACCATGCTCTGTCTTGGCTGTCAGCTGCATGACAGAACGGTACTTCTTCACCTGCCATCCTGCCCAATGCTGCCCAGCCCCAGAGTTTGCCCTTTTCTGGCCCTGCTGCCTCCTCACATTCCTAATTCCCACTTTTCAGCAGGGGATGTATTGTCCTGACATTAAGGTTAGCACGAGTGCCTCAGTTTGGATCACGTGCTGGGGCTGGTTCCTCAGAAAGTGATAAGCCATCTTTGGAAAACAAATCATTGAGGAATGCCCCAGATGAGTAGCTAAACTGCATCTAGGCATTTCCAAAGATCTCTGCCAAAGTGTGCAGTCAGTACACACATGATGTAGAAGTATTTGATTTATACAGTCAGCCCCTACTTACATTTTGATCCCCATGCACTCTTTCTTCTTCAAGAAAGATGCTTGGCTCCCAGTCAGTTGGAACAAGTCCAATATAAAGATCAAGCCTTAATGACCAGGAAAGCCTTTTGATAGAGAGAGGGTGGGTGGTCTACCCGAATTTTCTTCTTTCCTTTCAGCTCTCTTGGTGTGCAGGCATATGTGTGTCGTGGAGGGGTGCTGAGTGTACAGGATGAGTCATTTGCTTTCCTCACTGAGCCCTGTTACATAGAGACTTCAGTCATACAGAAGAAAAACAGACCTTTGCACTGGAAACGGCCTGGGAACCAACCAGCCTAAGCAAAACCACACAAATCATCTGGATACATAGAGCCCACTGCAGAGAAATGTATTTCTTGAGGTCCCAAGTTCCTTCTTGACTCACACGCACCAACGCTCATCCGCAATTGACTCTGAGTTTTATTGTAAGCCTCTGCCTCGGAAAAAGAAAAAAAAAATGTTTGTAAAGGCAGTTGAATTCAGGCTCAGCCTCGTATTCCTTTTTAATACATCTTTCCATTATATTGATTGATGTTCACTGTCCAACGCACAGCTCACGTTTGCAGACCGCTGGTTCCCAGATGGACCCGGAGCGACGCGATAGCGATTTACTGCTATTGCCACTGGAGGGCAGCCCCGATCCTGACAACAGCCCAGCGCCCCAGCAAAACCAGGGGCGCATCCTCCGGGAATGCTCCTTCAGACACACCAAGTCAAGCCCAAGGGAAGGCTTGAGCTCAGTTTACCTGAGGTGGGGGAACAAACAAAGAACTATTTGTTTTCCTGCTGGGTAGTCAAATTCTGGTTTTACTCCTTTCTTCTGTCCGTGTGTAGTTCCATTAAATTAATTATTGATAATATTGGGAAAAGGTTTAGATGAAAATTCAGACTACCCAGAGTGCTTACCTAGGTAATGGAATAAGAAAAGAATAAACATGGCAAAAATGTCAGAGGATAAACTGTTTTCAGTGAAGATAAATTCAGCATTTGATTAAGCAGGAGAGTTCTGCAAGCATGTGGAAAATGGTTCTTTAGTTACAAGGAACACTGTAAATTTATAATTTTGCCAAGAAAACAGGAGTCAGTAAATGAGCTGATTAATACCAGCTTTTGGATATGAACAACAGGGTTAAAAGAAAATAATTTCTCTGGAAATAAACCAGAACACGTTCATCTGTTCAATATCTCTGCTCCAGTGATCCAGGAAATAATCAGTATGACTGAGCTGGTTTTGGATTCATGCTGGAAATGGTGTTGGTAACGCAGGGATGCTCTAGATATTGCTGAACAGCACTTAGAGAGTAATAAGGCTTTTTCTGCTGCTTGTATTGCTCTGCCAGTGAGTGGACTGTGGGTGCACAAGATGTTGGGAGGTAACACAGTCAGGATATGTGACCCCAAGTGACCAAAGAGATGTACCAGATCATATGGCATCATGCTCAGTATATAAAGCAGGGGGAAGAAGGAAAAACAGGGACACATTTGGAGTGATGGCATTTGACTTCCCAAGTCACCATTAAGGATGATGTGGTACTGCTCTCCTGGGGATGGCTGAACACCTGCTTGCTCACAGGAAGTGGTGAATGAGAACCTTGCTTTGCTTTGCTTGTGTGTGTGGCTTTTGCTTACCCTGTTGAACTGTCTGTATCTCAACCCACAAATTTTCTCACTTTTACCCTTCCAGTTCTCTTTCCTATCCTGCTGGTGGGGGAGTGAGCAGCTCTATGGGGCTTAGTTGATGGCTGGGGTTAAACCACACCACTGCCCCAGCTTTGCTCGTTTGCTCAGAGCTACTTCTCTGTATTCCAGTATGAAATGCTCCTATGAGAACTGAGACCACAGCCCAGTGCAGCACACTCCATTGAAGGAAAAAGTATGTTGCCACGGGTCAGTGACTGGCTTATATTTTTGGAAATCAATACTGTCAAGAAGTTACATGTTTTATTCTGCTGCTGCACAATGATCAAAGCCTTAGACTTGAACAACAACATGTGTAGTGACACCATAAAATACAAATGTGACCTATAATGTAGTTGGTGGGAAGGGCAGCAATGCCAGGAATGAGGTTGTGATGATGATGCTGGACCTTTTCTTGCTTCATACATGCATAACTGTTTCATTGCTGCCCTTGCCTCTGGGTCGGATTTATGCTCTATGTGGGTTTGTGTGCACCTATAATAATGCAACTGTAATAAGTGCATTTCAGGGTAACAAAAATTAAGAGAATTGTGCTGTGACAGCACATGAAGAACCCATTTACATGAAGAATCCATTTATTCTGGGTGATTTTTGACAATTTTTGCATTGTAGATCTATTAACTTTTATTCATGCATGTGCACTGGAATTCAGATAAAATGTCACGTCTTCAGAGGATATCGGCATAATGTAACTTAATGTAAGAAATTTACAGGAATTTACTGTCTGTAAAAAAAAAAATCTTTCATCAGCTATTCTGTCTGACAAAACAAGGTCTGCTTGTTCCATGTCAGAAAGCTTCAGAACCAGAAGTTTTATCGAGATTTCTAAGTTCCTGATGTTATCAAATGCAATTCACAAGAGTTGAGCTTTACCCTAAAGAGACAATCTTCCCTAAATCTAAAATATTTCATGGATTAATTCTTCTAAAGTATGAAGCCATTAGGTGAAATCACAGCATGCAATTTCCTTTAACAAGTCTGTTCTGTTAAATATAAATATTTAATACCTAAAATAAAGCTATGAAAGAAACTGTGAATTGAAGACTATAAAAGTTGGCATAATGTATGGAACAGGCCACTTGTGACTGATCGGTTTGACTTAACTGGGAGATATACAGTATTTGATCAACAGCATCAGATATTTTTTAGGACAAAAAAGGGCAGAATGAAATGACCAGCTACTTATTTTCGTATTTTGGTAAAGCACAAATTACTCTCCACCTGTGAGGAAGATACATTGTATGATTAGACGTAAAAGATTAAACTTTAATTGGATGTCATGGGATTAAAAGATAAACAAAAAAGCATGCATTTGCAATAATCTGATTGATTGAGAGCATCTAATTTTTGAAAGATGAAATAAGCAATTTGCCATCATATAGTAATCTTTCTGAAATGAATATGTATTTTATGTTCCCAAACTGAGAAATACATACATAAGTATTAATAAAAACCAAAGCTTATAGCTTATCAGAAGAGAGCTTCTCTATGTAAGATGAAACTACAGCTATCACAACTGTGATTACAGTTACAACACATGCTATTTTGTGAGCAAAAGGGGGATGACTGGGTTTTTTCTGCATCCTTATTTCTACAAAATGATGGACTAAAGCAGAAAATTTTTTCACAGCTGGGATATTTATTACAGGTCCTGTCCCACACAGATCCTCTGGTGCTTAACAGCATGTGAGCTCATACTTTTGCCTTTCTCTCTGTCCAAACACTTACAGGGTAGCTCTCCCTCTACACAGATGTTTACTTTCACAAAACTTGTAGGGATTTAATAATTCTTAACCTCCTGTCAAATTCAGAGTTCAAAGCACCTAGAAGAACTGCTGACACACATGACTGCCTGAGCTACATTTCCATAGGAAGCCAGGCCAAGGTGAATGCACATGGCCTCAGGTATTCCTTCTGTCCTCAGTACCTCTGCCATCTCACATAGATGTGCTCCTTCAAGCCACAGAAACAACTGTCTCTCCTCTGTAGCTGCATGGAGAACTTATAAAAATGAGAAAAAAAAATTGTTAAATACAAAACGTGAACTATGGACTTAACTGTGAACAAAGATACTGTTAGCCACACACAAAACCCTGAGCCAACAATTGACTGGTTTGCTTTGTATTTCACTGAGGTTGATGTACTCTCGTGAACTGTGGATTATTTTTTAATAGAAGTAATTCAAGGTCATCTAAGTTCTATTTGCTCATGATTAAGCACCGATTAAGAATATGATATTAAAAATACAAATTGCTAGAAGGTCCAGGACATCTGCTATGACCCTTTGGGTTTGTTGGAGAGCATAGGCTTATGCTTATATTGTACCAAATACTGCCAAGTAATTAATGTTGCAGTAAGGATGTGACACAGGAAAGAATATTCAGGTCACTGTATGCTGAACTCCTGAATTGTGTAACATTTTCTGAAGCACAGGAACCTAAAGAAATCTTAAAAAACTTAGTGAAAGGCATGCATTTTGTGAAAAAGAAAAAAAAAAAAGTACTTCATTTAATAAACTGGGTCATTTAGTCAACAAAATAAAGTTTCCAAAAAGGGAACTTTCTTTGCAAAATGATAATATTAATGATGGTATTCTCACTAGCATGAATCCCAGACAGTATGTTTACAGTTTAACAAAAAAGCAGCAGCCTCCCTACTTTCAGCAAAAAGGCGCTCCTTGTTAGAAAGTGGCAACTGAAGTGAGTGTGGATTATCTTAAGGACCATTCATTGTCGACTATTAAGGTAGACAATATATAAGCCATGATCTGAGAAAACCTACTTTATTAGGGAAGCCAAGATGATTTAAAAGGCTAGTTAAAGCAAATGATTGACTTTCAGTTTTCATGCAATCAGAAATCAATTGTTCTGAAAAAATTCCCATCAAGTGCTCTGTGAACTAGAATTGAAGAAAGTAGAGACTGTTCCAAACTTGCAGCCTTAAAATGTCTCTGATAAAGGTTGAGACAGACATCTTGACTAGAAAGTCCAGCAAGACAAGCAATGAAAGTCAATGTCACATCTAGTTTTAAAACCTAAAAGTGACAGAATGACAAACAGAAGAAAAATTAACTGGAAATGCTGCTTTGCAGTTCAGTTCTATGCTCTTTAACACATCATTTTTCTTAAATCTAATTTGTTGATCAAATGTTTAAGATCAGAAGGGACCCCTAGCCCACCTAAATTGACCCCAGCCATGTCAGAGATTCTACATATGGCACCCAGAGACCTTAATATTGAGTCCAATACTTAAGGCAGTGGCCACACTTCTTCGTTATGCCAAATGACTGCTTGTCAACAGAGCAGGAAACTCCACAGTGCCATCAAAAGTCTGCAGCCATGGCAAGGAGCTGCAATTTGCCTGTAGTTCCCAGGATCTTTTCCAATTGGACCTACAGGAACATTCTCACATCTAATTATCACTTGGACCCTGGGGACTGATCAGTCACCTATAGCAGCTGTGCCACTTCAGGGCCACCATTCACAGTGAATTAAGCTGCACTGACACCTTTAACGCTTCAGAGGAAGGAGGTTTGGGTACATGCCCAGAGAGCACACAACTTTCTGTGTGGTGAAGGCGGTGATAGCTGGCAGGGTGCATGGAGGAATCCTTGCTAACTGCTTCACTGCTGCAGGCAACAGGCTAAACCCTTGTGTATCATGGGACTAATGCAGGGTGGGGTTAACTGGGGCTTAATTAATTAATTACTCAATTATTGGAATTCCTTTTGATCATATGAATGCCTGCCTACAGCCATAGCATCATCTTCTTCTACATTTCCTCACACTCCTTTGGCCTACCAGGCACAACTATGTTTCTTCCTCACACTCAGGTGGATATGCCTCATGCTTGCCTCTGGTCCTGCCACAATTCCCTGACTCGTAAGCGTTTAACTCCCTCCTCCTCCTTTCCAAAAGTAGCAGAGACCACAGATGTGAAAAGCTGTAAGATTAAATCCTGTACTGGAAAGTTCAACATCAACTTCTGCCGAAACAGAGATTCACTTTGTCACAACCTTTGGGTCCTTATGGACTTAATTACATGTGGTTTTTACTTGCATATATTAGCTTAGTTTGATTATCTATTTTGTCTTTACCATATATTTTACTGCCTTTGCTTTCCTCCATTGCCCCAAACAATTCTCAGAGCTAAGACTTTTGTTGTTACCTGTTTCCCTCTTCTGACATGTAGAGTATCTAATATATTTGTTGGTTTGAATAATTTACACATCTGCACAGCCAGGATCTAAGAGTGAGGTGCTTATGTAAGGTCACAGGCAGGAAAGTAGATGAGACATCCTCTTTGATCCAAACACCTTTGTGTCTAGTGACTCACTGCCACAACTCTTTCAGTCTTATTTGATTTCTTAAATTGTGTGCAAGGTTCAAAGCAGTGACAATCTTTCCAGAGCAGGGAGTCAGGAGCTCAGAGGCTTCCAAATGCTGTAAACATCTCTGTAGACATCATCAATATTTAGCAACCTAAAACCTTGGAACAAGCAGGTTTCTGACAAAAGCTAATGTTGTGACAACAGAGAAACAAAGGAAGCAAATCTTCTTGGGAGTTACTGCCAGCACTCCTGAACCCAGCACCCCATTTGTTCCCTGCCATAGCACTGCAGCATCACTCAAACAGCAGGAGGGGAACATAAAACTAGCATCCATTTATTTTTCAAGGATGTTGGAAAGCTCATAGCAAATACAAGCTAAGAGCTAAACTTCCAAAAGGGTCTTAGGATATAATCTCATCTGAGTCACCATCTGGCAGTGTAACCTCAACTGTAGACTGTGGGGCTGTATGTGCACATGAACGGGGATATGCAACACGTTTCTGCCAGAAATCGTACAACGGCTGCTTAGACAAACACTCCTAAAATCCCATTCTGTCTCCTGACCCCTGGGGTTCAAGTGCAAGGTTGCAGGCTTAAATGCACCCACTTTTTTCCATCATCTGATATGTCTTGCTGAAGCAGCAGGTGCCAGAGAATAAGGAGGTCACACCGAGGGCCCCACTGTAGTGGCCAGTGGTGTGGTGACCTGAGAACACCAACACTGCTGCACTGCCACCACAGGCTGCCCTGGAGCTGCAAGCTTGCACAATCTCCTGTCTCTTGCAGGGATGTTTGAGCTCCACAGCTACTTGTAGGGAACAGGGAGGGTGGCTATGGCAGAATTGATGCCTCCTTGGCAGGGTAGCATGATTCTGGCTGCTCAAGCTGGACTTTCAGCATTTCCCTGTCTGTGTTTCCCTTCCTAGGTGCACGTCCTCCTAGGTACATGCGAGGCAGCCACCTCTGTGACAGCACTGACTGTCCTGATGCTGCTACCCACATTGCTAGTGGTGCACATCCCTTGGGCCTGGTAAGTACCCCTCCGTTTTCCCTTTGGCACATGTAATGGGTCTGGCTGAGACTGAGTTCATTTCCCCATAGCAGCCCACACAGTGCTGTGCTTTGGTCTTCCCTGGCTGCAATTTACATCTGCACCATAATTTTCTTTCCCTTTTTAAGTATGTTATCACGGAGTTGTTACTATCACTCCTGATTGGCTCACCTTGGCCAGCAGCCTGTCCATCCTGGAGCCAGCTGGCATTGGCTCTGCAGGACATGGGGGAAGCTTCTAGCAGCTTCTAACAGAAGCCACCCCTGTAGTCCCCCCAACTACCAAGACCTGGCCACAGAAACCCAATACAGCCCATCTGAGGACTCGGCTGTGATTCCTTTGATCACACTGAGCAGTGACAATGGAGTCAATGAATGGGTAAGTGTGGGAAGCAGCACAGTGCGGAAACCATGAACAAATCCCTAATTTGCTGTGGACTCTGTCAAAGCAAAATTGCTGCTCTGTACCTAATGTTAATAGGTTGGATTGCACCTTCACAGAGCAATAATGTTTCTGCAGAAAGTGATAAAATCTTCACATATTGCATTTGATTCACACCAGCACTGTAATCCTCAGTGTGCTTACTATACATGTTTGTAAATAAAGCATAGATATTATTAGGAAGATGGTCTGTCTATGAAAAAGCATTTTATAAAGAGACGATAAAGAATACATGGCCAAATAAGTACATTTTTCTATGAACCAACTCCTTGGGATTAAAGTGAGGCTCAGCTCATAACTCTTCATCAAACCAGGCACCTGTGCAATGAGCACAGGGAAGGTGTTCAGTCCCAAAGAGAGGTGTATTCTTCTTGAGGATACAAAATCAAAAATTTGACTGTACTCCACTCCTAAAACTATAAGACAATGATTCATCTTCTGCTGGGGAAAGTAGCCTGAGGCTTAGAAAGGGTGTTTTTTGTTTGATTAGTCTAGAATGGGTTAAAAAGTCATAGCTTTGATGACAGTGAGTGAACCAGAGTTGACTCCAGGCTGGCAGATAACCACACCTCAAAGCTAAAACTCCACCCTTCAGCATTTTAAACAGCATTTATGCTCAAGGCACATGCAATGCAAAACTTGTCTGTGGAAGCAGAGTGCTGGGGACAATAAATAGCTGCCAGGCCTGCACCATGGCTAAGGAGAGGAAATGAGCGATGCTGAGCAGGATGGAAAGGGCTCCTTGTGCCTCCTGCTTCCCTTAACCAATGAGCCTATTCCCTGACTCTGTGCCTAGACTGGTCCAATTCCACTCTCTGTCTCTCCCCTGCAGGTGGTCCTGGCCCTTGGGCCAGCAAAACCTTCTTGCAGCTGCAGCACCTTGAGGTGGCTCTTTCCCCAGAGTTTTCCTGCCTTAGTCAGGACAAGCTAACACTACCTAAATTGTGCGGCCAGATGGCAAATAAAACCTCCCAGCTGTGAGGTTAAATGCTCAACCCTCATATTCTCCTAGGGCTTTCCTTCAAAGGCACCGATGCTCTGAGGCTGATCGGCACTGCTGGACCCCTGGAGCCAGGTTATTCCTCTTTGCAGCTTGCAACAAAACCTGGCAGCAGCCTCCCTTCACTGGGGCTCAGTCCTGGTTTTCTTCAGGAAACATTTGCAGCCACGGGTATAACATGATCTACAGTTGCACTAGAGTAATGCAGAATCTAAATGTTCCAATGCACAGGGTGTTATTTTTCCTTACAGTGCAGTTTTTATCTGAAGTTGTTCCTCCTCTCGGGCTACCCAGTGCAATTATTAACATGGAAATCCCTGAGGACTCTCATCCCATTCTGCAGCACTTCTTCAGTCTCTCTCTCACTAATCAAGTACACAAGCATGAAGGAAACTTGTACTGGTGCCTGGCCTCATCTTGTTCTGTCTTAGGCTATACTGAGAATAAACAACACTTATCCTGACCACAACATAGTATTTGTTTAGCTAACCCATTCCCTCCCACCTGCATTATTATTAAAAAAAAAAGTAAGCATCCTTTACTGTCTAAATAAACATCAACATATAACCACACCATGATCTCCTCCACAGTCACTCTCCTAGGAGTGCATTTAAAAGAGTTGATTTTAACTCCTTTAGTAAACTATGAAAGACCTCAGAAAATGTATTTAAATTCACATGCTTCAGAAAAAATAATCACAACTCTTGCGGAGGTGAAAAGCAAAATTAAACAGAAGTTCATAACATATTCACTGGACTAATATGAACAACTTGAATCTCGCAGATTTTTAAATATATTTGTTAAAATAATAGATAGTGAACACTGCATCTACACAAAAACAGGATCTCAATGAGGTAAAAGGATCTGAGTGTAAGGCAGAAGGTAGCACTTCACAGAGTAAAATAAATGATTTGCAAAATATATATTTTTTTTTAAAAATAGAGAATTTTTGGCAATACCACTGCTTTTAATTCCTCCCATGTATACCATGAAGTGTGTGACCACTAACAGAGCTTCAGCCAGCAGCACTCGCCCAGAGTGTGATCCGCTTCTGAATTTTTACTGTTCTTGCCGTAATTTAAAGTACATCTGTAGGACTGAGTAGGCAAATTAAAAAAAAAAAAAAAAAAAAGGTGAAAATGAGACCTATTACTGAAGTGGAACACTGACACTGAATTTAAATTGCATCCAAAGTGTCGCATCAAGTAATAGGCAATTCATCATATCAAAATTCCCTCAACTGAAAATGTTAGCAATTAGACAAAGGCTGTTAGCACACCATAGCAAAAAGGATATTCGTTTTATAAATACCAGCTCTGCTTATGCTAACAATAATGCGAGTAGCTATATTTAGTATGGCTGCTGACATGTATTTAAATTTCAGGGCATGCTATACAGGGAGAATTTGGCTCATTTCAGTCAGAGGTTTTCCACAGCAATAAATCTTTCCCAATTATGCTGCATTTAACTTGTCCTCAAATGGTGTACTGCAGGCCTACTGAGAGTCCATCAACTGACACTTAAAGTAATATCATGTCTTATTTTTCAGTTATTATCTCCAAGCTTAAATGAATTGTTGTTAGAAGAAATTTTCATTAGTACACGACTGGTTTTGGGTAGCCTCCATATAGAAACAGGACCTGAGGTACCTCTTGTGAGCTGCTGCAGATTCATGCAGCAGACAGTGAGTGGCTGGAAAAACCAAGAAACAAATGTATTAAAAAAAACCCCCAAACAAACAAAACAAAACAACCCAAAACCCAAACCCCAAAAACACCGATGGAAATGCTTCTTTCTGAGACAGCAGAGGCTGTGCTGCAAGTAAGGAGGTAGACAGACACCTGTGGAATAAATCACTGAAGATGCACTGCAGTCTTAAATCACTGAAGAGCTGCTGCAGTCTTTGATGGGACAGCACTAGTGGAATGTCTGGTCTCATATCATGGCAGACAAGAATTTGCTGAAATCCAGAAAATACTCTTCCTCCAGCGTTTATCCTTAAATGTGACCCTGCCAAAATAGGTCCCTCAATTCCACCCTCAGACATTTTTAACTTCACTTTTGTTCTTCTTTGTGCAACCTCATAGGCAGAGTTGAGAGTCATAATCTGAAGTGACACCTATGCTGATCTCAACTTTATCCACTTCACTTCTGGTTTTCACTTAATGAAGAGACTCACAGATAAAACAGTTCTCATGGAGAATAAAGTTGTCCACAAGATGACAAAAAAAAAAAAAGGGACTGAACTGTAAGAACGGGTTAAACCCAAATACAGCTTTTTATAAAGGAGACCACGAAGTGTGGGACGTAAGAAAATCCTCAGGTGTGATTTGACCCATATAAGCCTACCTGTTTTTCGTCTCCGCTAATATACAGTAGATACAGGTTCTTTTCCAGCTCTTTCTCAGACTTTCTTACACTGCCACTTACAAGTACTGTAGATGAGGCAGTTGTTCCAAATTCACTTTCTGCTCCTTTCTAATACAGCTATGGATATGGTTTTGCATCTGTGCCAGTTTTACAACAGCATCAAATGTTTAAACATTTTCAACCACTACACATCAGCAGTCCAACCTCCACAAATCCAACAGGCATTGAAAATACACCAAAAAGGTCATGGTTATATCAACCTTGATGTGCCCTGAGGACACTGGCAACATCCACCTCATCAATTTAAATTTTCTTAAAGAGAACTGCTCCTACCACCAACAAGGACTTGTGTTTAGGGTCCTGGAGAGTGTATATACTTAACAGAATACAAAATGAAAACCTCAATGGTTATGTACTTCTATGCATTGCAAAACATCCTATATGGAAATAGAGAGGGTGTGTGTGGGGAAATCAATAAACAATTCAGATGATCAAGTAACATCAAGGAACTTTTTGTATTACTGTATTTCTTGGTGATCAGGCAACCCCCTCAGTCTGTCAGAAACAAATGCCTTGCAGACCAAAATCCAGCACCATGTAAGAGACCCCTAAACCCCAAATCTGTCAACATGTCATCAGCATGATGCAGACTCATTCAGTAACTGCTTCTCACACCAGAAATATCACAGTCTGGGCATCCTACAGCCCTGGATTTGCTTCCTTCTACCAAGTGCACTGGATATACTCCCAAAACCGAACCACTCTACACCAGAACAAGGCTGCTTTAGATAGTGAACAGAGGACAGAAATACCCAGTTGTCAGTGGGAAATCTGTTTTCACAGAATAGCCACTCCACCTCTGACTTCTCAATCCCTGGCCCCACGAAAGTCTTAAAAATATCTTCAAAAGCCGAGTCTGGGAACTGAAATTCATAACTCAAGTGGACACTTAAAATTACAGACTCAGAGGGGAAGGTGACTTTATGGCACATAACAATTTTGCTCACTCTGTGTTAGACCCTTGCTGTTTCACAGCTGGTTATTACTTTTCTTTCTTTGTCCTAGAAGAACTAATACCTTTTTCAACTCTCACTTATCTAATATCTAGCAGTAGTTTTCAAGTATCAAGCCTTTTTTCCTTTACATCATCCAACTATTAACGTAATCAACTTAAGCTCAAAGTAGTTTAAATATAGTTCAAAGCTTATGACATCTCTATCAAACCTGAGGAAGAACTCATGTGTCTGAAACCTTGCTTATTTAGATATCCTAATAAATAATATTACCTTTCCCTGTAAATATTTTGCCCTTTTTATAACCTTTTACCACCCTGGCTATAAGACCACAGCTACACAAATATTTCACTTTACAAAACACCAAATCATTCATTTCCAAAACAATATTCGCTCGGATTTTAAGAAACACCAAAACATGCATATAAGAATGATTGTAGATCTTCTTTTATTTGGTAATACATAATTTGGGGAATACATACTATGGCTATTTAAAGTTGAGAACCTATAAAACCCCTCTGCATGCTGGATTCAAAGGTGGATTTGTTTTTCAAGTTTACTTATCTGAAGCAAAACACAATTCCCAGGTGAAGTTAAAAGTAAGAGCACTTTGTTTCCATGCAAACACTGGGGAAGTCTTACAGGAAACTGGACTAAAAGGTCTAGGGCTATCCGAGTCTGTCCTTGTCTTTCCAGCCCAAGCTGTGACCTGTCACATGTCTCTCCCCTGTCAGTTTTGTCTAGCAGGAATTTCATGCTCTGAGCATGGGACCTGCTTTTGGAGGTGCCGTGTAGAAACATTTCAGTGACAACTCAGCCACTGGGAACGCTTTATATGTTTCACAAAATAATGTGTCTGGCGGCTTAAAACCCCAAACCCTAGCAGTTCAATCTGCCCTGTGCAGGGCTACCCCACTCCCTAGGATTACAATCTATTCCCTCCCAGTGCATCACTACAAAACACCCACAAACCAGTTAAGAAGCAGCAGCTGGGGAAAACACTCTTGGAGGAGTCCAACACACCCTCCCAGCCTGTTGGGACAGGCCCTCATTACCATTAGCTTGGTGACCCACATTATTCCATGGGTCCTGGCACATGTATAGTTCTTCATATTCACTTGAAATCTTCAGGGATTATTTTTGCTTTTATACTGCTGTCATCACTGCCAGGGGCTCAGACCACCCTGCACAAGCACAACGGTAGGAGCAGGTACCACCCAAGCATTTCCCAAAAAACTCATGCTCTTTTGCGATATAACTAAGATTGCATAGCCAGGAGATATTTCCAGGATTTTCCTTTTTTGCCTTTAAATCGTATTTCTTGCCTCAGCCTGTCAGACCTCTGACTAAATAGCATTTGATAGCTTTCAAGACACAGTGTGAGAACTTGTCATTTCCCAAGTTTTGAGAGCAGAGAAGGGGAGGGAGAGGGAGCTGTCTGTGGAGCCATGAGGAGCACGGAGGACACAGGGAAGCTCTGGCAGTTGCTGATACCAGGTAGGAATATTGGTATAAAACAGAGCGATGTAGCTAGGACAGTAAATAAATAAATAATGTAATTGCTCTTTCTGGATTGAATCACATATATATTAGAGATCAGAAGGTAGATTCTTACTCCATCATTTTTCATGCTACATCTGTATAATCTTTTACACCAAGTGAAAATAGATAATGGAGACTGAAAATGGTTTTACAAAATTATGTTGGCAGAGGCATTAAAGCCTATGAGTCAATAATAAACTGTTGCCCATTTTGTCAAAGATAATGTTATTTTATGTCTTAGCTGTGACAATTATTTTTCCACACCTTAACACAATTCCTTCCATTTATTGTGTCTGCCACCTTGTGTAAGAAGACTCCATTTACATTTCTTTTCCTGTATGTCTAAATGTGCTAGTTATTTTGTGAAAAAATTATTAAATCTCCCTTGAACAAACCACAGGGATTGAACAGATTTGTCCGCTTTCCTCTGCCATTGTGCACACTGGGCGTGTTAAAGGGAGGTCCCTGCTAGTAGCTGCCTCAGGGGATTCTCCCAAGTATATATAATTGTAATTAAATACTCTTCTCCTATAAGCAATGCAATTAGAAAAAATGCACAATTAATTCTGATATTGGTATATTGCTAAGAAAGCCTCATTTAGTTTTCTGAAATTGATGTGATTCAAGAAGATACCACAATTTAAACACAGCAAATCCCTAGCTCTGACCCTTCAATATTTAAAGAGCTAATTCAATCTTCTCAGTCTCTGCCAGGCTCTGAAAACCTCTTGAAAACTCACTGTTCAAGACTAGTTGTGTTATGTAGGCATATATCTGGTATGGCACAATATTATTCAGAAATCTTTCCACCTCACATAGCCGCTCTTGTACATTTTATACATACAGACTGAAAAGGACTGTGTGCCACATTGCCACTGTTCTTACAGTTATCCTTTCAATTTTTTACAGTTTTGCTAAAAAAAAGCCCAAACCAAAACAGCACTGTAGTGGTCTGTAGACATTTGCAGTGAGGTCACCTACCCTCACCTGCATCAGACACAGGCACCAAATTAATCTCACGGAGATTTTGAAACCTAAGAAGTACATGACTATTCAAGCTGCGTATACTGGCAATGCTTGCAGTCACAGGTACCAGTTGTCAGAGCAGAGCAGTCTGTCCCACCAGACAGTCTGCCCTAAGATTTTAAATCATTTCCTTAATTACCAATTCCAAATGAATTGTTCCTTGCAACTAAGCAGACATGCACTACTGAATCCAAACCCATGAACAAGAGAGGGAGCAATTGCTTAGATCTTAGATCAGATCACCGTTGATTCAACAATGCAGTTATTTTTCAGCCAAAAGCTGTGCTTACAGAATAGAGGAAAAAGAATGTACACTAGGTTGAATAATATTCTCTGAAATTTAAATATGCTTCAATCCTTCAGAAAATAGTATTCAATTTGTTCAGGCTTTTGATCACTTACAGAAAAATCCAGTGTAGGCCCCATTTTACTATTATGCTTTTAAAAAACATTACCTGCTTATCTAAATCAAAACAGCACAATCATTTTGAGCCTATTTCACTAAGATTCCAGAAAGTGAAGACAATTTATTTTTTATATAAATAAATCCTATCAACGGTGTCCACGGCTCATATAAACTATTCAAGATCCTTCTTTCCTAATCATCTTTCCTGAAATAATCTTTCGTCTGGTGGCTTGTGATATGATTCAGGGGAAGAATGTCAGTGGCAATTTCATAAACACATGATGACAGAGAAGAAGGTAAGACTGAAATATCACATTGTGTCAGAGGACTGTTGTTATGCAGAAGTTAAAACGCATATGCCACTTCACTTAATATCAATAACAGTCTGTGGATATTACTAGAGATTTTGAGCCCTTACTGTTCAATAAACTTCATATAACCCCTCTGATTTTCACAGCACTGCCTATAGTCCAGAACTAAATTTGGAGATTACATGTTGTCCTTATGGATTTTTTAAATAGAAGTCACTGGTTTTGTGTTGACACGCGGTATTTGCTTTAAACTAGGTTAACGTGAGAAGCAGTCAGGGAGCATTAGAAATACAGCAAACACAGATCATGCACTCACGCATTCCCCGAGGATGCACACAGCCTGGCTGCAAGCTGGGAGGATGCACATAAAGCTGGTGAAGGCACACGAACGAGACACGATGCCAGCTATGCAAATGGATGGATCGCAGCAGTTTCCCACACTGCAGGATATTCCCAGACAGAAAAAGAGTGGCAAGTGGTATCAATGAGCATGTATACTCCACAGCTCTGACAAATAAATTGTGGCCACTGGGATGAAAGGGAGATGTCAGGAATCATCATGAAGCTTCAGAAAAATTTGGAGTTCTGTGAATCTCTGTCAAACAGGGTGCCAGAGACTGTTCCCTTTGGATGTTGATGTCCCAGGCCACTTGTAGCAGCTCTTACCAAAGTCATGCAAAGCAGGGGCAGGGGAGGGATGATAACACTAGAGTACACAAACCCATTATACTTGCACACAGATATCGTTATGCTCATAGTGCTAGAGAATAGTGGTTATCATGGGCTGAAACTTCTCATTCTCAATGTATTGTATTGCAGGAGGAGTTCATTTTTTGCAAACCTCCAGTGAATATATTTCTGATGGTGACATGGTCTTCCAGACCAGTGTGTTCAATCACATCCATGACAGTGTTGCAAAGCCACTTTGTGCTGACATGGTTCATGCCCTTTAGTCATGCAGGAGTTTGAGTGTCCACACATAATTAACCTTGCAAACACCTTTGAGACTCTGTTTTCCATCTTTCACACCTCTTAGCTGTGTTCCCCTTTTCCATGCAGACATGATATTTTCCTTCCATGATTTTTTCTGATTCCTGTTTTTTTCTGTTTCTAAGGAAGGTGGGTATTGCTGGATGGGTGGGTATCACCTAAATGAGTGGTATGGAAGATATGCATGAAGCCTCTTATAAATTACAAACTGTTGATATTTAAGAAGTCAGTCTTATTTTTTATGGATGTTGAGTCGTTTGTTTCCCCTCTCAAGCTGCACAGATGAAACTCAGTTTTCATAAAAAAGCCTTGGGATCTAAAAGAATTAGTTTTTACTACTTGTTCTTTGAATTTAAATCAGAACTTTGTGTCTCTTCAGGTCTGATATCTGCATTTCCAAAATCCCACAGTCATTTTCTTACTGGGATTCTCAATGACTTGTAGATGGGTCATGCTGCTACCATACAAAGTATTATGTTGAGAAATTACCAAAAGTCACAGTTTTGTACAGTTTTGTTGAGACTCTGCAAAAAGTATTTCATTTAGGCCTTGCGGTTGAGAAACTATAAACCTGCTTGATCTTCAAAATAGGTCCTGTAACAAATATAAAATAGATCACAGGCTAAATTCTCTATATTTTTATTGTTCACATCCCAAAAGGCTACAAGTCATTGTATCCATACGCACACCCCTGAGCGATAACATCAGTCCAAAGGAAAATCCATGAGTGTCCACCAAGTTAGGAATATATACTGAGTAACCAAGATGCAGCCCTGCAAACTACAAAGAGTAGAGGTATAGAGCTCACTTTTATAGTTTGCCTTTAATTGTTACTGCTAGCTGCATGAAGCCCTTACTCTAAATTAGATTCCCAGAAAGTTCACTTTGAACTGTTCAAACACTGCGAAAGAAGTACATTTAAATAAATAACTACACTTTGAAAAATTTATGCAATTATAAAGATGGAAATCTTAACCAGCAAAGAAGCTGCTAAAGTCAAAATTAAGGTCTCCACAGCAGCCTAAGCTACCTTTTCATTCCATACCACTGAGGGAGGGAAGTCCTTCTGGAAGAAGGATGCAGCAACGCAGAAACTGAAAGTCAAGACAAGATAAAAGCTGTGTCCCATGCTTGTGCCCCCAACACACTGGCATAGATCACAAGCTCTGTGACTTACAGACATGCAAAAATTAGAAACTACATAGATGTTATGGAATACTAAATAATTAAAGATGAGAGATTTAATTTATCATTGGGATTTTGCCCATTCCCTTCCGTTCTTTCAAATCAGAGCAATAATTCTTCTGGTTAAAAGATTAACTGCTTTAGTAGTTTAATTAAAGCAAAGACAGGTTTATAGTTTTAGCATTATATGAAGTCCTATATTATTTCCATGTATTATACTATTGGGTCTACTTTGCTTTCTCTGTTCGAAAAATATCTTTATTGTAAAAAAACAGGCAAAAGTTAATTTTTTTTTTTTAAATCAGGCTGTTTCATCTTTCTTCTCACTGTTTCTTAAAAGGGTATAATCAATAAACTCTAATTTCCTCCATTGTTACCAGCAAAGGATCTGTAGAGTATTCCCTAACAAACATCAGCAAGTAAGAGACTCGTAGGCAGCAATAACAAAACCCAGCCCAAAACTCCAGGGAAAGCCAAACCTTAAAGAACTGAAGAGAAATATAAGAGGCCTGTGGGCAAGTGAGAGTGAGTGGATGTATCATTCCCAGTCTTCGGGATGAAAACATGATTTCTGTTGCCTTTGACTTTTCCTCTGAAATGCCTTGCAGAAGACCATTCATTATGTGAATGTAACACTGTGTTGTTTTGAAAATAGTGAAAACACAGTTCACGAAAATGCGAGATTCATTCTGCTTTCAGCAGAAGGTTAAAATGATTGCTGCTTTTTCAAAGCGTTTATTCTGTGTGATCCAAACACAGCTAGATGAAAAATACAGTTTCAGGGACAAATCAATTATTTACTACATAATCTTGAACAAATCTCTTAACAAATTTTGAGCGCAAAAATAACTCCTATGAAAAAATCAAACTGGGGCCTCTAGAATGTACAGATAGCGAATACATGACAAGAGAAATTAAATTTCCCAAGTAGGGATTTCAAACTTGTCAGTACTCACAGTTCAGGTACTGCTAGGAAAAGGTGTTCTTTTAACAGATGTGTTTTTTCAGCTCTCAGATGTTTCATTATGCTCTGAAAACTCTCTTCTCTCTTCCGTGGGGAATAAAACAGCCCGGTTCAACACATGGGACTCTTGGTAGTGTACTCACTATACTGCTTTTGCACTGACAGGCTTTGAAAGCTGACTTGTCCCAGATGCCACATGTAAACTACACACAGAAATCGAACCAGGTCCCCCGTGGGATGTTCTTCCGAGCTTAACACCAGGGAAACAGAAACAGAGAGAAGCAATCAAGGCTGAATTTTGCATGTTTGTGAATCGCAAAGCAAAGCTAATGAAATGTGTGTTACAGGCGGGGCTGCGTTCTCAAGGCAGCGTACAGTGCATTACAAAGCAGGCAGGCCCTCTTCGATCACCGAAATGAGAGAGGGAAGTTGTCATGCTCAAAGCCCAGCTCAGTCTGGGGAGAAAGCATGTTTTCTCAACAGTTATTTTCTTTTTATCACTGTAGTCATTTGGATTTCTCCAAAGGATGTGATGCTGGCGTAACTCCCACATATCTTGGATTGATGGGCAAGAGGTTATGAGACACCACCACAGCCTAATTGTGTGTGTCTAGGCATGGCTATATCCATCCTGGGGGCAGCCTCTCAGAGGGATAGACATCTCCACCCCAGCTGCTCCTCAGCTAGAAAAGCATATAATAGGCCAAAATGGCAGTGCTGGTGAGGATGAACTGACACTTTCTAATGAAAATCTGATTTTCAAAAATCTATCACTTAAATACATCATAATAAATTGGAAAATTTTTTTCCCCCACCACTTTATTACACTTCTTTGTTTATTTTTAGCTGAAAGGATTCAGTGTTTATCGCAGCAGCACTGCCTCCCTCAGCCCACAGGATGGATTATGCTTCGGGGAATAAATCCAGGCTGAGCAGTGAGAAACAACTCTCTGCAGGATGTTGTTCTTGTGCAGAATCCCAAGGTTTTGTTGCAGATGCTGGGAAACACATTTCTACTGGCACTCAGCCGGATGAGAGGGTTGACCAATGCTATTAGAAGATTGGCAGTCAACATGGCAGGAGATTAGAGGATGAGAAAGAACAATGGTTTTATGGTTAAGGCAACTGACTATCGCACTGGAGAGTGACTTGGACTCCAAAACCTAATCCCTATGAGACAGTGGTACATCACCCGAACCAAATGTTTTACAGGTGGTTGCAATTTGCACATTCATCCTACTCTGAGCATCCTACACAAGATCTTCAGATATGATTTCTGAAAGGGGTGTCCCTGAGAAGGGGTCAGTGAGAAATGTCCTTTCAGCAAATAATGAACTGATCAGTGATAAAGAGAAATTCTCCTGTATTTGTGTTTGGAGCTCACTACAGCTATTTATTATGTATTCATAACAGAATTGGAAAGCAGACAGTGGATAAGGACTGAGGCCACACTTTACACAAGGAAACTGCCATAAAATGGTGAATAACTCTTTTGTATTTGAAGCTTAAAGTTGTTTTTACAGAAGAGTTGGATTTTTTGTGCACAGCTGCAAGTATTCTTGTATCTACAATTCGTGTGCTCATACACTCACACATCTGAACAAGCAGGCATGTAGGCTGCATAAAAACTGAAGAAAGATATGCATCTTTTTAAAAATTGCCTCTTCTCCAAACTGTTTTCATCTCTTGAAATGAGGTTTTCATTAATAGATGGTGGCTGGATTAAAAACTGCTCTCAGCTTTTCTTCTAGAGTTCCAAATATGAAGCATATTTAATGTGACAAAAAATTCACATCTCTATCAATATTTTATTAGTAGTGGACCGTGTCTTCCTCAGTGCCTTTTGGCAACATTAATTTACTGCACCCTTCATAGTTAAAGGAAATCACCTGCTGTTTCATATCAATGCAAAGATGAAAACAGAAGTCTTCAAGTACTCATTATCATCTTCACTTCATAAAGGACATCTTGTTTGTTTGATTCCCTTATTAGATTGCTCTTTTCTTTGTTATCAGGGAAAAAAGTACCCAACAACAACAATAAATCTAGTTAATTGTCTGAAAGGCTTTAATGTACTTTTTGTGTATACAGGAACAGACAGATTTTGTACCTTTCAGTGTTTTCCTCATTTAAGTACATTAATATTTTCAAAGGCAACAAATAAAATCTTGATTTCAAAGCCTTATAGTTAAAATATTACTTTAATTTGGAAGATTAAAAAAGATTGAGAGGGAACTGAAGAGCTAAACATGCAGAATACAAAATGTGTCTCACGTTGGAACTCCTTTTAGTGTGGCAGCAGGAACACATATCCTGTGACCTTGCTTTACAACCAGTTCCTGCAATTTGGTAGAGGATATCACTGTAGTAATTACATATGGGTTCCCTGCTGCCATAGTTATCCATGGTGTTGTGGGGCTGAGAGGAGCGGTGCTTCAGTGTGATGGATTGCTATGGAAAATTGACCATGCTAGAAAGCAAGCTGTCTGATAAAAAGAGGCTATCAGACAATAGCTTCCTCGGCCACAACCCCAGGGATGGGGTTCACACATACAAAATGCATTTTAGTGATTGGACAATGATGTTTTGCACAATATTGCTTCACTCTTGATTCTCATCAGCCACTTTGTTTTATTTGAATGCCAAGTTCCCCAAAACTGAAGATATAAATAAATAACACCATTTTACACAGCCAGGGCATCTTTCTCCAGTCTATTGAGAATATCACACCTGACCCTGGAGGTCAGCTAATCTTTGGTGCCTGAAGCAGAATAGGATACTAAACACAACCTGTCCTCTGCAGTCACCTCAGCACTTCTCACGCTTCTCACGTACAGAAAAAAAGACTTTCTAACAATGAGAAAACAGATGACTCCCTCATATTTCAGCTTATTAAAGGCTGATTGTGCAGCTAAACCACTACATTAAGTATATTTTAATTTTATAACATGAATTGCCTCGGAAAGACTATGATTATTCTTTCATAACAATAGACTGCAAGCAGTGAGCTACTTTTTTTTCTTTGTTATTTAGTTTTTATCTGTGAGCTCGGCTTCTTTCTACCTTGCAAGGGCACAGCCCATTTACAGCCAGGTTTCTGAAACCTCAACATGAATCTTCACTAAATTCTTTCTGGGAAAAAACCCACTTCTGTATTTTCCACCAGAAATATTTTGTCGAAGACAGATATTTATTTCCCTTCCTATTCCAATAGTTTTCAAATGTCATGAAAGGATTGTTCAAAATCCCATTTTTGGACCAAGATAATTAAAGAAAGGTTCATTCTAAATTAAAATGTTTATAATTTTTAACTGCAAAAAAAAAAAAAAAGACTTTAGAAAAAAGGAATGTATTTGAACCAACTAACTGGAACATGAGAGTCAACAAACTGTTTAGATTTGCAAAATGAAGAACACCGCAGAAAAGTTTGCCAAGGAAATATTAACTCTATCCTCCTGTGCAAACGGATTACAGCACTATCTTTAATTACACTGCCCTATCCTGGTTTTCCAGGATATCCTTTCAGATCCCAGTTTCAACAGTGTGCCAGGACCAATCCTGGAGGGGTGCTCATTGAACAGTGAGGGCTCAGTACCAATTCATCTCCTGCCTCCCATGGTGGTTGTCTTGCAGGCTGTCCACAAAATGATAACAAGTATAAAGCATTATGGAGATATCCATTTATATGCTGATTACCTAGAAATACTGTGTCTTGTTCATGGAACCACCTGCAGGCCACCAACCAAATGACTGGGAATGCCTATAAAGGTTTCTGGAACAGCCAGCCTATTAGTTCATACTGGCAGGCACTGATGCTGGCAAGTTCATGATTTAATGTTTGAGCTCTTAAAGTTGAACCTGAAGGACATATCCAAAGCTGGTGAAGAAGGAAAACTGGAGTGTCCAAATCTCAGAAATTTGCTTTCCAATTTTTCTAAGCTGGACTGATCAGAAATGGGTTATCCAGAGTACTGTGCAGGAAGACTGCTGCACAAGTGTGTGGAGTTTGGAACCCTTAATCCAGCAATTCACAGAGAATTAAGAAAATACACAGAGGGAAACTGCAAATTGTGAATTTATAGGAGTGTTTGCACAAGAAGAAGGCAATATCTCATTAGGGACTGGGAATCTGCACAAGAAAGACTAGGAATAGCTAGAAGGGACAAGTTTAATATGTAATTTCTTTGGGAAGTAACTAGAGTACGTTCAACAGAAATAATTAAATTGAAGATCAATGGCAAGGATAAACAAGGAAATACCCTGAGTAGATATCAGATAATTTATTTGTTTTATGAATGAAGCCAGCTAGCGCTTTCCCTAAAAGCTCTACAAGCACAGCCAACACTTGTCCAACATGTAAGTACTCTAGGAAAGCCATTAGCAGGAAGGTAACAGGAGGATTTGCTAAGGCTCTCAGCCAAACAAGTCATTAATAATTGAGAGGCAGTCAGGTACATATATCTGATGCAGATAATAGAATTTTAAACAGTTACCAATATAGAAGAGCTTTGCAGACAACTAGCACATTTTGACAGTCCCTCTTAGCAAGTATTTTCAGGATGCATGTTTCTGCAGAACAATTTCTGCATTTCTATGTGGGCAGGCACTGAGTTGTGTGTGCATGTGTGTGCATCCAGTATTTAGCAGATTAGAGACATGGGCACATAAATAAGGACCATGAGCTGAATTCTTCCAGAAGACAAGTTATAACTAAGAGCTAATAGGGAAAACTACTTAAAAAAGAAATAGTAGAAAAAAGAGAAAAATCTTCAAGCAAATAGAGATCCATAGAACTATGAAAATTTCTGAAATCAAGGAAATTTGTAAAACAATATGTCATGGCCAATTAGACATAACAGAAAAATCTCCAGCCAATAGAAGTATTCACATGCAGTGCATTTTTTGTTGAATTAGTTCACTGATTCCTTTGTGCATTATTTTCTCTAGCCAATGAAAATTACACCCAGGAGAAATTAGACACTAGTATTGCTGCATTACGATGGTGCAGACCAAAACATACTCTCTGTAAATCAGGACTATGCCCACTTTAAAGATGTACAGCAAGAGTTTCCTAACCATTCTACAGAACTGTTTGTCATATAAAACTATCTATTTTACTAAGCCAGAACATTAAAAAGTCATAAACATCAGCTTGGGGCAGCTCAAAGAGTGGTCATAGGGATGTAATTTCTTTTTTCCTTGGGCCATTTAAGATACCCTTTCATGACTCCATGACTTCATATAGACACACATGTGCCTTAGTGGGTGGCTGTGTATTGAAAATCGATGGGCATAACAGAATACAATTTATGTTCTTTATAGCTCTTCATCAGATTCATATTTATGATCCAAATGACGTGCCAAACACTCTCAGTAGTTCTTCATGCAGGTATTGGAAGTTATTTGTTAATAACAGTTGCAGATACAGATGCAGTGAGTGGAAGAATTATTTCTATTTTCAAAGAATTGTAGAAAGGTTTGAGGTGGAAGGCTTCTTAAAGACAATCTCCTTACAACCCCAGTGCCATGGGCAGGAACACTTTTCACTAGACCAGGCTGCTCAGAGATCTACCCAGCCTGGACTTGAACACTGCAAGGGATGGGACATCCACAGCTTTTCTGGGCAACCCTTTCCAGTGCATCACCATCCTCACAGCAAAGAATTTCAATCTAATCCTGCCCTCTTTCAGCTTACAGCCATTAACCATGGTCCTATCACTACATGCCCTTGGAAAAAGTCCCTCTCCACGTCTCTTGAAGGCAACATAAAGGTCCTGGAAGGCTCGTATAAGCTCTCCCTGAAGCCTTCTTCTCCAGGATGAACAATCACAGCTCTCTCAGCTTGTCTTCATAGGAGAGGTGCTCCAGCCCGCTGAGCATCTTCATGGTCCTCCTCTAGACTCGCTCCAACAGGTCCACATGCTACTTATGTTGGGAGCTCCAGAAGTGAACACAACCGAACACTCCAGGTAGGGTCTCATAAGAGTTATCACAATGGTTGAAAACAACTGAAAGAGCTTTTCTGATAAGACTGCCATAAGAAGATCCCTTCACACTGAATCAACAAAATTAAATAATAAAACATCTAATAGAAATCAGTAATTATGCTTTGGAGTAAAACAACTTGGGAAGCAATAGAAGTCCAACACTGCTTTCTGCCTATTTTACAGAGTATGATTCATAAGTAAACAGTGATGAATATGACTAGTGTGACCAGTTACTGTATTTATGAATGAGAAAGAAAGAGTGAGGAAATGTGTGCTGAGGTTGTGGGAAAGATTTATGTCTCTGTTATTTTAAAACGCACACAAGCTAAGTGAGACTGCTGGTTGCGTGCTTCATGAAGGCTTCTCAGTGTGTACAGAGGAACCCATTCGAGCATAAAAAAGCAGCCAGGAAATGCTGGCCTTGAGGGAATAACTCCGTAATTCAATATTAAACATGTATAAATTATTTAGCCTGCTCTTTACACAGATTTTCAGTTGAGGAGAAAGCAGTGAAAAATCACTAGCGACTATCAAGTCACTATTTTGTGTCTTTGCCTCAGAAGATGCAAATGTGTTGAACTCTGCCAATTTCCCTTCCTAAATCAGTCCATATAAACCTCTTTGTATTTCTATTTGCACTGCTTTGAATTCTATTACACTTACCTTTTAAGAGAGAGAGACACACACAAGAGCAACTACCACCAAAGTGAAGCTCAGAATCGTATGATCTGCTTTGTACATTGCTTTAAAGGTGTTGTTTTGAAAGGGGATGCTTGTTTTCCTTGTATTCTGTAGTGATAACTTGCTCTTCAGATGCAGAGAGGAGCACTCCTTTCTTTTTCAAAGATCCTAACATAATCAGTTTATGCCTAATGTGTCGCTGCTAATATTATTTACAATAATATTATAACATCTACCAGAGCTTTTACAGGCCAATATGACCAGAAGACAATGTTTATTATGAATTACCCCTAAAATCTATCTCCACAAACATTAACTTCAGCAGAAATCAATGAATTTCTCTGCATTAAAGAAAAAAAATCTTCTCTATTATTTGTTTCAGCCAGAGGTCTTGTGGAAAGTTTTGTTGCCGATGTCTTCAAGGCACTACTAAATATCTCTGCCCATAAAATAGGATAGGTTCATAACTTCAGATCTCCCTTTAGACTTCTGAGCCATACAGCTAGAGAATTTGGCAAGAGATGTTTCTGGGGTTCTTAAAGCAAATTGCATACCAACTTATGGACATCATAAAATAAATAAGTCAAAAACAGAAAAAAATCTTGCCATTACAAATAAGCGACCAAAGTACATACATGAGATTAAATCAGAAAAAGAAAGGATGCTGAAGTAAGGGGGTTTTGTTTTGGGGTGGTTTTTTCACCTATCTCGCCAATGTAGTAGTATTTATTGAGAAAACACATTTCAGCAGCTGACAGTGCTATTCCCTTTCTCCAGACACCCTGATAGTCAGCAGGAGCCTGCAGGAAATGCTCAGTGTTCCTGTGCAACCCAGTGGTGCAGGTGGCATACACATCACTTCTCAGGACCTCCCTTGGATGACAGCGCTACCACAGCTTCCCACATGACCTTCCTTGCCTACAACATCTGTTATTTAAAAAGAAGTTTTATAACACCTCACCTCAGTGATTCTGTAATTTTCACCCATTAACTACTTGTTTTATCCACTCTGGGCATTGAGAACAGCCTATTGCTTTTTGCAACACCTTTTCATTATTTGAAGACTTACTGTATCTAACCAGACTTTTCTTCCTTAGACTGAAGAGCCCCATTCAAGTCAAATTGACAGCAATATTTCATTATAAGGAATGGCTTTTTTTTGCCTTCCCAGTTTCCTGCAGAGTACAGTTTGTGCTATTCCAGCTATTGCACCAATCTCTTGGAGGATTTTCCCCCCTCTTTCTGCCTTTCTCCATTTTCCTTTTACCTTCTCTTTCAGTGAAAACAAATACTGACTAAAAAAAACAATCCAAAAGTCAAAAGCCTAAAAGGAAAAGGCTGAAAGCTTCTGCCAAAGATAATTCATTTTTTCCTTTTAAAATATGAAAATACAATTATTTTCACATTTTCTGGAAAAAACAGCAGTAGTTTTCTGCCACCTTTACATACAAGTTGGACATATGCAGCAGCATCTTAAAAATTGTTATGAATGTGCTACTATTTCTACTCAGTGCAAAAATAAGACAGGGAATAGAGTTACAATTATGATGACATATTTGTAATTCTGAAAAGGAGATTGTCTAAGTGCAGGCTGCTTCCATTATATTTGAGCAATTAAGATGAATGAAAGCACTGATGAAGTCATCTTGACTATTATATATGTGTAAAAGTCAAAGCAGAAGAATCTCTGTTCATTCAATGCTGCTGAGATGTTCCTATAATGCTAAAAAATATTCTGGCCTGACTATGTGTCTCACACCTTAGCAGGAACAAACAGAAAAGTACAGGGACTGACTGGAGAATCTGTGTACTGAAATTCACTGTCTTCATACAGTGAGCAACCGTATCATATAGTTCTGTTCACAGGCTTAAAAGTTGTCGGGCTTTTTTAGCTACTTCTATTTAGAAGTTCTTCCTGAGTATTTTTTCCTCCTCTATTAAGAATCTTCTGATTTCTAAATTTATTAACATTTCAGGTCTAAATTTCTACACAGCCAAATGTGCCCAGGTGTTTTCATGCCAATGTGGTACTTACATTTTCATGCCAACATGGTCCTTTCATTTAAGTTTTTCTTTATCCTCACTTGTATTCCTCCATCACAATATTTCTACACAGAACTTTGTAATACTAAACAAGAGAAATCTTTTATGTATTAACTTGTATATATCAGACTGTTCATTCCCCTTATCTCTTTAGTAGTCCTTTTTCAGCATCTTTGGGGTGAAAGACACATTCATGCTGGAAACACAGGGGAAAAAAAGCAAATCCAGGGAGGACTGGTGGACACTTCTCTCCAGCCACCAGCTCACATGTTCAGCTGTAACTGAAGTATTCCGTTGCAGTATTTGCTAACAGTCCACACAAATGATGGTGAAATGAAATAGATGCACTACAATGAAGAAACCATCACTGGCTACCAAATGGCCACAAATATGTATTTATAGGCTACATTTCTTCTTGGCTTTCAGTTTGCCAAACTATTTGAGACACGGGAATTTCACCTCACTTACGGCTATAGAGAGTTCCCACTTCCTGCCTGTGTCCCAACTGGAGTTAACCTCTTTTGAATAAAATGCAGTTCCAAAGGAGGTCTTTCCAAAGTCTTATGAGATGAAGCTCGTATTCCTCTGCTGAAATAGTCCTTTCTAGTAATCTCTAGGATTATTTCTGATATTTTCAGGGTCATGTGCCATTGATTATATTAATGTTCACAGGGTAGAAAATACAACCAGATCTCCCCATTGAGATTTTTCCAGCGGATGGTCTCAGCTTGTAGCAAAATTTTCTCCTATTAGTTTCTGAGTGCAGGAACTTGTCTTTTTGTACAATTGAATTTCATCCCACTTCTATTACTAGAGACTTCAAGGTCATCTGACTCTATTTGTATGGTAACCAAATCTCTTATTTATTGATGCAGCTTTCACGCTTGAGATTGCCAGCAGATTTCATTAACAAACTCCCAGCAAGGTCAGAAATTAAAATACTAAATTAGATTAGCCCCCAAATCAGTTTTGGAGGGACTCTTCACCTTAGCCTAACAGTTCTATTTTCAGTGACACCTGAGCTTGTCTTTCCTCTGGCCAATTCCTCACTAATAAGGCAATTTGTATACTAATCCTGTTTTCTCTAGATGAAGCAGCACTTTTCTTAAGTATATTCAGCAATTTAGGGAGCTGGCATCTCCTGTGCCTATAGACCCTGTTGTCTTACCAAAGAGTCAACTGACCCTTTCAAAAGGAAGTGCCAGGAACCAGAACCTGAATCTCATAGATATTCAACTGTTCCTGTCCCAGAAACATATGGAAAAATATTACCACATCTTAATCAGTGTGGAAGCAAGAGGAATAACTTTTCCCAGATGTCTAAGAAAGCAATCAGCACAGTGCTCCTTGCAGATCGTTGCATTTCATCCTGCTCCTATCACAAAAACAACTGCAAGAATGGAGGTCAGAGTGGCTCTTTGCTTGGGAGACAGGGCCTTGAGAATGAGATGGGAATATAATTCCTACTCATTTGCTGTGCCTAAATGACTCCCCTAGGGATGCTTCTCTGCCCACCCTTGCAAAAGACCCTGATCCCGTGATCCTTCTCTGTTTTTTTATCTTGCCAGTGAGACAGAGTACTCTGTCACCACACACACACTCGCTCATCCTGGCTCTTTCATCTTTAATTCATGATTATTTTTTTTTCTGACAGAGAAGATTTATTCAAACAAGAATCACTTGAGTACTAGCTGATAGCCTTCTTTATACAACCAACCAGACTAGAGGTTCACAACCATCCCTACATGCTAGCATTAGCTTAACCTAAATGATGCTTCCTCAGAAAGCCCAGAGTGCCTTCACCTTTTATATTACACACTAAAGACCATATGGAAACTCATTTAAAACGAATGAAGTGCACTGACCTTCTGTCTTATTGCAATGCTTCCGAAGATCATCAAAGCCAGTACAAAGTCATTCTGACAGATATATGGAGCATGGTGTATTCTTTCATTGTTACCAACCGAAAGCAATTTTTATCAATTACACACACATCAAGCACAGATTACACATTGGCTACGAGTTATTGCTGTCCTTATAGTTATTGTTGGGATTCTGCTGTGTTAGAGCAGACAATATTTTTGAACAGAAATAAATGTTTTCATTTAAGAAGTGAGGTATAACAACCACAAGCTACTCCATGCAAGCACTTAGTCCACAGAAGCAACTAAAAGAATTAAGCCTGCATTCAGTAGAGCTGCTCATTCATATATTTTATTTAAATTTTACTTTCCATGTAAAAGATATAGGCAGACTCCAACCCTGATGACATTGCACAGTGACTGCAGTGTGTGTCAGAAGAACCAGCACAAAGGAGTAAACAGTTTGCACTGTGACAGCTAATAACCAGAGTGTGAGCTGAGAAAAACACAGACAATGATAAACATCAACAAGAATCAACTTTAGTGGACATTCCTGAGCACCACAGAAAGGTATCATGCAGCTCCCAAGAGGTATTTTTTTAAATAATAGCTTTTAAGATATCAATTTAGTTTCACAAAACATTCAATAGTTTGCTTACTTGAAAATAGAAAACACTTTCAAAAACATACAACATTTTACTGATGTGAGAGAGTGGGAAAGAAAGAATAGGAACAGGTTTTTGAGTGACTTGGATCACATACTGGAAATTTCAGAGTATTTTAGATTCTTAGCTTGAACCAGCTATTAAATTGCTTCCTCAAGACTGAGTTAATTTAATGACAAGGAAGTTCAAAACAATGTCAAATTATGCATTTTTAAACAACTCTGAGTGTTTATGCATCACCAAATAGTATACAAGTTTGATTTATCTTTTGTTAGTACTGTCAGGATTTAGCATCAAGCCCAGAATTCCTCCTTTGACTCCTCAGTTTAAAATATTTAATGTTTCTTAATCCAACATGGAGAGCTGGGAGACAAAAATAAATGGAGCGCACTACTTGCTGCTCAATTTTTGATAGCTCGCTGGTTTTTTTGAACACTACTGCTCAAAGTGTGTGAAAGATTTCTCAGGGATAGAAATATACAAACTGCAATCTGTCCCTTCTCCTTTTGTTGCCAGTAAATCAGTTTCCAATAATCTCAGAGATAAAAGAAAATGGAAGAGAGGCATGAACCCCAACAGGCCGTATGGGAAAACCAAAACACATTATGCGAAGTAAATGGTGCATGTCTCTTGTGTAATTAAAAGGGTGCAGGAAAACATCTGGACTCTTCTAAAAAATCGAGTCAAGGAATTGACTGCTGGGGAACAAAACAAAGAAAAGAAAGATGTGTGTGCTCTGATTTCCCTCAAAATTAACAAGCAAGTGCACTGACAGCAGCAGCAGCTGACGCTCCCCAGCCCAGACCTGAGCCAGCAGACCAGCACCTGAGAACAAAAGCTGCTACACTAAGCCTGAGAGTGACTTGATGGAAGAGAGCTCATTTCAATAATACCCCAGTTAAGCCCCCATGTTCTACCTCCAGGCTCTTGTGGATGGATATATGTCTGGGCTGCAGCTGGGAAATGCGGCTGATCTGCATGTCCAAGAGAGATTTAATCCAAGCGGTTGCTGGCGTGATGATTATCCAGCTAGCTTAAGCACATCAGTCTGCGTGACAACCATGCGACCAAGGGTAGTATTGCTGGAATCACAGGCAAGAAATATGACCTTCGTAAAGGAAAATCCCAGTGCCCTTGACCAGCAATTGGAAGTGAATGCAATAATACATGGGACTTGATCTTCAAATATTTACTCTGCAAGAGAGGGAAGGGTGGAATTCAGCTCCAGATGAGGCATCTTACCACAGCTAGTGGTAAGCCATGGTCTATGGTATTCAGTCTATGAAAGATTTTGCTTTTAAGATGAAGTAATCATTGCTTAAGTATGTTCAAATGCTGCATCATCCCTTCATTCACTGTAGTATATTATCAGCATTTTCTTTCTCCACTGAAAGAAAACATGAGCTGTCACTCTCTGTAAATTCTGTAAATTCTCCCATGAAAAGGGAGAGAAATGCATTACATATACTGTGATATATCACCCAGACAGCTTGCCTTTCTCATTTACAGAACAGTTAAAGAACTGCTAAGACAAAGTAAGAATGATTTATCTGTCAATTACATTCTCAGTTAAATCATGAAGGACAAGGAAAATGATTAAGGCTGAATAAACATTTAAAGCTTCCAGGGTTAAATTTTGTCTGTTTCACTTTACCTTACAAGCAATAACTATGAAGTCTCAGCAGGGAGGGAGATGGAAATTTTCCTAATTATGATTTTATTAGGAATACCTACTAATTAGCTTA
Source organism: Margarornis squamiger (assembly GCA_035222235.1). Taxonomy (NCBI): domain Eukaryota; kingdom Metazoa; phylum Chordata; class Aves; order Passeriformes; family Furnariidae; genus Margarornis; species Margarornis squamiger. The sequence continues at coordinate 48,163,329 of JAWWTY010000001.1, read as the reverse complement.
CTCATTTGCTTAGAAAATAACAGGTGCAGATGCAAAATATACAGTAGGGGCAAAGTGACAAGACAGATGCCTAAAGTAATTCATAGAAAATGTCTGCAAGTGTGAGTGCATGGTTGCCTAATGTCACCTCTGGTACTGACTCTGAAGGGAAAGAGAGGAACCATTCAAAACAATCTCTGCAGATTTCCACCAGAGTTTACATTTGTGTCAATATAAATACCCTGGATCAGCAGTGTCAGCCAAGTCAGGCAGATGTAAAATGGTCATCACAGACACTTGAACTTCGTTTTTCACTAGCAAGACATCCCAACCAATGCAATCAGTGCAGTTTTATTTCTTTGGTCTGACTTTGAACTACATAGTTCCAATACTTGGGTCTTTACACAGAAACTGGAACTCAAGATGGGAAAACTCAGTGTTTAGCATAGTGTTTTGTCTCCACCACAGCAGGAAGATCAGTCACACGTGAGAGATTTTTATCCCCAAAGGAGCACAGCAATTATTCACAGGCAGAAGCTAGTGTAAGCAGTGAGAACAGCCTCCCTGGACAATAGTGTGAGAATAAGTGAAGAATCCTTCCTCTTCTTTCTGTGCAGTGACAGTTCAAAACATTTTTGTCAAAACACTCATGTTTCTCATTGAAAGCATTCTCAACAGAGCAAAAATACACCACTAATTATGCTCTATACATGAGAAATAGGAGCACAAAAGCTTTATTTTCACCTCCTCACAAAATAAGCCACGAGGTACTTTGATTCCCTGTGTATTTGCTACCCAGGGCACCTCACCGTTTCTATCTTACCACAAGAAGGCAATAAAGAGTCCTTCTGCACCAGCAGGAGGAAGGTCACAATATCTATGTGACTGCTGCTCAGATGCAAAGGCCAAAGTCACTTGGTGTGTTCAGCCTGGAGAAGAGGAGACTGAGGGGAGACCTCACTGCAGTTACAACTTCCTTGTGAGGTGAAGAGGAGGGGCAGGCACTGATCTCTTCTCTGTGGTGACCATTGACAGGACTTGAGGGAATGGCATGAAGCTGTCAGGAGACATTTAGGTTGGATATTAGGGAAAGGTTTTTCACCCAGAAGGTGGTTGGACACTGGAACAGGCTCCCCGTGGAAGCGGTCATGGCAGCAAGCCTGACAAAGTTCAAGGAATGTTTGGATAAGGCACTCAGGCACATGGTGTGATGTGCAGGCCCAGGACCTTGTGGGTTCCTTCCAACTCAGGATATTCTATGGTTCTATCAAGCTTAAAAATGGCTAACACTTACACTGGCAATGAGAAAGGGATAAAAATGGAAGAGTTGAACTGCAAACACAGTATTTGTCCTACCAGCACATTGCCACCAGACTGCATCTTTTATTAAGACAGTTATACAAAACTTAATGTTTAATCATGCACCAACACTTGCCTTTGAGATTTGGGAGCAATAATGATAATAATAATTGATGCTAATTAGCTTCACTCAGTGACTCTTCTACACAAGTTTCAAGTTGGATTCAATTGCAGGATCTCTTTATACCAATGTGAAACTTATTAAGAGCACTCATCCACATGCCTGTAGGCTCATTTAACTAAGTAAGGCTTTCTATTGTCACTGTCTTATCTTTGGAATTTATGGCTGTACATATAAAAAAATACAAGAAATGATGTTACTAAATTTGAAGTAACTGGAAGAAGAAGAAGAGATAAAAATATCTATTCACAGATGTTCTCAAATAGCAGACATAAGAATGATTCCTGCTTTCAGTTGGCTTCCATTAGTTACTGAGTCTGGAAACTAATAGGAGGCTGTACACAGCGGAAACATTTTTCAAACCCCAGCAATATTTCATAAGGATCCTTCTCACAGGGCTTCAATGCTAAAAAAAGTTCTGAGTTGTCTGACAAAAAATCAGAAATCATTGTCCAGAGCTCTAACAAAGGAGCAAATGATGAGGGGCGACAGTCAGTCACGGATTTATCCTTAGAAGAAGAGGTAGAAAGCTTCAGTCAGGCCATTTAAAAATTGTTCTGAGCCACAGACTTTGACCACCTCCTTCATAGACAGCTACATGGCTGTATATATGTCAGTCTTGCATTTTTTATCTCCTCTGACTGCCACTTTTATTTTTCTTTCCGTAATGTTACATCCCTTAGAGTAGTTACACATGTTTTGTCCTTATTGGCCTCATGTCCTTTTTACTTTGTTTTCACATCATCCCACTACAAACATTTTATTTAATCCACTGATATACTGCAAATTCACTTTCCCAGTCCTCTTTTTTTTTTTTTTTTCCATTTGTTTCTCTGAATTTACAGCTGGTGACGGATGCTGTGAAGAAAGGGCTGGAGGAAGCCTTCACAAGGGCTGTGCTCCTCCTCTTGGAGCTGTCTTCATGATGAGGCTCTTGCCCTCAGTTCCCACCTGAGCTTTATCACAATGGCATCACAACTGTGCCCATCCCTGATCCTGGACATAGCTTGCTCAGACTAGGACCCTAGCCAACAGGCTAACTTGGGCCTTGACCCAGACCTGCCTCAACATTATGAGCTTGCCTGGTGACCACTGAGCTGGCCTGTCCTTGGTTATGGTTTCCAAACCTGACCCTGACCCTGACTCACTGATTTGTGTTCCTGCCTTAAGTGTAGACCTGCCTCATCACCACAGACTTTGGACTTTCCCAGTTGCATACACTGCACAGTAAGAAGGGATTGTTGGAAAGACAGAGGAGCATTATATGTCAGAATTTTGTGAAGTTTTGCTCAATATTTTGATTTATATCTAGACTGAGTACTTTAAAAGCAAACTATTAGCATTGTTACTGCATATCTATGACCTACTCAATTTTTTTAGCTCTGAAGTGAAGCTGGTAGTCATAGCACTCCTGTGGTTTCTACAATCGCTACAGGAAGTCCAAAAGAACATTTGTTTGCAAATTAATCCCTTCAGAAAAAGAATATAAATTAAAATAATTGCAGTGGACATGGTAGACTTCCAAAAACAATGCATTAATTATTAATCAATTGAGATACAGCACATAGAGTTCTTTAATGGGTGAAAACTGTATCTAGGAGGAGTTGGTAGAAAAGGATCCAGCCTGGATTTAATTTTGTTTCTTTGTTTCTTTTTTACCCATCTTGAGCTACTGGACATCTTGCAAAGAATAATTTTTGGTTGTTTGGCAGATTGGAGAACTATTCATCTTCTGGTCTTTATAAATAATGGTCCAGAGATTACAGCTTCTGCAATCTCGAGCTGCTCCATCTTTATGAAGACAAATGTATCCAGGTCTAAATACTCTAGCTAGCCCATTATGTGTGCAAGCTACAGCATCTTCTTCTTCCTCGTAATATAAAGCCAATCCATTTGGTTCCAATAATGCATGTAATACAACTTACCTAAACAAGGAGACACAAATTGTTCAAGTTAAGACTACAACATTTCCAATGGCTTCCCACTGTGACAACTATAAGGAAATTAAAACTCTTCTACTTTTCTTTCAACAGCTAATGTCAGAAAGGAAAGAATTCTTTTTTCCATACCCTGCTTTATTGAGAATTTATCTACAATCACTTTTGAAGAGTGTCTGTTTATAATTTGATATTAATGTTTGTAGATGAACATACAGAGTACCAGGTGATTCTCGTAACAATAATGTTGATTCATAACTCTAAGCATACAAGATACAGAATAATCAGAAAGAGTTCTACAACACCAAGAATAATTAAAAGTACTACAGTAGAACAGCTCCTGCAAATGAATGCACAAAGAAGGCATGGATGGCCAAAGGGGATGTTCAGATAACATGAGAAAAATCAGTGGAAAATACCTTGCAGAATTTCCTTACTTCTATTAATCAAGAGATTTTGAAAAAAGAAATTAAAGACAGGAAGGTAATTAGCTGCTTGCCTCACAAGACATTAAGAAAATTGAAGTAATTCTTACCTTCAGATTATTAAAGATAGCACATGATCCTGCTGACATGTAAAATAAGAATTCTTAGATTTGCAGCTCCCAAGCATAAAAACCTCAGGGATATCTCTTTTCCCCTTTCTTTTGTACATGTATACGTAACACAGACACCTGCCCTTGTCTGATTAGTGTGATGTGCTGAGAGATGAAACTGCAAGGAGAACTCTATGCATGGAGGATAGAAGGCATATTGCTCTACCTCCCCCTTTCACAGGTTTTATCAAGTGTGCTTGTTCCCATCCTCTGGCTGCAGAAGGTGCTTACACCTGCCAGACTTCCAAAAGATAGGATCCTATTTTGGGGGTGCAACAGGTAGAGGGTCGGCTGGTGGAAAAATCTGTGTTAAGTTGGATTTGTCTGGTAAGGCCAATCGGCCTTAACCTTTTTCTCTGGAATGTCTCTACTCCTAATGTAAATAAATACCACCCTTTTAAAAAAGCTGTTCTGAGTGTAGTTTCCAAGAAAAAGCCTACAGGTCACAGAATCACAATGAGTGAAAAATCAATACACTACAGTATGGCTGAGGACTGACAAGAGTGAACATGCCAGAAGGAAGGACAATCCAAAAATAAATCAAAGAAATCACCATATGCCCCAGAAGGGACAAGGCTTAGGTGCTAATAGTGATGTACCAAAGACAAAAATGAAGGATCAAGAGTGCAGAAGCCCAAAAGACCTGTGGAATACATCAGCTTTCAGACCTTAATATACAAGTAGACCAAGACACTGCTGCTCTCCAGCATACATTGTATAATTCATGGGACAACATTACGCTTCTATTGTTTCTATTTTCCAGTATGCTGGAGGAGTTGTTGGGAAGCTTTTTTATTATAATATTCACTTGAAAGCTGTGAGATGCTCTGCTGAGAGCTGCTGAGTAGAAAGCAACACTAGAGGTTTTCTTATATGAGATGTGTCTCAGTCTTAGGATCAGAAATCCTAACAAAAAGCAGTACTTTCAAAGCCCAACTCTCTTAAGAAATTCCAACATGGAGGTCCATACATGTCTCGCATTAATTTTTCAACCGCTTGATCTTATTAGCATTAGAAGCATGGGTTGCTAAGTGTTTAAATTTGTTTGTTCACTTATTGTGATTTCTAGGACACATTCAGTTCCTGGTGTGGAAACAGGTAGAAATATTGTTGATTTAATTTAAACCAATCCTGACAGCACTGATAAACCATTCCAAATGATGCATAATTTATCATTATCAGTTAGTAAATTAGAACTTGCTTCAGTCAGAAATGAAAAATTATGTTTAATCTATTAAGACATCAGGGCAGTGCTAAATCCTGTTGCAATTTACCCCACTAAATACTGCAGAGAGAAGGCTGGGACAGCAGTGTCAACTCCAAACAAATTTTAGTTATTTTTTTTCTTAAGAAGTGTGAGGCCTCTCACATTCAAATATTATATACAAGCACTGATCAATAAACAAACTCTTCCTTTCTTAGCTATTACAGACAGGCTATTACAGATACATTTTCTGGGTAGTCTTTCTTTTGCAGGTGTAAAATGCTTAGTCTACAAACAGAGCAGGTAGCAATATTTCAGATTGTGATTCCTTTTTTCATGACTGTTAAGATGTTTTTCGCCATCACATTTAAATGGTAGCTGCCTGAGCCAGTGTGAACATGAACTGCGCTGAAGTGGCATATTTCTAAGCCAGCATGGAATCATTTGGGGCTAAATCTCAAAAACAGCCCAGGAAACAAATTGCAAGAGGCAACTTTCTCAGAGATTAATATCAGATTAAAAAAAAAAATAGATTACAGTGCTCACTCACACATGTAACAGCAGAAACACCAAAAGCAAAGACAACAAAACCTAAAAGAGTGGTTGGAACCATCTAAGTATTGGTATTCCTATGGCTTTTGACCAAGAGGCTGGGAGGCAGTTTTTTCTCAAAATTAAACTTTCTGAGTTGTGATATTTTAAAAGATTGCCAGGGAAAGGATGCTTTATGCCGGTTGAACACTTCACTCACAAACAACACACAACCTAGCAGGGTGACTCAGTTCACCAGGCATTTATTTCTGGCAGCTGAAATGCACAGAACTAAGAAAATAAAGAAACTTATCCTAAAGTGGCTTTCTGAACTCTCTCAAATTTGGATTTGAAGATTTCTTTCTTGTGTGGAACAGCTGGCACACCACTGCTCTGACAGCTCCATCTTTAGAAGACCAAGACTATTTTCTTTTGTATTTTGCACACCCAAAATGTGCCTTTGGTGACTTTCATGAGACAATACAAATGCACCCACAGCACAACAGGTCACACCAACAGCTTTGAAAGCAAGCAGAACAAACCCACCTATATTAATCTGCCTTTTATGCCACTGGCTTCTGCATCTCTTCGACCTAAAATGATGGCTATCTTCTATCACTACAGAAGAAGGAAAATAATTTTATTTTCTAATTGTAAAGTACTTGTACACAATCTAAAATAACAACATATGCGGAAAGAAAATCATATCCAACCATTATTGGGTATCCTCAGACAGTTTTGACCCAGTTTCATTTCATAGCATGTAAGCTAAACTTGCACTCTCCTAATACTCATTAATCAAGACTCAAAGAAAACAACCAAATAAATGCTAAGCAACAAACTACAAATACTCTTTGAAAAGAGCAAAGACACAAAGACAGCATTGTCAATGAGAGTATCTGAGACTTCTACTAATTGGATTTTCAGTAATGCATGGATATGCCCCATTCTTTTAGAGAAATAATGGTGAGGATCATCAGCACTGTGGTTCTGTCTTTTTAATATTTCTATTACAAGCTACAAGCTACAGGAATCTGTTCTTTGTTTTGCAACATGCCTTTTCTCACTCTACACTGTAAAATGCAGTCATCTATACAGAAAAGAGATCATTGAAGACACAAACAGCTCAGACGGTTAAACATAAACAGAGAAATAGCAGCAAAATTTCTGTCAAAATACCTTATCTGCAGTAAATCTGGCAGAGCTCTATGAAGTTACTAAGCCACACATTTGCTTAGTTTTACTGAAGTTTGTTGGGAAAGTCCCCCATGGGAGAATATTAATGGAAGTTTGCAACTGTATGGGGAAATGGAAAAGTTTTTAAAAAGAGAAAAGAAGTGATGAGGAAGAGTAAACAATTTTCTTGCCAAGCTGAATATGTAGATGCTCTCAATATCTCTGCAACTCAACAACTTTTTTTTTCTAATCTTGAGAAGGAAAGCAAGGTGGTGAATCTGCTGAGGAAACAGAATTATTTAAGTTACACAAAATGACTGGGAATGGAGAGGAATTCCAGGAGGATCTAATCAAAGGGGATGATTGGGCAACACGATGGTGGATAAATTTTAATGAAGCTAGGCACGAGGCAATGCTTAGTAAGTCAAACTGTTCACTTCAATTTTATGCTTACTGATTAGCCAGCATATCTGGGGGAAATACACTAACAACCATGACAGTATAGTCTATGTTTTTCTCAGTGAGCTGAGGAAAGGTCAGTGATGAAAAATTTTTCTCTATGAGTATTGTTTATTTTTCTCTCCTCTCAGTGTCTGCTGTCAATTTGTCAGTGTCTCTGATGCATGTGAAGCAGTAGTTCATCTTTTCAGAAGGAGAGCAAGGAAGAACAAAACTCCTAAAACTGTAAAAAGTTTAAGAGATGTTTCTTTTTCTTTCAGCTTTCTAAAATGTGTGAAAGGAAGAAGATTGTAGAGAATAGAGCATTGGCTCGTGGCAACCAGGTGATTCCAAATTCAAGTGAAAGAAAAATTCTCATCAGCATTGGAGCTAATGGAGTCTGGTGCCTTGTGTCTTATGGCTGGACTCTCTGGTGTGTAAGAGCATTATTGTTTTCAATGAAGGCTTCTGCTGATTGGGACACTTCCACTGCCGTTCTCCCATAAGGATTTCCTGCTGTTAAAGATTATTGAGCTAATTTTGCTAGCTTTCCCTCACTAAGAGCATCAATAAGATCTTTCCTCCCAGATATGGTAAATTCCTCAACACTTCTGACTGTTTATATTTGACATTTCTGCATCTCTGATAAATTTGGCTGGATCTGCCAAACATTAGTGCCACTGCTTTTGGAAATAAGACACACAGGGACAAGGTGAGACTTGCAGGGTCAGAGCTGATCCTCCCCCGACCTGAGCAATGCAGCTTCCTCAAGACTGGCCCAGAATATGTTATCCACCAAAACGCTGGCCAGTCTTGTCAGCAAGCAACAGCCCCTTTCTATGGGGAGATTGGCCACCAGCATCACCCCAGGGCTGCTTGTAGCATCAAGATTAACTGATTTACCTGAACAGCAATAAGCAACAATGTCACCCTTGCTGGGGACAGACATGGGCAGCTGTAAATCAGAGAATGCATGACTGCCATGGAAGAGGAAGTTCCACAGACAGTCCTGCTGGCAGAGGTAATAGATGCCAGAAAACCTGCTGGAGCTCATCCTGCTTTTGCTCTCCAAACCCAGCAATTTAGTCACTGGTACACTGATTTCAGCTGTACAAAGCACATGCTTCTGCTCCAGCTGGATACACCACAGTTCATGTATGAAAGAGAAATCCCCACTTCAGGAAATTGGAAGTGGTCTTGGGATGTGCATCATTAGCCGTGCCACGGGTGAAGTGGCAAGAGCCTCACTCTGCTGCTCTCACACTGCAGAGGACAGCAGCTGCAGTGAGCAACAGCACCTGAGCGTGCCTGTGCTGTGTGTAGGGGGAAGAGCAGGGCACGTGGTAAGGCCACCAGTTAGTCTATGGAGAACTGGAAGAAAGCTGGCCACCAGGAACATCCCAGATCCCATGGTATCATCATCCTAAAGAAAGCAAGGAGGAAACTGTGCCGTGGCTCTGCCTGCCTCACAAGTGTCCTTTTGCTGGGGTGAGATTCACAGAGGATGAAAAAAGGTGTAGATAGGAATTCAACATGTCTGGTACCCTTCCCAGCAGATTGTCCTTCAAGGACAACCAAGATATTATCAGTCCCTATAAACAAGCGGCCTTGCTGGGATCTAGTGTGTTCAGTGAGAAGCTCCTCATTTTTAGAAGCACATCTTAAAAAATGTGTGTTTATTCAAAACTTGTCTGGTGACATATATGGCTCTGTGGGTACTAGGCTGGAGCTCCCAGTGTGCTGAAAAAAGTTTCTGCCTTTGACAACTTGCAATACAGAAGAAAAGATCGAGAAGCAGAATAAGAAAGGGATACAAGAAAAGATACTTTATCAAATATTAAATGTTTACACTGACCAGAGCTTAGGCGTATTAAAAAGTAAAAAGTACCCAGAATGATGTGGTCTTAATGTAATATTCTTTCTCAGGTAGAGCCTCACACCAATTTCAACAGCAAGATTAACCTGAGGATACTGTTCAGCTGATTTCCTCTTGCCCAGGATATGTATCTTATAGGAGCTCTGTGGACTATGAAGCCATAATCAGTATAATCACATTTTTATACTAAAATATTATGAATGGAAAATGAGAAGATCAGTAATCACTTTGTTCAGAGAACATGGTAACTTCTCAGTACAGCAACCCACACCTGAAGGCATTCATAAAGAAAGGGTTACACAAGGAGTGGAAATACAATGGCACTAGAGCCAATAGAATTTTGCCAAAAAGATTTTGGAGGTAAATAGTAAAGCTTTAAAAAGCATCTATTTCATAACAAACATTACATTACTTACATTTCCTCAGATGAAATTTCTTGGTGCCTGTGCAAACATTTTCTGCCATTAATGGAAGTAAAGACATCACATGAAATACAGCAAATATCAGAATCTCAAGGACTTCATGCAAAAAAAGTCCATCCTGGGAAGCAGTACCTATCATTATTTTAGTCCCTTATTTACTGTTTCCTAACTCAAGAAAAAACGTGCTTCTATCCGGCACCTCCAAACCCTGTGTTACTATTCTCATTCTTGTTAAATATGCAGCTACGAGGTAATCTGCTTAGCAACCAGCACAAACATATTGCACCAGAAGAAAAGGAAGGTTCCTTGACAAGCAAACTTGGCTAGAAGCCAGCTAAAAGACCCAAAGGCACCTCAGTCAAATGTCTGTGTTTTCTGAATAAACTATAAATTAATAACAGAACAGCAGGGACAAACTAAGTCAACAGTGATTTCAGGACATACCCAAGCAGGTGAGCCATTGCTCGTGCACACTGTTACTATGGCAGATAGACAGAATAAATGAGAAATAGTTGATTCTTAGTGCAGATTTTCCAGTGTGTGATCTATACAGCTGAAGCAAATAGTCTGGCCTCCTGGTCCCCCAAAGTCACCATAGCACTGTCCCTTCAGCAGCAGGGGTGGGTGCTGAGTGCCCTCAACAAAAAGGCACCAGGTTGCCCTGGTATGTCCTGATGCATGTGGCATGTGCTAAATGAGATGGATCTTTTTTTGCTTTAAAAAAACATTCCCATGGCTGTGTGAGCAATCAAAAGGCATTGCACATGGGGCATTCTCAAAAAAACCACCACAAAAGAAGTGAAGGACCAGATTTAGGCATCTTTTATAGAATCAGACAGGGTAAGGAAGAGGAGAACTGACACTAAGTCTTTGAGGATGTGGCAACACCCTCCGGTTGCTCCTCAGGTCAGTCACTGACAACATACTCTCAGGATTTTATTCACACCATGTCAAGAAGACACAAGAGCTTGTGTGGCACCACTCTGGGGCACAAATGCATGAAAAGTCTCCTGAGAATTGACAAGATTCACATTCACTCTGCAACACACTGCTGAAAACTTAAAAGAGATTGGGATACCTCTGACTCAAAAATAATTTGGAATGATGCAGCACACTCAGAATGAAAAAAAAAAGAAAAGTCTTTTGGACTCCATTTTGACAAAAGATCAGGACACTAATGGCTCTAATGAGGCAGAAACATCAAGGAAGCCAAGGAGCTAGGCTTCAAATAGTATGTAAGGCAGACCGAAGATGGACCATATGTTCTGCTAGAACAAAAACATATGCTTTAAAGGACAAATCACTCATAAAGAATTGCTTAAGTGGGATACATCATGTGCAGGTACAGAAATGCAGGATGGTGCTACTACAAGCAACTGTCTGGGGAGAGATCACAGCCCTGTATATCATGTGTAAATGGGGAAAAAGAGAGGACAAAAAATAGCAGAGTTGGGGGTGTTAATATTGTGATCCAGTTTCTTAATACATTAGCATGGAAAATACCATATTCCAGGAGCTCTTGATATTCACAGGAGCAATCTTTCCATTAATCTTCACTTGATTACAGTTACTGTTTTCATAACAAGAATAGCTGTATGTCTGATATGTGATGTATAAGAAATAATAGATTCAGCCTTAAAGCACACACAGCTAAAGATGAAGGACAAATTTTGGAGACAACTATGCGTCATCCATGATGGCAAACAGAAAGTTAAAAGTGGCAGAGTGGAAAGCAGGCAGATCAAAAGCAACCAATGTCCAGAGCTCATCTTTAAAGATAAGACATAGCATCAGAATTTAATGTATAAATGAATCAGAGTTGAGTCATTATAGAGTAACAGTTCAGTAAATATACCTGTACCATTCACTTGCTTTCTTTGTACAAGATAAAAGAAAAAAGGAATCAAACCCTTCAAATTACAGAAACAACTTAGTAGGCAAAAATTATTTCTTTCTGTTCCAAGCAGAGACCACCCCCAGGAAATCAAGCTCTTCACAGACACATACTATTTTGGATGAACTTAATTTTTCAGACAATCCTTGCAAAGATTCCACAATCATTATATGAAATCCTGGGCACGAGGGATGGTAAATCCTACCTGTTGTATCAGAGAGCTGGAAGACATAAAATGAGCAGCCTGACGTGGCTCTCCTGGGTTTTGTGTGCATGGACCCATGGCACATATAAAACAGCCCTGCAGGCTGCCAGACTGCCACTGCTCTGGGAGGTGAGGGTGGCTGGGAGGCCTAAAATCAGCAGCGACTTCAGGGGGAGCCATGTAGCTCTGAAGGCTTCTCTGACCATACTGAGCCAGGTTTTGTGTTGCTAGAGCCATGAGCAGCTCACATCTAGGGAGCATTGCAAGCACCAGAGTCTGGATATCTGAATTTCTGAAACCCTGAGATGAGATCCATCCAGGTGTCTGAATGTCCAGCTCCCAGCATTTTCCTTGTGCACTCAACCAGGCACTATCATTCATTATGTGTTCAATACCACTCATCTATCTTATTTGTTATAGGAGGCTTTCTTTTGCCCCCAAAAAAGCTCTGCAAAATCTTCCAAAATGAAAAGGTGTTTATTCCCAGAGGATAATAAATTGTCCCTCAGTCAGGGTCACCCTATCCAAACAAGTCCTTTCCCAAACAGTCTTTGTCAAACAATACTTAGGCAGACCTGAGCAGGTAGCTGTGAGAGCTGAACCTTTCAAGGGCATTTTATAGGATAAATGTGCCATTTAAATGCCTCTGACATGGCAATGTCTCACCCAGTGCATGAGCAGCATCCTGTCCCTGGCACTCACAAGCAGACCTCCTAGGTAACATAGGTGTTCACAGCCCTGATTTTTGTTTATGGTACCTTTAAGGACAGAGCTTTGTAGCAAGGAAGCCTTGTTTATATTTCAGCTGGTTTAAAGACCAAGATGTAATATGGAAGTTTTCAATGTCTCTTATGCTTGAGCAAGCTGTCCAAGGCTCTTGAAAGAGAGGGGCTGCAGTTGCATTTATTCTGACCACACTGTTACTGACTTCAGAGGGTGTTGCAAGGCAATGGCCTCCTCTGATAAAGAATACCCTCCTCTACCTGTGATTTCTGAATTAGACCCTAGGAAAAAGTGATTGTTTATCTGTATGCTTACAGTTACATTCCCCTTTTTTCTCTCCATAAGAATTCTCTATCTTCTAGTGCAGTTATTTGCAAACTAGTTTAAAGAGCTCATTCACTGCCAAAGCCTACTTATGTGAGAAGAGAGCAGGTTTATTTGCCCTTGACAAAAGAAATACATTTAAGTCTGAATGATAAAGCATGACTCTTGTGATATGCAAGGTGACTCAACGCCCTCTGAAAAGGCTTTCAGCTCCAGACAGTGCAAGTGTTACGTGACAACAAGGCCTGCTAGTCTCAGGTGTAGCCAAAGAACCTCAAGTGACATAGTTACAGTGGGATAGAAGGATGATGGGATGTGTTTTCAGAGAAAGAAGTACCTGAGGGCAATATTCAGGGCAGATGTACCCTTAATACAACTGTACTCTACAGCAGCTCGCTATAGGCAAGCACAGATCAAGGTGGGCTTTCCAAGGTCTACCTGAAGTGCCATGACCCAGTCCAGCATTGTCAGCTGCAGTGGGGACCTGGAAAAAAACCCCATTTTGCTTCTCTAGGAATCATTCTTGTTCACCGTGCAAAGTCTTCAGTATACAATAATTAGCAGCCATCATCTGTTACACAGCTTCTAGAAAGGACCACCTTCCATCTCCTGATGAGGATGGGTTCATGAATTGAGCTGAAAATCTCTATCACCTTGTAAGGCCAGTGCTCCTTCAGCTGTTTAGGCAACCAGTATCACACCACTGCCAAGGCTGCTCCTTTCATCTCCACCAGCAGCAGCTCAGGATGCTTCCCTGTCATGCAAGCTTCAGTGCTAAGAGGACCCAGGGACAGGGGTGGGTGATATGTTGGGTCTCAAAGTGTGCATGAAGCAGGTAAAAGGGGTAGTGATGCAAAAAATGGAACAGATTTTTAAGCAAACAGCAACGGGTTTGAGGAGGAACAGAAATCCTTAAAGCGCTGCTGCAGGCATGCAAGACTGCTGTGCAAGGCACCTCTCAGAAATTATTTGATAGTAAGTCTGAAATTAAATTGCTGAGATGGCAACTAATCAATCCACATGGTTGGATTGTTGCAAATCAAACCAAACAGTAAGTTTAAGTTCTTTTTTTTTTAATTGCATTCTTTCATTTTAACTATCAAAGGTACCACTTGAAACATAGAAAAGAAACATTTAACTTGACAGTATCTCTCTAAACATAAGTAGTTTAGACGCTAGACATTAAATTATTGAAAGCTCCTAATAAATATATACATATTATTACCAGTAACAAATTGCTTTTAACAGCTTAATACAGTGGGGTTTATGATGACTGAGACTGGTGCATTCATACCAGTAAATACACCTCTGTGGCTTCAGGAGAGGTAATTACTAGGCATTATATTATTTCATACTAAATAATTTTTTTCCTCTCTCCCTGGAACAGAAACAATTCATAGGTAAGGGGTCATACAAAGGGGTTGTAGCTAGAGTTACCAATAAAGCATTCAGAGATGGCAAGTACTCTGAAATGCAGTTTCCATCACTTTAAGATCACCACTGTACTTCAAAGGAAGGAAAAGCATGTACTTTCTTCACTACTGTTAGTGAAGGCTTACATTTAAAGAAACTATTACTTGAGTTCAAAACTTTCAGGCAATCTCCAGTCTGCTTCCTTGACACAGTATCTGATGTCACTGAAAGTTTCAGTACACACATTTTCTAGTAACTACACTACATTAAAAGATCTTTTAAGGGCAGAGCTCACCACTGCAGTGTGCAACACAGGGCTGTGCACCCGTCGCAGAGCTTCTGGCTGGAGTACACCATTTGCTTAGCTTGCAAGCAATGCTCATTAGCACTCACAAAGTCCTGAGTATGTTTACAGGATTCAAAAATTGTTTGGATTAATAAAATCCAAACCACCTCCTGCAAACGGCAGCGCAGAGCACAATTGGGTCACTAGATCTCCAGTGTGTGGATTCTTAAGTCATTATAAGTGCTTGTTTAAGAGATTAAGTAGCACTATCTAAGGATTCAGAAGGATTTCAAATGCTGAGATATTTACCAGGTCATATATATATAACTCTCAATTGTTTTCAGTGATGGATTAAACACATAAAAAATCTTTCCCTAATGTAGCTTCAGCTACTGTTCAAAATGAGGTAGTCTAACAAATGTATTTAGGACAATGAAAAAAAAAATCTACATGTGGAAACGGGTCCAAAGGCTTTATTCAGAATCCTTTGAAGAAATGTCTCCTGTGTTTTCTAATCAGCAGAGTGCTGGTGTGAGTGCTGCATGTTCACAAAGCTGTACTAGTACACCCTTTCTTGCACTGGGGTCCCTCTGGCATTGGGTAAGTTAAGAAATTGCTGGTATCAAATTAGTACATTGATTTCCACTGGTAACAAAGTTCCGGCATCCTAAATTGCAGATAAACCATTGCAATAGAGAAAAGGAGAAAACTAATAATAATACTCTTATTAAAAACAAACAAACAAAAATCAAAACAAAACAAAAAACCAAATCCCAAACAACAAAGAAGTAAACATTCCCAAGCAATTGCAAAGATAAGATGCATAGATCAACTGAATAATGATTAGAATATTTTTAAACCAGATAGATGTAAAGTATGTGTTTACTCAATGTGGCTGAGCTGCGCTGTGTTTCAGCAAACGTCATATAGCTAAGCAGAGAAGGCTGAACATTTTAATGTACTCACTCCTGCACAATAGTTAAGGATAAATATATTTGCTGCAATTGCAGCTCATGCTGGGCAACTCCTGCAGCCTCACTTTAGAGCTACTTGTAGTTTTACTTGATTGGATTGGTAAAGTGAGAAAGCAGAATATACCAGCTCTTTTTTTTCAAAATGCTCTGATTTTCTTCACTAATTCATCAATAAAGGGCACAAACACATCTGCTCTGAATAGAGTTTAAACTTGGGTGCCTATCTTCATTTATGGAAAGTTTTGAAGGTGACAGGGAGGAGGATAAAGCACATTTTAAACCTGCAAGAGACTGGAGCCTGTAGGAGTTCAGATGGGTTAATGCCATACCAAGAGCAGTCAACACATAAATATGAGAAACACTGCTACATCTCCCACTTTGCAAGTAAAAGGATCACTTCCTGGGATTAGTCCAGATCTTTTGGTTAATCCACATGATACATTTCACCAATGAAAGGCTTGCAGGTAGTACATTTCTCAAGGGAAACCAGTCTTCACAGGGACTGGCCAGGGAGTTGTGGTCATCTTCCTGGCCCTGCCTGTTCTCTGACGGGTATCCTTGGGCAAGTCATGTCAACAGTGAAAAGTTTAATTTCTCTGTCCTTGTAAGGGATCAATGATTGATTTCCATTATGAAAAGTTTTTAAAAGTGGGATTTATATTAGCTTTCTATATCTAGTGCAGTTCTGGGAACCCTACTCAGACAAACTAGAAGTCCAAAGACAAGGAATAGAAGATTATCAGAGGTTTTTGAAAGTATGACATGGGAAAAAGCTGAAGCACTTGGATTAATACATTTCTACAGAAGGGAAATGAGACATGACAAGTCTTCAAATATGTATTAGATAGAAACAATTCTCTGCTTCTGTATTGGGCAAAAACAATTCTCTGCATCCTCTGCAGACAAAACAAGAGAAACAGGTATAAACCCTTGCAAGAGAAATATAGGTCAGACATCATGAATTATTTTCAAAAGGTAAAAAAGAAACAAGCTTCCTAGTCAAGGTCCATCCTTTAAACAGGAGATAAACAACAGCAGAGAAAAATCTGCTGCAAACTATGCAAGTATTGCTGATCATACTTCAAGAACAAGGATTTCTTGCCATGCTGCCCTGTTTTCAGTGACCCTATGCCTCTGATCTCCCTAAAAAAGCTTTGTGAAATGCCTAACATATATTACCATTTCTTAATGAAAAAGGTATCTGTTATCAAATATGGTCTTTTCTGGCTGCATTCTGGCTATACTTTTACTTGTGCACTAGAGTATAATACACATTGGGACCGTGTTTCTAGTTCCATGTTTTGTGGTCTATATGAAAGCGCCTCTAATGTCTAACTTCCCTCTTTGCTATTTGATTTGCTTGTTCTAATTTCCCTGCAGTTCACGTGACACAGTTCTCTCTTTTCCCTGCACAATGTTAACAGGGAGGCAGCTCTGCTGCTGGTTCTGTATAAAAGTCACTCACGGGACTAACTGAGCTCCGAGAAACTACTTTATAAATTTGAATACTTTGATATGAAAAATGCCAAAGCCAGCTTTACAGAGATGAAGGACTATATCTACTGCACTGCTGAAACAGGCCCATGGAAGTTCTCCCTCAGCTCAGGAAGACTGGGGGGGACATCATTGCATCACATAAAAGCATAAATGTTTCTAAAACTTTCCCCAAGGAAGCAGAGCTTTGTTCCACTGGAGATGAGAACATGTGGCTAAATGTGACGTTTGTGTCAGAACATTTCAAACATGGTCTTGAAGCACTATCATACTCCCCCTGACATGGCTGAGGCAAAACATCTTTTTCAGT
This sequence comes from Margarornis squamiger, assembly GCA_035222235.1. Lineage (NCBI taxonomy): Eukaryota > Metazoa > Chordata > Aves > Passeriformes > Furnariidae > Margarornis > Margarornis squamiger. The sequence goes on along the minus strand of JAWWTY010000001.1, from coordinate 48,146,068 downwards.
GCATTGTTCCCACAGTCAGTGGTTATTTTCCACTGAAAATTTATTGGTTGTGCTCCCAGAAAACTCATGTCCTGGTCTCTCAGACCAACTATCCTGGAACAGAGAAGGTTCAGAGAGCTGGAGAAACCTGGGCTTCAACCCTTCCAATATGCTCCAAGATGGCTCATGTGAGGAATATCACACATATACACGTTCTTCACTTCTCCTTTGCACAAGGCAGTGGTAACAACACTTGCCTGCCTCCCAACAGTTTTCTGAAAGAAAACCAATTATTATTTACGAACACCTTTCAGTAGAAACCTCTTTAGAAGTATCAATGTATTAAATTTCACTTGACAGGTTTCTCCACAAAACATAAAGGTTTCTCTGTCTAGCCATATAATGCAATGCAGTAACACTGAAATCTGTCACCACATTCCATCCCTTCAGACAGAATGAGTGGAACTGGAACCAACAACACCATGTGCAGAAGCTCTCCATATTCCAGCTAACTAGAGTGCTTTATCCTGTTGTAAAGAGATCAACCTTCAACTGGCTAATAATCTGTTGAGTTTTGTTTTTTTCAAACAGAAGTGAGGTACTTGCAAAGGTAGGTTGTTTATTATCTGCTATTGTTGGAGTTCCCTCTTGCAGTCACAGTGGAAACACCTTGCTCCTGAGTCCCCTGAATGATATGGATTCTCAGAGGTGCTGCAGCACAGTCTGCTGGAGACCTCTCCTTCCAAGGCGTATGGCACTGAATAGACCCCATGAACCCAATGAAAACAATTACTGAAGTTAGTATGAATGCAAGTGATCTTTAAGCCCTTAACTGCTCGCTGTATTTGTACTGTTTAATTCCTATCCATCACTCTGAGATCTTGGAGAGTTTGTCCTGAAACCCTGTGCTGCAAACCACCATGGCTCATGGACTGTTTAGGATTCCTCATGCAGGGTGTGTGCCAGGTCCACCCCCAGTTAAGCCATCCCTTCCCATCTCTCAGCACTTGCAGGTCTCTCTTAAACTTTTTATACCCTTTATTCATTTCCTTCCAATCACTACCAGAAAAATTGCTTTATCTCCAGCACAATGCTGCAAAAATAGAAGGAAAGTATAAAACCTAAAGCTCCCCAGCCCTTAGCAGATGAACTGCAATTCATATAAGGTGATTTGTTACTTTATCTTTGCTAAAATGTTGCCAAAATTGAATAGTTAGAAATCTGCGAAGCAGAATTTAGAATGCAAGGAAAGCCCAGTGTCAACTGTGGCTTATTTATCTCCAGGTCTGCAAGTTAATGCTAAAGAGAAGTTAAATTTAAATGCATTTATTCTGATCATAACTAAAATGCTGAAAGTAACGTATCAGTTGATATGCAGGAATATACACTACATATTGGGGGACATAAAACACACTAAGTGCTGTACTGGCCTAGTTTATTTTACAGCACTAGGCTTCCACATCTCATCTCTCACTCTCGAGACACATTTGTATTAAAATTATCAGTTCCAATACACCAAGCCAAGGACAGGGATTGAGAATGTTGAGTGTTCAGACCACTGCTGCACTCCTGCTTGCAATGGGACCCCCAACTTCAGGGTGCTGTGGCTGTGTGAGATGAAACATCAGAAGATACCAGGAGCTGGCAGGCACAGCTCCTTGTCCCCACAACCACAGGCAGGGGCAGCTCATTGGTGGCATCAGCATCTTGCTAGCCATGGGCAGAACTGAAGCACGCTCAGAGACCACAGGGCTAATTTAATTGAACACATTATTCACTACAATCCATTTGTTCAGCCCTAGCTGCCAACGTGAGATGCCAGCACACCTAGCCTGGCTCCAAGTGACCAGGGCTTTACATCAAGCAGTGGGAGGACCTTGCAATGGAGATGGAAGCTGCAAAAAATTCACATAGCCAAGTAGGACAAAAATCTCAACTCCTTTACAATCCACTTAGTGGAAAATATCTAAAAACTCCAGTGGAGCTTCCTTCCCCAACAAACTTCCCTCTAAAATATCTGTATAGTGAGGTAAACTTTCAAGCAAGCCTGCAGGAGTTTCCTGGAAGCATTATCAAAGCTAATTAAATATACATTTCATTAGTTAATTACAAGCTGCAAAAGGGCAGGGTGAATCTTTGTGTCTGCTGTAATGGAGGCAAATCTTATCACAATTCTTATTTAGTACCAGTCTTCCAAATCACATGCATCACCGGGAGTGTGCATGGTGCCATGCAAGTGAGGGACAGCACCAATAATAGAGGGAGTCCGTGAGAGAAAAACAGCAAAACAGAGATAGTGCACAGGCATGTTGGAATCAAACACTAACAGAATGACCACGTTTTAGAAACTGTTAATATAGGGAATAAAGTGTATTTTAGCAGGATGATTACTCCAAATGCCTGGCCATAAGGGAAGGGGAAAAGTCATAAGTGAATGACTTCAGATCAGAGGATCACCACCGACAATCACAGAGAAAAAGTGGATGCAGAGACTATGAGCAGGCAGGTGTCAACATTAAGAAGTGAAGCTAGTGCCTAACCATTGCTTTAATTTAGAAATATTTCTCACATGTGAACAGTAATAATACTTAGAAAACCAGCACTTTCATCAACAGTGATTAAATCTCTGTTGCCTAAAACAGAGGTGTGCAAATACAGACAGGTGGCATTTACCCTCTAATGAAGCACGGCTTCTGTTATGTCAGGCTGCTAAAGAAAATTGTCCTCCCGCGGGCCAAGGATCTGCAATGTTTAGTCCTCCCCTACACCATGGCTGGGCATGACTTTGCTCCTTTTGCTTCACCCCTGCCAAGATGTTTCCTGCCACCCTGGCTAATTCTATGACAGCTACTGAGATACCACTTAGGGAAAGGTTTCCCATCTATCTAACCCAATTAAAACCAAAAACAAAATAGAAAATTATATGGTTATCAAACTGTGGGCTCTATAAAAAAGCCAATGTGTTTTAAAACGTACCAATCTTTGACATTTTAGAGTAGTTTTATTACTTGAGGGTTTTTTTAACATGATAGCTGGCATGCTCTAAAGTGGGGAATACCAAATGAATCCTAGCTGCAAATTGTTCACCATGACGGTCCATGGTTGACTCTTCTGACTGTGACTGATAGCAAGCTTCTATCACTTAGTGAGCTACTTAGGGGCTTTCTTCAATTAATTTGATTTTTTCATCTGCAGATACTCTTGATTTGCTCAGTAGGTAGAGAGATGACAGTTCAGGAGTGCACATGTCCCCCAAAGCCATCACAACTGAGCTCCAGTGAAGGACTGTTGGTAGGCCATGCATAATTCAATACATTTCTTAGAGCAACTATCACTTTGCCAAAGGAGTGGGAATGACTTGTGTGCACAAGAGACAGTTTCTTAGGATCAGCTTTTTTCTTTTACATTTTCTTACATCTTACTTTGAGGTTTAAGCTTTTTAAAATTGCATCTTTTTGAACTACATCTTATACATTTTTAGAACATACTTCCAAACTATTGTTTGGAAGGCATACAGAGACCATGACGCTACCTCTTATTCTTCTTACTTTCCCACACAGCTTGACAGTGTACAGGCCTGTTCTGTATCTAAATTTACAAGCTGTGACAAGTGATAAATATCCTAATTCTAAAAAGCTATTGTGTACCTCTGACACAATTAAAATTCCTTAGATACCTAGATGCAGTACATAATACATTTAGTCAACATTAGAACATGTCAGAGAAAGAATGTTTTATCCCAGGACACATCCAAGCATCTAAAAATAGCCCTACAGTTTAAATAAAAGTACTGTAATAACATTCACTGGGAAATCCCCTATCCTCAGATTACAAAAGTGTTATTAATTCCTAGATTGTCTGGTGATGTGTGGTAAGAACTGAGTTTATAGAAAGTATGAAATAAATTATATATTCTCTTTTTTTTTTTCTAGGAGAAAAATAGGTTAAAAGTAATGCATTTTAAATTCTTTAATCTAACCAAAAAAAATCATACCATGCACCTTCAGGGGATAGACTGAGCTCTAGCCTGCGCTATTCCACATAGTTTAGCAGCAGGGGAAGACAATACAATGCTTTCCCAGGTTTGGTCATAAGACGTTTCGATCAAGACATGCCATTTTATTCAAAACATATTACTCCTCACTCAGTTTTGCTTAGTTTCTCTGGAGGTTGTACATAACTTTCAAGGAATGGCTGGCAGGAACACAGTATAACTGTAATGTGTGATAGAAAGGAAGTTAACTACTGACTAAACATAAATATTACGTTATCATGGCGCCAGAAATGTACACTATTTCTGAGACGCACGGCAGTGGTAGGAAACAACTCATTCCTTCATTTTTTGTATTGCTTCTCTGCTTTTAGTGGTGAGGTAGAAGGGTGTTCTCCCAATTCTTTGGACAATTATAAGCTTTTTTTTTTCTTTGTGGTAGTTCAATTAAGGAATATAATGGAATTAATCTTCTTTGGGAGGGTTGCTTTAAAAAAAGAAAACAAATAGAGAAGACCAATGTCATTGTCAGCTGGAGATAGGTTTATGACATCAAGGATTAACTGATTTGGCCTCATTTTGTGTCACCAAGTTCCACTGGGCAGCATTAGTGTTGCTGGTGGTTGCTGCTGGCATCACTGCACCAGCTGGCTAGCGTAAGCATCATCTCCATTGGAGTCTGGTTAGCAATTTTTACCTTTTTTACATAGAAATACACACTGTTCAATTACTAATAGCCCTATTAGCACACTATTTTAGTGCATTATAGGAGACTATTTTGGTGCAGCAATAGTGTGCACTAAAATAACACAGTAACCTTATGACTACTTGGTGAACCGACACACAGTGAGTGATATGCCCCATTTTGAGTTGAATCTCTCCAACGCAGGATCAGATGCTGAGGTCTGTATGGGAATGCTGCCAGCTACTCTGAAAAGGTCCAGTTCCTATCTGTGAATCAGAGCACTTTATTCTCTCATCCTAAATGTACATATTTCTGCATAAGTATTTATTATAAGTATTTATTATTATAAGTGTATAAGTAACTTAGACTGCATCAAACCACATCAGCAGATCATGAAGTTGTGAAAAGCATAAATTAAAGATTTACACCATGTAGCCCAGCTTAGTTGATTTTTTGCCACAAGGAAGGGACGGTCAAAGGCTTGTTTGTAAATCACAGTTCTACCCAAACCGCAGCAGCTTTCTCCTCCAACAACACCAATGCCACAGGAAGATCCTTAAAGATGCCACGTGGGAAGCACGCTGCCATTTCTCAGGCTCGTCTCCAAGGGGCTGAACGTTTGCTGCTGCTGATGGTAGTATCACTAATGTCTAGTGTGCCAAGAGCCTACAGTTTCTGATTACTCCTGCCCTGAAGAAAAATACTGTGCAATTGTTTTCATTTTATTTGGCATAGTGTTCTTGGTTGGAGGGTCTCAGTCTGTCATTTTTCTGCCAGTGGTGGTTTTACTAATTTCAGATCTCAGCCGGCTTTCTTCTAGCATTTAAATTAACTTTGGAAATCCCAAGTTGAAAGCCTGTGGTCTCACACCTGTCAGAAGACAAAGAACCAGAACATTTGGAGCTGTTTACAGCCTCATGTAATCTTGTCCAGGCCTCTAGAGATTGTCAAGCAGCAAGCCGGAAGGAAAGGCTGTTTAAACTGCAATTTTCAAGTTCTTGGATCACAGCTAACAGACTCATGGCAATACTGAAAGTTGCAAAAGATGCTGTTCCTTCTTTTATTGAAGATATTCTCAGGAGCACCTGGAAGACTTACATAAATGACCTCAATTTTAACCTGTTTGGACTAGATTAGTGCAGTGGAAAAAATGTCATGGGTGATATTCCAGCCCAATCTCAACATGGAAAAAGTTTTTCCTCTATAAATACTGCTGCACTCTTTTGGCTGTAACACTTCTCGCGCAACTAAATTAGAATTCACAAGTCTTCTGCAGGATTCCTAATGGGATCAAAGATTAGAAACATCTTTGAAGTTTGTCTTCCTTTGCTCTACTGTTAATACATACCTGCACTAATCCACCATGGTTCTCCTCAACTAATCAGTCACTTTCCCTCCCAAAAGGGACAGTTTACAGGCTTTTCCCAAATCCCCATTTATTTATGTTCATTATCCACACTTCATTTTGCAACGGCATACCATTTTGTTAATTGATTTTTCATGTACTATAAAGAGGCCAGCTCAGTTTTCTGAAACCTTCTGGTCTAAATGTGATTTGCCAGTAATATTTACAGTACTAATAACTTTGGTCCCATTTACTCCTGGTATGACAATTGGATTGAACTGTGTGTGTGACAAATTCACAACACTTTGCTTTTGATAACAGGTATTAATAATGCGATTGCAATGAGATCATCTCAGTCTCACTTTTTAAATTTGGTCCTTCTTGAAAGAGATCAAAGAAACACTGAACCTCAAGCTTATTTGCTTCTTGTTTAGGAAAACAAGCTAACAGCCTCAATGACCCTAAGCAGAAATCACACAAGAGAAAACATAATTTCAAAAATCCTTTCAAAATTTCCATAATTCAACACTGCAACAAAGGTACTTCTTTGCCTCACTGTGACACAAAGTTGGCTTGCAATTATCAGATCAAACTTTCTGTATTTTTAAATTAATACTTATTTTTTGGAAAAAAAAAGAGGTAAGAAAAAGGTATCTTTGGAAGGAAGCCTATTGTCATAGAGTTTGTAATGATTTTTGTCATTGACAGAATTGGTTTGGTCAGGCAATTGTTTGATTTAGTTACAGATTTCAAAGCCAGAATGCCTCACTGTGCTCACTGGCTCCAACCTCAAAGACAATACAAAATGAAAAACTGAATCAGAAGCAATATGGTACTTTTTGGAGATGCATCTTTATGGAGCTGAATGCATTCAGATTATACCACAAGCTTGAATTTCAGAAAGCACAAAAAACTGCAGGTGAAGTCAATGAAATACCCCAGTTATGAGTCTCATAGCTAGACATCCAGAACTAACACTTATTAAATACTGATTTGTTAACTGAAACGAAATCGATGAGAGGGACATGGTGAAGAAGACAGTTTCTCAAAAGTCCTGTAAGGTCGTACTTCATTAGTGGGAGACTACAAAGATTTTAATTGTGATTCCATGAGAAAGCAGATTCATCCAGAATGGAGGAAATGGAGGATATTAAAAAAAAAAAAAAAAAATAGAAGAAGAAGGAAAAAAAAATTAAAAAAAAAAAGAAGAAAAAAGAAATGGATGAGCTCTCACTTCTTCAAAGCTTTATTTCTTAATTTTTCTTTGGGCTAAATTAAAAGATTAATCCATTTCAATGAATACCCACAGGGTTCAATTCTAAACGAGTATTTCCCCCCTGAACAGATAGAACAGGAAGATTAGAGTATGAAAAGGAGACAATTTATAGCAAGCTTTCTGGTCTTCAGAAGGGTTTTAATTTGTTTGTGACAGACATGTTCCAGCTGCTTCTTGCCTTCTTATTTTCAAAAGGACATTTTAAGTGCCACTGTTCCAAGTGCTATGTGTCCCCAGAAAGTTCTGCTTGTTCCTGTTACTGGCTCTGGACTGACCAAGGCTTTCCCCCAGACTGTAAAATTCACACTGCACCAGCACCTCTCTTCTTCCTCTTGACCCCCCACGTCCCTATAAGATGGGATACCGTTCAGTATCTCTGAAGACTAGGTGTTTTAGAAAATGTGACTTAAAGATTGAAAAAACCTCTAATTTTAGAAATGGCTTTGCTGCATTCCTTGTACCCCTCTAAGAAATGAAGGAAGGTCATTATACTGCAATAAAGTAATCATGATCTCCCACGGACCAGGGCAGCACAAAAACAGCCACAGGACACCTTTAAAATAAAGAAGGTGCTGATGAGACCACCCATTTTAGGGGTTCCTAAGCTGGCTGCCACAGTAGCTACATTCATGAGACTCATCATTGAGTCAGTATCCCGCCACAGAGTTAAAGAGCAGAGGCATTTTGGGTGTCTGTAATGGCAATAATCTAATCATGGGGCAATGCACTACCTTCTCCAGTGAAATTGGTGTCTGGCAGCCTGGTATGCAAGTGGTTTGAACTACTTTTTACCCTCTGCAGATTAAACACTAAGAGTCACAGTGACTAAATTAGGTGCTCATAATCAGTCAAATAATCCTGCGTGGAAATGGGCCAGGAAAGAGGATTTGCCATTATCTGTCTCTTCCTTCTTGCCCTACTACCCAATACCTGCACAAACATTTGTACTCTCCCACCCTACTTTATGGACAGGAAAGTGAGGTGGGTACTTTAAGCCACTTTCAAAAAGCCAGACAGATATAAGTGCCAAAAACTGGAACTGGAGCTGCCAGGTCTGAGCCAGGACAATTTTAGAACACAGACATAGAATCTCCCAGACCAGCCTTCTTACACCTAAAAATGCAGATTTTATATGGCACTTTATAACAATAACAAACATGATGATTAAGCACTCTGTTGAGTTGAGCTGGCATGGGAGCTTGGCAAAATTCTTTCAACAGTTCTTTGCTCATAAAAAGTGAGCTTTGTGGAATTCAGAATTCCATTTCATGGATTTCTTCAGTTTTGAAAAACTTAAGCTCAGCAACTTTGAAACCCCTTTAAATATTTCAGGTTGGCATCTTCATATAAAAGTACTTCTGCATTTCCAAACCAGCTTCATCTTCCTGCTTCTACTTAATCATTGCAAGGGGTTGTACAGATCCTCCCAGTGTGGAACTGCTTCCATCTGCTGTGCATTCTGATGGGCAGGGGCAGAGGTAACAGTGTAGATAGCAAAACATTATCTAAGCTATTAAAATATTATCACATTTAAAATACTATCACAAGCACCATATCTAAACCCCACTGAAATTAATGGACAACTTATACTTCAACACTGCTGTTTCAAAGTGATTCTTCCATCAAAATATTAATATCAGAACAAGATCAGAAGGGAAAAAAACTTGAATTTGTTATGTAGAAAACTGAACAGAAAATCAGTTGTAGAAATATGATTGGATGTATTTTAATGCAGGAAATTTTTTGTATTTACATACTACTTATGTATTTAAGAACAATTAGTATACCTGTCTACCACGTGACAGTTTTGAATATTCTACCCATTTCCAAGGCAATTAGGCATCTATTCAAGGCTTCTGTGTTCACTTTAATTTCCTCATTTCTCCACCCACCTGAATCTGACACTGACATTTTTGCTTATTAGAATGGAAATTCAACATTTAGCAAGCCAGGCAATACAAGGTCAAAAACTACTGAGAAATTCTCTGTATTGAAGAAGGGATCATGGAAGTTTACATAAAACATGCAGTTTCATATTTATATAATTTTTAACAAAGCAATAGCTGTCATGGGATACTAAAACAAGTTTTGAAATATTCACTACCATTTTCTTGTTCAGTCTGAAAAGAAATTGCTTCAGCAATTTCTCAGAGCTATGGGTAGATATGGAATAGCATTATGTCTTTTAGTCTAGCACCTCACCAGAGAAGAATTGCCTCTAACACTGTGCTATTGTTCTCTATTAAGAATCTTTAGCAACAGGGATTGAATCACCTGAGTTGGAAGATTATTTAGTAGACTAGTAGACCTTATGACCATGAAGCATTTCCTGATATTATATCTACATTCTTCCATTTCTAAAACTAATAGCAGTTACCATATTTTAACTCATTTTGAGCAATCCATCATTCCAATCCTCCACACATCAAACTCTTCCACAGTGCTTAACAAACTGTTTCCCATGTGGTATTTACATGCATTAGAGATTATTCTGATGAAGTACATAAAGTTAATTAAGTGAGCAGGATATTCAGCTGATCACTCAAAATTCAGATACAAGCAAGTGAAAGAATTCTAAGCCCCTCAAAATAGTAACATAGAAGTTACAGTCTGAGATCATGTTACCTGACTGCAGAATCACAAGATAATACTAGGAACCACATCCCACAACTGTGGGCCCTGGGTGTACGAGGTGAACCTATAAGGCAAATTTTATTGGGGCAGACACAAGGAAAGCTTCCACACAGTGCATTTAAAATTCCAAGGGCAAATACACAAAGGTAGATATGTTGTTATAAGTTAGCTATTTAGGAGTTTTTCTTTATCTTTACACAATTGTTTCACTCCCTTCTCAATCATACTTGTTTCAACCTTAACAAGATTTCCTAGTCATTTACTTTTTCTCATATTTTGCAGAATACATTCACACTGCTCTTAGACTGAATTATCTCTGTTTTTCAATTCTAGTTAATTTAGGTTGTAAACAGGCAACAAGATTTTTGACATACAAAAAACTCTTTGTCTAAATAAAGAATAATGGTTTAAAATATCATGGATTCTTGAAAACCTCAAAAGTAGTAGGCCAGAGCTAAGGGTAAACTTGAATTTTTCAGGTAATAGGGAACAAAAATATTAGTGAACAAACCTATCTGTGGCACAAAACAAATTTGGAGAGGGCTAATAGCAGGACCTGCAGCTGAGCCTTAGCCTGGGGTTTCCCAGGTGTCCCACAGGTGTCAGGCTGTCTGGCTTTGCCCAAGCAGAAGACATCACGTGAGCCTTGCTGCACTGTGGTACAGAGTTGCTCTGATATGGGAAGCCATGGGATGGAAGGTATGAAAGGGGCAGGAGGAGCTGCTGACTTGACACTGAGAGGAGAGAAACATTAGTAGCAACAAGGGATGGACACACCACACACCTCCACCTCCACTGGTACAGCAAGCTCTCACTCCTTCCACTTCTCTGAGTTTTACTTAAACACAACTGCTCCTGTCCTCCATATGAAAGAGCTCACCCTGAGCCATTTTAAACATTTCATTTTGAACAGGGCAGGACAGACAGTAGTGATCTGTGGTGAGCTCCCCTGATCCATCCTAGAACCCAGCTTTGAAATGGAATGGTCTTTGGCTTCTGACATTATATCCCACCTCCTTCAGCAAGGTGAGAAGCTGCCTTACATGCCACCATCGCCATGAATGAGCTTCACAGACTCTAGCTTCCCTGTGTACAAACCACAAGTCACACATAGATACCAAAAAGTGGATTTTTAAATGGCCAAAATGGACGAGTGACCCTGGCCTGAAGGTCAGTTCCCTGCCACAGAACCTGGTGAGATGTTGAACAGTTTGGATACCAGAGCCATCCTAGCAGCCTCAACACAAAATTGGGCAGGACCTCACAGGAGCAGATCCCTGTTATGACTGATCCTGATTAGCAGCTGGTGGCATGACTGTCACAGCTGGCATGTTATTCACGAATAGCAGCCTGGCTTATACCCACAATCCTGGGACAGAACTCCAAGAAAGATCAGAGCACAAACAGGCAAGTGCTGCACAGTCTGCCCTGTTCTACCACAGGAAAAGAGCACAGTCCCACTGTCGCGAATCCACTTAATTGAGTCAATCTGAAAATGCGAGGTATTGCCAGAAAGTCAACCAAGGCGCATAACACAGGCTTTGTGCACATCCAGGCTTACTGCTTTTAGAGGGGTCAGAGGAAGGGGAGAAATCTGTTGAAGAACAAAGCTGCCACCTTGCAGCTCCATTAACAAACTTCCCTGCAACACAAACATCATGTCTCCTTACTCTAAACAAGCAGGTTTTTACTCCCTAGACAGGGACACAAGCTAGGACTTCTGAAAAGAAATGTGTTTGGGTAGGGCTAACACTTCAAGACATCTGGAGGAGATGAAAGGGGGAAAGGAGAGAAAAGCAAGAAAAGGATCCCACTAGGGCCCCTTAAAGAATCACTGTTTACCCTAAAACACACTGTCCCTAAAATAAGCCAGTGTTTTCCTCTCACCTAGCTATAGTCATTCACTTTTTAGCACCTTAAAATAGGTCATGATTTTGAGGTGAACCCCTTGATTTACAACAGTAGCAGCTTCTCTATTTATAATATATGCACACTTGTAAGATGTTATCACCTACTTCTGTCTCCCTGACACACAGAGATGCTACTTAAATAGGAAATTGTGTTATGTACGTTTGAAGATTTCTAAAGCTAGATCATTTTGCATTTTCTACCCTACTGAGCTAGGAAATTAACAGCAAAATTTTATCTCACCCTCTATGAAACCTGATTTAGTCAAAGACATGATCTCAGGTAGTAGCTACAGAATCAGCTATTTATTTAATTTAAATAAAATCATTCTTCCAACAGACAGTGAAGGGAAGAAATAACATGTCATGCAAAGATTACTGAGCCAATACTTGTCCCCTGCCTCCTTTCTGTGCATGTTGAAGTGCATGCTGTTCTGTGTTAAATAAGCTGAGGTAGAATGGAAAGCAACTAATTTGTGCTCCCTGGGTGTTGAGCAACTAATTTAACTCTTGCTGGCACATGGACTATAAATAGAAAAAGATGGTACAATTTCACATTGATAGCATTTCTATGAAAGTTAATAAATCAACACTAAGGAAACAGTTTTTCCTTCGTACCTATCTGCCCTATCAGGAATGATGAGTAGGAGTTGTGTTGCCTTTAATCCGAAGCAAGTAAGAGATGTTATGTGTCATCTCGTGTGATGACTTACCAGAGGGCTGGCACCCTAAACATAAAATGCGCCCCCACTGCTTGGCAACATGCCTTCTCCTTCTCTCACCCTTGTCCAACTAAAGGCAAATAAAAGGCTTTTGGGCTGGACAGCTGTGCATGTCACAGGAACCACACGAGAAAGAAGACCGTTGGGAGGGGCTCATTCTATTGCCCTCACATGGAGGTGGAGGGAAACAGACAGCAGCTTAGATGAGTTATCTAACTTGGCAGCAAGAGCAGAGTTTTAGGTGCTATTTTTCATCAGTTGACAGGCTGTGCTCATCTCTACATGAATTTGTACAAGCAGAACACTTCCCCTGGGTAATTTTCATATCCATCAAACCATTGTTGTAATATGCATAAATTGATCACAACATCCTCAACCCAACATTAAAGAGGGTTATCGTCTTCAACCAAGTCAGCTGAAACCAAATACTTCCTCATCCTTCCAGTGGCTGGAATATGGTCTGGGTTTTTACGGGCTTAATGTACCAATATAATATATCATGTACCATGGGGTATTTTTATATTATATTGAGTCAGATGTAATTTCCTACATCTGAGATTACTAGTGCTTCCACAGTTTTTTGTTGTTGGTTGTTTTTTTTTTTCAATGGAAATGAATTGACTCAAAATCAACACCTTGGAGTATTTTCTTTTAGAGAATTCTCAGCTGTATAACCTGTATGCATCCACTGTGTTCATGGATAGTACTGTACATACAGATATCAATTTTTTCAGATTCATGTCTGAAATTGCTAGACAATTACATTCCTTGCAGAGATGTGGGTTATATCTAATCAGAGATCAGGTAGTTCTGACACAGGTTTTAGTTAACCAAAGACTAAAAGATTACAACTCTAGATAAAAGGAAAAGTTTTCCAAAGGCATAAATGTAGGGCAAAAGCACAAAGTAAAAGAGATTGACTACCCTCAAAGTAAAGTTTATTAGGAAATAAAGAGAAATGAGTGATCAGTCCAACAGTAAAACAAGATACAAGCATGTTTGGGGGCATTGGAAAAGTTAGAAGTCCCTGCTCACAATAGTCTTTGGCATTTTAATCACCCCATACAAAGGAGAAACAGAAAATCCTCAGGGTTTTTAACTATTTTCATTGTATTTATTTCAATTCATTTCAAATTAATACAAACAGTGAAAGATTTAGGAGCCTGCAGCATCTCGTCTCCTCTGCTGCTTCACATCACCTGGTGGCACAGTCTGCACCCCTCCTGGGCCGATACCACTTGCTTTGATATTGACACAGTTCAGACTCAATCCAGTCTTCAAAGAAAAATGGGCATGAAAATCCCTCAATCCCCCTTTACGCTCTGAGCCCAGGGCATGCGCACACTTCCAAAGGACTGTACAGTCCAATGGGTGTTATTTTGTACTTCATAAAATTAACAGTCTTTACAGAAAATAGGATTTGGAGTGACATTTCTGCCATGGGATCATTCAAAGTCTGGTAGATGAAACAACAGCTATGACACCAGTTTTGAACTCTTTCATAGCAATGGCATTATTTGCTCAATTTGCTACACGAAATTTATTATACTGAATATTAAGAAGCAGAAGAAAAGAATATGAGAAAGAACACATAGCTTATTTTAGATAATTTTTGTCCTAAACTGTTCTGCATTGGCTACCATTTACTTACCACACAGAGTTTACTCTGTTTATTTACTATTTCAGCTTGTAAGAAGGGATGCTCCAGGTAAAAACAAAATACAAAAATGCCTCATGTTCACTCTTAATGGGATTTTCTCTGTAGCAGGGAAACCAGCCCCTTCTTCATGCAATGTATAGTCAGCCCCTATTCACCTATTATTGATAATATTTTAAATATTTAATAATATTTACTAAATATCTATTAATATTTAATAATAATTATTAGTAATTTTTAAAAATAAATCACAGCGGGAAATCAAGACAGCAAACCAAAGTCAGTGCCACAAAAGAGAGTAGTGAATGGTGCACAGATTTCATTAGTCCTCAATTAGATAGAAGCTCCAGTCTGTACAATCCTGGAATGCATCTAGCTAATATCTCTCCAGAAAGAAGGGCACTTTTTGAACTTACGGTTAGTTGTCCTGCTTTGATCACTCTGAGCACTGTCATTCGACTGGTTGCTGGAGACAGAGGATACGCTTGAGCTCCTGACAAAACCAAATGCAGCCAGTTTAGCTGCTGGCAACCGTGAGTAACCTGGAGGACGAAGTCCGGAGGGGCAGGGCTTGGGGAGACTTGATTTTGCAGCGCTTGGACATGATCCTTTCTTAAGATCAACTGAAAGAAGGAAAAAGAAAGAATTTTTTTAAAAAATAAACTGGGAGATACTGACCATTACTTGTACCACCCAGCTACATAAGGGCAGCATTAAGATCGAATACAAGTTTCAATGGCTGATCAAACTGCAGTGATGTCTCATTCTTTGCTGCACTAAGAAGATATTCAGTAGAAAAATTACAGGTCACACTAATTTTTAAAACGTGAAATGTGTCAAATACTCATGAGGCATAACTCAAACTTCCAACAAAGTAATATAGTTCAGTGCTGCTATGAATTTCTTTCAATGTTATCTTTAATGCTGTATCACTTTCTAATTTTACATTTGCAATGTGCCAATTAAAAAACCCTCATACACAGACAAACATTCTACGCATAACCTCCAATTTTGGAAACTACTGTAGACTGCCAACAATCCCCTTCAAGGACACAGGACATCTTTGTATTCCATCAAAGAAAACACCTCTTTGAAGATTTTCTTTCAAATTTTGCTAAAAGAAAATTTCCTTTTCTTGCACCAAGCCTGGGAACAAGGATGTGACCTGTAAAGTTATACTTTTCTAACATATCACCAGTCATTTCCAGGGATGGACTTCTCCCCATCATCCTGTGTCAATGACATCAACCAAGTCTCAGACAACTGCCAATGGCAGGTTTATAACACATGAAGTTAGGCAACAACAATAGTTCAGTTGGCGTGTCTGCCAGTGGTAACTACTAACTGGTCATCTGTCTTCGGCTTCTGTCCTAACCTGTATTTTGCTGCTCTTGCTTAGGCAAACTTTCCTAGGCAAATCCAGAACACGGGTTCATAAAAGTTCTACATTGTCCTTATGGGCCAAAGATCCATGAACACGGCAGGATTGTCTTCAAGGCCAGGGATCAAAGATTAGAGTTTGCTTTTGACTGGAAGGTCTGGACACCAAGTTAACCTAAACCTCAACTGCACATAAGCTTGGACAGAGACTTTGTAGATTTGCCAGTATAAGATTCCTGTTCCTTGTGGAATCCAGAGCAGAAAAAAAAAAATATATATTTTAAAAATATATTAACAACTTTCTCTAAAAATTAATGCTTGGGTATTTAATCAGTCATCAGGACCAGTGGGATAGGAGACAAGGCACCATTAAAAACTATCAACATATTCTGCCAGAAAAGGCCACAAAGTCACCCTTTTTCCATTCTTATTCAGTGAACACTATTTGTACACTGGCCTGACACACACTTCAAAGGAAGAAATGAACATTCATAATATAAAGAAAAATACAAATTAACTTCACAGTAAGAATATGGTCTTCATATTATTACAGTATTTAATGCTTTTGTAAACTATGTAGGTCACAGCCTTATTAATTTTAATGAAGCATTACACTTTGCAGAGACTTTAGAGAAAACAAGACTAACTCCTTTGAGCAGAAAAGTGTTACGGGGATTTTGAAAGATAGTTGTGTACCTCATCACAATATTAATGCTAAGCTTTGTTTAACAAAACTAAGCCTTTTCTTTTGAAATAGAAATATGTGTAACACAGAGCTAAAAAGAGTTTTGTTATCCTATAAAACACTTTCCTATAAAGACATCAAAAAAGCTCCTTGCTCAACAAACAAAGCAATTTATGTACACTACGCTCTTAAAAACGCATTTTTGTGCACACTTTTCCCAAGCTGAGCCTTTTATTAAGACTCAGGGAGATGGATGCCTGATTGCAGCACCTTTACCAGCCCAGAGGAGTACATGCTGTGCAGAGTAACCCAAATGAAAATAACAAATACCTACAGTGTGTAATAAAAGATTGATAAAATCCCCATTCACTTTTCTGGCACTAACAGAGGCAATTTTGGACTCTGATCCTGAATCTGGGTCCATTCAGATGACGTGAAGATGGGCTCAGAGGTAGTCATGGGTTCCAGGCACAGGTGAAGGGCAGAGCAGGAGCATTAGCACCAAGAAGAGATAAGCAATGACGGTCACTATCCATTCACTGCCAGGCTTGTGCAGCATTGCTTTGACAGTGGTTGGTTACAGCTGGTTTGTGGCTACCTGCAAAGCACCCTCAAGCCAGACTTCTTCCTTCCCCTCTGCAAAATATCACGTTTCACATCAGTGACAGGACCAAGCCCAGGTAGCCTCTAGATCTGAAGCCGAGACAAGTACCCATGGCAAGCAACTGCAGGGGCAAGGAACATGCCCACATCAGTGGCAGCAGAGAGAAGGTATGGGGTTGTCTCTTGTGGGTTTTACAGGTTTTCATAAAATGCACTAACATACCTACACTACATAAGAATCTATGAAAATTAAGGTGGAGGGAGAGATTTTTCCATTCTAGAGCAAAAAACTACAGAGTCACAGATTTCCTGCAACAAAATAGGGGGAATTCCACTGGTGCGGTGGGGTAAAGTGGCTAGAAATGGCTTTATTCAAGAAGCATTTCAAATGTGCTTGCCCTAGAATGGTGATGTTCACCTGAGTATCCCACATCCCCAGCTCAATCACAGAGATGCCCACACCAAGTCCCCAGACTGCCTGTTCTCTGCACCACCATGCGACCTGTAGTCCACAACACACCAAGCACCATGAGTGTCACTAAAGAAGAATAACTTCCTTAAAACCAGAAGGCTTTCAGTGACAAGTTGCTCAGCCATCATCTTTACCTTTTCTTCAAAGTCATTCTCCCAGACTCAGGCAGAGGATTCTGTGTTTTTTTCCTCACACTTTCGTGTGTGTTTCTAGTTCATTACTTCAACTCAAATTCCCCCTCAACTAACAATATTTTGCATCTTGAACTCATCATGATCCTTAAATTATTTTTCACTACTCTTCTTTGTAATCCAGTTCTTCTGTACTATGAAGACCTGAGGGCAGGACATTATCCTCATTAGGGATGCATTCAAATCCTTAAAGCTAAGTAATTTTGTGTCTTCTTTCTCATCAAAATACATGAGACATCAGCCTGTTGTATATATTTTCTGTTCTAAATATCATCAAGTTTTATCATAGATATTCTTTATTTGTCTTTTTTAAAAGTACAGAAGTACTCTTGTAAGCAAGGTCTGGGAGTTCAAAACAGAAGTTACTTTAATGAGCAGCTTCCATTTTAATAAAAATCTGCCAAAATAAGCTTAAAAACTGGCAAAAAAAATCTTTTGATTGTCTCACTGCCTGAAGCTAGTTATAGAATTAAGTACTGTTGTCTATAGGCAGACAAGTGATTTTCTGTGACACTTCAAGCTGTTACCATCCAGAAACATGAAAACATTTTGAGGTAAGGACTGATTGACACAAACTAGATGTGCCTGGGGAGACTTCAGAAAAGTCTGAGCTACACTTCTTATGCATCCCCACTGCACATGAATTGCATCTTCATGCACATAAAAGTAGCAACTTTCATGTGACTTCTCTGTGAAATTTGAAATACATTTTAGCTGAAATGAATGAAAAATTAGATATAGGAATTGCACAGATATGTTCTTACGAAACAGAGTAGTGGTTCAAGACTGCGACTCCATAATTCAGGAATCCTTGGCAAGCCTTTGTTATATTGTGGTAGGGTTTTTGGGTTTGCTTTGCCTTGCTTGTATTTTTTTAGCAGCATTTCTGTTAAAACCTGAGTCATTAGATGCTATTTTCTCTCACTTTCTGGTGCTCTGGTCATCACTATTCTCATTTCATAGTGGGGAATTGGAGCAAAGAACTTACCTGCAAGGTCACTTCATTAACCAGAGATAACCCACCTCAGAATTAACTCACCTCAGAATTAACCCAATCATTGGTATCTTTGCACATTAAAACCAAACTGCACAAGTGAGAAATCTATCCCTGTACAGACATAACGATTTCTCTCTGAACAAGAACTGAGGAAAGGAGCTTTAAAACAGAGGCTTCAACAAATTTAAAAGCTCCAAAAAGCTGCTCTGCACTTTACCAACTCCCAAGCAAACCAAGGCTGGTTAGCACATTCTCAACACCCCAAGAATTTGTCATCTCACAATTCATTCAAACTGCAAATGTCTGTGTTTGCTTTGCAGCTAATGTGCAAAGCAGGAGCAACCCTCAGAAACTTCCAGCACAGGAATTGTCAGTGCCTGAATCTCACTCACTGAATTTTCCACTGGAAGCCCAGAGCAACAAGAACACCTCTCTGCACCAGAGCTACATCTCATCTGCCCAGCTGCTGCTCATCTGCTGCTCAGAAATGCTGTGGATGCCCAGCCAGCAATGATACTTGGGAGGAGGTAGGGTACGAAGTATTTGTCTGCTGTTACACCCAGATTGTTACAGATACTGCTCTTATGAATGACAGGTTGATACAACAGTCATACAGACAACCCTTGCCGTATGACGTGTTTTAGTTCTCTGAAGACACAGTAATTGTTGGGAGCAGAGAGGTGGCAGATGGCTGTGTCTCAAATAAGATGACGATGCCCTTAAAAAAACTCACAAGGAAGTGTGTGTGTGTGCCTTTGAAACACTTAATTTGTCTTTATGAAATACAGTCAGGTTGCTCTCTCAAAGAAAGCAGAGAGTGCCAACTGAAAACTCTGTAGATTAGTGGAGGACAGAGAATATTTTCCTCTCTGAATTCTCTCCTTGTCACCTCTTTCCTTAGTCAATTAACCAAGTTGCCAGTTCAAATCCAAGTACCTTAGACTGCAAACCTATAAACTAAGAAGACAGCTGGAGTATCAGTGAGGCAACATTTCAGTAACCTCAAAACTCCTTTTCTATCATCAAGTCTCACTTACATGTTCAATTCTTAGGTATTCCTGAGAATAAACATGAAAATAAAGCTTTCCCACTGGGAGAAAGCTGTAGATATATTGTAGCATTCATGATGAAATACATTATACATACGCAAAGACACAAATAAGTGTATACATCTGCCTCTGTCTGAGTAATGAGAAACATTGCTGTCCTGATTTATGTGTAAATTCTATCTTTAACAGAAGTTGACTGTCTTAGAAATGAGAGGAGCAGCTAGATCCTCAGGACTAACAATTTTATACACAGGGAGGTGATAAGGAAACATTTCATTAACTCACTCTTTGAGAAAAAAATACTGTTAACACTACTGGAAAATGAAGAATTAAGTTAAATTCATGGGTATAAATAAAGTGAAGTTTTAACTATGAGATCTCTGTTACACTTTTCAAAATCAGAAATTAATTCCTTCAAAATAATTAGTTAATGAATGCAAATCTTAACATACTTGCTTCAAGGAATCTTTATAACCAAGGAAAACATATTAATATTTTACATGTTATAGACACAGTATCGTTCAATGCTTGTTTTGAATTACAAGTTTCCCATAGAAAGAGCAGAGTCAATTTGCATGAAATAAACATATGTTAAGCTTCTGGAGACTCTATTGCACCTGTAAGTATATCACAATTCAATGACTTCCTATCTTACCAACACTGCAGAATGCTTTTCCTTACAGTAGGGTTGCTTGCCTGATCATTCTAAGGCAAAGCATCACCTAAAGGAGCAGCACTGCTTAATAAGGAATTTGCAGCCAACGCCACCACAAGTCCTATACCCTAGAGATGCAGAGGAAACACTGCTCCAATCACATTTTAGGCATCACACTTGAGGGAACAGTCATTATTATTTTACTTTGTACCTTGCATAACTTAAAACTAACAAAACCTTTAATGTACTTGTAGTACTTGCAGTCTATCACAGCAGTTTAGGGATTTAATCATCAATTACTTTCAAGGCAGTTTTATGAGTATTATACATGGGCCAAAGCACTCAGTTTATCACTGCTGTTTAACAAGACTGCTACATTATGAATGGCAAAGAGGAATAAAATCCTCATTATGAGGTACTGCTGCTGTCCTCGATGCTGTGCCATGGTGATTTCAGTTTAAAAGCCTTCATGGTACCTCACACTGTGTCACGGGGTAGCAACTGGCTAGATCCTTCTCTTTCCATTACCTCAGGGCAGGACTGAAATCACTAGGATTGGAAAATGGATTAAAAGCTAAGGATCAAGCTGCAAGAGATGCTGATTAGCAATCTTGAAGGCAGGCCTGGTATCCTTGAGACAAAAATACCCCCTAGACCCTAGCTGCTTTTGCTGCAGTCACCCAAGCCCTCACACCCCACAATGACCGTGAGCAAGTCTTACTGGCTCTGCTTCCAGTATGCTAACCATATGTTCATGTTTTTCATTTTTTTATGTTTGGAAATATGGCTCTATCAAAGCTGTCTTTAATCCTGCTTTTCAAATATTGCATCAAAACAAATAATGCAGATCAAAACTGAATACTACCACTAACTGCCAAATTAAGGGAAAGTGGTTGAAAATGGTATTGGGTACCTTAACACAACCGGCTAAATGATGCCTGGCCCTACTCTGTCAGTATCCCAGCCAGCATCCCAACCACTCTTGCATGCCAGGGGTTGCTATCCCACCCATCCGCTCTGTGGCAACCAGGGAGCAATCTCTGCTCTGCATTTGTGCACTGCTGTGGACACAGGCACAGAAACCAGTTATGTGCTGCCTTTGCACTCCTAGACCAGTCTTGTCCTATCTTCTGTCACTTCAGTCTCTTTCACAAGCAATTCATTCGTCTCAAAAGGAAGTGCTAAAGACAAAAAGAGTGGTCAGCCAACCTATGAAGTTATACGTTCCTGAGAGAAAGATTAAGTCATTTGAGACATACAAGGAAAAAGGCTTTGGTCAAGGAAAGGTGATTATAAGCCAATTTTGAATGGATAATTGGGAAATAAATGCCAAAAAAAAAAGAATGTAAAGAAACCAAAAATAAGATATCAGAAGTATAAGGAAGATAAATAAGGAGAGGCATTGAATCAACATAGAGCAGAGAGAAGGACTTTGCAACAGAATAAGGTGTTGCAGAAAAATTAAACATGTTTTCCTTTTGCAAGGAAAATGGAAGGTAAGATGTCAGAAGTTAAAACAATGTGTCCTGAGGTGGATAGTGAAAAACTAGAGACATTAGCAACCTCTCCAGAACAAGTCTTGGGTAATTTCAAATCAATAAAAACAATCAGAGCCCAAACACCAGACGAGACACACTTTGGGATCCTGAAAGAGATGACAGACAGATTATTGGACCACCATGAGGTATCTTTAATGGCATTTTTGAAACAGCAAGGTATCAATAGACTAGAGAAAAACAAGTAAAATAACAGTTGTAGGAAGAAAATTATGGAGAGCTGTGAATTAAATTTGACCTCCAAAACAGGCAAGATCCAAGAAATAATCAGTGATTTTAAAAAAACCAAAAACAACTGAAAAACAACAACCAAAAAAAGAACAACAAAAAAACTTTTGAGAAATATGAAAACTTGAGGAAATAAAACTTTAGTGGGATAGAATCACACTAACAGCTAGTGCAATTTCCTCATGTATACTTCTCATGCAGTGGAATTTTTAAAGGCACTATTACAGACAATAAATAGGACTGATAGGCTGGTCCTGCTTAGATTTTAGAATGTCACATAGTATAGGAAGACAGTAAATTAATACATACAAGTTCCTATATGAATTAAAAGTGGCTAAGTCAAGCCTGCTGTCTTCAATGATGCAGGATAATATGGATAATGGATGGATGAATAAAAATCAAGGCAATGTTCATTTCTGATGTTAATAGGTCCTGTTTGTATATTCCTTTCATATCTATCTTTCAAACTGGTTCCTGTTAACAACAGCTTACCCTACTCGAACTTGCAGCCTCTTGCAGTTTCATTTAAATGGAAATTATGATCCAATTACACTCTGCACCTGCATTCCCATGTTTAATGCTGACTGACCTCAAGTCACAGGGTTGAATAGGCATTTACTACCCAGCCTGCAATCCTGGAGTGTCTCAGAAGTCACATACAGCTGAGTTTGGTCAGCTTCGGCTAATGGAATCAACAAAGATAAAGTCCAGATGCAGGGTCAGATAGTAAAGGATAGTGGCAACAGGCACTGTGTTACAGAGATTTGATTTGATTTTCTCATAAACCTCAAATCCTGACAACTAGTATTACTGACTGAGACTGTCCTCTTGGGGTAAAGTCAAGACACTAGCGCATTTCCATTCTGAATTTCTCTACATGTCTCCTGCTTCTTACTACAGAGAAATAGACAATAGGGTGAGAGAGCAGTAGTTTTCAAACGCTTCCAAAGAGGAGGAGACCCCACAACCACTCCAGATGGAAAAGGAAGTAAATTGCAACAAAGGGGATTAGGCAAAACACTAGGGAAAACTTTTAACTGGAAAGAAGGTAATGCATTGGAGCAGTCCTGCCTTCAGAGGCCTGTATTGAAGGTTTTTATATATAGTTTTTTGTGAACAGGTTAAATAAGCATGTATCAGAAGGAATTCCATCCTGGCACAAGAGGAGGGATCATATGACCCCAAATCATTACTTAACTTTAGCCCTGATGACTGTTTTAAAAAATCTCTGCAGACTTGTAGGCTATTAAACAGCTGCTGTGTTTTACACTGGAAATGACTGATTTTCAGTTGTCTCTGAACTTGCTGCTGTTTAAATATGCATTGCTAAAACCTCAAAGCTTTTCCAGGCTACCAAGGAGTGTCCTGTAGAAGTAATTGTTATCTCTGTCTTGTGGTGTCGTACACTTCTCTCTCCAGTTATTTTCTTGCTTTTCCCTCCTCTGTAATTCTGCCCAGGGTCATGCTGAGCTGGGCAGTAACTGGGAAGAAAAAGGCATTAGAAATGCTGTCTCCAAGGAGGTGTATACCAGGGCTTCAGAGAATCAAGATCTCTCCTGGCACATTTGAACACTGCCCAGGTTTCAGAGCACAACATGGTGGGGAATGTCAAATCCAGATTGAATGATTGGGTCTTCATGATGGAAGAAAATGTCCCACTATCTTCCACAGGACAAAAGCAAAGATTTTTCAGGCATTAACAAGGTGGAGGAAGATAAAAAGGAGCACAATGAGAATTATTACTGTAAATTATTCTCCTTCTTTGGCAATGACCCGCTAAACAACCTCTTCAAATCTCAGACTCCCTAGTCAGCCTTGCTGCAGAATAAAAAGACACACCTCAAAGAGTGCTGTTGGAGCTTTCTAGTGTCAGGTCAAGATGTTGCTTATTTTGTGATGTTTCTTTCTGAAAAAAATAACTTATTGGTGACTACAGTAAAAGGAAAGGAAAGAAAGTTCATACATTACCTGAAGCATCAGGATGATAGAGGCTGGGAGCATTTGTTATTTCTCCTTGCTGATGGAGACAGCTACCTGAGGATCTTTGACTCGCAATGAGAATCCTGCTCTTTGCAGATGGTAACCTGGACACTGCACCCAGTCCTAACTGTGGCTTGAGTATCATGGCAGATCGATAAAAACTTGGTGGGACCTCATAATGAGTATATGGTGGAGGGCAAAACTCATCTTTCGCAGGCCTTTCCCCAACCTACAGAAAAATCATTAACACAGGTATTATGCAATATATCAATAAACCCAGACAAGATGGAGCTCTAAATTGCTTACAAAGGCTAAATTTCCCTCCTTGTGAATCTGGGCTTCTGAGCACTCTGAACCTTCAAAAAGTGATGGTCTTACTATATGAATCGCTCTCCAAATGCGTGTATATTACACACTCAATATACAACTAAACCCGAATAAAGAATTGATCTCTTCCCTGAAAGAAAACAGAAAAATGGAAGATCTTCAATTAGTGAAAATGAAGTTACTGTTAAGTCACAAAAGGTTCTATTACTTACAGAGGTAGATACACCAAAAGTGTGTCAACAGAATTTTTATTAGAAGTTATTTTAAATATTCTTACCGGGACACAATTCTAGGAGAAGTTTGTTTTAACTTAGATAGCTAAAAATAAAGCTGGAGGTATTTAAGTTCATTTGATCAGGGAAATTGTATTGCCAAGTCATTTCTGTGAGAAAAAAAGAACTCTCTATATGTTCTTACTGCAAAATGTTCATTGTAATCTGTGCCCCTGCAGTTCCTGAAAAAGAGACCTGGCTGTGGAGGTGGGCGCACTTCTGTATCTTATATTTTCAGGGGACTGTTGAATATTCCAAATCAAAGCTATAAAACCCAGCTGCCTGTGTGAATTAGAGAAAAAACCACAAATTTGCAGATGTGAAACATTTACTGTTTATCACAAATAGATACTGCTCTGTTAAAATCAGTGACAGATTTCTCACTATCTTAATGGGCATTTACTGTAAGGACAGAACACTAAGTCCCAATCTGGAAGCATTCCAAGCAAACTGGCTCACAGCAGTGAACTTGCAGTTAAGGAATGACCTGGTTCTTCAATTCAGTCCTTGCATCTTTCTGCACTCAAGCTGGGCTCTGGCTCCCACTTTACTGGGCTGCTTCGTGGCTCAGGACAACAGCATAGAGCAATGTCAGTAGTTTTCATCTCTCACATTTGCAAAAAAGTGTTTGCTTTTCTGAGCAGAGTCCCACTTCTTTACCATTTTCTTATAAAATGTGGTATCATCATAATGTAGAAAGGACCCATGAACATTTTTTCAGTCATCCCATTTAGGCCACAGGGATAAGGAAAAAAAAAAAGCTTAGGAAATAGGAAATCTGAACTGCATTTGTTTAAAAATTAATCAAAAAGTGCCACAGGCTACCTAGAAAGAAATGTAACTGCCAATTAATTAACTCTGGTGTAAGTTATGATGCATATAATATGCCAAATCAATTTCTATTTAGCAATTATAAGCATTAGAATATGCACTTCAACATTGGCTATAAAAGCTTTGATCCTAGCTCCTTCAAGAGCTTTAATCCTAATTTAGCAAATCTTTAATATGCTAAGAGACAAGATTGGCCTTAAACTATTAAACACAGAATTTTTGAGGCCTCTACATAGGAACTAGGAGAGCAGATGCAACAAATACTGAGCTTTATATTTTTGCTCCATATTTTTTCCTCTGTTTGCAGTCCTATTTCCTGCCATTTGATCTTCCTGTTTCCTTTTTTATTATACTCTCATGACCTATTTCTACAAGTTAGGATGTAGTTTTTTACTGTATATATGATTCTTTAGCCTTGGACTGCAGATGTTTGGCTTCTTACTTTCAACTTCTAGATATGAGATTGCTTTTCTGGATAAGCCTCAGTTATCTTCTCTCTCCCTGATAAATTTATTTCCATCAGATTACACTATGCACGCTATCATTTCATATTTAACTGGCAGTGAAAACACCGAAGCCAAGTATTTAAGTATAAGGAAAAGAGAAAAGCTTTAAATATAGAGACCATGCAATTTTTAAAATAAAATGGGAGTAGTTAATTCAAATCTTCTGTTATCCCTTTTTTTTTTTCTTTATTGACAGTATGCTAGGAGTAACACAGAAGGGCAACAAACATGGACACAAAAACAATCTATCACAATTATAAAATATCTTCTCAAGTTGAGAAAAGTGAAGATTTAGAACAAAATCATTTAGGTTGGAAAACACCCTTAAGATAATCAAGTCCAACTGAATTCAGCCAAATATCTCTCAAGAATTAGATGCTTTTTTTTTGAGAACCCGGTTTTGGGGGACATAAACTTGCTATGAAAACACATTACCTTTTCTACTTAACCATGAATACACAAAGTGTAAAATTCAACTGTTTTCAATAGAATTGTATAAAATTATTGCCATTTTAAAGCTCTTCAGAAAGATATGGATTAATATGAGACCTCTTAGCATTCTGTACTAGACTTTTGTACAAGGGACTTTTAAAGAAAAGACCCATTGCAGCCTGTCCCTTTAGAAGAAGGTCAGTCCAGAGTTTTCTTGCATGTGGTTGTTGGCTCATTCCCCACACAGCCTATTTAATGAAATTGTTAGAAAGATCTGGAAAGTCTGCAGCAAATACTTAGAGCATACAGGAACTCCCCAGGCTGGGTAGTCCCAAGCAGAGCTGGCAGCATGGCCAGCAGGTACAAATGCCCAACACTTTCTTTCATGTTACTGTGTTTATAACACTGTCAAACATTAATGCCTCAAGCAAGAATTTGCTTGTCAAGTGCCTGCTTCAGGCAACTCTTCGGGAAAAGAGCTGGCAACATTGGTTCAGGCAGTTCAGATAATGAGATTAAGGAGAGAAATTACTGGTTAGACTACATAAAAACAACTCCCCTACTACTTTTTCCTTGGCAGGTCTTCCATTTCAACAGACTTTAGTCTATGGTCTCTGAGCAGAAGGATGTCTGTGCTGGGGAATGGACCCCACGAGGTGTTTGAATGGGGCAGGCACAGCCTTGGTGAGGCAGGCAGGAGAGCTGGTGATCAGCAGACCTCCTTATAGACCCCCACCAGAAGGAGGGCTCTTGGCAGCAGCCATAAAATAGTGAATAAAGTGAGCCAGCAATGCCTCTCTGACAGCACCTGGACTGTATCTGTACAGGTAAACTCCCACTCTGCAGACCAGGCTGATCCATGCTGGTCCTTGGGAGCAGCCTCTGGGTAAGCACATGCTGGCAGAGCTGGATCCTGAGCTGGGGAATGTGCTCCCAGTACAGCAGTACAGACAACCTTGCATGAGCCTTGGAGGCCATGCCATTCCACTGTTCAGTTCACTAGCACAGCTACAGTCTTTGGGTCCCACAGTTTGCTGTTAACTTGCCATGGAGGCAACTGGGAACACAAAGTGGCCACAAATACCCATTTGTGCTGACTAGAAGAAGCTGAGGTCCACAATGACATGGGAGACCATGTTGTGATGAAGCATGTGGAGAGCAATGATCTGCCCTGGACAACACCTGGCTTTTTAAAGCATGTTCCATTTCACCTTGAGGGGTTTTTTTTGTTTGTTTGTTTGTTTTTTAATGAGAACAGGCATGAGAGATCTATCTACACACCATGCCAAGGTTCCAAAGAAAAACACTGGAGGAGCTGCCAATGCCCCAGGCAAGGCTGCCATTTTAACCTTAACTCAATTCCACTATGGACTCAGTCTCAGCGCAGCTGGATGGCCTTCATGTCTGAGCTGGGATTTTTGTCTGAGCTGCCCTAAGTGGGCCTTGGCACAGGCAGTTCAAGGAGCCCTGCAGGCTCGCCACTGCAAAGAGGCAGCCCTCAAGTCTTCCTCACAGAGTTCTCCAGGCCTTTTCTTGGAGTTTCCTGTCCAAGACAGCACTTTCCTACCCCTTAGCTAGCTGAAGGGTGCTCAGAGATTACAAGTGTAACTGATAGCAGCTATTAACACTATCATAGTTATGTAAACAGCCTCAAAATGATAATCAAAGCTCTCCAAAGCCCAAACTGCATATGCAAAATGGTCACTCTGGGATTTTTTTCTCTCACCAAGACAGTAGCCATTCTGACACAGAGTCTCCTTGTTTCCAAAACCTCTGAGCCTTCAGCACTCTCCCTTCGCCACAGTGATTTTGATCTATCTCAATCCATCCTAATTGATTTCTTTTGGATTACACATTACTCATCTGCTATGAACCCATACTGTGCACAGCTGCTCTTCTAAGCATCTGTTCACTTTCATGGATGGATCATGTTCCTTTCTCTTGATCCAGACTGAGCCAAATCAACCCCCTTCACATTTCTCTTACTGGCAGGATGGCAAGGTTATTGCTTTTACAGTGGCAGCCCAAGAGAGTAAATTCCATCTTCTGTTATCGGCTCCTGACTCCTGGGCTAATGCAAAATCATAACGCACACTACAGTTCGACTGAGTTTTCCTTCCCAGACTCTCCTCCAGTCAATCCAGCTTCTCTGAAGAAGTAGCTTGCTTGGGTTCAGATCTTCCCTCAGAGAAATACCCACTCAAACTCATATTTCTTGGAGAAACTGGGCAAGA
Source organism: Margarornis squamiger (assembly GCA_035222235.1). Taxonomy (NCBI): domain Eukaryota; kingdom Metazoa; phylum Chordata; class Aves; order Passeriformes; family Furnariidae; genus Margarornis; species Margarornis squamiger. The sequence goes on along the minus strand of JAWWTY010000001.1, from coordinate 48,117,474 downwards.
TGCTTTGGATCTTCTCTAGCTCAAAAGTGTCTTACTTCTAACCCTAGTCTAGAGAAAGCCTTGCTGCAGACCTGCCACACCTGAGTCTTTCTACAGCTACAAGCAGTCCTCAGCAGTGCAGAGAAATCTGTCCTCTGCTCACAGATGTCTGCTGATCCTGCACGATCATCTGAACTCCAGCTGTTATAGAAACTTGTGGTCATCAGAGGGTCATTTCACCCTATAAACAGCAAAACAGCTGCACAATCTGGGTTATTTTGGCTTTATTTTCCATTTACATGCATTAAACAGTGATTACTTAGTAATTTCCCCTCACCTTACAAGACAATTGTGAAGATATACTAATAAAGGCTGGCACAGACAAACTCCCAATGACTTCAGTAATTTCTCCTCTGGATGCAAAATATAAGTGACAGAGCTGGAAGTGGAAGTTAGAGGGAAAAGGACAGTGGTCACTGTCCTTTCTGTGTCTGGGGTGAGAAATAACTATAATCCTGGAATACTTCAGCAGGTTGCCTGTTAACATGTCATAAGGGTCAATCTACACTCACAAACAGTATTGTAATTTGGGCATTTTCCAGCTTTTGGTTGTCAACACTGTCACCAAATCTGTTATTACAGTGGTGTTCCTTGGATCAATACTGTATGTAGAATGAGGCAGGCAATAAAATAGCCTTAATAACACCATGAGACACAGAGCAAAAAAACATAACTTATTTTTTTAAAGACTCATTCAAATTAAAACCACTTGTGTTATCTTCAGCATTTATATGAAAAGCTTGGTCGTTGAGCTACCACAGGTCCCAAGCAGTGGATGCAAGGGCACATGACAGACCTGAATGTAGCTTCTTCTTCCCTGTCCTTTCTCCACCTATGAAGCAAGCTCATCCTTCCTCCACTGTGCTCACCTCCCAGCAGGGATTTCAGGAAACCAAAACTCCTGCCCAACTTAGCAAGGCAGAAACACAATGAGATACCAGGACCCAGAAGTAGCCAGAGGGATTTCCATCACCTCTGGATGACTTCCCAAAGAAAGGAGAAATCTTATTTGAGGTGCAGGTTAATGTAAGAGACAGCATTAAAATGAGTCAAAAGTAAATCTTTTTCTGTATGATATATATAATCTATCAAGAGCTTTGATAGCCCCTGGGTTTCAGTACAGCTAAACAGAAGGGAATTAGTTTAGGCTTCTAGTGCTCTGTCTACAAAAACCCGCCAACTTTCCCATTTAGAAGGAAAAGACTCTGTGGACAAATTACAATCATTTCCCAAAGCTATTCTTTAGGAAGAAAAAAAAAAAAGAATTTCCATTTATTCAATTCAGCATGTCTTTTCCTTTCTAAACATCCCTATTGATCATACTAGCAGGTGACCAATTTGCTGTAAAATATTGTAGGAACACAGTGACAAATTCCAGTCACAGCTATGGCATTGCAACAGGGTCCATGCCAGAAACAGCAATTTCTAATGATCACACATTGTCTTGATTTAGGATTTATTTCTTCCTTGAGCTTTGAGAACTAACTTCTGGCAGCAACAAGTAAGCAAATTATTACCACCTGGTATACAAAAGCAGCTGTCGGCGCTGCAGAAACTTACCTCCTGCAGAAACTTCTCACTCATTGGACCGAAGTGGTGACCTGGAGGCCTAATTCCTGACACCACTAGTCCAGAACCAAAGAGTCTTGGCTTCTGCAGGTCAGGTTTAAATTTGTCATACAGGATGCTGGTGGGCTTCGCCTCCCCTCCGTTGGACGCCTTCTGTTCTGTAGAGATGGGCATGCTGCATGCAGGACTGCCAAAGGGCAGCCCTGCCGGTGCAAACAAAGGGTCGAGCTGCTCTATTGAACGAGGGTTCCTCCTAATGTATGTGATGATTTTAGGTCTCACGGGTTTGGGCCGGGGTATGGCAGGTTTAATCTCGATGTTTTCTTCCAGCTTTTCACTGCAGTCACTGTCTGCACCTCCCTTATCCGTGGGAGAGCCCTTCGGGTGGACCAGGATGGGTTTTGGGATGGCGCTGCTGCAAGCAGTCTTGATAGGCACTTTAGGGGATACGTTTAGCAAGTGTGTGCTGTCAATGGGAGGTAGGACTGACAGTTTGTCATCATGAAGGGCATAAAGGTCCTTCAAATTACTGTTTGATAGCGTGGGCTGACCATTAACATCCAGCGTTGCCACCGGGCGCACGGGAGTTGAGACACATAAAAAGACATCAGCTTTTGCTGAAACATCACAGCTCTCTGGTGTTTCCTCTGGAGGATGTTTCTGTGCATTAGTTGCTTTTTTACTTGAAACTGAAACACCTGAGGTTTCCACATCATTGTTGTGGCTGTCAGGTTGTTGGTTTGACGCTGTCTCTGCACTGCACGCTCTGTGATGATCAGAGAGATCAGAAACAGCTACAACAGCATCCTCAGTGCTTTCTTTGACTAGCTTCAGTTTATTCTCATTAACTTTCAAGGGTTTGCTGTCAGGTGGATTAATATTATGTATAGGAGATAACTGTTCACCAACTGTTTCAGCACAACCTGCATCAACTTCAGGCAAATTTTCGTTTTTTCTAGGTGCCACTTTGACACTGGATTTACTACCACAGGTGACTGGGAATATTGTTTCCACTTCTTCATCAGTAAAATATTCCTCACCAACCTGGCTAGTTGCCCTGTTGTCACTGTCTTTGCTTTCTTTCCCTTTCCCACTGACAGTGACATTATCACTTCGCAATTTGTCATCAGGATAAGTGACCACCTGGCTTGACAATGAGTCCTCTACTTTATTACAGGTGTTTTGAAAATGGGATACTTGGAATTTTGATGTGTCAGACACAGAGCTTTTCTGTTCCTGCACTGCTGTATTTTCATCTCTTTGACACCCCAGGAATTCTACCAGCATAATTCTCTCTATCTTTTGTGGACACGTAGTTTTATATTGCAGAGATGGTGCAGTCTTAAGCTCCAGTTTTTTACTCTTATCACCCTGACCTAATTGTGCTTCTGATTTACAAACAATCTCATTGAGCTTAACAGCTGAATGTTGAGAATGAGAAGTATGCAGTGTGCTTTCAATATTAACATTTGGTACATTTTCTGGTTTACTTATTTTCTTGTTCCCTGAGGTAGGTGGTTTGGAATAAAATACAGTCTTTTCCTCTGAGGTATTGTCAAGTGGATGAAACATCATCCCAAGAAAATGATCCGTGGATGTTTTCTGTGATTTCTCTGTATTTCCTATCAAATGGTGAGATGTGTCGATGGAGTCCAATGATGCAGAAAGCAGACGTTTACACGACACACGGCCAACGCAATCTTTTGTAAATGTTTCAGGCTGAGGAGAGAATTTACTTGGTCTTCCCAAAGAAAGCCTTTTTATTCTCTCCACCTCCACAGTCCTGGGCATTTTTCCCTTAGAAAAGTTCTGGGGGAAGTCAACATCACCTTTGGAAAAAACCTCCAGGCTGGCATCATTTGTGCTACTTTTTAAATTGGACAGACTTTGTCCTCGGCTAATCCTGATATGCCTTGGTACATCCTTAGCTTCACCCATCCTACAATCTTTTCCCATTTCCCTGCCTGTGGTGGAGGGCAGTTTACTTTCCTGTACACTGGTGTGACAGGTCCGAGAGTCTTTGAAGGTCAAAAGTCTATTCTGTTCCATATGCAGATGAGTAACTTTCTCTGTTCCTCCAGAGTATATATTCCCGCTCTCATCTGTCAAATCATGTTTCTTAACATTCACGTCAGTGATTCTAACTTTTGTTACAATTTGGTTGGCATTGGTATCCCCCACACTCACTATGCTTTCATTATTATTTCTTATTTCGCTGCGATTGTCCTGAAGCTGGGTATAACATGACTTGCTTGGAATTAATGGAGCACTCATTTTGAAGCTTCAGGTGACTGGGGTTTTTTTTTTGGCAGTCCTAATTAATAAGAAAGTTCTTTTTTCCCTATCAAGTTAACTATTACACATGCTTCAGTTACGTGTTTAAAATAGAAACTGGTCAGTAGAAAATTCACCATCAGAAGGCTTGAAGTCACTTGTCAGAGTCACATTTTCGTGCTGCTCAGTTGTCTTTTGTGCAGCTTCTGGACTTAGGAAATCTTTATGACAGACAGTGGAGAGATTCAACGAAAGCAAAACAGATCTGCCAAGTTCCCTCTGAATGAGAGCCAGTTAATTCATCCAACCTATGAGGAAAAAAACCAAAAAGTAAATAAAACCAAAAAACCAGAGACAACATTACACCGATGTCAGGAATCATGCTAAGTAAGTCAAAGTTAAAATCAACAGCACTCCCAGGTACATCCCCAGGACAGAGTGTTTTCAAACACTTTAGATGCTGTTTCAATCACATCTATGCTCCCAGCAAAGATTCTTAGTGTATCACAGATCTCTCACTTGAGAAGTTACACAGCAAAAACTGTCCCAGTTAGAAGAAGGGTTGCTAATGTTTTTAAGACACATAGATTTACAACTGAAAACAGGCATTAAAAGCCAGGTGAGGGTGGGACCCAACCTGAATATTTTCATATTGCTTCAACAATGTCTTTATTACACCAAGAGTGGATACTGAAGCATTTAAAGCCCCAGTGCATATATAGCCATAAATAAAACACCAGGTCCATTAGGAGATGTTTATGGGTTTATCTCTTTGCCTTCTAGAAATCACAAGCCATACTTGTGCTGCACCCCATCTCCTTTGACATTTCTGAGACAGACCTATAGATTCCAAGAAAGCAAAAACTATGGCAGGAGGCCTGCAAAGAAAAAGTGTATTTTTTCCTGGAAGAGATGAACGTGTGTATTTTCAAATACAGGTGATTACACAACAGTCCCAATACAGTGCATTTCTTTTTGGCTCCCTCCCACATGTGGCTTTGGGAGCCCAGATTTTGCCCTCTATCACCTCCAAGAAGATGAAAGTGAGATTTCTGTCTATTCCATGCCTAAATTCACTTGCTGAAGTATTTCTTATACGCTGCATGTTCATACCCTTCATAATAAAGAAATATGGATACTGGAAATTGAAACATGCCCCACAGTTCCAAGAAGGTGGAATTCAAAGTACCTGCAGTACTCCCTGCTGGGCTGAGTTTCTAACCAAAGGCTCACAGGGGCACTAACTGGAAGTGCTGATTAAGTCCACTTCTCTGTGTATGGCATCTGGGTGCAAGTCTGAGCCCCTGTTTCTAACACCTGCCATGAGCAGGTCCTCCCAGCCTTTGCATTCAGTTCAGCTCTGCTCACATCTGCCTCTGAGCTCAATCCAGTTTCTTTATAGGGTGCACACATGCTTGCTGAGTCTGAATTCAGGCTCCTGGCACAGTTTCAGCTCTTCAGGAAACAATAACAAAAAAAAAATAATTTATGAAACAGAACACAGTATTAAGAATTTCACTTCAAAACAACACAATTGTATTATTATAAGTCTCTTTAACAAAGTATTGTAAAGGAAGACTTTTAAACTACTTCTGTATTTGGCCTTATTGCCAGAGGAAAAAAAAAAGAATTGAATACTTCTCAAATTAAATACATGCATTATGGAGATTTTGGTTCATTTCTCATAATTCCTCTTTTTTTCAATAAAAAATAACAATACCAGAATTTACATACTCCACCAAAAAGCTGAACTATAAATGCAAAGAATGTATGTTGTTATCTCTTTGGTTAGCTAGGAAGGGGCATTGATGAAGTCCAGAGGGAGCTGAGTTCAGTCAGTTCATGTTTCTCCCTCAGCTGGCAAATGGCAACACCCTCTAGTACCAAAAGCAAGGGTCACAAAAATGATCATAGGGCTGGAGCACGTTTCTTAAGGAGAGAGCCTGAGAAAGTTGGGGTGGTTCAGTCTGGAGAACGCAGCTCTGGGGAGGCACTACTGGCACCTTAGCACCTAAAGGGGGCTTATAAGAAAGATGGGTATAGCATTTTTACCAGAGGCTGAAGTGATAGGACAAAGGGTAACATTTTTTAGTTGAAAGCAAGTAGGTTTAGAAGAAGAAGTAGGAAGAAACTAGTGTGAGGGTGGTGAGACACTGGAGCAAGTTGCCAAAAGAAGCTGTGGATGCTCCATCTCTGGAAATGTTCAAGGCCAGGTTGGATGGGGCTTTGGTCTACTGGAAGATGATTTTTAAGGTTCCTTCTAACCCAAATCCATTCTATGAATTGAATGGAAAGTGCCGTGAGGCAAGCTGTGGGGAACTGAGAAAAAGATGGAGGAAACTCATCCTCATCTTTCCTACACTACCTTGTACTCTTTCACCAAAATGTTACCTGATGGCCCATAGATTTAACAGATTGCAGTGAGCTGACCATGACTGGCTGTCAGATGCCCACCTGCTGTCTCATTCTCCCTTCTCCACAAGATAGGGGGAAGAAAACAAGATGAAAAAGCTTATGAGTTGAGATAAAGACAGGAAGATCATTTCTTGAGTACCATCATAGGAAAAACAGACTTCACTTGGGGAAAATTGATTTAATTTAATTCTTTGCCAGTTAAAATACAGTTGAATGGGGAGGAACAAAAATAAATAGCTAAAATACCTTCCCTCAACCACCTTCTTTTTTTGTCTCAGCCTCAACTTCACTCCTTTGTTCATGGCTTCTCCATCCCATCACTTGCTCTCCCTGCCTTGTGTTCCCAGACACACTGAAGGCCTGGGTGCTATGCCAGTATATCTAAATAAATCGCTAAATGATGATGATGCTATGCATTAAACCCTAAGTACCCTAAGCACCAGGCTGATGCATTTCAAATGTACAACTAGAGCAATACATTAATTTTCCACTTATTTTCTTCTCTAAATCTCTTACAGGGGTTCATGGTCTTTAAGATTATGAACAAGGCGCTCAGAGGCTGCTGGTTTTCCTTGTTTACACTGCCCCCAATATCATTAGTAGCAATGCAAATGAAGACAGTTTTGGAAAAAAAAAATAAATCATAGAAGTACCTGCTTTTGTTGAAAGCATCTTCACATACAGTGTGTAAGAGAGGCCATGCTGATATGCTTCAGAGACCAGACCAAGCAAATTGGCGTAATGTTGCTGGTACAAATTTATCAATATAAGGGTCAGAAAAGATTTGTCCCCTCTCAAATACAGAGCACTGAATAACCTCAGTATGCTGCCAGTTGAGACTAACATCTTAAAGCTGCCAATTCTGGCCAGAGACATGGAATTTATGAGAAGGGACAATAAGATACTATTTTTCAGCTGCCATTACAATGACAACACAGAATAACAATTCTGTGATTGTAAATAATAAAGACTCTATTCTGCTATCAAACATACTAATAGCACAGAACTCCTGCTAAACTAACATAAAAATATAATCAACCATCTATGTCAATTAACTCCTATTAATCCACTTTCCCTGTAAAGGAATACAAACTTCGGGTTTTGGTTCAATCAATGTGTTAAAGACTTACATATTGTGATAGACACATTTGGAAGAAAGATATATGGTTTTGTGTTACATTTAGGATCTTCGATTTGATCATTCCTCTGTAAATAGCTGCTATTTAAGAAGCTTTGGCTTGGATTTTCTGCAGGATGGTTTATTTTAAATGGCACTGTCCAGGCTCAACTTTGCTATGCTCTTTGGAGTCAGTGAGATTAAAAGACTCAGCTGTGTCTGGGTTCTGCTGGCTCTTCCTCTATTTTTTATTACTCACCTCTCTTGACTGATGTTGGCTCACACACACACATCTGAAGTCACTCCCTGCTGTGCAGGAATGCTCTGAGATGAGAGGGATGTGAACCTCCTAACTCTTCAGATGCCCTTCTCAGCACACAAGAAGGGGGTAAGAGGAGACTTGATCCCTACAATGACAATACTAAATCACTCAGCAGAGCACCTCACTGGGAACTCTGGACAAAAAAACATGTCTGCAGGTCTTAGAGACTGGACTTGGCATATGAAAGCATTTATGTGGATACAAATTTCTTGATACTGTATAGTATTCTCCTGCAGAAACAGATGCCAAGAAAGAAATCCAGGCCAACAGGAAAGACAATCCCATTGTCTGACCAGTGCAGTGATGCCGGAAGACAGATGAAAGTATAGGAGAGATATATCTATATGAAGAGTGAAAGAGATGTGATTTTTACAGTAACTACAGAAAACTGGCATGAACAGATACCTCCTGATATGCACAGTTATCCCAAGAAATGCCACTGAGAACTGGCAAACCAGCCAAAGCCTTGCTGAGGTCTTCTGTGGGAGACAAGATACCACCACATCTAAAGCCAGGGCTGCACACTGCCAAGAGATGAGCCCCAGAGATGAAACAAATACAGAGATGGATGGAAAGGAAGTGGGAATATCTTCTTGAGAAGCCCAAATCATTATGAATTACTTCTAATGGTGACAGAAGTTGAAAGCTGATACTAGAATGTTGAAAAAAAAAGCCAATAAACCTCTTGGAGTGGGTAATATACAATTGGAATTAATTAAAAGTGGTGGAAAAGTGCTCACCCAGGCATGTGATAATTTTGTTAATGTGATTTGGAAGGGTGAGAACTAAGATTTGGATACAGTCCCCGACAGCTTCTATTCATAACGAAGCAGACACAGCTGTTTAGGGAAATTACAGCATAATCTCATCGTTGGCAAATCCTGTGGAAATGTTGCTCTATGTCATGAAGAGGACAGTACTTCAGAGAGACAACTTTCTGCCTGACAAGCAATTAAGACATAGGCAGAGAAGAGATGATAGAGCAAATGTTAAATTATTACACACTGGAAAGTGACAGGAAGGCAGTTCTGATTCAAAAGTAAAACTGAAATGATCTGAAGATATTAGAAGCTCTTGTAGAGTGTGGTTCTGTAGCATTTACAGAAATTCAGTGTTTTAGTGTCAATAAATTTTAATAATTTCATTATTTACATGATCACCTATATTTATTGTAACTATATAAATATTACTATAAAAACTGAAGGTAGAATAGCTTATGGTTTCATAGGCCCAAGAAAATTTTTCTGTTATATTTTAATTTTCCTTCAATAATAGAGAAGATTTTAGTTTCTCTAAATTATTAATGAATTTATGCTGTCTTATCAAATTGATTTTTTAAAAATTATTATTAACAAAGCAGACTTTAAACATTTGCCACATTTAGGTTCAAAATGTTCTAAATCAAACATTTTCATTTTCAGTTCCAAATAATATTTCAAGATCAAATTTAATTCATGTTCACAAGTTTTTTAAATGTCAGATTAGGAGACATAGAAAGGTTACTTCCTCTACCCAAATTAGTATTTCATTTTCCTAAATAATGGGGTGATAGCAAGCCCAGTGGAGAACTCTTGGTTCTTGCTTTCACTGGGCCTATGAGGAGACGTTTCTTTTTCACTTTTTTCCTTTGGTCAGTATTTCCCCTTTACTTCCAGTTGCCATGTCACATGAAGGATATCACACACACCAAATGCACCACGTACAGCCATATATCCTCACAACTGCTCACCAAGCACCTGAGATCCTGAAAACTGAGCCTATGATGAGCAAGATGGTGACACAGTCAGAGGAGGAGCACTGAGATGGATTCAGCCCAAGTCCTGCCCCACCAGAACCAATCAGAAAGCCCCCAAATCACAATCCAGCCTCATCCCCGAAGTTTTGTGTGCTTGCTCTCTTTGCTCTCTTTCCACAGGGATTTTGGGGTCAAGCCTACAATAATGCCATTCCCTCATACAACACACCCAAAAGATCCTTGGGAAGCACCTCAAATTCCAGTCTGCTGGAAATCACAGCCACATGGATCACTCCTGAAAGCACAGCCAAAAGGTAAAGGTTCTAAAGCAGGGCTGTCCCCTGATTTTCCTAAGGGAGGGGAGGTGGCAGCACCTCTCTCCATGACCTGAAGCAACAGGACTGAAAAATAAGCTGCCACCAGGAGACGCCAGCCCTGGAAATCGCTGTAGCAGCTGGCTGTATCATGATATGTAAATGGCTTGCAAGTGCAACTTTTCTTTCTGAATAAAATGAAAAAAATGGAAAATATTCTCCATGTTAGAAGCATTTACATATATTCTTAATTTCCTATGTGTGGCAACTGGAGGACATCAACACAAGCAAGCAGAGCAAGGGATTGCGCTGCTTTTCTTTTGGCTGAATATCCCGACTCAGCACTGGAGTGTTTCATCTCACAAGCCCTACTGTGGATGGAAAACAGCCATGACCACGTGCTGTTGGCTAAAGAAACCTGCATTTGCTTGGTCTCCCTGGGGAACAGACCCACAACTTTTCCTGCCATGGCAGTAGCAACAGGAATGCAAAGAGCAGAAATTTTTGCACAGCCCTGTAATTTATCTCCAGTTACACTGTAGGGATCAGTATGTCTTCAATGCAAACACATCAAAAACCTTCTCAGATAATGTATATAATTTCCTTTTCTTAAGAAACTTGTAAATGTGTTGGTTTGGAGATTTTTTTGGTCAAAACTGCATTTTGTAATACAAATCTGAAGCGCTACCCTAATAATTTATTACCTGTGAGGGCTGAATTCCCAAAGTACATTATATGGAAAGGATCCTGCTGACTGTTATTTCAAAGGACCACAGGATTTGGGATTAAAGATTCTCATTATCAAAACTGGGAAATTGTTTTAATTATTAACATCAATCAAGTCTCCACAAGGCATAAGCCTTAATAGTTGTTTTTCAAGACTTTATTTTTACATTTCTATTTGCTTTCAAGTATTCACTGTTGGATAAGACAACATACTCTGATATAAGCAATCCTATTAATCAGTTCTTCCCCAAAAGGCAGAAGCCTCTGATTGTCTTAGCAATGGCAACCAGGAGGCTGATTGATAAACACAGTAATTTATCTAGAACAAATGCATGGTTTTATTTTAATTCCAGATAAGTAAACCTGGTTAAAGGTAGAGGAGTAGCTCATACTTTCTGGGGCACAATGCTCTTCAGTTTAAGGGTTTGAAAGAAAAATAAACAGCAAAACCTCAGGGAAAGCCACCGTGAAGAGATATGCTATTAGATAAGAGCATCCTGGCTGTTTAAGTAGTAAGAGCCAGTAAATCGAGGAAGGCAAGACCTCATCCCAATCCACGTATATCTCTAATGCCACAGTCATGAACAACACACAGGCAGTAGCAGAAAATCTTGAATTAAAAGCGCAAAGGAGAGAAAATTATCACTTATCACCCCAAGGCACCATAGAGCAAATGAAAATTCTCAAGAAAGAAAGCAATAAGGAGGTTTTCTTGGAGACAAGTATAGTCAAGACAAAAACTGATTCTTCCCAAGCAAGTGCAAACAAACAGAAGAAAAATTATGTATCAAACCAAGTCCGTGCTGACACAGTTCAGCCCATCTGTTACATATTGAGATGTTACCCCAGGGTCAACTCAAACACCAGGCATGGGGGCAGCCCTCTGCACTACTTCTTTTGCCCCAGATGTTAGCAGGGGCACCACACACGCACCACGGAGCACTCGTAGGCACTGTGCCACTAATGTACACAGGAGATCGCAGTGAAAGCATGAGATGCACCACTAGGTCTTATTATTCTCCTCTTTCAGAAGGGAAGGAGCAACAAAGGGATCCTGCCTATCCTTTCTGAGCACCTTCACCTTGCAGAACTCAGCCAGCCACTTACTATGTCCCTCTCTATCCAAAAACATGAACTGCAGTTCATCATAAAATCTGAAACAGCTGGATAGTGGATGTGTGGGGCCCCAAAACACTGCTTAGTTTATTTCTGTACAGCACAAAATCTTGACACAGAAAGGAGATTGTGAAATGTTTCCAAAATGATCGTTGGGTTTTTTTTTTGCTAAGACTGCTAAATCTTTCCTGGTTTCCAAAAAACATCTGGGAGACAGAAAAAAAAATAGTTTTAGTTATAACACTCAAACATGAAAAAAAGTTCATAAATTTGCTTCCTATTGAGCAAAAACCCAGAAACTCAGAAGCTTTGTCTACTCCAGCAAATTTACCCACTGCTGATAAAGCAGTTACAGCTGGTGCTGAACTCAGTCTAACTTCAAGTGTAGCCAAGGGTAAACTGTCTTTCCACATTGTTTTCTTAGTTCTACTGAATTCAGCGGCAGGTAAATGTGTCAGTTCTTACCTGAATACCTAAATACAAATTTAGAACCCTAATTTTAGATTGTTAGGTTTGCACATTTCAGTTTGAACCACCACCAGTTCTGAAATGCTGTCAAATTTTCAGAAACATTACTGTATATAGGCAATCCATCAGTAAAAACTGAAGCAAATGTAAAGCATTATGAGATTTTCTGCTCCTTTGCTTTAAACTCAGTAAAAAACTTTTTCCATTTCCAAAATGTAAATGAAATTATGAACTGTCACTATAGATCTAAGAAGGGGGGCGGGGGGGGGGAAAATAATGGCAAGATGAAAACTGTATTAAAATCCAGCCTGGGCTCTGAACTAGAGGAGCCTGGGTTACATCAGTTACAATGACCAACTGAAGGGCATAAAGCTTGGTGTGGTTCTATTCACAGTTGTACTTTCCCACCAGGATCTGTAAAGTACACGAAGTAGGTTTCCAGGTGTAATTCCAGCTGTTAGGAAGGCAGAAGGAACATATTTAATTATTCCACTCAAGCCACTTTGACTGGGAAGCTGGAAGTTCAGATGCCAAGCTGCCTGCTTGCACCACATCTCCCTGGTGGCCCAGGGCTCAGCAAGGGCAAACTAGCAAGAAAATTCTTATTTAAGAGCACAGAAGGCAGAATGCAAAATGTTATTATTGAGAAAGGTCAAGCACAACTAATGCATTACCTGCCTGCTGCTACCGATCTTGAAAGTGTGCTACAAGTACACAACAGCAAACACTGCTCTGTAAACAATCACATTTTTTCTGCTTTAAAAAAAAATTGTATGTTACTCAAAAAACATTTGCAACAACTTGTCTGTCAAAAGACTGTATCCTCATTTTCACAATTTAAGCAAAATTTGGTTCTGCTTCAGCACTCTACTACCTTTCTATTTACCATTTACTCTATCACTATGCATTCCTTACATGTAGAGATAAAATACAAATGACTCATTGTTAACTTTGGGGATTGTTTTCCCTACTGTATTTTTAACATCAAATTTACAGACAATAAAAGGACAGGATTTAATAGCTTTCTGCTTATATTTTTTTTTAATGTTGTTGATTAGCACCCACTGCATCTTCTGTACCTATCAGATATGGATCATCTGAAAACTAGCAAGCCCCCACCTCCTCAGCCTGATGAGAAAGGGATGTTTCTTTTGGGTTGTATGTCTCAGTTTGTAGTCGTCCCACTTTCTACTTACCCCAGCTGTACAATTGTTTTCCCTCCTTCCTTCTGAAGTTGGGAAGAGGATCAGGCTTTGCAGTGTGTGATGAAGACCACTTGGCTTTCAAGTCAAAATACTGAGATCAGAAAAAAAAACAAAACGGGTTGGGGGTGTGATGTAAAGGAAGCACCTGCAAATTCTCTTCCTTCTTCCTCCAGTTTGACTGCATCTGCAAACTGGAGGGAGAAGGATGTAGATTTGCAAAGAACTGCTCAAGAATTTCCAGCTTTCCTGGTGGAGCTGGTTGGGGGACGAATGGTGTTGGAAGACAAGCTGAATGTGAGTCAGCAGTGTGTCCTTGCAGCAGCAAAGGCTAACAATGTACTGGGTTGCTTAGCCAGAGTAGCCAGCAGGTCAAGAAAGTGATCCTTCCCTCTGTTTGGCATGCATGAGGCATCTGGAGCACCATGTCCACATGTGGGGCCTCAGGCTGCTGATACTGGAGAAGACTGAGAGAAGGGCCATCAAGAGGATTACAGATCTGGAGCACGAGGTCTATAAGTAGGCTGAGAGATCAGGACTGTTTCAGCCTGAAAGACTGGAGCATGCTAGGGACATAATAGTTGTTATCAACTCCCTAAAAGGGGGAATAATGGAGAAGATGGAGCCAGACTCACCTCACAGGTGCATAGCCAAAGGAAAAGAAGCAAAAAGAAAATCAAGCTGCAATAAGGAAGGTTTTAACTAGTATAAGAGGAAAAAAAAGTCATAATGACTGAGATGAAACACTGGTACAGATCCCCCAGGCGTGTTATACAATCTTCATCCCTGGAGGACTCAAAAGGCTCCTAAACAACACGACCTAATGGGAAAACTGGTCCAGTTGTGAGCAGGGCTTGGACTAGGTAAAGTCAGACAGAAGGCCTTTCTCATCAACTTACTCAGTGATTCTAATAGGAGCAACTTCAAAGGGAGAGAAACCAAGGACATACTGCTGGAAATGCCAGTGAACAAGACACAGTGCAGCCTGAAATGATTATTTCTATCTCCAACACAGTGAATTTTGCCCAAAAACAGTATCCAGAAAATATAGCAGTCATCATTTGCTCACCACTCTGGGAATGGAGGAAGGATCACATCTAACGTAAAGCTATGCTGTAGTTAAGAGCCCCGATTTGGGGTCAGGAGCAGAAACAATGCTGGAGCTACCAAGAATGTGGCAGAGAGATGGTACCTAACATTTACCAGTGAGTTACAGTAGCTCAAGTAAAACTGGCAGGCATATGTCCTTTCCAAACAGAAGAATACAATCCTCCTTCATGCCACAGTATTTATTTTTAGATCTATTGAGTTTCAGGTTGCCTCTCTCTCTCTCCTGGCCAAGGCATTTCATAGTATGATCATGGTCAAATGACATAAAGACAGGACACAAAAGGAATGTGAGCACCATAGAAATGTATTTAGTGTAGGTAAATCAGTGCCACTTTGTTAGTGAGTACATTTGCCAAAACTGAGAAAATAATTCTAAACATGTATCTTATATATCTAAACACTAAACTATTAATTGTAAAAGCACTTAGTAAAGGTTAGTTGTCCCAGGCTTCTGCTAACACCTGTGGGGAAAAATTGATGGTAAAATCAGCTCATTACTCTAAATAACAGCTCTGCTGAACGTGGTATGTGAGTGCTACACTGAGATCTTTCTTCACTCAAGTGTCAGAGAAACAGGACAAGAAATTCCCTCCGTTTTACATCTATGACATCATTGTCTGTGTATTATTACAGAGGGAAAATTATGGTGCCTCTTTCCTTCAATACATTAATCGTTCTCCCCATGACATACAGATCCAGAATAGATTCAGTTGCTGAAATGCACCCTTGTGGAGCAAGCATCAGTTTTAGGCTCCTCACTGTCAGTATGGTGTGACAGAGAGAAAAGGCCTTGACTCTGTGAAAGTGCTGCTCAACAATAAAGAAAACATCCCTGAATTACTCACAGTTTCCAGCACAAATACCAAACAGAGTCCCACATCAGCTACTGTAAAGAAAATTAACTCAATGCAAGCCAAAACCACCACATAAAATTGTGGAAAAACTTCTTTTATTCTACCTGATTCAATAGCATAAATTCAATTAAACCCTGTGTTCTAGTAGAATCACAAATTCCCAGTTTTAAGGGAAATTATATATGTTACTGAAAGAGAAGTCTTTTCTGTCAGGAAAATAAGCAGAAAATCAAAAACGACTGAAGAAATAAGGCAGACCATTTCAATCTGTAAGAAGGAGACAAATTTGTACTTACAACTACTCTATCACTTGCAAAATATGTTTTTTAACTTGAATAAATATGTAATGATACAGTTGACAGCAGAGCAACAACTAATACTGCAAGAATGCATAGCTGGACATGGCCAGGCTTTGGTGTAACCTGCAGCAGGGCAGCTATCCCACCTGCCCTTATCCCCTTCACTCATATTGATACCATTAAAATTACAGGACTGATTTTCAAAACAGAGAACTTTCCAATAATGCCAATGTAAAGTCTACTTTCAGGAGGTCTGTGGGACTGTGCCTTCCATTTTCCAAAATATAGAGGAAGTCTCAGTGATCCAAAGTTGAAATCTTTCTTTTTTCAACTACTTCAGCAACTAGGAAAACAAAAATCTATAAATAAAATGTCTGGTGTTAGTTGGTTTTCTTCAATCTAATAATTCACAGGGCACCAGTAGCCAAGTAGTCAGTAGGATTCACTCATTGTGTACTTAATTGGAAAGATACTAAAGAGTAAGATATGACTGTTTGCAAACAGTCATAAAAAAACACAGTACTGGAAAATGGCAGACATTTACCTATGTGCTCTTAAAGAACTACAGAAGGAATGTATGTGGACTAATTAATGTGTTTTTAAATACATTTTGAGCACTTTTAATATACATAAAAATTCTTTTGAGTGTTAGGCAGAATCTCAATACAACTCTTGGAAGCAAAAATGCTACACTAATGGGAAAACTAATAATTGATTTTGCTTGAAACTGGAGAGATCTGAACCTCACATACAGCTCTGAGCATGTCAATGTTTCAGTAAGAAATTGGAGGCCACCAAGAAAAATGCAAGATAAATGCTCAACAGGATAGCAGTGTCCTACAACTAACCACTGCACACCAGTAAGGTAGTTCATCAAACAAGTATCATAAAGAGGCATGGAACTTGTATTAGATGTTTTTAAGAACATTTTAGATAAACCTTAGAAATTATGTGATTCTAGATTATCTTGCCTTGAAGAAGAGAAATGAATAATGTGACCTCCTTCCCAATCTTATTTTGTAACTTATCTATGAAACTTTGGGAAAAAGCAATAAAATAAACTAATATATGCAACATGGATAAGTAATGACTATGGGAACTATAAACTCCTGTCCAGCAAATGCTTCCATACATGATGAACTTTACTATCTTAAGTCATCTTACAGATGTCAAGATGACTCAGAGCAGTAAAACTATGCACATGCCAAAGTGTTTGCACTATGAGTACAATAACTCTCACTTCTGTACAGCATGAGGAAAGACAACTGTTCACACTTCTATGCTGCCCGTATGAGAGCTTCGAAATAAAAATAATTACTGTCTGGAAACTCCTGGCTAGAGAAGAGCTTTGGTAGTTTGTACAAGAAACAGTTGTAGAATTTTGGACGTAGAAGAAGCGATGGGGCAATGAATCAGTAAACTTTGTAATGCTTTTCTACATTCTGTGGGAGCATATGGAGATGGAATAATAAGAATGATTTAGTGTCAGAAGCTCCCAGTTTTGAAGTCAGGATGTCTTGACAACAAATGTTTTAGGGTACTGCCACATTCTCACCATGATCTATAGAGACCTTAATGTTGTCACTCTTGAAGCAAAGTAAGGTATCTTTGTTCAATATTACAGAATACATTTATATAGTTAACAAATGGAAGGGTCAATGATGATTCGGGGATATAAATCCAACCATTTACCAGCTTTTTTGTGGGGCTGGAAGCATTTCCCAGGATGGGATCTCTGAGAGCTGTTATGGCTCTAGCCAAGGCAAAGAAAAGTAAGATAGCGCACATGATCCCTAGACAGAGTGCTAGGGATCTTCTTGGAATGCTTACACAAAAGGAGTGATAAAGACTGTTAAGTCACACCTGGTTTGTCTCTAACAGACTAATACACATTATGTCGGATAACCACTTTAATAACTATTATGCAATTGCTTAGAGGATTGAATCTGAAAAAGAAGTAGCAGTTAAGCTGGTCTGTCTAACACACACGATACTCCTGAAGGAACACTATTAGCGGTAACAGAATGAAAATGAGAAAAGGGAAATTAAATTGAAACAAACATTTCTCCTGCTTTGACTCATTTCTGCACCAGGAGTGTTACTAGGGCATTTTTACTGCCTCAAATGGCACAGGACCATGTCTATTGCTATAAGCATAAAAAACTGATTAAAAGAGAGCACTGAAAAATAAACATTATGAAACCATTGCCCTCATGCTACAGAATGTATTGTATACGGAAAAATTAGTGGCTTGTTCATTTAGTCTCTTTGTTTACTTACAGTAATTTACACGAGGCAACAAGGAAATATAAATAATCAAAAGTACAATGGAAGAATGAAAATATCCCCTTTCCAGAAGTAACACTAAAGAACCAGACTGCTTCTTGGGTATTCTACCCTTCTGAAAATGAGTTAGTTTGCAAGAAAGTTTACACTGGCTAACCGACAATGACGGCAGTAGATACAATGCAAAAACTGCAAGAGTGCATTTTTAATAACTCTGCAATTTGTCTTCTTTTATTTGGCAAACTCTCCAAATACCATTGTGGCATTATATTAACTATCTCACAAAGACTCAAACAGCTAATGTACCATTACCATTGCTGGGCTTAAAAAAACATAAAGAAGACCTATTTATAAATAGCATTCCGTGTTCAGTGTATTTTTATTTTTTTCAAAGAAGGAAGGCTGTTGCCAAAAAATACATGCCAGGATCATTTGGCAAGCTCACTGTAGTGTTATCTGATCTGCAGAGACATTAAATCTGTACTGCAAATTCAACAACTTATTAGAAGGTGGAATTTGTGGTCTATTACACAAATACATATACAGTTGATAAGACATAATAGAACAGCTGTTGTGGAGATATTTCCACATAATTCACTCAGTGCAAGCAACATATATGCAGTTGACATCTTCCTACTAAAAAAATCTTGGAAAGTAAGAAGTGAGTGCACATAATCATTAGCTATGCTGCCCTTTTCATGCACGTTTTTCCCCCTTCACCTTCATCACACTCAAAAGCTGCATCTTACACTAACTGCATTATAGAAAGGAACTGCTGATGTAGAAACTTTGGTATGTGAATCGCTACAGATCAGGTAATTTCAGAAGTAGGGAATAGCCACATGAAAAGTTTTCTTCCCTTGTTTGCACATAATGTTAAGTTTAAACAGGTAAAATACTTTTTCAGGCATGACAGACTACATGGTAAATTTCATCCTAGACTTACATTTTTTAAATTAATTAATACAAACCATACACAGAAGGGTTTTTCTTTTAAAAACATAAATAGACCCTTCACTGTACAACCGCAGTGGGTATTTCCATAATGCAAAAGCAGGATGTTACAAGCTGTGGGGACACTTCTGCAGATCTTAAATCTGTGCAAAACCTATCCAAGGCCTTAATTACTTCCTCTGTAATACATGTATACCTAATCATGTTTCAACTTTCATCTTCTCTCCTTCCTCTCCCTTAGCCTTGACATCTAATGTTTTCTTCAAAGCACAAGCAAGCAGAAAATTCTTTTATCTTATCCTCAGGGAAGGTGCAAAGCATCAACCAGAGGTAACAAAGTCACTACAACATCTATCCTCTTTATTAACCAAGAAATACCAGTCAGTTTCATATTTTGCAGGAGTAGGCAAAAAAATCTATTCATGTGAGTGCATAAGGTGTGTCTGATCCATTCTCTGCTACGTGATATGAAGTCTATGCCCCTATCATAGACATGAAAGCAAAGACATACAACTGCACTGGTAGCAACTGAAATGCAATCAAAGTTTTCTTCACTATGGTTTTAATGCATGTACATACATTTTTAGGATGTTCTTTAAGTTTATATGATTTAGAAAGAACTTTTTTTGTTAAAACTCAAATCTTGCAAAAACAATGACAAACCAGAAGACACAGATTTCAGAACTGACAGGTTATGCATGTAGGGCATTCTTGATTTTGATTCTGAGAATTGATTTTTAGGATGAAGGGAATATTAGATCACAGAGTCCATAGTATTTGATCCTACAGTTGAATCTCATTCATACAAAGACACTATGAGTTGACACCAAGAATGTGGATAAATTAAAGCATTTCAGTCCCTGAGGAACCAGGCAGAGACATGCAAGATTAAGGTATGAGAACGCCTGAGGTCCATGTACAACAGGGAGCTGATGTGCTTGCCTGCACAGGCAATGCTCTGGGCCAGCAATGATGCCCTCTAACACAGTGAAAAAATAATGATTTCTCTTGTCTTTGCTAACTTCTTTCCAGTCCAAAATCTGGCAAGGATTTGGGAGCTGAGCATCTTAACCAAGGCTCATCATTCAAGTAATTAGAAATACAATTGATTGTGCCTCTTGTCTCTGTTAGTTGTGTCCCATCTTCACCGTGTTTTATCCCTGATTGTTAAGTAAATGGAAAAACCCCACAAACTAAAAAAAGTTCACATTCCTCCCTCTCCACTCCCCATGAAAGACAAATAAATCTGGAAAACATTAATTAATTGCATGTTAGAATAAAAATACCACCAGATCAATAAAGTCTTTTAGCAGAAGTCCCATATGATAACCACATCAAGGGATTTTAAATTTAAGCTATTACACTCCTGTGCTTGTATATTGCTACTTGGAAATGGCTAGACAACTCAGTGAATAGAAAGCACTCAGAATCATTTCATTTTGTCTCACTCTGACCCTAAATATTGCAGTGAGGATGGTGGAAGAAGCCACATGTGAGCAGCCTTGATTTAAAAACAGCAGCTAGAAGGGTAAGACAGGACTCACGTGAAGTTCAAATCTGCCTTGTTCAAACCCTGTGTACTGAAGAGAATTTAATGAGTAGTCCAATAAGGATCTGTAGACAAAAATGTATCAAAATCAAGCACTGAAATAATTTCAAGTGACAGATTAATTAGTACGAAATGAAATTTCTTAAGAGGAACTTTGGGGAGAAAATGCCCATGTTTATTAACCAGATTGCTTGTTAGACACAAACCGTCCTGCTTGAGCTGAAAGACTACACTGCACTCCTATGGGAAACATATGTAAGTTCTTCTCTACAATAGCTCTTATCACCAAAAATGGTATCTCTGGATCAGGTTTTGCATACAAAAAGAAATTAACTATGAAAATTGTCTTATGTGAATTGTGTTACTTTGTTTACACGGAATGTCCCCTTTAATTTTTTTTATAATGAATGGTATTTCCAATTCATCATGTCAGTTTAAGATACGACAATTACACCTTTCACTTGCAATTACTGCTATTTGTGCAAATGTTTCCCACCCATTTGTTTTAGCTCTATTGTTGTATATGTTACATTGGCAAGAATTTTTCCAAACAACAAAAATGCCCCTTTGACACCTAAAAAATTTTATCAAATACAGCCATTTGTGTTCTCACAGCAGAGCTCTCTTAATCAAAAAGAATATTAAGCCTTTAAGGGGGAGAGAAGAAGAAAGAAAAAAAGTATTATGCTAGTACTTTCAACCCACACCTAGACTAAAAGCACACATGGCTAATAAAATTCTTTGGCAGTGAGGACAGCTGGCCTGAAATGGTCCATCAGCCCATCTTTATCCTTCCAAACATTATTATCCCCCCAAAAGAGGGTGGATACTTGCAACTGCATCCTTGAATGTCCAGATTTTGAAGATACACTAAGGAAATGTTTGGGAGAACGTTAACCCTCATAGGCCAAAGTTACACGAGGTGCCACTGCAACAGTTTAACCAGGTGGAGATTAATGAGCGTTCAGGAAGGCTCCCTGTTTAGTTTACTTGCATAGATGTGGCTGGGAGAAATAGAAGAAAATACAGCCAATAAAATTGCAACTTTATGGAATGCCGTGGAGAATCTCACTGTACTCCTGGGCCCTGAATCCCAATCAAATAAGCCTGAAATACAGTAATCAACTACCAAGTAGTAATGGCCAACCACTCCTGCAATCTGAAATGCCTTTGGTCTTTCAGCCTCTTTACCCTAGAAAACAGTTTGTGTAAGAAATAACCCAGTAAATAAATTCACATAGCATTTGTGGCTTCAGGTTTCAAAAAACCCATATTGTCAGTGGCATCCCCCAGAATGCAGCTGAGTATCTTCTGCCCCATTTTCACATGGTACCAAAGCCAAACCCAAACCCTTTGGGGAGGGGATGCAGTGCCTGGAACATCCCACTACTTTCTACATCAATGTACCTTCTTCCACCCAACTGCCTAGAGCACTATGCAGTGCAGACTTTCATCCTCCAGAGGCACCTGAACCTTCCATAAGTTCCTGGCAAGAAATCATAGAATACCCTGAGTTGGAAGGGACCCACAAGGGCCACTGAAGTCCAGCTCCTGCTCCTGCACAGGACAACCTCAAGAATCACACCATGTTCCTGAGAGCATCATCCAAATGCTTCTTGAACTCTGTCAGGCTTGGTGCTGTGACCAGTGCCCTGGAGAGCCTGTTCCAGTGCCCAACCACCCTCTGGGTGAAGAACATTTTTCTAATATCCAACCTAAACCTCCCCTGACACAATTTCAGGCCATTCCTTTGGGTTCTATCACTGGTCACCACACAGAAGAGATCAGTGTCTGAAACGTTCACAGCAAAACAACTGCTGCCTTTAAGAGAACAGGTTTTCACTCCTCTGGGATTACTAAAGCAGGTTACTCTTTTTGGTCAAAATAACCCTGTCACCCCACTAAAATTCAATATATTTTTTGTGGGAAAGTTTCTATCTTGTTTTTTTCTAAGTAGATAAGAGAAGGGAGCTATGACGATAACTAAGTATATCTGGAAAAGTATTTTCAAGAATAGATAAAAGAATTTCTATTTTTTTCCACATTTTTCACATAATGCAGTCAATATTTTTTGACCAGCTCTATTTATTTGACATTTCAGGACAAAAGGAGCTACATCATGACCTAAAAAGAAAGTGCAAAGCCTGTGTTAATTAACCTCATCTCACAATGGACATAAGAACATCAGAGTGCTAAAGAATTTTTGCAGAGACAGCAGAAGGAAAGTTGAGGGAAAGCAGGAAGGCAGGAAACAGTTAATCAATCTTAAGGGATAATGAGATAATTTAGGGGAAAAAAAAGAGAGGAAAAGTGTTGAGAAATCTATTATTTGCAATGAAAGGAAAAATAAAAGTAAAAGAAACTGGAATAGGCTGATAACCAGGAAGATGACAGAGAAATACAATCAGAGAAGAGAAGGAAATTGCACCACTTGCAAATAACAACTCTGGCCTTTCTCAGACAGAACTGCCGCTCCCAGGAAACCCTTTGGATTTTGGAAAAGTCGAAAAAAACTTAAGAAAACCACTAGATATGCAATTAAGACTTAAGAAGTGAATGAAGTCAGACTAAATAACTCCCTATTGCACCTTGTTTCCCAGTGTTTTGCTAGAAAAAAACCCCTCAGGAGTAACCATATTCCTTTCTTGTCTGAACTAGATACTGAGAAATGCCTCCCTCTCTTTGCTCCCTCACAAACTTCCCTTGCTTTAATTCATTTCCTTTGCTATGAGACCTGGACTGTGACCCTTGCCCCTACCTGGAAAAATAAGGAGAGAGCTGCTCAGCTCAGAGAGATCCCTCAGTGAGCTGGGGAGCATCTCTCTGCCCTGCCACATAACCAACCAACCTCAGTGGCTTGTTCCACCAGCTCCCAGCCAGCCTGGCCTAGCCCTGACCTCCTTGGCAAGAGGAATATTACAGTCAGCCAAGTCCTGGCTTAGCCCAATCCCTGTTTGATCAGCAGAAGATTATGTTAGGAGCTAAGAGCTTTGCTATCTGAATACAGCATGTGAGCATTCAGGCTCACTTCTGCCTTCCTGTTGTAATTACTTGATAATCATCATCAGCACACACACCTTCCACAGACACCTCCCAAGCAAAGGGTCCAAAACTCTCGTCATCAGACTTTTCCCTGTCCTTGGAAAAGGGATCTCTGGGTGAGAAACTGTGGCATGCAGCCACTATCCTTATCATACACTGTGGGATTTTTTTTGAGAAACACAAATGCAAGCAAAGTGATTAGCCATGGCTGTACCCTACAGAAATAAAACTGCTTCCTTCTGATAAGCAAAATAACTGTTTTGAATGTGACTTCACCTTATTCTGTGCTGTTACATAAATCAGGGATGTTATCTTGGAGACAAGGACAATAATGAAAATAATCTATTCCCATGACTTCCATGGTATCAATGTTATCTTGCTTAAAACCAGAAAGTTTTGCAAGAAAAGTATGATGTCACATCTGGCACTGGTAGAATCAGGCCATGTCCAGGTCTGTCCTCGTCCTAACACTTGCTTTTTGTGGCAGTCAGTAAGCTCATAACACTTCTATCTTGCCCTTATGGATTCATACCACAAGTAACAGCTAAAACCTGAACGATCATCAGCTGGAAATGCTGTAATCAACTGATTGTAAAGTAACTGCAAGTTTCTGATGTAATGCAGCCAAAAGAAAGGCAAATGCAATCTTGTGGAAGCCTTTTCAACAGAGACTCACAAATATAAGTGTCTCTGTATAAAGCACTGGTGAGATATCAAGTGACCCAACTTCAACACGGCTCAGATTTGGGTTCCCTGTCTACATAGTGTTAATCTGCAGCTAACTAAACACATTGTTATGATCCTTCCCAATTTTAAGAAACAATTTTTTGCTGCAAGGACTCACCCTATTTGCTTTTCAGACCTCTTCAGATACACAAAAATAATCTAAGTAATGTGTCTAAGCAGACCAAATCTGGAAAGAAGTCTAATCCCATTAATCTGGAGACACCTCAGAGATCAACCATGACACAACCAACCAGAGATGGAAGAATACATTAAAACACATTAGTGATATTTCACTGAGAAGTATAGTCTAGTGAGAAGGTATTATTTGAAATCTTTCAGCCCAATGTTAGGGTTTGGGGATACAAGGAGAGATTTGCTTAATCTTTAGAGGCACAGACCTTGCTCATTCTTGGCTTCCCCTTAGTCTTTGTTAAAAGGGATAACTTGAAGGTGTGCCAAGTAATTTATAAGGCCGGATCCTTTATTGCTTTGGCACCTTTGAATTAATTGTTGGGGTGGTTGACTCACATGCTGCAGGTGTCTTTCACCTGCTTGACTGGCATGGGCCACTAAAGTCATCCAGTAAAAAACCACCCAAGGCACAAGATCAAATTACAAAAAAACCATCTTTTTGATTCATGGTGAGTTCCCCACACACTTTTCTCTCCTATTTTGACCCTCACTTGTCCGATGTCTTTAACTTGCATGCTTTTCTTAATCAAAGGCTGTTCAAGAGTAGCCAAAAGACTGTGGCATTTGGTCAAAGAGTGTACAAAACTGTTTGTACACTCCTTGTACTTCACATAGCAAGGTCCTGTTCTCAGCTGGGTGCTCTGTGAGGTAATGCAATATAAATAGCAACTGGAAAGTTAGGACAAAGCACTCAGACCTCACATTCAGCCTAGTCCCCTTTCACAGACATAGCTGAAGCACACAGGGCACCATCACACTGTGAGGGAGCAACAGATTTAAATCACCTGTGATGCTCAGGTTTATCCTGTCTAATGCTCTGTCATTCAGCTACTCAGTGGAAAGACATTTCACACCACACGTCTCGGCTTTATTTCATTTTTTCTACCCTTGCATGTTGCTTAAGCCAACCCAAGTTGCTGCGACAACAGGCTGGTCCTGTACTGAAAGGAAAAAACTTAGAGAATCTGGAGCAAGGAACATACGAGAAA
Source organism: Margarornis squamiger (assembly GCA_035222235.1). Classification (NCBI taxonomy): domain Eukaryota; kingdom Metazoa; phylum Chordata; class Aves; order Passeriformes; family Furnariidae; genus Margarornis; species Margarornis squamiger. The sequence goes on along the minus strand of JAWWTY010000001.1, from coordinate 48,092,176 downwards.
AAGACCCCCAGTCCTGTAATCCAGACGAGACAGCAGGTGCATATTTTTTTGAGAAAAGGGGTCTCCAGAGCACTGAGCAAGAAGAGAGCTGATAAATAGAACTGTTGAAAACTGTGTGGACAAGGACCTTGCATTTAAACTGCCATTGGTACTGCAGCTGTTTCTTACTAAAACATGTCCTACCTGAAATAACATGCAACAACCTCTCCTTTCCTTTTTTTATTGGTAAAAGAGACTAGAATCAAGATTTAGGATTTTATTTTCTCGTGATGATTCATCACTCACAACACACAGCAGGAAACTGTCTTAGTTGGGCTGAAGTCTTAATTGCAGTCTCCCAGCCAGTCTGTTCTATTACCTATACCACTGCACAGATCCAACAGAAGCTGCAATTTGCTGCAGTTTGCTGTTATTAAAAGCCAGCATTTGCAGAGTAAGGGCTACAATGAGAGGCTGGACTCATCTCACCTTTCTGCAAGCATCTACAGCTGAACGAGTCACCTCAAGTTCCTTTTACAAACAATAGGGAAAATGAAGTATTTTCAGGGCATAATTCATTCAACTCATCCTATGTACCTAGCTCACATTGAGAGGCGTTCATTTTCTCTGCTGAGCTGGATGCTGCCTGAGACATGGTTCAGACACAGACACCCAGAGTGTAATCTCTACATCTGGCCAGAGTGTCAGCCTTGGAGGTCTGAACTTTGGACTCTGGACTCCAGCCAGTTTTAGTGGTGGGTAAATCATTTTATCTCTGCAGAACCAAATTTCTTTGCAACAAAATTTGCTGCCCAAGAGGTAAGCATTGAATTGAAGCAAGTCATGAAGACACACCCTGCAACCTGCTGAGAGAAAGGGGTTCTTCTCAATGGAAATTCAAGTTAGGCTTGTGGCATGAATCCTCCTGACTCTTCTGTATGGTTAAACTCAGGTAAATCTTGGCTCCCTGCCTTGCAATAATATTTTCTATAGTTAGAATGTCGGATCCTATGGGCAGGGCTCTGGAAAAGCCTTTGAAAAACAGGTTTGACTCCTTCAAGGAAAACCACCACCCAGGCTTCTGGTGGCTGAAAGTAAATTAGGCAATCAAATAGCCTGTTTTGTAAAAGCACTTGACTTCTTGCTGTTCAAGAGTTTGTCTTCTGTTGCAGTAGTGACTCAGCTCCTGAGTTACCTACTCTGGACTCAAAACCACACAGAGGAACACAGATTCCCTGAGAAGCCACGCACTGAGAGCAGAGTTGCTGCACAAGGAACAGATCTAATTCTTTGGGTCATTACTAATTTCAGCAGTGCACTGGCTTTACAGCGTAGGTCCCCTCACTGGAATATGAAGCACCACTTCAGCCAGAGTCAGGGCTAGGCAGCCACTGCACTCAGAGCAAACTCTTGAGTTGTGCTGTGCTAGAGCTCTAAGAGGTTCATGCAAATGAGGGAAATCTTTGCCAAATGCAAAGGTAACAAAAGGGAAAGAATACAGGTTTTGTTTGGGCATTCATAAGAGGTTTCTAGATTGACTTCAGTAGTCCTTGTGATAAGAAACATGACTGTAGCCCAAAGCAATTTAATAATGTAAGATACTGAGTTCTGTAGTTTCATCTTACCTGTTTCTTTTTCAATAAACAGCACTATTTTTTTCCCCTGAAAAGTTTATGTTCTAGCTTTGGCATTTGGTTGGGTGATATTTCTGAGCAGAGCTTGGAAAACCCAGAGGTTTCTCCCAAGCAAGAACACTCTTCTCCCTCGGGACAGCAACCCTGCTCCATTAACAAGGTGCTTCCTGTTACCCCATCATAACTCTTACCTTTTCCATTTTATCTCACCCCAACTGTCTATGCACAAATTTCACTATTTTTCTCTGTTTTTACTCTAAGAGTCTAAAGAGCCTTTTATTTTTCCACACAGTCATCCACCCCAAAAACACTTTTCTTCTATATAAACTCCCCAGTGTTCTATAAACTTTTTGATTCCTTGTTTTTCTCTCTGAATGGATGTTTCTTCCCTCCTCGAGGTTTCACCAGAGATTTTCTTTTTATCAATGAATATAGGTCAGTGAATTTAGACCATATGTGTTGCTCCACTGGGTTATTGTTCCATTTTACAGTAAATAAAGCAGGACATCTGTTTTAAAAGCAGAAAAACCTAGAGTACTTTGTCATATCAGACTGGCTTTACACCTTAAGCGTTAAAAGACCTTGAAGACACAGTAAGGGACATACAAGGTGAAAGAGGACCTATGGGCATTTTAATCTGAAGCTAGCTTTTATAAGAGCTCTATAGATAATTTTAAAGCAATCTTTCTTTAATTAGATGTGGAATTGCATTAGAATTCTGTGTTGGGACAAAAATCATCATCATCAATCAGAATTCAGTGAAGCTGTGAAAGCAAAACCAGTTTAAACTTTAGTACTTCTGGTCTCTTGAAACCAGGAATATTTCTATTATCATTTTAACATTTCTAATGGTTACATTGATTATGTTGATAGCCTTGATCAAATTCTTGGTGTGTCTCCATGTGCAGCATAAACATTTTTAATAAGGATAACCAATGATATATTTTTCATATTCTCATTGCAACATAAAAAATATCACATCTTAGTTACAAGGTATATAAAAATTAATATATCACAGTGACTCCTCCTTAAAAATACATGGAGAAGTTAATCAATGCATGATACTCTTAAACTCCATTTAAACTGCAGAGCCTGATAGCAGTTACACTGAGAGTACATCCCACAAAGCATATTGTTAGTAAGCAGATTTTGACAAGTTTTGAGAGGAAAATTGTGTTAAAAAAATAGATTGTTTTATTGCCTTATATTAAACTTACTTAATCCAGGCTCTTCAATCTGAAAATGGAAAGATCTCCAGAAAGATCTGAAGTAAATACTACAGTATACACAGATGGTGATGTTGGGGCAGAACGCCAGCACACAGAATCGCAGTGTTCGGCGAATCACAGGCAAAATAATTAATAGCATTTCTAGTAGCATAATACCCTGCAAACATACACACTGCCTCATGGAGTACTTGTCAGCAGTATTAATCTAGGAAATAATTAGTCCCTGTAAAGTTCTTTCACACTCTTTCACCAGATGGCCAGGCAAGATCGTCAGCTAAAATGCTGCTGTTTCAGCACCGGAGAAAATGCCAAGGATTATGCTTTATGCTACCCTGTGCAAGGTCTGGGCACGCTACACTGTGCTCATGGTTTCGCTCTCCCAGGTACTGCATACCAGTACATCATACTTCACAAATCCCATCAGATCATTTTTCGAGCATCACTGCCAAGCGCACTTCACACCCCAACATTTGCAAGCCACTCCGCAGAAAGTTTTGCCATCTGCCAAAACATAGGACCTCTCCAAATGGAATGAGATCAGAATTCATATATTTAGAAACAAAATTAATTCCAAAAGAGACAGCATAAAAAAAGAAATATGTTAATAGTGGATCACAATTACAGTCGCTATCCAATCGTGCAGCAGCTCCAGCTTGACAATCAACTAACCTTCACTTTACCTCACTTCACTTTTTATCAAGCAAACATTTAAGGAACTTCCCAGTGACATATTGACTGTTTCCACAAATATCCAGTATTGGTTTACTCTACATATGCTGCCAGTTTATGATTTAATGGCAGCCTGGTAATACAGAAACATACAGCTTGCCCAGCAGAAATGCATATACTGGCCTAAAATTACATACAGACACTGGAATATGAAAACATACCTTCTATTTTGTTTGGGGTCGCTGTATCCTAGAGCTAGCTCCAAAACTCTGGAAGTCAGAGAAGAATAGCCTTTTCTTAGCAACTCAAGACCTGCTCAAAGACGTGGAATACTGGATAAGGCATTTGACGTCTGTAAGACTCGTAAGCAGCAGCACAGGGAATTCTGGAAAGTTAACACTTCTCCTTTGAACAAAGAGCAGTGAGCCTGATTTGGCTGATGATGGGAAAAAGAAAACAAAATAGGGCTCTGAGCAGCATTGCTGTGGCTGTAGCTGAGGCAGAATTTCCATTTCAAAGCATGGTTTTCTATGGCCTACTTCTCCCTTATAAATACAAGCTGCAAGTTAAAACTTGGCCCAAAGAGTTCACCTGTCACATTTAGGAATTAAAGACTGAATCAACTTGCTAAAAAAAATTGGGAAAGAAAAAAGATACTATTGTTAGTACAAATTTATTTATAGAAAAATCCAATGCTCTTTTGGGAAGACTGCGTGGAAAGTCTTGGCTGCTTGGGTTTCAAGAGGTCAACAGCATGCCACAGCTGCACACTCCTGCAAAGACTGATTATAAAGCCCAAGATGCCTCTTTAGACGTGTTTATCTTCGGTACAAAGTTATCTCAGGTCTGGACACAAGAAAAGAACTTTGACTTTGCAGGTTCTGTGTTGATAGTCACCAAGTGACTGTTACAGGAAAAAAACCTGTTTTCAGCTGTGCACCAGTCTAGCCTCAATCAGACCTAGCCTCAGTGGTTTGGTTTGTCAGAGTTTGGCCTGAATGACACAGTCCAGTCAGTCAGTGATTCACTGACTGACTGACTGACTGATACATCCAACCCTGCCTGGTAACGTCCAAATGCAGGATGGCTTTTTAGGGGAGAGTAAGCCTTCAGAGAGGTTTCAGCTATCTAGCCCCAAGTACAAATACAGAGTATTGATTCACCAGGGTGTTCTCTCAAAATCCCACACAGACCAACACAGTACTTGGATCACTTAGGGTTAGCTTGAACTGCAACACTCAGCCAGGAGCAGGGAACAAAGCAGCTGGGACTTTCCATGCAACTGCCTCCACCATGTTTGCTGGTCAGGAACACAAAAGCCTTCAAGACCAAATACCACCATGTTACTTATCTGTGAAAACAAGGGAAGTAAACAGAAGGGCACATGGTGCAGAAGGAAAGCTACATGTTTACTCTCCTGTGCAGCCGCTTGTATGAGGTTACTCGTAACAGGCACCTTTCAATAGTCCCTTAAGTGATGTGGCTAACGTCTGTTATGTACGGTTCATTCACTCCTCTGTCCTGTTTGATTGTCCTATCAGTATGTGGCAAGTTTACCACTCTATATGCTACCACAACCTTAGCTGTCTTTGGCACATTAATCAGCATGCAGCTTGCATTTTTCAATGGTACAAAGCTTTTTCTGTGGGTAACAAAAACTAGCAATGAGCACTGCTCCCCACCTCACAGTCACTACTAAAGCATACTAGAGTAATCACTGGTGAGCTTTGGGGAGCACTGGAGATTAGGGCATGGAAGTGATTCTTTAAAGAGTCTGAATGCTAGAGCTGACATCTACAATAACCATTAGGGAAATCCAGGGGTTCATTTTCTCTGCAAGAGCAATGAACAATTCAGGCAACAAAGCAGTCAAAGAGGAGATAATTAAAGAAGACACTGAATAATTTATTTTGTGAAAATGAAGTTTAGTGTTTGGAGTTTCTTATTTAAGGAAGATGTCAGCACTTCAATGGAAGAAGTTGTTTTTTGAAGATACAGAGATGTGAGAAGCACTAAAATATTAAGAAGTGCATTAGAAAACAGTGATTACATTTTAGGATTGTTAAAAAAACTCATGACAGCTCTGCTGTATTTTTAATAGACATACTGGCCAAGATAAAAACTTTTTAGTACGTTATCCTGACTTGTGACATTTTCTACAACATGTGGAAACTTTAACAGACTAATTGTAAAATCAGAGTTGATTTCCCTAAAGAGCTCCAATTCAGACTGTGTTATTATTCTCCTGCCATACACTCAACATTGTTCTCAACAAATATTTAGATTATATTTGATCAAAGCTAAATTGTCAAACAACATTATGGTCGCCTCACAACCAGGGACACAGACAGAGATGCTTAATGCTTTCTTTGCCTCTGTCTTCAACACTGATGATGGGCTAAGAGAGTCCTAGTGCCCTGAGCAGGAGGACCATGGCAGTGAGAATGATAAACCCCCAGTCAACCCTGAACCGGTGCAGGATGTGCTGCTCCAGCTTGGTTGTGGTGCGTGGGTGTGAAGCGATGGGTATGAGGGTCTGGAGCAAAGAGCAGTCCCCAGCAAAGTATTTCTTCTCACAGTTTAGTTTCATTACTAGAGACAGCAGATGCTGGGACAGTTGCTATTTATCCACTTTACCTCAAGAGAGGAGATGATTGCCAAATGCATTAGCAGAAAGATCAATCTCACCTAACTTTCCATGTCTACACTGTAGACACTACACCTAAATTTTTTAGTTTTAGCCATTTAAGATTAGCATTTACACTTATGTCACCAGCTTTAGGCAGAAATAATCACTGTAAAAGTCTAAAATAAACCTTGTGAATCTCACTCTAGGAATACCAATGTCTGTGCACTGACTGAACGGAAATACAAGCAACTACTTTCAACACGAACCTCAATATGTGCCTGCAATTAAGCATGACAAATGCCAGCCAGGATGTGATGGGTTTTATTAGCCAGCCTCACTAGTAACAGATTTAATGCTTATTGTAGCTGGGGTCCAGAAGAAAAGAAGAAGACTACACACATAGGTCACCCTACCATGCCTAGTCATCAAGAACTGACACTTGTGCCACTGTTGGATCTTGCTAATCTCCTCCACCTCAGAAAAAGGCTTGAAGAGTCCAACCAAGCAATTAGTGGAACACTAAGCTGGTTAATTGTGAGCCATAAGCTGAAGTGGAGTGGGTTTGGAGACGGAAGAAAGGATAACAAATTATCCTTTGTACCATTGAAATAATCTCAGTTCCTCCCCAGGAGGCAGCAAAAAGTCAACAGAAAAGGGTGTCATGGAGAGAGGTAAAGGAAGATGGGAAGAAAAATCTTCAGCTCTGCCACACACAATTTCCTTGATTAAAGAAGGCTTTCATAGGCCATCAGGCAAAACACAGTCTTGGCTACATAAGCCCTTAACATTTCTCATGACGCTCAGTAAGCAGAAACCCTATTCCCAGTTTGTTGAGGTCAGGACCACAGGACACTTTCAGTCCTTCACTGCTCCTTCAGGCAGAAGACCAAGAGAAACCAATTTTCAAAATGAGATACCACACCTCTGAGGGAAAAGCAGACCACCTTTTATAGCACAACAGGTGCAGATAGGAATTTATGTTGAATGATACTTTCAAGAACAGGGTGGAGGGAAAAAATGGTTAGTCCAAGATTATGAGCAGCAGATAAATACATTTTGTCAGCTGAGAAACTGATTTTCCCCCCTTATATCCATAAATATCATGCTAATAAGAGAGGAAATATAATGCCATAGCATAAGTCATCTTCCCATCATGTCTACATTTCTGTAATAAAGCTTTCTAGTTTGGGGTTTGTTTTTCTGGGTTTTTTTTGGTTTTTTGGGTTTTGGGTTTGTTTTCTTTTTTTTAGCTGGGAGAATTATCACATGAATTATCATTGGTTTTCATTCTGAAAATAGGAACTTACCAATTTCAATTGCAACTGACTATCAGAACAAAAATCTGACAAGACATGTAGTTCTTGTAAGGTATACTGATTCCTTTACCTTTAGCTGAAGATTGATTATTTTTTTTCTGAAACATGTAATAGTAGTATCTGTATTTATTGTGGAATAAACTCAGCAATGAATGGATTAAAATGAGCAGAAGAGCCTAGTCACAAAGCATTCAGTCACAGAGTTTACTCATTTATACACTATTTATCTTCCAGTATATCCCACAAGAAGTAATCATTTAAATAAACAACTTCCTTAGGAGATAATGTTATTGAGTTTCGAGTCTCACAACATGTACTACAGCTACAAATCAGACTTACTCTAAACTTGCACTGATTCTAAATCTGCAGCACTGGGAGGCATTTTAGAAATATCACAATTGAAGGGGAGGCACTGGATTTTTGTTTCTGCATCAATCCTGAGAAGGGCATGCGTGTTTGGAACTGTGCTCATACCTTTTCAGCTACATCAGCTGTTATAATATGCAATATCACCTCTCCTGCAAAACTTGCCTCACTTTTGTATTGTCCAAGCTTTTAAATTATTATAAACCACTTTCAGATGTCAGTTACAGTTATTGCTTAAAGTGTTCTCCTGTACATTACCAAACTTTGTGCACTGGGAAAAGCTGCCAAGAGGTGATATGAAAATGACTTTGATCAACACTGGCATCCCAGACACAGAAGAACAAGGTAATAAACATCTCTTATTGTCCTAAATTCTCCAGTTTTGAGGTGCATCACTTTAATTAGAGACAATAGCCTACAACTGGTCCTGCCTCCCTCTGCTTCTAGGCTTCTTGAGATAAACAAGGTAGGAGCCAGACATCCCGTTTTACTATTCTTTCTGACTGGAATCTTCTCTTTAGATGAAGATGATGGCATCTGTGAGTAAGTTAGGGATGTTCATGATTGTGAATGACTAAGCTGGCCAGTAACTTCCTTTGGAGAATCTCGCTGTCTTCAGCTCACAGCCTCCAGCACACAGAGTGTTTGCTGTCCCAGAAATGTGAGGAGGACTGGAAGCCCTGGGGAAGGGATTTCACAGTGCTCTGGGATGTGGAAAAACTTCATGACAGCTCAGTGGATGCATCAGGGTGATTAATATTGCATGCTGTCACCTGAGAATATCTGCTGAGAGCCAGGGAGATGCATCATCTGTCCCTCCCAGACAAATATTTAGATAAGAAAGAGTGTGTTTTGGAGGACTTCTTATGTCTGAGTGGTGCCACACTGATCCCACTAAGACCTCTCTAGAAAAAGCTTTGCATTGAAAAAACTATATTAATTTCCCTCTCACTCCAGCTCACAGCACATCTGAGAATCTTTCATACCAGCAAGTGATGCAGGCAAGGAGGACATAGCTATGTACTAGCTCAGAGTAACTTGGACAAAGCTGTCATGCAACAAAATAACTTCTCAGACCTGTACCAGGTAAATGATGATGAAATTCCTGTTTATCTCCTCATATTTTTTGCTCCTTATATTTGAAACAAAGCATGGCTACACAGTATTGTATCAAATCCTAATTCTTTCTATGCAACAAACACAGAATTTTAAAACTGTTTCAAAACCTGAAATAGCACCTAGACACTCCCCAAAACACAAGAATTCCCAATTCTGGCATGAGACTGTATAGTCTGCTTTCAGCCCCACTTGAAACAAATGAGAAACGTTACTCAGAAGCTGTTAATCCACAGTACTAAACTCTCATCTCTGCCCAGTGCTCAGAAGGTTTGGAAAATCATGGTTTGGAAATACCTGTGCTGAGATGGCCCTGTGCAAACAAATTCAGTCCAGTGTACCTGGGGTAAAATCTCTTACAGGTTCTTGGCACAGATTTCTCCATCGTTTTCTCCACAAAGATGACCAGATGGCTGGAGCACCCCTCCTACAAACACAAGCTGAGAGAGCTGTGTTTTTCAGTCTGGAGAAGAGAAGGATCAGGGGAGACCTTACAGCAGCCTCCCAGTATCAAAAAGAAGCCTGCAAGAAAGCTGGAGAGGGGCTTTTTACAAGAGCGTGAAGTGATAGGACAAGAGGAAATGGCTTTAAATTGGAAGAGGATATATTCAGAATAGATACTGGGAAGAAATTCTTTCCTGGGAGGATGGTGAGGCACTGGAACAGGTTGCCCATAGAAGTTATGGATGCCCCACCCCTGGAAGTGTTCAAGACCAGGTTGGATTGGGCTCTGAGCAATCTGATCTAGTAGGAAACATTCCTGCCCATTGCAGGGTGTTGGAACTATATGACCCTTAAGCTGCCTTCCAAGAAAAATCATTCTATGATTCTATAGTAAGGTAAGACTTAGTGTGGAAGTGCCATGGTATAACACTACCTAAACAATGTAACAGTGTGAAACTACACAGGGAAACATCCCATCTGAGTCTGTATTTCTCACAGGAACCCAAACACTGTACAACAACTATGACTTTTAGATCAGTATAAGAAAGAAATTAAATAAGAGTTTGTGCTGGTTTTGGCTGGGGTAGAGTTAATTTTTTACACAGTGGCTAGTATGGGGCTGCATTTTGGATTTGTGCTGAACACAGTGATGATAATAAAGAGATGTTTTTTGTTATTGCTGAGCAGTGCTTACACAGAGCCAAGGCCTTTTCTGCCTTTTGTACTGCCACACAAAGGTCCTGGGAGTGCAATGGGAGGAGACACAGCTGGGACAGGTGACCCAAACTAACCCAAGGGATATTCTATAGCATATGGAATCATGTTCACTATATATAGAGGGAAGAAGGTGGGGGTGTTTGGAGTGATGGTGTTTGTCTTCCCAAGTCACTGTTACACATGACAGGGCCCTGCCCTGTTGGAGATGGCTGAACACCTGCCTGCCCATGGGAAGTAGTGAATGAATTCCTTCTTTTTCTTTGCCTGTATGTGTGGCTTTTGCTTTCCCTATTAAACTGTCTTTATCTCAACACACAAGTTTTCTCACTTTTGCCCTTCTTTCCCCAATTCTGCTGGTGGGGGAGTGAGCAAACGAGCAGCTTGGTTGCTGGCTGGGGTTCCGTCACCACAGTGCTTGAAGCGATTAAGAACAAACAATGTTCTGCTCTCTAAATTATGGGCCTTGACCAAGTTCAGCAAAGACTGGATCAAAGGCTTCTTGATGTAAAATCAGGTTAGCTCCAGGAAGAGAAACAACAGAGATCATAGAGCAAAAGGCACAATTTCAGAAAGAAAGATGCATGTATCAGGCAAATAAAACAAGTGAACGAATGACAAGTGGCAGATATTGGCCACATGGCTCGCACTCAGGTAAACTGGTGGATGCCAGTAGATGGTCTAGAGCAAAACCAGCAAATACTACCTCTATTAACCTAGACAGTTCACCCAGGACTCTCTTGTGAGGTCACCAATCTTTGGAAACTCTGCATAGAGAAGCTGGAAAGAGAAGATATCAACACCAGACAAATAGGGCTCACTTCTTTGAAAACTATGAGTACTGGTTTGGGCACCTGTAAAAGCTTTATCATAATCTCTGAGAAAAACCCTCTCTTCAACACAATTTAGATGAAAGCTTTAGTACCTGAGAAATTGCTTCTCCCTCTAAGACCAAGATTTTTTTTTAATGCCTTTTTATTTCTGCGTTGCTGACACAGAAACTTGGCTCTTTTTAATTCCTGTTTCATGTTATAATCCTTCTTTGCTATTGTGTTATCTCACTATTACTTACCTATGTCATTATTACTGAAGTAGAAAGCAAAAAACTGCATGAAGAAAATTACAGTAATTAGACTTGTATATGAAATAGAAGACCTTTAACAATTCACTGCGCTTCCACATGAAATTTGTTGCCACAGTTTATATGAGCAGGGAATGAGAACAAGGCATCTAATTTTCCTGGAAACATTAGCCATGAACTGTAAGCTACTAAAGGTTTTCAGAGACCAGAAAGAAAGAGGGCCATATTTTCTTGTACCTCGTATCCATTTCTTGTACCTGAGGTTCAACTCTATCAAGGCCAGATTGTAACTTTTTTTTCAGTCTAAGCAGAGTCTCATTTTTCAGGCAGTCCCATTATATTTATTTATGGAATAATGTGTTGCTGGATGCACTATTGGCAGGATCTGACTCTGCACAGATAAACAACTTCCCCCATACAGCTTCAAATGTCACCATCGCACAAGGGAAAATGTTCCAGGTTAGATAGATGTTCTATGACCATTGAGAACTTTTACTCCCCTTTTGCTGATTGATTGAAGAATTATACCCATGAAATGAGATGATTTACACAATTACATTGGCTCTTGGCTAGAATAAACTTTTGCCAACCAGATGCCCTGAAGGATGGCTGCTTGCAGCATAAATCTGATGAAATTTGATACACAGCATGGTGCACAATCAAGATGAAATGATGTTAGATGATTCTTCCATGTGCAATCCATTTCAGGAAGACAATTTTAATAATGATAGTTCCTTTTTTATTAAGTTCTTTGGACTATTTTTTCAGATAATGAGCAATTGCTTCCAGGAGAAGTGGCTATTGTCAGGTTAATATTTTATTAATCTTTTACCTGGGGCTAATATTCTAAGAAACCAGAGGAGCTAGTTGTCACTGAAATACGCAGTACTGAAGACCTTTTCTAGACTAGGCTTACACAGTGCCTCCACATAATTATAAATGCTTATCTCCCACTTTTAGCAGTCCCAGCTTGGTTATACCAGTGTTTCATTTGCTTGTTTCTCCCTTTTTCTTCCTCACTCATACTCCTACAATTTTACTCCCCTCTCAGACAATGATAGTAAAGGGAAAGCTTAGGATTGACAAGCACGACTATAAACAGATAACAGTATTTTAAAAATATGTGACTCTTTCCAATCTCAGTCAAGGCATCTTGCCTGTTCAACATTAGGGATAATCCCTCTCCAGGACTGAACTGATGAGCTACCAGTGAAACCTCCTCCAGCCGGAGCAACGACCACATTCAAATTCCCCAGCAGTGATTAAGGAAGAAATGGTACAGAGAAAATGCCTGGTCCCCTTGCTGACAATGTTGTGGGCTTCAAGCAAGCACAGGTTTTTCCTTCATGTCTAGACTTTTCATCTGAAGGAAAGGCACATTGATGCCAGTGTTGCCATGAGTAAAAGCTTCCACATGACATTCAGAAACTAGTTCCAGAACAATTTAATTTCATTTTTTATGTCATGCTTCTCCCAAAAAGCTCTTCATGGAGGTGGGATTAGCGATTAAGAGATGTGGAGGGTGGAACACATATGTCTGTGAAAACTGAAATTAATGTGATTATGCTAAGCAGAACATATTCTAGGCATCAGTGGTTTGCAAAGATTTAATGAAATGTGCCCCAAGCATGGAATTTTTTCTCTGGAAAATAAAGCGTGATATTCAGAGAAGATTGGGATAAAGGGGTATTTTACAGGCAAGCAGAGGAAAATCAACTGTCACGTTGTATGAAACACCTTCCCTCTGTTCTGCTCTCTTAATTTCTACCATAATAAAGCAATTATAATAAATTTATGATCCTCAAGTATTGCTAGTGCCATATTTTTCCTCATGGGCAAAAAAAAGGGAAGGAAACAAAATAAAAAATATAACACAAGTAGGTAATAAACTGATCAATATGTAAGAAGTGTATTGGGGATGAATGTTATCAGTTGCTACTCATTCTGATACTCCACCATCTGGTCTAGTTCTGTGAAGTGACTGGGTATTAGAGAATATAAGAAACCCTAAAATATTATTCCAAGTTCATGAAATGCCACTGATTTGATGATACATTTTGGCAGATTTCATAAAGCATGAACTTATCCAGGAGGGCAAACAGTCCACGATGCCAATAATTCTGATTGCTTTGGAAAATACGTGCATCCAGATGTGCACACAAGAATCTTCCCAGTGCAACAAATGATGTCTTGTTTACTATTACAAACAAGATCACAAAAGAATTTCAGCTTTTGCTTATGTCTGTTGCTCACCTTGTTCTCAGCCACACCACATGTCCTGAAAGCATGCCTTACATCCTATATAGCACAGCTGATTGATATACATTACTGGAGTTTAGTGCTGCAGGATGGTGGTGTTTTATGATACACCAGCAGAGTGAAAAGTATGGCAGGTCATTTGCAAGGTAATGTGGCTTTTTAGAAACCAAGCTGTTGCAGTTTTTTCACTTCATGGTGTCTCTAAATGCCAGAGTTACCTTTCATGGCTCATGCAAGAAATTCCACTGACAGCGCTACAAGGCATTTCTGCACAGTGGAGAGTACTCCAAGCACAAAGCTAATGTTCAGTGACTCATATTGGTATTTCTTTGGAAAACAGACAAAAATATATCTGCTCACCTTGGTCAGAGGATGACCAAGCAAACACCTGAGTGAACTGTAATCCAAGGATTTGTGTACAAAGTATACCAGGCAAGAAAACAGAATTTTCTTCCAAGCCATCCACGTACTCACAGGAAAGTAAAACCAGACTGTGAATATATTTACAGGTGAAAAGATGAAAAAAACCCACCCTATTTCATCTCTTTTCAACCAATTATGTTCCAGCTATCCTTATTTGGGTATACAATGGAAGTTCATTTTGAAGTTCATAAATTGTCTAGTTGTAGTTTTTCAAATGTCTCATTTCATGAACTGGATTATTTCCAGATACTGAACTCAAAAACTGAGCTTGATTCTGCTCTCTGGGAACAGTCTGATATAAGATAGAAATACCTCTCAATTCTTAATTTTCTTCTTCAGTTTTACTAAACTTCTGAAACAATTCATTCTAGACATTAGTAATTTTTTTGAGTTTTACTTAAGAATACAATTGAAAGCAAAAGTGAAACTTTGTCTTCAAAAGCCAAAATTTTGAACATTTTTCCCAGAATATGAAGACCTCTAAATATGCAATACCCCCTTAAGTAATTAAAGTTGATAGAAGTTCTAAATATATATGTGTGCGTGTCTAGATACATACATATATATATTAAATACTTTAACCATACCTTTGAACTCTTCATATAACTCTCAAGAAACACCTTATGGAGGGGAATGCCTCTATCCAGCATGAGACCAATTATTTATTGTGTGCCTCCTATTTCTATGTTTGTATAACCCAAAAGACCCATTATGCCCACAATGTTCACAAAAGCTGAAGTCCCAACTTAAAGCAACGAGCAAAATGCAAAGACAATGGTAAGGGACAGCAGTACAATAAAGCAAGGCACAGCTTTTACATCAGTTGTATAAATTATCCTGGTTATTTCACTGGTTATTTCACCTCTGTTCTTATCCAATGCTATTTAGATGTTTGCAGTCAAAGACTATATATGATAATTTAACTACAAGGTGTTTGTTAAGACAATTATTCTGAGTTCCATATTCAAAATTTTCTTGACCAAAAATATTTGTCATTCTCTATTACACTGAGAATTACAAATATGCATGTCTACTGGAGACGTGGTGCAACAGAGAATTCTGAATATTTTCTTTATTTAGCAGGTAAAATTAGGCAATTAGACCAGACTACACTAGCACAACTGAGTAATTTTCATAACACAACTGATGTCTTACCACATGGTGCCATTTAAGGGATTATAGCAACTCACCAGGGTAATATCAAACTTGATTAGAACCCAAGGGGACTGATTGTTATCTCGATTAAGCCAGTGAAAATCCGGACAAAATGTAATTGACACCAGCAACTCTCAATTTGCTCCAGTGTAAGTAAAAGGAAAGTCAAGAGCTGTATCTTTGATTGGGAGGTGACTTTTCTTTTTAGCCTAACTAATTTTCGTATTTTTGAGTGATTAACGATGATTGTTTCAACCCCTTTGAAGATATCAAAGACAGGGTATTTGGTATTTTTACTGCTAGGTACACTGATATTGCATGGGTTTGAGGAAGTGCCTTCATATAAAGAACAATTCACACAACAAATAAAAGTAATATCTTATGCAAACTTCTCTGGTGGCTAGAAAACCTTTAACATGTTCAGCATGCCAAGCCCTTTGCCCTTGCTCTAGTAAACATCTGTAGATAATGGGATGAATTTTCCACAGATATTGAGGTATACAGGGGTGGAAGTGAGATCTGGGAAGCTTTTCAGGAAGTCACAAGCTAGGTATCACAAATCACAATCAACAAATATTTCAGGGCTGGATTCATCTGAACTCAAGACATTTACAAAACAGGTAAATATGCACAAGGTTGATAGCTAAACTCCCTCTATCCACAATGGTTAAAACAGTACTTTAGTAAAAGTCCAATTTATCTCATCCTAGATAAAACTAGTCAGAAATATATATGAATGTGTCCCCAGAATCGCTTATCTCCTGTAGAGAACAGAAGGCACAGCTAAGGGTGGCCAGTTACAATGAACATGTAAAATACTCCAAATATTTTTAGTTAATGGAAAGAGAATGCATTTTTTGTATCTTCAACCTTGACCATGCAAATTATCTTCTGTTTTGCTTCCATTTTGGCCTGCTCCAGCAGTGACTCTTCCTCACTGGTTCACTACTGGGAGCACTGGTGCTGCTTGCTGTGGATGAAGGACCATTAACCCCCAAGAAACTGGCCCAAGGAAATTTTCCCTGGTACTTTTATACACTGTCATACAAGTAACCCACTGAGACAACATTTATGCAGTGATAAAGCACATCAGTTTTTATAGAAATTGAACATTCTCTGGGACCATTCTCTGCCACTGGAGACAGCTGCCCCAGAATAGCCCCTATCCACTTACTGAACTCTTACCATTCAAAAGGGAAAAAAGCTGGTGTTCAGTGGTGCCATTCTTACATGCTAGTAGTGATCTTTCATTAATAAGGTTATCTTTCTCATACAAATAGCTATGTGCTGTGATTATTACCTCTTGATACATTGAGACTCCAGCATTCCTGTTCTGTTGCAGATTAAAACTGAATGCCCTGTGTGGGGCCAAGACCATACCAAGCAGGTTGGTATGTCGTGGCCGCTTTAGACACAAGCATCCCATTGGCTTTATATGGCATGTTCTGTCCACAAAGGAGGTGGAACTTTAACCAGTGACCCCAGAATCATATTTAAACTTGAAAACAGAAGGAGCCAGAATCAATTGAAATGTGAATGAGGTATAATATGCATTGAAGATGAAGCAATTTGGGGATATTCTCCTCTGCTGGTGATCTGCTGCAAAGTATCCTTGCAGTGCAGATGTTCCCTGCAGAAATAATGACTGTCCAGAAAAAAACAAACAGCGTGTCATCACTTCTCAGTCTGCCTTACAATTTTCTTTGCTCACCAGTAATATACCTGCCAGCCTACCTTCTCCATTTTCTATCAATTTATTTTCCTTTTTATTCTAGTTTATTTTTATCATCTACTGAGTATCACAAGTGACAGGTAGACAACACATTTATTTACCTATATGAACATACCTTTATAACTTCAAACACTGACAGACGCTTTGGTTAGAAGACACTCTCTCATGAAAAACTTTATCTAAATTTACACTCCGTAAGAGCAATACAAATGTTTATATGATTCTAATTAGACTGGAGTCAAAGCTTTCTCTAAACAAACAAATGTGGTCCCTCAGTGTTTACAATTCACACCTTGGAGAGGTCAAATACCACTTGAGAGGGTGGCGGTAACTGAAAGTAAAACCGAACAGCCAATTTTCCTTCTCTGTGATGAGTAAGCCCTCGGAAGGAAAACCACCCAAACAGTAAATTCAGAATTATTCAGTTCTTGCAATGTGAAGCCATGTGAGAAACAGCTCTGCTGCTGTGCCAGGCAGTTTAAAGCCAGCAGCATCCAAGGACTCAAGGAGAAAAGTCCCAGGGCCTTGCTTGGAAGTAAGGGGCTTGGCAAACTAGACATCCCCTCAAAAAAAGGCCTGAGTGCAACAGGCTGTGCACTCCATTGCATGACCAAAACCCCCAACTTTGGTCCTGCCCTGAGTATAGGCCCTTTGACTGCTGAAGCCAAATTTCTCTGCAGTAGGTGACTCCTCCAGGCAGAATCTTTCTAGGAAATACAAATGGTGAAAGGGTAAGCATTTCAGGCATCGGACTATGGAAAACAGACTTAAGAGACAACCGTGTGACAATTACCTTTAGTGTCCTTGTCCTCTGCTGCTTATGGTTTAGCAGAGGGTGACTGGTGTCTTGAATGCAATTTTTGTCCTTCTATGGTCAAAATATGGCCAATTTATGACTGTCATATTTAAAATAAATTAAAAAATCACATTTCACTCAAGATACTAGCAGCTAAAAAAGCTATTATAGCTACTGGAAACCATGAAGACTTAATCTGCTCTGACCATGCTCTGTTCCTTCACAAAGCCTGCTGCTGATTAGACATCACAGGCATCTTCTTCACAGAATAACAGAAGAATGAAATTCCTCAGGAAGACATATTGTTTCTCCTGTAAGAATAGACAGAAATTTTCTCCAGACCCATGACTCCCAACTGGCTAATTACATCTCACTAGGGAGGTGCAATGGCAGCACTTTTAACTCCTTTTATCATATTTGTCCCAGTCAAACTGGCTGTGTACCATGCTCTGAAAGTCAGCAGCGCCAGGAAGCAGGGAGCACAGACACTTGGGTGATCCTGGACTGAATATGCCATCACAACCAAATTTCCACATGTGCTATGACACCGAGCAAGAAATCTCCATAATGTCAAATCCAGGAGCAAAGCTACCCATTTTCTCAGTTGGTTTTCATTTTTGATGCCACACTGATGATTACACTTGGTACAAGTAGTGGTATTTATGCTGTCACATGCTGCTGTCCCTAGCATACAAGTCAAAATCAGCGTGAGGCTAAAAAATCTACTGAACTGCACATTTCAACAAAACAGCAGGTGCTCTGAACACCATCTATAACTTTAAGTGAACAATTTCAGTAATGGTTTTGCCAGACCTTCCTAGAAGCAATGAAAATGGACAACAAGTAACAAAATGAAGTTCAGCTGGTGAAAGAAAAACAGGATAATATGTTGAAGGAAGGGAAATTATTATCATAAAACATTTGTATGGCCATGTGAATTCTGCACTGTGCTGTACAGAAGTGAGATCACATCTTGCCCCTGCCCTAAATTTCTTTCTGTTGCTAAGACAACCCCATCAATATAAGAAGCAATGCAGAGTCCAGTGGTGAGACTCATGGGGATGAATTGGCTACTAGGCTTTGCTAGAAGAGAGAAAGCCTGTCGGTGCAAAGGGCAGGATGGCTGCTGTGGCTGTGGAAGACTGTCTGACAGAGGTACTCAACCAAGCACAGAGGCAATGGGGATAGTGGGAATATGCCAACAAATAGCAGGGGCTCCTCGTTCCCAGAAATACCACTGTTTTCTTGAGTGCATTGGGCTCCAGGGAGCATTAAGTGGGAGCTCCCAGGAGCACTATAAGGAGGTCCAAAAACAGTATCTCCTCCCCAGATGAACTACCCCTCTCATTTCCACCTGGCATAATACAGCAGTGATGTATCTGCCTAAGCTGGGAATTACAGAGCCTTTAGGGAAAGTTTTTCCCTCCAGCACTGGGCTTGAGGCCTTATCCCAGGGTAAGACAGAAATTACATGTAGCAAGCATGTGTGGATAAAGGAGATCACAAAGTACTTCATAGTATCAGCTTATGAAATCTATGTAGAAAGCACTTAGCAGAAGCAGAATCCTGTGATATCAAAGCACCCACATCCCAACTCCCCTCTGTAAGTTTATTCCAGATGTTTCATACCCCATTTTCATAGAGGGACTGCTTACTTGATGCTTCTTAGACTATTTGGAGACAATCTTTCACAGAATATTACTGGGATTATCTATCTAAAAGTCAAAATGTGTATCCTACAGTATATCACAGGAAATTGCATCAGTGAGGTTAATAATTTAATGTTTTCTGGAGCAAAAGCAGAACACATGCTACAAGAAGGCAAGCCTCTATAACTTAACTTCTCAGGTGTTCAAGGTCTAAAGCAATAGGGACTGAACTGTAGGTACTAAATGGAGTGAAATCTGACAGCTCGTTTACATTGAGGTTCATACTTTTGCACAGATTAAAAAACAATTCTGCCTCATAAAAGAGTTCTTCCCAACATGGACATCTAAACCAAACAATTGTGTCTCTTCTCTATCACCACTTTGGAAGACACTTAGGAAAACAGGAAAGGTTTTCATTTCAGTTCCAGACATCTCTGTTGATGCACCTTTGTAAGAAGAGAAATCCAGCAGTGCATAAATCTAGTTCCTACCACTGGTCTGTCATAACAGGGGCTCAGTCACGTTCACTGAGATGACTGGCAGGTCGCTGATGCTCTTGCTTGCATTATAATGCCTCCCTCATGATAATAATTTATTCCTCCCTGGATTTCTCCCTATTTCATTATAGCACCACTAATACAGCATCAAAATCATTTGCACTAATACCAGAACTGGACCATGACAGACACATGTCTATACATATATTCCAGGGTTTAAGAATTTTTGTTCTCCCAGCTCACATACTTCACATGACTCAGTTAAATGGCAGAATGGGATACTGCCAAATATTTCTTTCTCACTGAAACAGAGACAGCTTTTTAAAGAATGTTGTTACACTAGCCACATTTCATCACAAAATACGAATACCTATAATTACAGTATCTGTGATTATATAATATCAAACACAGGAAAAATAACCAGTCCCATACTTTGAGGAAAAAATTGTAACCTGTATTATCCAAATTCAGGCTAAAAAATGCTGGATCTAGTCCCAGCCTCAGAAATAAAATATACCCAGCAGTAATTGAAAAACAAATGAATCTGATTATAATCTTACCATACTCTAGCTTTTGCATTCCTCAGCTATGCAGCAAACAGATGGAAAAATCACATTACATGCACCAGGAGAAAAAATATTAGGGTATCTCTGCAAACATCAGTTATCTTTATACTTAAATATTTCTGGCCTTGGAGCTTGAGTCCTATTGCATTACATCTGTGAAATATTTGGCCATTGGTTCATAATGTCTTTTGACATTAGCAGTGGACCCCCTGATGAAAAATACTGCTGGTTTTGCCTTCACATTCAGACACTGGCAGCCCTGGGTTCCATTCCACCTCAGTCCTGACACGTCATTTGTTAGGATTCAAAAGCTCCTCCATGGGGAGCTGAGCAGCCCCCATTGAAAGCTGTGGTGAGGACAGAGTGGAGTGAGCCACAGTGGGAGGCTATATATGATGCCAAAACCCCCTCTGACTTCTGAGAGGAGGCAGAGACCCTCATGCTTCATGAGGGCTTTCTAACACCAGACTTAACAGATACATACTCTTGTGCAAACCACACAGAAATGGCAAGGGGTAGTTGGTTTAGGGAAGAGATGTTGCTGCTGGACCTCCTGATGGTACCCCTTGGAGCTCCCAGTAATGCTCCCTAGGGCTTGAGTCAGCCAAGAAAACAGTGGCATTTCTGCTAATTTTTTTTTTTTTGGATATTCACACTATTTTCTTCAGAGCTTGACTGTCTTCTTGCAGCTTGTTGGGCTGTGGCTACATTCGATGGACAGGTGTGTAATACAGGATGTGAGAGAATCATGCTATCATTTGCCCTAAACCAGAAACCAGAGATTTCCCTTTCACTGAATGACATGCAATTCTGTCAATGGGTTCTTTCTTTATAAGTTAGCAAGATGCCTTTATGTTATTGTTTCTGCCTTGTATATAGCTCTATTGATTTTTTTCTGTATTTAACAACTTTGAGAAAATCAGTGTTTCAGCAGAGTGGAGCAGAATTATCGCAGAATCCCATTTGCCATTCCAGCATCAGAGATCATGGTTAAATTAAAGGAAACAACATCTACAATAGATTTAGAGAAAAACTGCAGAAGACACAGAAAATGGGTGAGTGGAGGGACATGAAATTAAAAACAAAACAGAAAAAAGCGAAACTGAAGATAAATGTAGTGGCTGTGGGTAGGATTTATCTCAGCTAATTTTAGCAATGTAAAACTTAGATATACAGTCCAAGCTAATCTCCTTAGCTCTCTTTGTATAGTGAATAGCGAGCAGGAGCCACCTCCACAGAGGATTCAGCCTAAGACAGGTCTCCCAAGACAGTGCAATGCATCACACTTTCCCTCAACTACCACAAAATCTATGCTTAGAAAAGATGCATAACTTTTCTGTTTTAACAGCACTGGAGCTGATATAGGATCATGCATCAATTTGACTGTTGTACCTATTTAATAGATGGCCTTCCAGTTCAACATTTTTAGCTTTGAAGACCAGGATTGTTTGGCTTTCTTGGAAAAATCTGATACTTCTTGTGTCAGAGGAAAGATTTTCCTATAATTGCTCATCAGCAAGTCCTTGCCTGAACATTTAAATAATTTACGAGCACAAAACCTATTTGTTTTATTTTATTAAAAATGGCTCAAACTTACCACTAGTACAATTCCATGTAGTGCCATTCACTTCAAAGATGCTACATATGCTTACACAGCAGGGAATCAGCCCAGATACTGTCAAAATGCTTCATTACTAGTCAGGTCAGACAATAAATCAGATCTTCTGTTTGCAAAGTACTGCAATTTGTGTCTAATGACTGGAAGAATTGGTATATAAAGTAATTATCAAAACTGGAAAGCAATCATCTATATGTGCAAAACCTCATATAGAATTTGAATTTCAACAAAGAAAAAAAGATGGCAGGTGAAAAAAATCTTGTTTTCTTACAGACAAATTCACTTAACTCCTCCTTCCCTTTTCTGCAAGGATTCCGCCTTCAGCATTTTTTGGCTCATTTAAAGACCAATTATTATAGAATTATTGACCCTTTCAGGCTGGAGAGGTTCTCAGAAGTCTCTATTCCAGAGTCAACACTGAATTCAGGACCAGGTTCCTCAAAGTTTTGTCCTGAAAACCTCCAAGGACAGGTAGACTGCACAAGTTTCCCTGTTCTCATGGGACAGTGTCTTGTTCTCCTTATATCCAGTCTGAAACCTTCTTGCTTCATTTTTTTATGCCCACCGTCCCTTTTCAACCTGCCATGAACCAAAAGAAAAGTGCAGCTCCATCCCCTCAGTGACCCTGTAGGCATTGGGGGCTGCTGTGAAGTCCCCCTGCAAAGCCATCTGTGCCCCAAGATGAACAAACTCACTTCCATCAGCCTCTCCTCACACGGGAAATGCTCTAGCCCTCACCATCTCAGGAGCATCTGATGAAGTATGAAAAATCTGTTGATGTCTTTGCTCTAATGGAAGGCCCCAAACTGGAGCCAGTGTAACTAGATGCAGCCTAACAAGTGCCGAGAAGACGGGATAATCTCTTCCTTCTATCTACTGGCTTTGTTCATCATATTAGTGCCAAGGATGCTGTTGTCCATCTTTGCTGTCAGGGCACACTGCTGGCCCATACCCAATTCACTGCCCACTAGACCCTGATGCAGAGGATTAGTCCATCACCACCACTAGAGTTTCATGAGGCTGACCCATTCCTCCAGCCTGTCCAGGTCCCTCTGAAGGACATAACTGTCCTTCAGCAAATTCCTTGGTTCCCCTCCCCAGTTTTGTGTCATCTACTGACCTGATGGGAGGACATCATGTCTCCTCCTCCCAGTCATTGACAGAATTGTTAAACAGGATATGTCCCCACACAAAGCCCTGGGGAATTCGGCTCATATATGGTCTGCAGGTAGAGTGTGAGCAATTAACTACCAGTCTGTGGGCCCAACAAACCATGCAGTTTTCCACTCTTGTAGTTGTCCACCCATCTAGAGTCTATTCCAAGCAGGACACAAGGATTATGCTGCATCAAGCTATATTAAACAGCTCTGGTGCATTATACCCACCCTCAAACTTAACTTCTGCATGCTACTTCTGTAGCGTAGTTGCTGATGTGCCAGGCATCATCTCTTTACCAGTCTCCATGTCTGATCATTGCTGGAAACCAGGCAGGAATGTGAGAAGTTAAGATGTGACCCCAGTAAGCTACAACCCTTACTCCTATCGGGGAATAGACTTCATACCTACTCTGCCCTTCTTACACATACCAGGAGTTTTGGCATATTTTATAAATGAAATTAATTTTCCCTAAGATGCCAAACACTTCTGACACCTACCAATAACTCTGAATTTTGCCAGTGACCTTGCCAACTTCTAGTACACAACCAATTTGCTAAGTTACCACCCTTTTCACATTGCTCAGAACACCCTGTCAAAAATATAATAAATATGATAATCTATACAGCTTAATTAATACACAAGTGGTCTAAATAATTTGCATAAAGTGTCAGTCACAAAGTAGAATAAACCTTTGTCATCAAGTTTCAAATTAGTCATTTCCCCTCTGCATTTTAGGTGATGAGTCTATTGTACATATCTGCAAGTGACCTATTATTTCCCACAAAACATTCAGAGCCCAAAGAAAACCCCCAAAGACAAGGCATACATGGTGTGTCTAGTCCAGCTATTTCAGAAGTAGAATAAACACCCTAAATTGAAACTTTCTGAAACAGGTGACCTTCCACGATTTTACACAAGGCTCTTTCCCTAACATACCCAGAAATACTTCTCCAGTGCTGAGATGCAGCACGTGAACTTCAGAAGGATGAGCCTTCCCTCTTGGGAAGTTAGGTATGGGATCAGAAGTCAGTTAATAACAGACACCTATTTTCAGTTTCAACACAGCTGCTTGTTTCTTATGAAATGACTAATACAAAGCATCTAAAACTGGATTGGTTGGAGGGGGATAGGAACACTTAGATCAGCTATTTAGAAAATATTTTTATTTTGCAATCTCTCTTTTAATGTGTACATCTGACAAACAGTGGAGGACACAGAAATCTTGCTGAAAAATATGTATTACTGTCCCACCAGAGCAAGTCCAAAAACAAAGCATGGGGCTGTACTTAAACTGCGTATCATATGCTACTTTCCAGTTATAAGTGAGTGTAATTTCTGAAGGTGTCTATTAGACTATATGGAATTGAGTAGCTGTCTGCAAGATGTACTTTGAGTGCCTACTGTATTACTTACTATTTGGTTTCTGCTGAAGATGCTCCTTGTGGAAAGTTCTGGCTCCCTGTTCATCAGAATCCTTGAAAATATATCAAAAGGGAAAAAAATAACAATTCACTCTAGGTTAATAGGGAAGTTCTTTGACTTATAGAATATCTATTAAATATCTGGTCAGTTTTTTCAGACAAGCACCAGTCTAGATTACCTTTGAACTACCTTTCTATTAATTTTACTGTCTGAGTTGCAGCTGGCAATTCAGCACAAGCTTTGGGCCTGTGAGGTGCTGTGAGAAATGAACACACTGTGAACCCTTTCAAATATGAATGCATCTCTTTTTATGGCAGAATACAGTCCTGGGTCTTAGAAGTCAAAGAAAAAGAAATTTTCAGCTCACTGGGCTACTGACTCCAAAACACTAATGGATGCAATTTTGGGGGACAGTGTCCTCTTGCCAGCTTAAGCGTAGTGTGCTGGGGAGAGTCTAGGTAAATATCACTTACTAATTTCTCAGAATTGTTTTGATGAGAGAATTACACATACTTTGGAAATTCTAGTGGCCATGGAAATTATTGTATAACCTCTCCCAAGACAGTACAGTGAAAAAAATGATGCTAGATTAAATACTTATATAATATTCTGAGAGCACAGTAAATAAACCAATCCCTATGTATTGTGCACACTCTTCTTTACTCATTTGTTTAGAGTATAAGCAGGAATTGCAAATTGACTACTTCTCCAAAAGGGTGTTCTGAAAACTTAACAAAGCTATATTTTAGTATGCAGGTAACATTTTTTCTCACTTTATCTTATTATTTGCTGTTGGATTTCTTTACTACATACTGTTCCTGAATCCTCCTAGATAACTAACTATTCATGCTCAAGACACGGGTGAGAAGATGCATGCATTTGACTGATATCCCAGAAGAATGAGATTTTGGCTGTGAAAATGAGAAATGCGTAATGTGATTAGACTGATCTCTCCCCATCCAGAAAAAAAGGCATTTATAAATCAAAGTTACTATATAATTTGGGTACAGGAATTCAATGGAAAAACGATCCTTATTCTCAGTTATATATTTCCATTTATATTTAAAAAACTATTGATTCTGCAAGATGAGGAGGGTATCACTCTGTGCTTCATTATTCCAAGTGACACATGACAAATTATGTTTTCCTATGGACTTTCACAGAGTCTCTTTCATAGAAGACTCTTTTCCTTCAGTGCTCAGCTGTTAATCCAAGAGATGCTACAGGAGAAGATGGAAAAAGTGTCTGTGAGCATGTTAATCATGGAGTGATTGATGCTGCTATTACAAGGAAAGGTTAGACGATATGCTCAGCAGTTTTTACTGCTATTTACAACACAATGCCAGTCATCCAAACCAAGGGCTGATCAATGTACAGATTTCAAATTAATTCAAAATGACTTCTCTGAACCTAATGTCAAGTTTGATGGCACTCAGCTATTTTTATTTCCCCTCCCTCTTTCAGCACATGGTTGAAGGCTGAAAACATCTGAAATTCATGAGACTCGTGGTCAGACTACCAAAGCCAACTTGTTTCTCTGTCTCCTTGTGTATCCCTCCTCATACCTGGGTCAGCCACTACAAAACCCACCAAAAAAAAAGCAGACAAAAAGGCAGTAGCCAAAATAACAAACTGTGGGGGGGCAATTAAATTATCACCTCTGCAATTTCTTCAGCAAAATACTTTCACAGAATATTCTTACACGCTGCATTTTCAACATGACTTCATGTATTATTATTGGAAAATATGTGAATTCTGGACTGTGGGTACACTACTAACCCAAACACTATTGTGATGTGAGTCTAAAAAGGCAAATTTTTAAAAACTTCTGTGAATGCACTTGCCTTCATAAATTATTTGAAAGTAAATATATCTATCAAATCAAAGAGCAAGCAATTACTTCTGTATAGTATACTTTCCTTAGTAAGTGGTTTAATTTCTACATAACTATTGTCAGCTGTAAAAAAACCCCCACACCTGAATATTCAGAAAAAAGACAGCTCAAGAAATTATCATTCTAATAAAATTACCTTCAGTTGTAAATCCAGGAATGCATTTTTTATTTCTTTTTCAATTTATTCAATAATTAGAAGGATCAGTATTAGCTTATCAGCATTTTAATTCCTCTAAGTGATTTAACTGATTTTACTAAGCAGTGCTGCTTTTTATTAAAAAGTGTAACAAAACTGTTTCACAGCAATGTAGATCTTACTTAAATATACCTGGGCAGTAGATGTACTTTCGCATCTCCATTTACTAATATTGGTGTGATTGTTTGGAAGTAATAATCATAGCAGTGACCAGAGTTTTACATATTACATTTGTTTTCAATATTGAACACACAACTTTCTAATAAGCTAAAGACAAACCTCTTTGTCCTCTAGTCTATCTTCTTCAGGTTAGTCCAACTACTTTCTGGCATAATACTTTTACAACTAAACCAGCCAAGTTGTTCATACCTGAACAGCCATCTTTTGTGGTCATTTCAATGTCATAACTGAGTGCTATGTTGGCCTGAAAATGCTTCCCTTAGCTTATAAGGTTTGTTGTGAGAAGCTCTCCTTCCATGAACAAACATTAACAGAATTACCAACATACTGCTTAGCTAAAGGCTTCCTGGAATTGCAAGCTCATGAGGTGTTTTTCACTTTGGAGTCTCAACCCATCCAAGTGCACCTGTACATCACTACACATTTGCTCAGTGTTCATATTTCAGTGGTGTCTGGAGTGGGTCATGATCATATCAAGCATTCGGAGAACATGTAGGGTGAAAGCACAGAACCAACACTGCAATTTATCTCCCTTTCACTTTATCACGGACAATGAGTCAACAATATAACAATGAACTGCTAAGAAGCAGCTGACAAATAGTCTTGCATACGAGATCTTAAAAACTAAAATAAACAGAATCAGGTGAATTCTCAACACAATATACAACAACACACTCAATTCAGGGTGACCAGAAGGACAGTATTTAAGCCAAACATAGCTCTCATGTGCTACAAAGTTTAAATGTTCTTTATTAGACCATATCCCTATCTTTATCAGGTATCCAGTTTTCCTGCTATCACTCGTCCAGATTCCAATTACTTTCCCTTTGTTGCTGTCATTGTGTCATTGTGTTGCAACCAACACACACTGTTGATGCCTCCGATCTCTTGTAAGACAGAAGCAGACATCTGCAAACCCTTCTGCCTGCTCTGTGATTACATGTGAGCAGACTTGGTTGTACCTAGTGGTATGTTCCTTGCACCAATGCAGAACAGCTTAGCAAAATGAAAGGATTTGTCCAAAAATTTTGGGGGAAAAAAACTAAAGTTTTCATATGCATCCATGGCTACCAGTGTAAGTGCTCTCAGGTTTGGGGCCTCCTGGGCAGCCTCTCTTTGTAGATGACAGCCTCCTCCATGCTTTTAACTCCGATTCAGGTGTTCACCATCCTGTTCCTGGCACCAGAAGATAATGCCAGTCACAAGTCTTCCATTAAATCTTCAAAGAAATTCTTTTCCTGGTTCCCAGTAATTCCTTTGTTTCAGGCTAGATACACCTACTATCTCTAACGTTTCACCTTTGTCATTTAACAGGAGAATTTAACTCCACAGTTCACTGATCACAGCGCAGAGAGAATGGAAAAACTGTCTCCTAAATATATTTAACAAAAGTAATCCCCACATTCTTCACCAGTTAACAGGCAGCTTTCCTGGGGGAAGACCTTATTTGATTTTGCATTATAGATTATGATGTCCTACACACAAAGTTTAAAGGAAAGACATTTAAAGGGAGGACTAAAATAAAGACACTATACACACTTCTTTTTCTTATTCACTACTACACACTATCCATTAAGTCAGAAACACTACTCAACTTACCTTTTGCAGCAGATTATACAAATCCCTTTTTTACAGAAAAAAATATGATATGGCACTTTTGCTTTCCAGTTCTCGCTACTCCTTACAATAAATCCCACAACATACTGCAGCCTTTAGAAGCTTTTTGCAATTCTGTTTTTCATGCATGAGGTGTAAGAGAGGCCAAAGACATGCCTCTGTGCAAGGGCCTCCTCATTTGTATGCAGCAGACCAGATTCCCACCAGTTTGTACCTAAACATCTATCCTAATACATAGTTATCACAGTAAGATAGCCAAGATGATTTATCTTAATCATGAAGGCAAAAAAATTACTATGTTTCATGGGCAAAAAGGCACATTTTGACCCACCTCTTTTGCAATAGCTGAAACTATAGATATATATTTTTTTTCAGCTGTTCTTTTATTTCACCAAGTTATGTATTGCTGCTAAGAGCACCAGCACTTGAAAAAAGGTCCTTTGGATATAGTCCCCTAGGAAAGCAGAATTTTTGGTACGGCAATTACTTGTTTGCTGTGAACCAGGAAATGTTCATAAATGGCTTATAAAATCTTTTTTAAATTGAGGGTTGCAAACTATGCTTATAAGCAGTGATAGATACATCTTCTAGACCTCAATTTTTCACTGAGGAGAGGACCAAACAAATCCATAATTTTTTTTTTTTTCCATAACCCCATAAGTAAAATAAAGAAAACCTTACCAAAATGTGAGGTCAGTGGGAAGAAATCTCCTTATTCTCTATACCCAATTCCTGAAGCCAAGGGACATTGAAAAACACCTTGTGAAAATTTATCTCCAACTATTAACTCAACCAGTGCCTTCAAAACCCAAAGGATTTTAAGAAAAACCCCACAGGAACAAATTAAAAGGCCTCTCTATCAGCTATGCAAATTGAGAACAATAATGAGTGAAAGTAAGTAAAAGAAGTTACCTTCTCCTGCAACTAAAGACTTTGAGTAACATTATTAAGTCTCATAGGAGTTGTCGATCAGTGCTGTATTCAGGAACACGTGTCCAAAAGCCCAAAATGAGTTTCAAAGAAAGACCATAGTTTGGCTGGTAGCAAGGGGCTTCAAATCCTCCACCTCCTTCAAGAGTGTGGCTCCCAGCAAAGAGGAAAACCTTTCCAAGTGAAGACAACTTGGTTGAATTGGCCAGAGAGCTGCTGTCTCCTCATACGAGCTTACTAACAACGGAAAAGGCAACCAGCACTTCTTGTCTCTCATCACTGTCCATTTCCCTTTTTAGGGCCAAATTTGTCTTGTTTGAGCCAATCAAAGGGATCATAGAATCATTGTGGTTGGAAAAGACCTTTAAAGTCATTGAGTCCAACCATTAACCCAGAATTTCCAAGTCCATTACTAAACCATGTCCCCAGGTGGCACCATCTTTTAAATACCTCCAGGGATGGTGACTCCACCACTTCCCGGGCAGCCTGTTCCAATGCTTGACAACCATTTTTGGAAAGCAGTTTCTCCTAATTTTCAATCTAAGCCTCTCCTGGTACGACTTAAGGCTATTTCCTCTTGTCCTGTTTGTTACTTGGGAGAAGAAACTGAACCCCATCTAGCTGCAACCTCCTGTCAGGTATTTGTAGAGAGTGATAAGGTACCTCCCGAGCCTACTTTTCTCCAGGCTAAACATCCCCAGCCGCTCCTCATAAGATTTGTGATCCGGACCCTTTGCCAGCTTCTTTGCTCTTCTTCTTTGGACACACTACCGTCATTTTACTCTTGTGGAGCATAAGCAGTGCTGCTTCATTGTAACTAGAAAGGTTGTCATCACTACTCAGACTTTGGAATAGGTCTTAATTACAGCAGTGCATTGCTCATACCTTTATTTTACCGCTATAAAAACAGGTCAATTGGGAACAAAGGCAATTCTTTTGAATCCTGTATACATACTGCCCCTTTTGCCATTGCCTTTTGCTGAGCAGCCATTGTGATTTTTCCTTGCAATCTTACCAAAAAAAAAAAAAAAAAAGCATTTGCACGGAATTTCTCATATTTTAATAGTAGTTCAGTTATTTAAATCCATGGCAAAAGAAATCAGTGTTCCAGACTCCCAAAGGCCACCATGATTCACATGCAAAGTATGTCTGTCTATTTCACTAGTATTTCCTAAGAATAGTTACTATCTGCCAGTTTACACAGAAATCCATCACCGACTGGGGGGGTCATATGCCAACACTGTATTTCTTTGCTGTCTTTAATTTAGATTTATAATAGTATTTTTTGCAGATAAATACATATTGGCAAAATACTGGTCATACTGCAAGGAGTTTCATTTTCCTTAGGGGAAACTAGATGCCAAATTGTGATAGAACCCCAGGAGGCCATAAAGACTAAATTATAAGTCCACAGATATTCTATGGTAAGTTCACTAAATAGTTTCGGTTTTTTCCTGCCAGGGGGATTATAGCTGAATTGCTGCATCTGCAAAATCCAAAGTCCTTTGCTGCTACAAAATGATTTTCTACTTGGGTCCAAGCTTTATAGTAGTTGGCTTTCCACTCACGGAAAGTCATAAATTATTTACAAATCTTTGAGTATAAGTCTGTTATGAATATATTAACTGTTCTCTTACCTTCAGAACTCATTAGCAACAGGAGCAAGTTTTCAAATGCCATTTTCCACTATATACCTGCTGCATATGCTGAACCTGCTGTGCCACTCAAAAGTGGTGTATTTCCAACACTGGCTTTATTTTAAAGACTG
Source organism: Margarornis squamiger (assembly GCA_035222235.1). Lineage (NCBI taxonomy): Eukaryota > Metazoa > Chordata > Aves > Passeriformes > Furnariidae > Margarornis > Margarornis squamiger. The sequence continues at coordinate 48,061,139 of JAWWTY010000001.1, read as the reverse complement.
AATTGAAAAAACAAATTGACTACAGAGAAAAAACAATCTTTTTTTAAAAAAACAAACCACGTTGACCCAGTAGGCAGATGATCTAATGGGTCTTTATGAACTCTGCCTAGACAAAGGGATTTATTGTCAAAATACTGCATACTTTTTAGCCTTGCTTCTAAGGAAATTGAGGATTACACAATTACATTGTATATGCATTTGCCAATCCTTTCTTAGCCACCTTCAAACCTGTTGGCCAGTTTTAAGCAAATTTGACAGCTGGGGTCAGGGAAGAAAGAGGTCTCACAGGCAGAAGTCCTGACAAGTTTTGTGAAAATTAGAGGCTGGGTACAGAAGATAGAGGGGAGTATTTTGCCCATTGTGGGAGGCAATAGCCCATTGTCTGCACACCCAACTCACATCAGCCACATCGTGGGCTGACATTTGCCCACCAGGCTAGGAACATAGATCAAAAAAGACAGGCTGCAGGAGCTGAGAGGGATTAGGGGATGGAGGACACAAACTCGCATAAACACAACTTCTCCCACTGAGGCTGCCTGGTTTTTCATAATTCTTTTCACAGACAACATCAGTGAATAGAAAACTTGTGTATTAATTTGTAATGCAAACATATATAATTCTGAAATAGTATACACTGCTGGGCTGATTATAAGAAATAGGTGAAGTCTAGTCATATGGGGCTAAATGGGATAAACTGGAGTCATTCCACCAAAATCAGTGGAAATATGACAGTCTGGTACCACAGCACTCCTGTAGTCCTTCTGTTTTGTTATAAAAAGGGTGAGTTTCAGTCTGCTCTGGAAAAGATCACAGTCCTCAGCTCTACAGACACGGCAGTGTGGAGATGAAGGGTAGGCATCCTTCCTTCCCAACCCCTGAGTGCTACATGACAGCATTTGGGAACCATTGTGGGGCACAAAAACATCCCCCTATGCACTGCCAACACCGTCACTGTTTGCTTTGCATCTCATCACATGTTTATTTGTGGAAAAGCTTAGAAAAATGGCTCCTGCAAAAGGCAGGTTGGCCTCTGGGGATATTAATAGGAAGTCTCAGGGAAGCCAAGAAACGCAGGTGAGAAGTGAGACCATGATGGGATGGGGGATTTGCTTCCCGGAAGATCCCAACTGCAAGACTCCATGGCTTGTTTGTGAGCAAGCAGGATACCCTCCCTTCCTGGGCTCAGTGGCAGCCCATGGAAACCCTCCTCAGAGAGAGAGGCCACTGAGATGTTACACTGGAGCAATTTAGATGAGAACTGTACAGGTATTCTGAATTGCTGTAATTTGGCTCTTCCTTTGTGTATATCCAAGGACTGCACAGATAGGCAAGCTTTTGTTATTATATTTTATGTGTGTATATATATATATTCTCCTGAATGGTAAATTCAGTCTTATGTATTGAGAAAGCAGACTACAGTGATTTGCTTTTAGCTAGTTAAGCAGTGTGAAGTCATCCAAGAAAGAGAAATCAAGGAAAACGGAACATTATTTCACTCTTCAATCAGTTTGCTTAGTTATAAGATTCTTGCCAAATACAAACGTAATATCTCTGCTGAAATTAGGATATTAGTTCTAATTACCAGGCACACAAAAATAACAAAATTCTGGAGCTGAACTTACAATGTTGCTATGGTAATATGCTTAATTACTACAGACCAGCCAACAAACATCTCAATGCAGCTATCTTTACAATCTACCTCTGCTCCTGAAAGTTTCTGGTTTTTTCGTCCCTCAAATAGGACTAAATATCTCTAGTGTTAACAGTAATTAAAGTCAGACATTCCAAGTCTGAGGCTATTTTAAGAACTCCTTGACAGAGACTAATGCAAGGGAAACACAAGGAGCAGTGCTTCAATGTAACCATTCCAAATAGCTAAAGCCCAATTTTTATCAATATACTAATTCAAACACACCAGACAATGCAAGTTCTCTACATACATACCAATGAATGCGTGTTCTTCCTGCACATTTTTTATCCCTCAGGAGGAAAATTTATGAGGAGAGCCATGCAGCAGAGGCTTTTCCTCCACTCCCCAGACTTTGGTCACTAATTACTCCTTATGAATACATAACTGTGCATATGTACACTGTACACATGTGGATGTGAATATACGCATGTAAATATATGCACATGAAAAAGAGATCAGCGAGGAGACTCCTGAATTTTGCTTTCCCACAGCAGGAAGCCCCATGCATGACCTCAGGTGCTGAGGAATGTGCAGCTCACAGGGCAGAGGAAAGGCAGCAGTGCTCATGCTCCAGCATGACTATGACTCCACATGCTGGATACTGCAAGGTAGGGGCTCCAGAGGGGATAAGCTGGTTTTGCTGGGAATGAAGGGGACAGAAGACAGGCAGAAGACCCTGGTCCAATCCAGGAACTGTCCAACTGCAGGGGCTGAGACAGAGCTGGCCCTAAAGGTCTTGCCTGCACTAACATGGAGGACCTTATTCCCTGCTACTTCCTGAAGCGACTTCAATTCACTGTATATCCATCCTGCTTGAAAAATGTCAGTGCCTCAGCCAAGCTGGGACAGTGACACACAATGAACTTGACCCACTGTGTACCAGCCCACAGGTAGCAAAAATGCAGAGAGTCAAAGTGAACTCCACAAACACCCTGTGGCTGAAAATACTTCATTTCCAGCATTTGGAGGCAATCTGCAAATTTTTCAACAACGGAAAAAGGATTCAAATTTATCACATAATTTATACACTATGAATAATTTAAGTAGTCTTAATAAACAGCTGAAACCAGAAATCCCACAAGGAGCACATTTTACAATGCTCCTGGACTGCAATGTAAACTTGCTTACATCCAATCTGACAAATGTCACTCTCTTCACTAGAATTTAATTACTGCTAATTTATACCAGTCTGAAAGCAAAATAATTTGTTTAATTTCTCAAAGGATAAAAACACTATTCAATTCAGAAATATTATTTTTTATGGATTCTTTATTCATATTATTATCCAAATATTTTCTTAAATCTAAAATCAGGCACACTTGCCAAATTGTACACAGTAATAATTCAGAGATAATTGATTTCAGAATAACTTTACCAAAAAGCGAAGCTAAAATACCTGTGAACTTCTAACACTCTGAAACTGCATTTTAGATTGAAGAAAACATTTTCAAATTGGTTCAGAGTTGAGGAAACATGTCTGCTAGTTTTTTTTCCTTGATGAAACTGCAGAAGGTACATCAGTTCTTGAATCCACAGAACTTAAGCCCAGAGGAATGAACCAATTATCTGGTCTGACCTCTGTATATGATGAGTTATTAAATTTCATTCACCAGATCCTTTATTGAGCCATAGAAATGGTGACTTACTTCCAGTTAGAATTTCAGTGGTATCAGCTTTCAACTATAAGTCCTTGTCAATCTTTTTTTTGCTAGCCCTTTACTGTCACTATCCCTTTATGGCCAAGTTTATATATGACATCAAGTCACCTCTCAGGCTTTCTTTGAGGTGTTCAGTGCCTGTCACTGTTTTCTTTTTCCCTTCGGCCCTTTTTGCACCTTCTTCGGTTTTTGATGTTTTGGTTTTGTGTTTGGTTTTGGTTTTTTGTGTTTTTTTTTTTTTAAACAAGGATATAAATTCTTCCAAGAAAGGCAAAAAAACCATCTGTTTCTTTCTACCCTGTGGTTTTTACACCCAGGGACTGCAATCAGCATTTGGCTATAGACTCACTAGAATGCTTCAGCTTTACACCAAGTATTTGGAGGGAGCAAAAGTAGCATCACACAGAACTTGTTTCTGCAGCCAGGTGGATCGCTTCAGGCTAACTGGCCTCATTAAACACAAGCAATGCCTTTTCCTGTAGTTAGGGCTTCCTAAAGGAAATTCAGTGTCTATGTGATGCAGAGGATAAGTTCCACTGAAGCCAGTATTGAGTATCCCATACAGACACGGGATCTGTATGATATGAAACAGACCCTGAAAAGATGTCTGCAGAGTTTAACTTCCTACTGGTTTTAGCAGTACAATTGTTGATATCAGTATAAAAAGCAGGCACTGCTTAAAGAGTTCAGCAGTGTCAGCAGCCACCTGCACTGGGTTGCTTCTTTGTAGCAAATTCCCTCATTTGGCTGAGAATGGCAGCATGCACACTTTGTGGAAGGAAGAAACAGAGCTGATGTGATCTTCACTACTTTAGCCATTTCTCCTGGAGCAAGTCCTCAGGTGGCACACAGCTCCCTGCAGCTTGCTGCCTAGTGATAAATGGTCAGGAGAAAGATGGATGGTGCAACAGCACGCCAAGTGTCAGAAGAGACAGAAGGCACATTCAAACCACACCAAGTGCGATGCAGAAATCTTCATAAGCTACTTTTGGATTCTCCTGAGATGCTTATTAGCTTATTTCCTATTAGTGTGCCTGGATAATGCAGCTCTACTGCCTGCAGGACTTGCTGTGGTGGGGACATGCCAGCACATCTGCAGCAGCAGCTAAGGAAAGGTTCACCCCTCTCTAGGTCTCACAGGAAACAAGCACTCCAGGAAGCAAGGGGCAGGAAAACCCACCCCTCAAGGAAGCAAACAGCATCTGACTCCTAGGCCAGCCAGGGGAAAGTCTGTTCAGAGCTCTCCAAATGTTTCCACTCACGTGGCTGTAAGGAAAAGAGGAGCCGGACTCTTTTCTCTTCTCAGCAGTCACTAATAGAGAGGCAAACAGCGAGTCCTCTGTGCCAGCTTCTCAGACATATGTAAAGCAATCTCTGTAGTCTGCAGTTGCACTGGTAAGTCTCTTGGCCCAAGCCCATGACACACACACCAGCTCTGGGGACAGGACAGAGGTGACAACTGCTGGTCCGGAAAAGACAAACTGGCCATGCTCCATCCTCACTAGCATCCATCCTGCCCCACACCACAGTCCTCAGACTTTTGCAGAATAAACTCTGCCAGCACAAGCAAGGGCACCTCTAACCCACACACCAATTAATTTTGAGTAACCTCCTCCAGCAACCAGTGTGTGCTGTGTCTTCCCAGCAAAAAAAAATCAGTCTGCTTTGAGCCCTGCTGCTACACATCTCTTTCAGATTTATTTCTGGTAACACTCTGCCAGCACTCAACTGCCCACACAGACCTCCACTCAGCCCCTGTCTGCAAAAGAGCAACAACTGCCCAGGGTCTGCACTCAGGCCAGCAGTCATTGCCCTCTCTGGGAGATGCAGCAGCTCCACCTGCTCTCTTCTCCTTAAAACCGACCCATAGCACTCTGCTTCCCACTGTGCTGCTCCATAAGCAATGGCACTATTCCATGTGCATCCCAAGGGCAGTCCCCAGGGACAGCAGAGCTTCTTGCACAGTATTTACTTGCACGAGTGGCATCTCTGCTTTTCCTGGGCACTCTCCTCTAACCTAATTGTGCTTTCTCAGGAAGGAAAAAAAAAAAATAGGTGCTGAAGTGAGGCAACTGCAAAGTAACAGAATGAATACAAGGTGGGAAGGGAATGGGGGGTGTAAAACTGGGTCTTTAACCTTATTCTTGACATGTATTTGGCTTTGAGTGCTCCGCTATGCAACTTTAATGGAGTTTCCCTGCAGCTGGGTTACAAGAATCCATGCAAGCGCCTGCAGTGTCAGCAGGCTTGGGGAGGGCAGAGCAGGCCTGCCACATAAAGTATCCAGGGCTCTGACATCCCCACTGAGATGGCAGGGCACCAGTCTTCAAAGGCTCCCTATATGGAGCTGAGTTTATTTACTTTGAGGACAACGATCCCCTCCAGCCAACAAGGCGCACAAGGGCTTGAGCTGCTGCAAAAAAAGGTCTGTTTGCCATGACCTTGCATTCCCTGAAATGCTTGGAAAGCTTTCCGAGACAGCTTGGAGCAGCGCACTGGATCAGGTGGCTAATTATAAAACTTGACTGACTTTGCATGCATACCTGATTCACATGGAGATTGACAGCAGGGCTCATGGGATTTATGCTGTATACAAACATCAGCTGGTTTTCAAATTATCATTAACATAAATTTTCCAAAATCTGCAGCACACTGAACCTCCTGCTGTGTGAGCCTGATCAGGCCATCAGGTTTAAAGTTTCATATGATTCCCACCTTCCTAGGGAAGCATTTCAAAAATTACTTTAGATACAAACACTTCCTTTTCCACTTTCCTCTCTCTCAAAAATATTGTTAAGTGGATCTGTAAAACTTTTAAAATCAGGCTGTCATCTTTGGACACAGGCCATGTTTGGGCTTTCTCGTCCAGAAGGGCAGATGTTTCACTAAATTCTGGCCATCTAAATCCAGGAAACTGTGCAATGAGAAAACAATTTTGCCACCTTATCTATGGTTGTTGCCTCCTATATACTTTATAATAGACATATTTATAATAAGAAGGAATGTAAAATGCATTAACCTAAATAGCAGTCAGTCAGTCAAAAAAGAACCAGCACACAGCAGATTTTAGCTTCTGCTTTTTCCAGAGAATAATACCTGGATGACTGGCTCTGCAAGTACTGGATTACATGCACACACACAAAACATACAGACACCTGTGCAAAATCAGTAGTCTGATTCTCTAAGAAAATGGGGGCATCCCCTTAGGCTAATTTTTCCCTCTACCTTCTTGCAAAGGCAGTACTAAGCAGAATATATGGTATTGGAAACTATTACATTCTGAATGACAAATGTAAATGCATTTGTATCTTACCACGACCTCTATATATCCCGAAACCCAAGGCCAATTTCACTGAATGTGTAGCTAGTCCATTTCTCTGCAAAGAAGCTTCCCAGATGAATTTGCAGGTCCTTTAATATGAGCATCATTTCATGATTCCCTGATTGCCGCCAAGTTCAGGCTCATTACAGCACTTCCATTACTGCCCAGTCAAACAGCAGATAGTGTTTGCAACTTTTGGTAATGGTATTGCAACACCCTACATGAAGGAAAGTTAAATATAACATGCCATAATTCATCCAAGCCTGACAAATAATACTAGTTAAACTTACATGTCATCTAACTGCAAAGTACTTTTAAAAAATTCTTATAAAGGCACAGAGTGCAGTGGTTCAGAAGCAGCAATCACTTACTGTGATAGTAGTAGGTGGGAGACTGATAGCTACAGACTTGGTTGAGAAGCCTGTAATAGTAGAACAGAACACTGCTGCTCTGAGATGGAGCGGCTGCCTTGGAAAGGAAAGAGAAAGAGCTGAGATGGAGGTAGAAGCATGCCTTTTCTGGGCTGGGCTCACAGACTTTGGAGACAGCAGAGCTGGAGCAGGGAAAACGGGCATTTGATCAGTTTTGACTAATGGTCATACAGAATCTGAACTGTTTTAGAATGATAACAGCCACTCAAAAACCCAGGATGGATGTGCAGGCACCTGTGCACACATCACATGTGCAGCTACTCCTGAGAGCTGGGGTGGCAACTGCTTTCTGAAAACTGAGGCCACGTAAGACAAGCTGTGAACATTTGAGGTGCCCTGAATAACAACGTAGTAGAGGACATCCCTGGGGAAACCAAGACACATGGAGTACTTGATTAAATCTAGTCCTTAGATGTCTTTGCTTCTTCTCAGTGTACAGAGACAGCTCAAACTGCAGGCTGCCACATTTTCTTTAATTCAGTCCTTGTCTGTAGTATTTATTTGAAAGACTCTCTTGATGAGTGGGAAACAAGGAGAATGATGGCAACCATAACAGTGACCTCTGCTTGAGGGAAAGAAATAATTTTGATCAAATAGGTCAAACCTGTTTTTCAGCAATGTTAACATCTATTTTGTATTGATACCATATAAATAGCCGGAAGAAAAGATAAGCTTATTAAGGATCAAAACTTTCCAAGCCTTCAATCAAGGGGACAAGAAAATGTTAGTTAGTCAAATCTAAGTCCTATGAAAGATTCCAAAGAAGGCAGAAAGGACATTTCCAATATTTTTTAGATAAAGAAACTGAGCACAGGAAAACTGAAAATATTTCAAGTGATCTTGAATATTCCCAATGAAACATAAGTTCAAGTCAAGCTTGAAGGATTTCAATGTATGCACCTTACTTTTCTATTTTGCTCCTAGAGTTGCCTCAAAGAGTTTATTTGCTATGCAGAGATCAGAAATACAAATACAGGAAGAAATTAATGTGCCTCCATTCCTACTCTCTGCCTTGCAAGGTCTCCTGAGACCCTCTGGGCAGGGGCACCAGGCTCTGTGCTTTGCACAGACCTCCTCCTTCAGGACCCTTAGGTACCACCACGGCACATCAGCAGAACAGCCACTGTCACCTCTTCGATTATAGGACGAGACCTTTTACCCTTGCAGCATGTAAATTACCAGCTGTCAAGTGGATGCAAGGCACTCAGCTCTACACTAAGAGGAACTATAGAAATGTTAATCAATTCCAATCAATACCAGGTTCTGTGTCTGAAATGAGCCGCTGGCAGCAAAATGGCAGAGACAGCTGAGGTTCTCAAGCAAACACTTAAGGTACAAACGAAAAACCACTGGCCTCCAAATATCCCTCACATTTAAAAGTGGGCTGGCAAGAGTGATGCTGAAGAGCTCTGGTATTGGGGGATACCAACCCGGACCAGCTAGCAAAGAGAATGGGTTTTGGTTTCCAATACTATCGACACAGTCATTTTCCTTAAAAGGGATCCCAGCCAAATTTTCCAATCTGTGCTCTCCATGTACTGCCGGGACACACAGCACATGTCCCAGGACAACATCTCCTCATGCCAATTACACTAATGAGCAAATCCATGGCAAGCCATTCCAAAAAAACCAAAATATGCGGTACCCAGATACTCTTGAAAAACACTAATGTCTGTTTCATTTCCAGAAGGGGAGAAGAAAGGCTGGGAAAAACGTTCATTATTCAGTGGAGGAAATGCAATATGGCCTAAAACTGAATGACAGAAATGCATAGTCAATAAGATACATATTAAAATAATAAGCTATTGCTAGCAGGCCAAGTCCAAGTATTATTCAGGGAGGGAACACACAGCAACCAGACACTCACAATACACTCCATACAGTACACTGATGGACAATAAATCTGTCTTAACCAATAGAGCAAATTGGACGTAGCTCCCTGCATCTTTCATGGACCACCAGCTGCCATCTGTATGTTTCCATATTCATCTATCATTATCTCATACTTATTATAATTGTCACAAGCTTCATGAGGCCACCCCTCACAGTGGTCCCAGCCTGTCTTCCACTTAAAAATCAATGGCAAAATTGGAGTCCCAATGAACTGAGTCTTTGTTGTTTCTAATTCGGGAGACCAAACCAAATATTGCTTGATTTTGCCTTTTATTTGTATTTTTGGGATAATAATTACCTTAATTTATAAAAATATAAACAAACCCATATTCTTCTATTTTGAACATGGAGGGCTGTCCTGCTCCAGTTTCAAGATGGTTTTGAATGTTCCGTAAGATGAAAAATTCATTCAAACTTAACAGTTTTGAGTTTGGCCCAACAGCATTTTCTGAGAAAAAAAAAAGATGAAAATACCCCAAAGCCCTATGCCAAAAACATTTTGGTCAGCTTTTGAAAAGATGTGCTTTTAAAGAGTTCCAGCTGGGCTGGCAGGAGACATGAAATATTAAATGCTTTTATAAGAAAACAAACCTAACTATTTTTCTATGCATTTATATCGAAAGATCCTCACTTTTTTGTCTTTACCTCAAAACCAGAGATATATAGATAGACAAATTGAAATTACTCACAAGTTGACACTGAAATTCCAGTTCATGTCTATGTAATACAGTAGGATGCTCTAACATCACAAATCTCTAACAAGTCAGTATTAGCTGTGAAGTGTTACTAATTCTGAATGCCTGGTGGTTTGCCACTTTAAATTACGTACTAGATGAGATTAGATGAAGGGTGGCTTTTCTTCTTTGTTTTCTTATTCTTGTGCACTTATGAAAGCAATTTTCTAGTTCTCTAAAACATCCCAGGTAAAATACTGTAGAAATTGAACACATAAAATGTTACAATAGAGACACAACCTCATATCTTCTGATAAACACTTCTCCTATTAGTTGTGCATCCAAAACAGGAATTAATGCAAATCAATTTGCTTCTGTAAGATATAATTTTATTCAGTCCAGTGACCTGAACCACAGAAATGATCATCAATATTTTAGCCTGACACCCAGACATCCATTACAGGATTCCATCCAGACACTTTTGTTCCAAGCAAGGAGCTCTGTTCTCCCGAATCAATTAATCTCTGTTTACTTATGTCTTTCCCCATCTATAACGGCAGTGATTTAGTAAATCCCTCCAAAAATTAAATCTCAATATTAAATGCAGAACTTCAACATGTGAGCTGGCAGAATTCATCAGTGACATAAGGATATTCCCCAGCTACAGGAAACAGGAATTTATTCAGCTCCGGTTTATTGCTGGAAGTGTTTCCCCAGCACACAGGCAGCTTAGCTCTGATGAAGTATGTGGTGTGCACGTTACATTTCAATATAAATTGTAGTCCTGTAAACCAAAGAGTTTCAGTTCCTGGTTCTGGCTGGAACTACACACTTTACACAACTCAGAGAGGATGGTCACTTTCAGAACAAAACGTTTGCAGCTGACTAGAGCAAAAATCTCAAAACATACTCATTCAAAAACAATCGTTCTACCCCACAGCTTGAGTTATAAACCACATTGAACTAATAAGAAGGCATCTAACATAGACATCAAACTACTTTTGTTGCCCTTATTCCAGGGCAAAGGTATGTATAGCTCAAAATTAGGACTCAGAACTCTGTTTACCTTAGGAACTGAGGACTCATCTGACTTCTTGGAACAAATGCAGCTCACTAATTTTGACTGAACACAAAGGAGATGGGCAAGACCAATTTGGGAAAAAAAATCCCCAAGGAGCAACAAGAAATTGCTGAATGTTATGTTAGTGTTTTTCTTAAAGGACACTGCTCCAGGAGGCATGAGACTAAATGAGAATGGAAGCTTTCACTTAAATATGTTTCTATCTGCCATGTCTGCAGAGAAAAGCTCCCCAGAGCTCTGAAACCCTCGTTTCAGCATGTTAGCATCCTAATAAAAATTGTTAATATCACAGCCTATCTCAAAAATTAGATTTTACTAATTTTTATTACCACACTTTGTCTCAGAGTTGGGTTCTTTACCACTCTGGGTGTCTGTGAATCATATTTTGATTTCTTCGCCATGAGCACTAGAATCTTGGTTTCTGTTGTCACTGAAAGTTGTGATCTTAGTACCTATGTGTGGCTGAAAGCAAATGCTAAAATCTCACTACACTTAGAGCTAGGTTTGCCTTTAGTTAGAATTTGTACCGTTCTCTTCAAATATACACACAGCACCTTGACTTGACACTACCCAGTCATGATCCCAACTTCACACTGAAATAACTCATCAGTAGCATTTTATAAAGTTGAATACATCAAGTCACCCCAATTACCTTTAATAAAATGTTCATGTTTTATTTTGGAAAAAAGTTCAAGTTTTCCACTATGGGAAAAAGAATTTGAAATATCGCAAGATGCTAACAAGCTTCCTGTAATTCTGTGGAGAAAGAGGACGCATTTTCAGAGCAGTTCACTTGGTTTAGAAACACATAGTAAGACCTGGAGTAGCATGTACAGACACCCAAGTGCTGTCTAAGCGGAATTAGCACAAGTGTTCAAAAGGACTTTGACCCAGGAAGTCCTGATCAATGCAGGAGTGGGCAGCAGCCTACCATACAACACTCAGATTTCTGCTAAGCACTTTCTTGAGTGCTCATAATCTTGTCCTCTTGAGCACTGATAAACTGTTTATGCATATATCTGTCTCCCACAGTAAAGACACATAAGAATGGCAGCTCTGTAAGGCCTCACTCAGGTCCTAATGGCTTGATTTGCTATGTTTGTTCAGATCCTGACATCCTAACCATGCTTTAGGATTTGCTATGGGTTTAGGGATATCTGGTATGCACAATCTCATCCCTTGATTCAAACCCTGAGGTTAAACTTCTGTTTTCCAAATGAAGAATCTCTTAAACTTGGTTACAGAAGATCTAAAAACCTTAGACCCTCTATGGAAAGGCATGTGGACCTTAATCTTTTCATAGGATCTGCTATGCAGTAAATGTGCCACAAAGCACATGGAAGAAAGGAGCCCTGCATTCAGCCCCTCATAAAAGCATCATTGTGGGGCTTATCCATCCCAGCCGGCTCACTGCCAAAGACCTCCTTGATTCCCTGTAGGGTGAAACTTGTCAAGAGCCCCCTGAAAAGTCAAACCTACATCCCACACCTCATGGCCACCAAGGCCACCAGGAGTCTCCACAGGCAGAGTACCCAATCCTGCCCTGGCTGGGGAAATGGGGACAACCAGCTGCACACCCTGGAAAGCAAACTCCGCACCCAGTTTTTGTCACTGCTGCTTCCATTTGCTGACTCGCCTACTCTGAAACAGGAATTCCCCACAAAGAAAAGCACTGGAGCAGCCCAGCCAAGTCCCAGCACTGTGGCAGTCTCTTCTTTCTATGGTGGCAAAGGGTGCAGTACACATAACATGCAACTTTCCTTTTATTTTATCACAGGGGAGGTTTTGCTGTGTTAATGTATTTCAGCGACCTCTCTTCAGCACAGACACAAAAAGACCATGATTGGATAGTTCTAATTCCTCCATTTGCATTTCTTTATTAATGCTCTACTCTGTGTACAATAGACTGCTGCTGAAAATCCTCCTGGCAAAAAATACAGGATCAAATTGAAGAGCAGAATTCTGTGTGACTTATTGCTAAAAAATGAATGGTTAGGCTAAACAAGAACTCAGGAAATCATGCAGGTAGTAAGTATACATTCAAAACTCTTCTATAAGCAATCCCCAGAACACTGCATATAACAGGCCTTAAGTGGGATATAATAACTGCTGCGCTATTCAATTGTCTTGACATAAGCTCATCAAAAAAAGTAAGATAAACCTTACCATTCTTTCCAATCCAACATGGTCATAGAAAATAAATCTTAAATAGCAATAATTTTAAGCCATATACCAAAACCCCAGAACAAAATAAATACAAAAACAAACAAAAAACCAAAACAAAACTGAACAACAAGAACAAAAAACCCATAAACACAAAAATTTAAATACATCATAGAAGGTCTGAGATGTTTTCTGATGTAGGTCTACAGTAAATTGCCAAAAATTCTTAGGTCTGGACACCTCATCACCAAAGAATACACACAAGAACCAAACCCAGCCTGCCCTTTGTTCACACCACACAAACACAGCGTTCCTCTCTGGAACGTGATGCTTACCAGCTTCCAAGCAGGACTACACACATCCTTCAACTGTGTCCTCATAAAACAGACTTTCTTTTGCAGCTGTGTAAACTACACAAGAAAACTGAGCAGGGCTTTCTTCAAGCAGCAATAGTAGTAAGAGGCTGTCAGCACAGCCAGCAGTAACCAGCACTGATCCCACTCAGCTCAGCTGTTTAACAGAACCAAAATGCAGATTGCATATGTGTCCTGTGCAGGCAGAAAACATTTCCTTCGTAATTAGCACTGGAGCCTCCTACCTGGGGAGGCACTAAACTGAACTCATCATGAAAAATTAAACATCACCGACTGAAACAGAAGCATTTGTTCTCAGTGTCAGGCTTTGGCACCATAACAGGAGATGAGAGACTCAATATCAAATAGCAATCACAAGAGACAATGAAGGCAAACTAATCAGAAGCCCCAGCTTAGCATGCAGAGTATTACACTGGTGACAAGTCAAGGATTTTGTTCTCAGATCTGTATGTTAGAAGCAGTTTTGTGCATTCAGCAAAGGAATCAGAAGGGAATAGCAATTACAGAGAGCTGCCGCAGCTGAGCTTTTTAGACCATCACACCAGTGCAGCTCATTTCCCAGCAGGATGCTCCTATTGGGAAAACCTGATATCTGCTTGACATTACTGTTCTTCCCACGGCAGTTCAAGCAGTAGGATGTTTCTGAGCAAAACTGTAATGATTCGATAGAGAAATGTTCCACCCACAGAGGGACAAGACGTTACCTCACCAGAACCAGCAGCTTTAGTGGATTTATTGCATGTTATCCCCCAGTGGTTATTTTTCCTCCCAGTTTTAATTTTGTAGCACATAGTGGTTCCTTGATACAAGAACAATTTGCGTAACCAAGCAGGGACTCATTTTGAAGCACACTTACAACGGCATCCAAATGCCATGCTGTAAAGCTCAACAGGGCCAGAAAGGTTTCAGTCTTGCTATTAAACTTTAATACTTCCTGAGAGCTGTATAGTCTTAATTTTAACCTGTGTTTCTGCCATAGCAGTGCACATAGTGTCATTTCAGTACAAAACAAATGAAAACTTGCACAGATTTATCTGATCTGTTCTTCTATCAAAGTTTTTGAACCCTGTTTTCTCTGAAAACCTAGAAGGAGAAGATAAGGTGCAATACAGAGAAGCAAAATATTAAAAACACATTTTTGTGGGCTTGTATTGGTATAAAAAGTGAAACAGTAGGGGAGAAGATAGCATAAAATGCTTGCTGTTCTCCCAAAGATACCTAACAATGGCTTTTGGCAACTAACCTTCACATTTGAGTTTGCTTCCTCACAGCCCCTCAAAATGCACTGCCTCTTTCTCTTTTTCCTTTGTTATTCTTTAATTTCCTTATGGAGATATGGTAGGATACCCCTGCTTGCTTTACCTGTGTAGATGGCATTTTAAAAAATCATTTTAAGAGAATACAGTCTGCCACATTTATCCCATCTTACAGTGGAAAGCAGGTTAATGATACTGCTTTGCTATATCAGTGTGTAACTCCAAATTCTGTTATGAAAGTACCAAACAAGCACTTGATGAGGGTATTGCAGCCCTCACTTAAAAACACTATATGAGCATAATTGGGGATACAGCTTCTGGATTCTCTTGGCTTTTATGTAGCTCTTCGTTTATGTTTGCAATCCACCCTATGGTCTGCATCCTTTCTTGTATATATAGCTTCTGTGATGGTCTTCAATAAGTTCACTTTATGCTTCTTTTTCATTTTTAATTATTCAGTATCGGAATTAATAAACAGCTTAGAACATGAAAGTGTCACGGTTGAGTACAGAATGCATCAATTCATGAAGTGGGATGCAGGACAATTTAAAGGTACATTTCTCAGTGGCAAGATAGCTGATCTTCTTCCAGCTGGAATACAAAGCAAAAATACTCCATTGACTGCAATGCGAGCCTGTGGGCTTAAGACAACCTATTTTTCATAAACACTGACAGAAGTTATAGTCTAAGCATCATTTAAGAGCTATAAAATGCACAATATGCTCAAAGGGATAAAATTTACTTTAAAAAAGCAATTTGCAGATCTCATGAAAAATTTTATAACAGTTTGATCCAAACATGCATGCAATCAAAACTACAAAAACTTGCTAATCTCTCCCCTTCATTCAACCTGTCCTACAATGAAATACCTTGGGGAAGAAAACAGGCCAGAAGAAATGACTTTTAGATTTTTTTAACTCTTTGAAGTTCTTGGTCTGGGTATAAGCAGAATAGGGGATGGGTGCTTTGGAGATCAAAGTGCAGTTTGGGCTTAGCTTTATCTGCTGGATTTGAGGAAAACAGTGAGATCTGATTGAAAAACAATACTCTTATCAACTGGCTTCTACAATAGTTTCTTCTCATGTGCAAGAATGTAGCAATAATCCAAGGGGCTCTAAAAAAAACTAGCACAATCCAACAAAATCTGATACGCCCTCTGTAGAAGCAGAGAGAAACAAAAGGTAAAAATTGTAACTGTGCCTCCTCACAGCCTCTCCAGTCTGGATGCAGAGCTGTCGCTGTTTCCTTCTTGCAGGCAGAATCTCTTTTCATCACAACTGCTTTCAGCCACCCAGCAGAGAAGCAGGATGGGGGATATTTTCAGATGAAGCGTCCCAATCTCAGCTTGGGGACACAGACATCATGCAGGTGGCAAAGCCCAGACAGTGCAGTTCCAAACCTACATTTTCTTCCCAGAGACAACTGAAGCAACACATGCTAACTATGCATATTAGAAAACTACTCCTTGTAAGGGATGGATGGCAAATTATGTATCTTATTTACATAAAGAACTACACCTCAGCAAAACAGGTATTTCTTAACTCTATTCCTCTCCAGGTGAATTCCTGTGGACTATGTCCAATGTACTCCTGCTACTAGAAATCTAAGTCTCCTTCTAGAAAAAAAGGCAAGCATTTTAGGCCCAACCGAAAAAGTATTATTTTCTCATCTTAGCTACTTACTGTGTTTAAACTAACTCCTTGAGACACGCATCTTCTACTTTTTTTGTCATCTCCAAATACGCCCTCATTTTCAGTTGCTCATAAGCAGTCAAGTGCTGTAGGCTTCATACAAACACACAGTAAGAAATGGACACCTCCTCAAAGAGTTTATAGCAGGATGAGATAAACAGAAAGTGTGGGGGAAACACAAAGTCACATGGAAGAAACAGAGCAGCAAAAAGCTTCATCAGAGGTCGTTGGACAGATAAGTAAAAACAAGGGGAGCACTGATGACCTCCTGATGCTCAATTTAGTGCTCTGTTTACTAGAAACTCTTCATTTAAAGCACTTCATCCTTTTACTATTAAAAAACCCCAAACATCTTATGTGGTTGAGGAGAGATTAAGCTGTATGTTCACGTTCAGAAATCGGGAATTCCAAACACAGTGATGCACTAAAATGTAATTCCCCAGGGCATGTATGAAAACCTATGCTCCTTGTGGCTGGGAAAGAATTCATGGAAAGATACACAATAGTTATGTGCAAAAGCATTTTCTAAGACAAAACATATATGGTGTGATTCTTGGGGTGTCCCAGGCAGGGCCAGGAGCTGGACTCTGATCCTCATGTGTCCCTTCCATCTCAGTATATTCCGTGATTCTATGAAAACACAGAATCAAAGTTAAAGTGGAAATTATAATCTATCCTGACTCTGATCCTAATCAGTGGCAGATAAATTCAGAAGTTAGAATCCTTGAAGGCATATAGGTATTTGATTAGGCAAAGTGTATTGATTGGTAAAAACTACTACATAAAAACCTGTATTGATTGCTGTCCCTCTGCTTACCCAGTATAACTAATGCGGCCTAAGGGACTCATGTTTCAGTGAGGGTGGCTTTGTCACAGGACTGTTCCCCTTTCCTTTTCGGCTGGTGCCTCCCCATTTAACAGAACTCCATGGTGGTACCCTTCTGCCCCCACATACCATGGCTGCCCACCCACTTTTCTTATGCTTATTTCCATTTCTATGTTCACTAACCACCAGCAAGAGCTAGGACTGAACACTGGGTTGGGTGTTAGGTGCAGAACAAGGCAACTCACTGCGGGTGGAGGCACATGTGGCACCTTACTGTGGTGACAGGCCAGACACTGCCCTTTAATGAGCCTTCAGTGCCAGCAAGATTCTAGGGGCACTTGTGCCAGAAGAAAAGCAAGATTTTGGCTTTCCTGAAGGTCTTGAATGAACAATGTCATTTGCTAGAGTCATGCTCAGTCAATGAGTTAATCCTTATCCAGTAGTGACACACTGCCTTACAGGCTGACAACTTGAACCTTTTCCCCTTCCTAGCACTATTGTTTACATGTTTTCAGATCATTTCCAGAGATCTGTATGTTTACATTTATCTTATTTGATCCTTACAGATAGAAATCCAGTACTTCTGGTTCATCAGCTGTAAAATTCTCTCTGTTCTGAGCAGAGCTTGTAATGCCTCCCAGTCCACTACTACCTTCAAATTCAACTGATCTTTGTATTCACAAGTCAGACTTAATGTGAATTTTTGTGGGAACCCAATGGACACTACATCCTAATTCAAAGTATGACCATCTATCACTACCATTTATGCCACATTCAGTATGTCTGATACCACTTGGGCCCAGAAAATTTATTTGATGTGGAAGGCGAGCCTAGGAGGCTATGGTAGAAGGTGCTCCTGCCCATGGCAGTAGGGTTGGAACTAGCTGATCTTTAAGGTCCCTTCCAACACAAACCATTTTATGTTTCTATGAACTATATCAATACAAGGTCAAAATTAACAATGTCACCTTTAAAAGTCACTTTTAGATTGTGTGATTTTCCTTTTTTGAACCACACATACATTCCTCATGAATTCATTGCATCACATTCAAGATAACTTATGATTTTTCTCTTAAGAGAGTTTAACAATTATTTTACTACAGTCAGGATTTAATGTTATCTCATGCCATATGCCAGAATAATTCTTTTAAATCATTGCATTGTTGCCCTTCTCAAATGGAAGATAATTCCAAAAATCTCATGACTGCTAAACAAATTTTCAGTGATTTAGTAAATGTGTAGATGATTCCCTATTTCATAGATCCTGTCCCTCATACTTGCAGGGCATCTCAAACTGTCTCTTAATCTCTCACCACCGTAGCTGTTCAATTAACATTTCATTTATCAGCTATCCATGCACATTAGGTGATATCTTGTTGGGAATTTTTCCAGCATAGAATGTATAGATGAACAAGGAAGAGTGGGAGAGAGAAATCTGCTACAATGAAAGGGTTGAAAGGCAACATATTTTGAAGTCTTACTGCATTCTTTACTGCGCTACTCAGAATAAATGTGAATGACCTATACACTGTTCATACACATGAACTTATCAATTGTGTTAGAAAGGTTACATCTACAGTGGCTCAGCTCCAAAGCAGTTCAAATACGGCCCTCAAAAAAAAAATAAAATCTCAGCCTTACCTATCCACATTAAACCAGAGCAATTTCTCTTCATAATCTACTACTGTTCCATAGTTCATGATTCTCATCTCTCTTGGTATTTGCTTCAGTCCTGGACCAAATGCTTGTCATTCAAGTAAGGAAGGATCTTTGCACATATGAAATGCAAATGCCAAGCTTCACAACATTTCTAATATTTTTTTTGGACCAGCATTTTCACTTTAATTTGTTTACTTGGTTAACGAGTGATTTAACTCCACAATGATAGCAACCCTGCAAACAGTCTATAAAGTTTTATTCTGTCCATTAAGATTAGACTCATATTTCTCCTACTGGCCTTCAGTGTTGCACCAATATAAAACAAATTTGGTGTTTTCAGTACAGTTACCACAAACACATAAAACATCATGCAAAGACTAAGCATTCAGCCACATAAAGCAGGATGCATAATTACACAGCAGCTGCTCACTGGCTCTGCAGATTTAACCCTGTGAGTAGAATGTGGCCTGACGATTTGGAATAGAACTCAAACAGATGCCCACACTGCTCAAATGGCTAAGATTTAGTTTAATGTTAAAGCATAATGTGAGCTAGATCCATATCATCATAACTCTTTGCAATATATTTCATCTAGGA
The DNA here is from genome assembly GCA_035222235.1 of Margarornis squamiger. Lineage (NCBI taxonomy): Eukaryota > Metazoa > Chordata > Aves > Passeriformes > Furnariidae > Margarornis > Margarornis squamiger. The sequence continues at coordinate 48,041,824 of JAWWTY010000001.1, read as the reverse complement.
TGTGCAGTCATAAAAAATACTTCTCCAGTGTCAACTCCCTTTTATTTCAAACTTGCTTTTGTTGTTACCTCCACTCTTGGGATCAAGCAGGGCCATACAGAAACAGCAGGTGCATAGATCTGCAGACCAGAAGATGCTCTGTGAATGAGATACCAAGGGATATATGTATTCTGCTTATAGGGGTGTCAAATGGTTTTGGCACTGCTCAAAGATTCCTGTGAATCACTTTGCTGGATTTAAATGCCTGCTTCCCCCTTGAATGCCAAACTTGCATCTCCAGATCTTCTCCTGGTATCTAGCACCGGGTTCTGAAGCATAGTATTTCAAGAGGCCAGAAGCCTGAAAATGAGCGAAAATTAGCACCTAGCTTTAAATAAGGCTTTTTAGCCATTTATAGAATTTAGCCCTAGCTCTCCTGAAGCACCCTCATCAAAAGTGGTTTTTGAAAATGGGACACGGCTGTTTGAAAATATTAGATGCTACTAAGGTCAGGGAGACTGCTCTTTTAAGGGAACTGAAAGCTTTACAAAGAAACCACAGGAGCACCTGGGGGGAAAGCGCTTTAAATACATAGTCCCATTTTCAGCTACCAGCATGAGCATCCTTTGGGGGAGAACAAGTCATTTCCTTTGCTAGAGCTTTTCCCAAACAGCCCATAGCCTGCTCTAGCACTGATGCTTCCCCAGGGAAGAGGTGACCTGTAGGCTGTCTTCTCCATCTGGCTCACGATCATCTCCTGCACCAACACTGTAGAGGGCTCTGCTCCAATGGGCAGTTGGACAAGGTGACCGCCAGCACTCCCTCCCAGGCAACACTATGCCATGGATCCTAAAAGAGCTGGAAATAAGCTTGTTGTTGCATCAAACAACATTGTCTTATTCACTACATGGGGAGGAAAAGGAGCTGGAGCCAAGCCTTCCTCAGTGTGTATGCACCCCCCTCGCCCACACACACACACAAATATATGTATGTTCAACACTTGCACCGACAACCTTCCAGTGAGTGGGGAGGATGGGGGAAGGGAGTACTGATCTCAACAGCAGAACCTGGGATCCATCAGATCCCAAGATGCAGACACCTGGGTAAGCTGGGTAGCACACTATTACCAAATAATGACAACAACCTTTTGAATGTATTAAGAATCCATCCAGAAAGGTGATAAAGGAGATTTTTGGAGGAAAGGAGAGATCAAAATAATAATAGTTTCAAAGCACTGTACTTATTTTAGACATTCTAACAGCATGTTTCCATAGGAACGAGAATGCAAAGGAGTACACTGCAGCAGTGTTCACAAATGTTGTGTGGTTTAGTGGCTTGTAAAGGATCGGTTAAGGCCACCACGACCACTCTGACAGTGCCAGGCACCTGCTGTCTTTGCTGCACAACACGATCTTAGTTATGATGCTTTGCAAAATCTAGGAAAAGAACCATTTTTCTTCTATTTTTCCCTCTCATTCTGCAGGCACGGATGCTTTCAAATCGTCATGCAGCTACATTACTAAGCACTGCCCACCTAGACCCACTTCATGTGGGGCATGAAGAGAGCAGTGTTTAACCCAGGCATTTCACAAACCAGTGTGGGAGGGGTTGTTTGGTTGCTGAGGAGGTGGGGGTGTCCTAAGGAGCAGCACATGGACCTGGCTTTTGTATCCAGCTTTGGTACCCACCTGCTGAGTGACCTCATGTAAGTCATGTCAGGTGAGATCTGCTCCATCTGTCAGCTGCCTGAAACGCATCCAGCCCAGCTCAGCAGGTAAGCACTTGCCTGGCCAACAGGACAGTGTCTATCCTGCCAAAGACACACCACGGACAGGTCTCTTGTTCCCAAAGCACCCACACAATCAACCCTACACCCACCTAGTCACATACACTATGCACTTTGCCCCCATGTCAATGTGCCATGTGTCAATTAATTATTTTCTCCATTCAAAATTGTCTGACACAAGGCAAGGTCTGTGTTGCAGCTCACCAGAGCAGCATTTAACAGCATGAAGTGTGTACTGTGTGTCTTGGAGCAAGGCATGGGCATGCGGGTGCTTTTGGTAATCCTGCTGCTGGGACAGAACTGCAAAACCTTTACAATGTGGGGAACCAGACCTGGTGCCGTGTCACCTTTATCTCCTCCTGGGTCATCCCCCCCAGTAAGCTGTCCTCAGAACTAAAATGGGCTCTTTCTAAGGCAGAAATAATTAGTTGTCTCCAAAAGACAAGCATTTGAAGCAAAGAAACCCAGCCTGTCACATCCAGGAGACAAGGACCTGGGACTGAAGAGGAGGATTAAGCTATTTAACTGCAAAGACATCATGTACTCAAAGAGAACAAAGCTGCTCCAGAATATAATGAACTGTGCACCTTTCCCTTTGAAGTGGTGTGAGCCTGAATGACCAGTTTAACTTTAGATGGTAAAAATGAGACAAAATTACTCCCACCTCCTGTGTTGTCATTCCTGAATGCAAAGAACAGTGCAGTGGCAGCAATCCCATTTTTAAAGGGCTTTCTCACCAATTTATGACAAGGGCTATGTACTAGTTACTTGTACTTAGGGACTGAGAAAAAAATAGAACTTTGTTACTTAAGGATTTTAAAACCCCTTAATATACATATATATTGAAACCTGCAAGACTCATACAAGTAAAGTTGGATAATTTTCAACAGTGAGAGTAAAACACATTCTTCCTTAGACCTGCCAGGTTTAGCTTCATATTCCAGTAAGAAACTAAGCCAAAAAGCTGGCCAAATGTCTCTGTCCAGAAGTATCATCTGGATCATAGCTGGCACGGCAAAGCAATCTCAGCCCAAATGCTCAATCACTTGTAATCACCTACAAATATCTTTATGCTGTTGTGAAAGCGCTAAAAACTTTTTTTTTTAAAGTTACAATTTGTAAATCAAGGACTCCCTATAGCACAGGGGTATTTCACAAATAGTATAAGAAACATATTAATTTAGATGTTTAGATCCTCTGTATACTTCAGTATTTCTTGCTCATCAAAACAACTTCTCCTGTATATATTGCCATAAGAATTCATATTTAATTACAAATACATATTCAATTGACAAATAAATATAGATATAGGATGTCTGAATCCATGTCTTATTTCAAATGTTACAATGACAGTTTCAGTCAGTGGAAGGATAGAAGAAAATATCTGGGGAGTCCTGACAGCCTTACACTGAAATTCTGTGTTTAAAACCTGATTATTTAAAAGAACATTCTGAATATTCAATCTCTTTTTGTACCTCTCTAATAAAGCCACTTTGGGAAGGAGCTTTGAAACTGCATCCCATTATGCCTACACCTTTTATTTTAAGGATCAGAAGCAGTATCTTTCAAATACACATAATACCTATGCTTCAGTGCCTATGAAGTCATACACTGAAGTGGCAGAAGACAAACTGTAATGCCAATTTTCCAATCCAAGTGAAATTTACTGGCCCAAACCAGTGCTGCAACAGAGATGCAAAAGCAGGACGTAAGTTTTGCACACTTGCATGTATTTGCACAACTCCAGAGGCAAACACTGAAATTCCCAGCTGGAAACAAAGCCGCAAGCCACATGAAGATGTACTAAACACAGAGATGAGTCAACTTCACAGCCCAAATTAAACAAAACAACACATATAGCTTACAGACAGTACATAGATATCAGAATTTCTGATTCTGTTATTTTTACAATTAATAACTCAGTCTACAATAAAGAAGAGTACAGTGTTCTGCACTGGACAAGGCAGCTGCTGTGAACTCACCCAAGCACTCAGCTTTCTGTTCTGGATCCCCTTGAGGGCAAGTCAGATCCAGGTCTTCTCTCTCGCATCCAAACTTTATCTGTTTTAACCCGAGAACACATCTCACTCCAGGAAACCATTGCTTTCAAAGGGAGCGACGATGCCCAGGGCAGCGAGTGAGGCCAGCAAGGGCCAGGCTGCAGGACCTCCCTAGGGGCTAACAACAAGCGGGAATCTGCCAACCTGGCCACCCACTGCTGAAAGCATTTCTCCAGCTTAGCTCTCCCACTGTAAATTCTTGATGCAAAGAAACAATTAAAAAAAAGCAATCCAGGCATTTATCCTCCAGGCTGGAGAGAAAGAAGGAGGCTGCCACAGCAGTGCCTGTTTTGAATGCTTGGCAGGTACAGAGGCACAAGGGGGATGATGCTATAGATAAGCATAGACAGAAATAGCTAGAAGGATGAGCTGGCTCGGGGTAGCAGTGGTGAAAGGCAGCAATCTGCCTTCTCCCGTGATTGCACCAAAACCAGCAGCTGACCCGCAGACTCACCAAGAGTGCTGGCAGCAGAGGGTCCCCCCAAGCTCTGAACCTCACACTGGAAATATCCTCCTCGCACAGATTTCCTTCCCCATCTTGGGTAGGTGCCTTGAGGGCTGCATCTTCTCAGTCTGCTTCTGACTCAGAACACAAAACCTGCTCGCTGCCTGTCGGGGGTTTTGGTGCTGTTCCCAGAATCCTGCCAGGAAGCTGCAGCTCACAGCTCCCCCTGCACCAGCAGGAAAATCCAGTAACTATGGCTCAGAAAATACTGCCAAAGCACCAACCTGGAGTATCTGGGCAGCCACCTCATTTCTTCCCCATGAGCAGCCTCATGCAGTTCTCCCTACTGCTCTTACCAGCCCATAAAGAGACAAGCACTGAGGTGTCACCTGGCACTTACGCAAGTCAGCTGCAAAAATACAAAACAGTTTTACCCAGCTGCCACCATTTAATAACCCTTTGTTTTCCCCTCCCTCTCTATACAGTAACAGAGTCTGATTTTCTCCTAAAATTGGAAAACAGTCTCACCTGACTGTACCTGCACTGGGAAACAAGAAGGATTAAAAATCCTGGGTTTTTAAAGCTGCTTGAGCAGGAAAAGATTAGCAAGTGACTCCTCTACTCTGTGCAGTATCCATCCCCAGGAACCCAGATCTTTGGTTGTTGGTATAATGGGACCTGAGAAACCCACCGCTTGAAAATGGTTGAGATGGGGAAGGACAACGAGCTCAGCCAGATATAGCAGTCTGGGAAGTGAGTCAATCTTACTAAATCTGAGAAAAAAAAAAAAAAGTGGGAAAAAAAGACATGGAGGGAAGTAAAGAAAGGGGGGAGTCATGAGCATCACTGCTGTGGTTTCACTGGTGTGGAGCAAGGGTGATGAGGGCATAACAAGGTGTGCACCTGAGAAGATACAGACCATGGAAGACCAGGTCTCAGTCACAGACAAGTGAAATTATGTGATAAAGCAGAATTCATGAGTGAGGCAGACAGCCAGGGATGCTGGAGCACAACAGGAGGGAACAGGCATGGGAAGAAAGAGATGCCATGAGAAAAGGAAGGAGACGAACAATCAACAAATGAAAAACTCAGTGCTTAGAAAAACACTGAGAAAAAAAATGAGGAAAATAAATCACAAACCAACACCAACTTCATTTTAAATGAAATTGTGTGGGATCTGTTGCTCCAGCTGAATCACTACAAGTCTATGGTGCCAGACAGGACTCACCCCAGAATCCTCAAAGAACTGGGTGCTGTCATTGCAAAACCTCTCAAAATGACTTTTGAGCAGTCTTGGGAATCCAGAGAGGTCCCAGCTGACTGGAAGGCAGCAAACATTGTCCTGATTTTCAAGAAGGGAAAGAAGAAAGACCCCAGAAACTACAGGTCTGTCAGTCTCACTTCAGTGCCTGGTAAAGTTATGGAGAAGACTGTTCTGGGAGGTATTGAAAGACAACACAGTCACTGGTCACAGCCAGCATGACTTCATGAGAGGAAAGTCCTGCTTATCAAACCTGATTTTCATCTATGACAAGGTAACCCACCTACATATCAAGGGAAGCCAATTGCTCTAATCTTTTTGGATTTCAATAAAGCTTTTGATACTGTCTCTCACAGGATCCTTTTGGACAAACTGTCCAGCACAGCTGGATAAACACATCATGTGGTGGGTGAGCAACTGGCTCATTGGTTGTGCACAGAGGGTAATAGTGAATGGGGTGACATCAGACTGGTGACCTGTCACTACTGGGGTTCCACAGGGCTCCGTCCTGAGCCTTGTGCTCTTCAACATCTTCATACATGACTTGGATGCAGGACTGGAAGGAACACTGAGCAAGTTTGCAGATGGTAAAAAACTGGGAGGAGCTGTTGACTCCCTTGAGGACAGGAAGGCCCTGCAGAGAGATCTCGACAGATCAGAGAATGGGCAATCACCAACCATATGAGGTTCAAGAAGGGGAAGTGCTGGATTCTGCACCTGGGATGGGGCAGCCCTGGATGTACATATAGACTGGGGAATGAGATGCTGGAAAGCAGTGCCAGGGAAAGGGACCTGGGAGTCCTGGTCGACAGCAAGTTGAATCTGAGTCAGCAGTGCCCTGGCAGCCAGGAGGGACAACCCTGTCCTGGGGGGCATCAGGCAAAGCATCGCCAGCTGGTTGAGGGAGGGGATTGTCCCGCTCTGCTCTGCAATGGGGTGGCCTCACCTTGGATATTGTGGGCAGTTTTGGGTGCTGCAATATAAGAAAGATATTAAGCTCTTAGAGAGTGTCCAAAGGAGGGCAACAAGGAAGGTGAAAGGCCTTGAGGGGAAGGCATATGAGGAGTGCCTGAGGTCACTTGGTGTGTTCAGCCTGGAGGAGACTGAGGGGAGAACTCATTGCAGTTACAACTTCCTTGTGAGGGGAAGAGGATGGGCAGGCACTGATCTCTTCTCTGTGGTGACCAGTGACAGGACTGAGGGAATGGCCTGAAGTTGTGTCAGGGGAGGTTTAGTTTGGATATTAGAAAAAGGTTCTTCACCCAGAGGGTGATTGGGCACTGGAACAGGCTCCCCAGAGAAGTGGTCACAGCATCAAACCTGACAGTGTTCAAAAAGTGTTTGGATGATGTTCTCAGACACATGGTGTGATTCTTGGGGAGGGTCCTGTGCAGTGCTGTGGGTTGGACTTGACAACCCATGTGGGTTTCTTCCAACTTGACATATTCTGTGATTCTGTAAATCTCCTGAGCCTGAAAATGTCATGTTCTGGCATACGTTGCAATGCTCTTGGTGTTTACTCCCTTGCAACCACTGCAGAGCTGCTCCAGTGGTACATTACTCCACCCACTGAACCATGGTCATGTGTCCAGCACGAGGTGGGGGACATTCCTGAGAGCAAGGGGACAAAGGGCTGCTAGTACAGTGTCAGTGGCAGGGCAGATGGGAGCCATGCCACCACAGCACCTCCCATGTCACCACTGCATTGACCTAGGGAAGATGCACATACAGATGTAGGATCAAACACTGGTATTACAGGAGAGCTGCTGCCTTGCCCACCAGCTGTCAGCAGTACAAGCTCAGGTTGCTTGAAGAAACCTCATAGGCTACAGCCATCCCAAGTAGCTTCCCAGGGAGACCATCTTCCAAGATATGACTGAAATGGGTGACTACATGTGGATGGTCTAACAGGGACATGTCCTAACACTAACTCCCAAAACAGGCTTGGGAACCCACTGGGAGAAAGCTGGCTGGCAGGGGTCAAGTTCAGGCCAGGGACCACTCCAGCAGTTCCCTGGTGCAGACAGACAGGCTCTCCTCAGGGCCTGGCAGTGTTCTTTGCTAAAAGAGACAAACTTGCAGCTTAACATAATACTGTGGTTCTTCAGGCAAAACCTATTATTTTTTCATCCCCCTTCATTTGTCTTGACTACTCTGGAAAATCAGTAAAAGTAGTATGTTTGTCATGATAGGAAAACTCAAGAACCTAAAATAAATGGTTTTTGAGATAGGGCTGAAAAAGGAAAATGTTAAGTCCAGAAAGATAAAACTTACAAGTGACAGCAGAGATACAAAGAAAAACTTAAATCTGATGCAAACAGAAGCAACAGCAAGGGCCAGCTTTAAACAATTTGTGCCCAGAAACAGGCTTCAGGCACATTTATATGCTGTTCTCAATGAAGGAAACCATTATTGTTATAAAAATTACTGCATATTTTTCTGATTATGCTGTCTTGTTAGACAAGAATCAATGTTGCATGACAGTGTTTCGGTAGTACTAGAGCACTAGAGCACCCACTGAAGTTTAAATTAAAGCTTTTCAAACTCATTAAACAAAGTATATGTGGACCGTTACAATAAAAAGCATGTTTGAAAAATTTACAGGGTGTAAACTCTTCCTTTTTAAAATATTCCTATCAGTTAGTTACCTCCTTTCAAATTAATGGAGAAGTAAGTTTGAAAAGAAGGCAAATGTGACCAGAAGCTAGGTGGGGAATTTTTTGACAGTTGATTGAAATAATTATTTTGCCTCAAGAAGCTGATAATTTCAGACCTGCCTTTGTGTGTATTTTGAACTACTTTCACAATAAGGGGAACAGTTACCACGTTTTCTTTTGTCAAAGGGGAGAACAGAGTTGAAGCATTTACAGTTTGATGTTTACCATTTAAATGATGGGTAAGGAAATAAGAACAGTAACAGATGGGCTTCTTTTAACTGAATTTAAGTTTTTTAGAGCTATTTCTGGCTAAAACAAATACCAAATAGCAAACACAATATGCCTCCCTGCTCCACAATATTAATCTGAGATTTAACATCTACATTTGCTGAATTAAAAGGGAACTGGAGTCCAGTTTTTAAGGTATATAACTAATAAAATTTAGGGTCCCATTTTTAATTTGCAAAGCTGTTGAATTAACTCTTTTATTTGCAAAGAGTCCTTAAATATCTGCTTATCATTCTACTACGATTTGATTGCTGACTACTTTCACAGCTAAAAACCTGCTTTGGATGCCTGATCTTCCTTACCAGCACCAAGTGGAAAACTGTCTTAAGCTCTTTTTTCTACTAGGAATAAATACTTTTGGTAACTTATTGGCAATCTCCTTATAGGCAACCATAGACATACAGCTTATTTGCCATTACGGTTTTAGGAGGACACTCTTCCACCTGAACTATCACATACATCAGTCTTGCACAAAGACCACTGAGTCACCAAAAGATAGAACACTCAGTTTGCCTCTGGGAAATAACCTAGTGACAGACACCAGCACTCCTCATCAGTCTAGCCAGCAATAGCCAAAAAAAACCCCATACAAACTCTGTTGTAACCAAAAAGAGATATTCCGAAGAACTATTTAAGTATGAAATCAGACACAAGAAGAACACCATGCACCCAAGCAGCTCACAAGAACAGATGCAGCAACACTAGAAATAAAAAACTAAAATGCTTTCTTTATGTACAAGAACTTGTGTGCCACGATGTGCTGGTTTGGGCTGGGATGGAGTTAATTTTCTTCACAGTAGCTACTAGGGAGCTATGTTTAGGATTTGTGCTGAAATTCCAAGATGTTTTAGTTACTGCTGAGCAGGGCTTATGCAGCATCAAGGCCTTTTCCTCTCCTCACCCCACCCCAACAGTGAGTGGGTAGGGAGTGCACAAGAAGTTGGGAGAGGACACAGCTGGGACAGCTGGCCCCAGATGACCAAAGGGATATCCCATACTATGTGGTGTCATGCTCGGCATATAAAGTTTGGGGAAAAAGAAGGATGTTCGGAGGGATGGCATTTCTCTTCCCAAGTCATCCTCACATGTGATGGAGCCAAGCTTTCCCAGAGACAGCTAAACACCTGCATGTCAATGGGAAGTGGTGAATTAATTCCTTGTTTTGCTTTGCTTGCATGTACTGCTTTTGCTTTATCTGTTAAACTGTCTTTATCTCAACCCACGAGTTTTCTCACTTTTACTCTTTCACTTCTCTCCCCCATCCTGCTAGTAGGGAATGTATGAGAGGCTGACTGGGGTTAAACCATGACACAAAAATTCAAAATTCTACAACTTAAATGGGGTTTTGGTTGGTTTTTTGTTTGTTTGCTTTTTAAATCACAGCTTCTGGAAAAACATCAGCACTGAATCACCTCAGAAATAACCACATTTCAGCTCAATGCACTTGTATATTTAACTATCTTTTGTCTAAGTTGAAAGGATCCACATATAGTCATTGTGTAGCACAGACTATACAAGCAGCAAAATAAGATCACCATCAGAATCAGTTTTCCTCTGACATCAATATGCATAATTCCCAATACAGCACAGCAGCTGGTTGGCACAGAAATTTTAAGTGTCCGTAGTGTATTTCAACATTCAATTGTAAAACAGTTTTGGGGGCGTTATATTTTTGGGGGTTTTTTTGGTTTTGGTGTTTGGAGGGTCTAGTATGTTGGACCCCTAGAGATGAAAATCATCCTTGAGCTGAAAAGTTGTCAAAGATGGCTTCAGCCATTGGGTGGTCCAGTAGTGCCCCTTGGTTTCTCCATATACATCCATCTTTGGCTTTTCTGAGGAACCTGCCAACTAGGATTATCTTACTGCCTGCCTTTTAATGTATTAAGATGCTCAACACCGTGGTGTTTCATGCTTTGATCATCTTTCTACAAAGCACTTTAAGGTATTTTATAGCAGTGGCCCTCTCAGAGATGAAGCCCATCTGGCCTTTCATCCCATCTCCAATAGCAGTACTTCATAGGAAGATGTAGGAGTAAGTCAGAGAGTATACAAGAAACAAACACTCCCTCATCTATGACTTTATGACCTCAGATCCAGCCATTAAAGACTGAATGAACTCTTATGTGTAAGGGTTTACTTTATGTCCCTTTAAGTACATCCTAAATGACTACAGTTTATACACACGACCTATCAGTTTTTAACTTTCTGTCCAGTTTCAAGTAACTTTGATGGAAGCATGTTGTTTCTGTAAGGTTTGTGAAAGTCGGTGATCAAGGAGTAGAGCTAAGAAAAGGCTGTAAAGTAGCTTTAATTTCACATGACAACAGAAAATCATCATGAGAAAGCTTTTCCTTAATGATGGGAAAGCTGCAACTGTATAAAATTATTTTATGAGACACCAAGGAATTCATCTTTTCATCCAGGTTTCTCTCCCATGGTGTCTGTCTATTGCTTAACAAGGTGCAGCTGTGATTGATGTTTCTGCAGCAATTCCAGCATCACTAAGGACTCCCCTGCACGTGGTTTCCCTGATACATAAAGGTTTAGTTTCAGTCAAAAAGTGAACTAATCATGAGAGAAAAACCCAAGAGAAACCAAGCTTCAATAGTTTTTCTGCTAGTTTTGTGATAATTAGCATAATTCTGTAGTCTTGAAACCTATCCAATTGCACTTTTTTCAAATTGTACTAATTTTTTGTGTACAGTGGTTCATGCACATGTTACAATTGATGAATGCTACAGTTCTTTATGTGGAAGGGATTTACTTTTTTCCTGAATCCATTCTGATTTGGCAAAATCTAAATTTAGAGATTGTCCCACTGCTTTTGTAGGGTGGAGCTCCTTGTGCTCATAAGAAAGCTCTCTAAAAATGACTGAACACAGTGGAAATGTTCCAGACAGTTCAGATCAGAAACAGCTTATTCTTCCTGCCCCTATTTTTGCTGATACTCTTATTTAGACATAATAGCACTTGTTGTATACAAGAAAAGTTTATAAATACTTGTAACTCGGCACAAAAACTCTTCTATTTACAAGCATAAGACTTCTTTGTTCTATCTGTATTTTTAAGGACCAATAATTCAAACCTGGGGCAAAGAGGGAAAGAGAAGCATAGGAATGTCCATCAACCTGGCAAATGATCATGAATCACACTAGTCACAGATCTCTGGTGAGAACCCAAACTTCTAAACATGGAATAAGAGGCTCTAATTACTAATGCCCTTCTATCTACTTTCCATTGCCAATTTTGTGGATGCTAAAAGCCTAAGTGTTCAGCAACAAAAACAACTTCAGTTCACTTACATCGCTCTTGAAGATTAAATTATTCCCAGCACCACAGACAGACTTTCTCCCAAAGGATTGGTTTTCCCATTGTAATACTGGTATATGATGTACATACATGGTGACTTACCAAGTTACTTGTATTGAGAGGCCTGTTCTGGTACCTGGACTCAACCTCCAGTCATGCCTTGTATCAATTAAATATTTCCAGATGCCTGAACAGACCCAGTCTAAAAGAGTACCCATCCAATAAATGAGTGCCATGCATTCTCATCAGTGTACATGAAAATGGGTCAGGAGCATTTTCAAGTGTGCGCACATAAAAGATGATGTCTCAAGATGCCTTCTAGCTCTCCTTCTGAGTCTACAACATCCACCATTGAGATATTGCTCAGCACAGGCTTCATCTGTTCCTAACATACTGCAGACCATTTCACCTTCCTCTTTGAAAGCTTTTGTTGTGTTCCTGGAGTTTATTTCCTCATCATCCTGCCAAGTTTTATTTCTGTCCACCCATCCTTTTGACTTCTTCTGGTCTTCTCACCTAATTATTCTTCCTAGTCTGTTCTTTCTAACCTCAGCTTCATGCCTTCCCTTCTGTATTTCCACTTAACTTTAAACCATGTTTGCACTCATACCGTACTGATTGTTTCATTAAATTATGTATGAAAACAAGAGATAAGTGCCATCCTAAGACACAGCTGAAGCTGCCAACGATACTCTTGAACAATTAGCTATGACAGGCCTTTAACTTTGCTAATAGATTTCATTTTACTCACTACATCTACTGTGGCTTAAGATCATGCCCAAAGACACTCTAACATTAATAGTGAACCAGTGCAACTGGTCTAGTTCTGTGTTTTTCAGCCTTAGTGAGCCAGATATTTTTAATGTTATTCCTACACCATTCCCAGCAGCCAGGGCCAGAGCCTGTGTAATGATGTGTGTCATTCAGAGCACCCTTCTGCAGTCTGCAGAGCCCAGCCCTGCCAGCAGCCAGTCTCCTGAATGATCAGTTAGTAGCAAGAATAGAAAGTTTAAGCTGTGTAAATAAGAAGCACTCATGTGTTGGGAAGGGAGTCACCAGTCACTGTGCTAGCAGAATATTCTGACTACAAAAAGGACCATAGTACACACAGATCAATGATCAGCTTATCACTGATATCAAATAAGAGGATTACATATTGCATTAACCAGAGATGTTTTTATATTCATTCCTCTCCATATCCCAAGCAATTTTCTCTGACCTCTCAGAATAGAACACTCAAAATGAAGTCTAAGAGTATAAAAGTAAATAAGCAGCGTGAATGGCCGAGATTCACTAGATCTGTGGGAAGCCAACTTCTCAGCAGAAAAAAGAAAAAAAGATCTGTTCTCCAAAGATATTTCATAGAGCACATATTCTTTTATTACAGCAACCACACAAAGTGGCATGAACTCTTCAACCTTATTTTGATGAAGTGCCTATGCTTATTTTCTCTCACAAGAAATATGAGCTGTTCACTTATGGCCTGTGGGGTTGAATAAAGGAAACAGGGCCTGCAGAAAGGTTTGTGGGCTAATCAGCAAGACCCAACTTTTACTATAAATGGAGATAACCACATTCTCTAGGGAAGACTAGCTATTAACAGTTTGGGGTAATTAAAGGCCAAGAGGAACCTTTGCAGTGTTCTATCCTTTCATACAGGTATAGTCAGTCTCCTAGAACAAAGGTGAGATGTTCAGAAGAACAATTCTAGTGCACTTGAGAAGATACTCAGTAATGGATTCTCCTAGTGATGCACTCAAGTCACGTGTAAACAACCAGACATTCTGCATAGGGAAGCTCCAGCTCTGACAGATCCTTACACCCAACAGACCAGATTCCAAGAGTATCGATTCCATTATGTACTGCAGAATTTTCCTCAGGATATTGCCCTACCAATGATTTACAGGTGCATTTTTTCAGAATTAGTGCAATTAATTCTTCCCTTGGATCAAGTGGTGATAACAGGTTTTGTAATTCCAGCTGGTCTACTCCAAGAGCATGGCATAGGCCAGGTGGACTGTTACAGTAGCACCATACTTTATTTCAATGCAGCTTGCAGCATTATAAGCTAGCAATTTAAGGCAAAATCCAGACTCTTTTAATAACATTTACAAAAATGAAATAAAATTCGGTGCATTATGAAATACAACCTGGAGGTTTTTATAGTCCTACAGGCACAGACTGTTTTCAATACAATAAACCAGTGAAGATCCAACGGTCTCAATCCACTGAAATTTTAATGAAACTTGTAAACATGTAAAAACTGTATTCCCATTCAAGTTACACTGCCTTTTGAGGCTAGTAAGAAAAAGCAGAAGAAATGCAAAAGCAAAGAGAAGAAAAAGAAATGCATCTGAAGCAGTGCCTGCAAGACCCAGAAAGAATTTCTGTTCTCACTGATGAGGACAGGTTGATCTGATGGAGACACAATACCCATTTATAACACCTTTTACAAGTTTTAGAGGAGAAGGCTAGTTGTCGCAGGATGTCCAACAACCTACCTTAAACACATAAAATTGCTCACAAGAGCCATCAGACCCTAACAGAAGCAGGTCTGTGGTCTGATTCATCCAAATGGTTAGCAAAGCCAATGAGACTCCTGACAAGCCTCAGTTCTCAGATCAGTATCATTATGCATCATTATTTTCCAGTTTAAAACCTCTCTTTCAGGCAGTGCATATTAAAATATACAATTTCAAAGTATCACATAAAAGACCCTGCCCCAGTAAATCAGGTAGTGGTTCATGAGCAAGGTACCAAAGGAGCCAAGGATTGGGCAAAGATATGAAGGGCATTCAGGTCTTTCTACTGTCTTGGCCATGGATGAGATGCAGCAGAGGAGGTCAGTGCAGAAGATGATGCAGCAGGGAAGGTCAGCCAGGACGGTGGTGCACACAGTTGTGAGGGGACACAGTTGCATCAGAAGTGGGACACTGAACACCTGGACAGTGTTACAAGAAAAGTGTCAGGATTTGAAGTAGAATGATGTGTAGGTAACTCCCTGCTATGGGAATGGGTAGCAAATAGTCAACTGTTCTCTCTGCACAAAAAAATGTGGAGGAAAAAAAGGGAATCATCTATTTTAGCTACATGCCTGGAATACCGATGAGCCACTCACAGAGAAAAACCAGAGACAGAATAAGGTGCAGAATGGCATGGCAGGACATTAGGTATGTAGTCTTGGAAAGAGCTGACCCAGAAGTGGTAACTGCAACTGTGCTAAAACCAGGTGAGTCCCATCCAGGAGCTAAAAAGAAAACCACCACCCAGACATGGGGAAGAGAGAATGAATTTATAAAGTAATAGTTTGGCAAAAAATATCAACATGTTTCCAAATGAAATGTTTTTCATGTGAAGTGCAGTGTCAACAGCACAAATATAAATCCAAGAGCTTTTTTTTTTTTTCCCCAAGAAGAAAAGCTGAAAAAGTTGAGGAAGAAAACATGTCAGGTGTGGCAAATTCTGAAGAGACCCACTAGCAGTGCTAAAAAACGCAGAAGAATATTTTTTTCTGAAAGCTGTTTCCTTCTTCCTTTCTTTATCAATAGACAAGCTTTCTCTTTTGCCTTTATCCAGACTTGCCTGGCTATGATGCCACCTAACACAATTGCAGGTCAGTTAAGCAATATCGAAATATTCTCCTCACTGAACCAAAACATTATTTTCAATGTATGTATCTATATATGGTCCACTATAATTTGTATCCTGTTCTCTTCTAGTTAGGAGATGAGTCTTTTGGCAACACGACTTTTCCTAACCCTCATCATAGTCCTCTTGCCTTTTGCCCATGTGAAGGAAGGTGGGGAATCAAAAAAGACAACAGGTCAAAAAGATTTTTACTGACGGTAAAATAACTGAGATAGATAAGGGAATCAGGCCAGGAATTTATAGCAGAGGGTGAGGGAATGGATAAATTGAGGGAGACCAGAAGGGAGATTTAGAAAAAAAGAACCTGCTTGCTGTCCTTTGGGGTGCAGAAGGTAGTGACAGTAAACACCTAATTTCACTCATTGTCAGAGTAAGTTTATTCTCAATCATTTATATGATATATTTGGGGTATGGGAGAAGAGCTCAAGCTCCTTCATCTATTCCTCTAAACTTTCTTCTACCTCTCCATCACCAATCACAGTATAAGCAAAGCAATCTCTTTCATATCCTTCAAAGTTTCATCTTCACTGAACACTATCAGTGGTCCCCAGAGTTCTAATTTATATCCTATTACAGTACTACATGGGAATTAAATTAGCAGATGCCAAGCCAATTGCCAAGGGAATTTTAGCAAAGTAGTCTTTGAAATTTACTAAGAGTGGAACATGTATTCACTGCAAAAATAGAATGTTGTGTGTTTCTCTAAAAACTGTGGTAAACTTACAATTATATATGTTCTAGTCTAATCTAGAAGTAGCATAGACCCCTAAATATATGAAATATTTATATTACCCTCATGAGTGAAAACTGAGAAAAATACTTGTTCTAAAGCCAGCTATACACTTATATTCAGGCCTCCTATGTTCCGAAAATCCCTAAGAGACAAATGCCTAATAAATACATTCTTTGGGAGGATTTAGGAAACTTTTTTCTTTGTTTTTAAATAAAGGCTTTTAGTATATTCTTGATCTTTCCTCATATTCAAAAGGAGAACAATTATTTACTTTTCTTCTACTTTTTATGGAACCAGCACGCAAAGCATGCTTTTGACTCCATAGAAACAGCATTTTAATGTCAGTCAAATTAATAAAGCCCTGAAATTTACAGGAACCAATTTTAAGCAGCACTGGGGGCAGACAGAAGAAGAATGCTCTTGTAAATCAGAAAATGGAAGATAGGCTCCAAGCTTCCTACATTTATTTTTGAATGGTTTTTATGTCAGCAAAGACTTCCTCTTCCTTCCTTAAGAGTTAAACTCGCTTGAGCAAGCAGCAGCCTGAATCTCTCCTTCAGAGTCACATTTATATGCTATAACTGTTCATATCCCGAGTAACATTTGGGTGGACAAAAGGCTTACAGTAGATTTTTTGCAAGTTTTTCTTTTTCAGAAAGTCAAAACTAATGTGAAGGGTTGTAGCCCAATATTTGTTAATGTAATAAGATTTAAGCAATGCAGAAAAAAATTAAACCTTTCCCTAAGAGAGAAAAAGGAGGATCATTGCTGATGCTTCTGAGAAAACTCGTAGCTACTGCAGTGATAGATCCCAACAGCAGAACACAGACCAATTTATGACTGAAGCTCAAATGTAAACAGATGAAATCTGACAGGAATTATGTGAATGCTAAAAAGATATAAATGCCAGACTACAGTCCTATGTACTTCCAGAAGGAAAAATAACTGAGCCTACATTTATTTACCCGTAAGAGTAAGCAAAATAAACAAGAGTAGAACAAATTTAACATTGAAAAACCCTGCAATTAAAAAATTATGAGTCACTCCTCCAAACCCTCATCATTAAAAATAAGTTACAATACATTTATTTGTCAATTGTTAGTTCAGTCTTTGAGGGCAGTTGCATTGCTGTTTCTAGCTTCCCCCCCCCCAGCAGACTGTAGGTATTAGAAAAAGCTTATACACATATGTATAAATAACATATATGCAAATGAGGCATTGAAAAAAAAATCATGAAATATCAGGAGACTTGCAAGAAAAATTAGTAGGACTGTAATGCATATCATTATAACCTGCTAGGAAAAATAAAAAGCAGGGAAGATTGTTTCAGACTTGGTCCTTATAGCACACGCAAGTTATTAAAAGCTCACCATGAGTACAAACCAGATAACAATGTGGAATTTGGGGAAAAGCTCAATCCACAGGCCCAGAAATGCACCCTCACTAGATCTCAACCGCACAGAACAACACACCTCCATGCTGTCCTGTCCCCATCTTTCTTACTGATAAAGAAACACAGATGTCATGCCAGCAAAAGACCTGTTTGGATCCCAAAGTCCTTGAACTGGACAAGGAAGGGTCACTCTTTACCCTACACCACATATCCAACCAAACAGCCACAGGATCAGCAAGCAGAGAACAGGGATGCATGCAGAGAAAAACCGAGAATGTCTGCAGAGCCCTACAGAATGCAATACTGGATTTTGAATAGCTGAAGTGCTATGAGCATTCAGACCAGCTAACAGTGACAATGCTCATGTCTTGGTGTTAGTAACTCAGTGGTGGCAACTACAGTTCTCAATGAGATACAGCATTGCCTCAAAAATGCACACCCTAGCACGTAACACACCATTGATTCGTTCTCTAGAACTATCATATGTATTTCCGTATAGTGCTCTGAACTTGCATCAGCAAGATCAATAGTGCTGCCTTTTATAGTTCTGAACTCTCCAGTCTCACTGCTACTACTTCAGCATATATGAAAGGCTAGCAGGAGATAAAGGGATCAGGTTCAGCTCAGTGTGTTAACACACTAGAAAAAAAATCAAATGTGCATGTCTTTGACTTCAAATTACTTCAAAGGTTAAGACAGAAACTGAACAAGTTACCTGCCATAACATCTTCTGAGCAGTAGGAATATTTACTGCAAAGCACTTAATCATCCACCTTATTTCTTAATAGTCTTAACGCCAAACACAAACCCAGCCTGTAACAAAGTTAACACTATTAACAGTAGGTCTTCTGACTTTCTGGAGTGACCTGTCATGTTACTCATTAGCTGATGATTCTTCCTTATTTAACATTAAATTGGGATTTGTACTTTACATAAGCTTCAAAGGAGCAGAATACTGTTTTGGTAGAGACTGCCTACCCCATCCTACTTCTCAGGTCTCTGGCTGCCACAGCCTCTTCACAGAGTGGTGGCTTCTATCTCTCCATCTGAGCAGAAAATTTAGGACTTGAGAAAAGGAGGTTTATGTCCAGCTAGAAAATGACATCCATTTGCAGCCAGCATCTACCATGCATTGAGGCTGTAAGTGGAATAATTCAAAATAATTCAAAAAACTGAATTCTCAGTTCCCACTGAGAAACCATTTTCACTCTTCAAAAAAAACCCCAAAAGAGTATTTCATCTTCAGTAATCTTAGCCTTATAAAAAGTGTGATTCCCACTTCAGTCTTCTAGGAGGTGCACACTCTAGCAATACCAGACAAAGAAAGGACTGTCACTTAATTAAGGCCAGATTTTTAAACAGTCTAGCAATACCCCAGAGTGGTCTGGGGGACCAGTCACACCACTCTCAAGAGCAGCATGGATAAGATCAAATCAGGTCTGGCTCTCAGTTTCCCACCACCAGCCCAGCGAGTTTTAGCATTCCCAACATGCCTTACTGCTGACCCCATGTGCCCATAGCACATACCCTCTGTTTCACACTGTAAAAAGTACTCTGGTGATCACTATATTTCACAAGCTTTGAATGGGGAAAAAAATGCACAGAGAGCAATAACTTTGTTGTACAGGGCACTGTGGGTCCAAGAGGAGATTGCCAAGCAGAGCACCATGTAGTACAGAGCAACTCTCAGCATAGAGGAGGGCACACAGAAACGGGTCACTCCCTGCCACATACCCTGGCTCTTGTTCAGTACTCTAGACACAGTCTAATAAGCCTCCCTCTCCACATTTGCAGGTGGCAACATCATTCTGAGACTTCACAATATTTTGGTTCATTTCAAAAACCTTTGGAAGCCTATAGATATGACAGTAAAAGAACAGAACTATTTAAACAGAAACCGCACCATTACAGCTTATATTGGACAAGAACAGAATACAGGCAAGTCATGGAGGCACCAAACATGAATGCCACCTTCTCCTTGCCACATTTGATTCACAATTCATTAAAATCAGAAAGTAATTTTTGCAAGAATTCAGAAAAATTCTCCTCAAAAACTAAATTTGATGGGAATCGCAAACACATTTCTCTGTGGCTCAACATGCGAACATAAACTCAGAGTGATCACCTTCTGGCTAATTAAAGTCAAGAATCAACAAAAATATGAGCATTTCATTTTCAGTGTAGCTGCCTTCAGACTACTTTGGGGCTGCAAGACCCCAGTGGAGAAGATCTTCTCAAATGTGTACTTTTTTCTGGTAGGCACCCAATCTCAGAAGGCCTGAAGTATTGTAGATATTCTAGCATCTATAAATGTGCAAAAGACATTATACAGATGGCATCCTGGAATATACACAAATAATTTTTGTGTATTTTGTCCATCTTTGAGACAGTAAGTTATATAAGCAGGAGTTTTGATGATTCAGGCAGACAGCTAGAAAGAACAGACCTCAATTACTCTCTTTTTTAAATGTGTACTAGTAAATTAAGAAGCATTTCAAGATTAGGCATCTGTCCAATTCTTTTTATCATTTACTGTATTATGCTAATTAGGATGCTGTTTCTTTAATTATCATTTGAAGAAAAAATTGCATTCAGTCCCTTGATCTTCCTTAAAACCATTCCCATGCTTGATTCCCCCATAGGCTTTTAATCACCCTGTTTCAGTGTGAAACTCCACATTTGAGAAAAACTCTCTCAAAACTGGTTCACTGAGAAAGTTTAAATTGTTTTCTCTCATTGGAGCTGTATCCTCTACCACTTGGCAGCCTTAAGAGGAAGAGCTTTAAGACTCAAACTAATCCTACCTTTTGCACTGAATGCAAACTAATGTTAAAACCTAATATACTGCATGTGTAACATACTAAATGCTAGCACTTGTAGGAGAGAGGTAGAGTAACAACTAAAGTGAGCTATAAAACAACATCATCCCATGACACTTCACATATAATTCAGTAAATCCCATTTAATAAGCACCTATCATCAGCTGTTAAACTTCATTGTGCAAAATTACCCATATATGATGTTCATGGGCATTTCTTATTAGCCAAACAGTTCTATCCATTTAGTCTGCCTGCCTGAGCACCAGATCAAAGGCCCTGTGTCTGTAACTGCCCACCCTGGAAAGAGCCCCATGGTGCAACAAGACTTGCCATGGCACCACCCCCTTCTATATTGCCTCCGGGTGGGGATGGGAGGCTGTGCTGGCCCCAAGCTTAACCTACCTCATCACACACTGAGTCACAGTGTCAACCAAGGGCCATCATCAACGCATATACTCTCCTCTGGATGCAGACATAGCTGCATCTTCTCTTCTGAGGAGAGGAAAATCCCATCTGGAGTCACTTCTGAAAAAGCATTGGCCTCAGCCTCCAAGGCAGGCTCAGAACCCCCTCTGACATTCAGAGGGGAGGCTATTGGCATTTCTTGGTTTGAGCAACAGCCACCTTTGAACAAGACTTCTGATACTTGCTTCACTGCAGCCCTGAAATGATCGATGCTGACCAAGTTAGTGTGTCTGCAAGGTGAGCTGCACACTTGTGATTGATAGGGATGAGGGAACAAGTAGCACTCCCTTAGGCCATTACAGAAAGATTTTTGTCCATTTCAGTGCACACACTACAATAACTAAATTAAAAAAAGTATATTCCAGCTCTGGCACATCCATTTTGCACATTGTGTTTTCATCCTACAGTGAAGCCGAAAGATAGACTGGACTTTGTTAAAACTAAGAATCAAATTGCACTAACATCTTGAAGCAAAGTATTTACAAACAAATATTCTGACATCTCATTTATATGTTTTGCCATGAAATTGGCTTATACATGATTAATTATGGAAAATAAGTACAGCATGCTTTCATGCTCTTTTACTTTGAAATCAAGGTCAGACTTTGTTTTGAAATTCAGAAAAACAATATGAATAATATAATTAACATATCAGAAGATTCTTCGCAAGTAAATTTATTTAAGCAGGCTAAAACAGGAGCTTATAAAGTTGTTGCTATTCTGTTGCTGCAGACAAATAATTTCTTAACCTTGGTTATATACATATATTTTATTTATACATCCTTTGTACTGAAAGGATGTTTGGAGTAGGCACCCTCATACTAAGCCACACAATGCTGAATGAAAAGTGTTCTTGTCTCAAAGCACCTACAAACTAATTACGGCTCTGTGGACTTGATTCCAGCTGGGATGCTGCTCCTTAGAAACAATTCAGTAATGGTGTGGTTATAGATTGGAAATGAGTAACTTAAGACATATAGAATCATAAGTTCATTTAGGTTGGAAAAGACCCTTAAGATCATCAAGTCCAACCATTAGCCCAACACTGCCAAGTCCACCACTAAACCATGTCCCTACTTGCGACATCTGCAAGTCTTTTAAATACCTCCAGGGACAGTGACCCAACCATTTTTATGGACAGCCCGTTCCAACACTTGACAACCCTTTCTGGGAAGCAATTTTTCCCAATACCCAATCTAAACCTCCCCTGGTCACCTTGAGTCCGTTTCCTCTTGTTCATATACATCTGTTACCTGTGAGAACAACTCCCACTTTGTTACAATCCCCTTTCAGGTAGCTGTAGAGAGCTGAGCCTTCTTTTCTCCAGGCTAAATAACCCCAGCTCTCTCAGATGCTCCTCATAAAACCTGTGCTCCAGCCCCTTCACCAGCTTTGCTGTCCTTCTCTGGACATCCTCCAGGACCTCAATGTCTTTCTTGTAGTAAGTGGCCCAAAACTGAATGCATGATTTGAGATGCAGCTTCACCAGTGTTAAGTAAGACTCCCGTAACCCACCTGAACACATACACTGAGTCATTCTACAGGTTCTCCACTCATGATACTTAGCCATCAAAATATTTTTGTGGTAAGACCAGCATAATACTGGATTATATGGGTCTTCCTCAGGCATTTGAATGTGACCACCTCATATGAACCATCTTCTGCCCAAGCAGACCCTCTACAAGAGTAGATGTGTGAGCCATTTCTGGCAACAAAGCAAGATCACGTGTTGACAACTCACTTGCTTTAAATAGTGAAAATTTAATTTCTAGGTGTATGCTGTTTTCTCTAATAAAAATCTACCTGGTTATCTCAGTAACAGCCATTTCTTATGACTTTACTTCTAAGCCTTTCACAAAGCATGAGAGACAAGAAAGTATATCAGCTTTTGACCTCGGCTACTGTGCAGCCAACTGCAGCAACTCCAACTCACGAAGTTTACTGTGTCTGCACAGCAGCCTATCAGCAATCACTGACTTGCAAAAGGCCATGAATGGACTGGGAACTGCCAACTGCAGATGTCTGACCAGCAAATAAGAGCCTCCCCATGTCAAAACGAATGGCCAAAATACTTGTGATTGGTGTATTGCAGAGCTAGAAATAGAAAGCAATGCTTTCGCCATACTGGTGGTATTTGAATAGCTTCTTTTTTAAAAGGGCAAACAATTCATTCCCTTGAAAGCTTGCTTCCAATGGCAATGGCTGGGCTCCATTTCAATAAACATTAGAATTGCCTTTTTCAAAAAGGAAGCTCAATTCAATTAAAGGTTAAGAAGGTAACAGACAAACACACTATAAAAAAATAAACACTAAAAGGCACTGTACTTATTTATGAGAAACAGGGTGGGAACATTAAGCCATGAATACCACATGTACAAAGAGAAAAGCAGAAATCTGGAATACTGGCAAATGACAAGCTGAGACAGAGGCTGAGGTCTGCTCAAAATATATCAAATGAGGTAAGTGAACAGAATGAGGCATTCCTCAAGCCTGTATCCACGAAGTTATAAAAAATATTGCCACACAATTTTATTATAGCAGAGAATCTGTTCTGGAAGGACCACTTTACCACACTTTACCAGTGTGACTTTGGGAAAGTCTGCAAATTCTAGTTATGGCTTAATACAAGAAAGTAGTGAAATCAAGTGCAGCTGATGTTACATGGGACTCCTACTGGATACAGGTGAACCATTTAACTAGAAAATTATGATTCACTGCAGGCAAAGGGCAATGCTCTAATTTCTTTTGCAACTGGAAAACTGTGTGCAATCTTAACCAATATCTAATTTACATGTCTGGATATTTTAGAAAGGCCATTTCTCAAACCCAAAAACAATCATGAGCAAAACTGAGCAGGGCGAAGTAGTCACAATACAAAAATATAAAAAGGACCTGCTAAGAGATGCGTTATTACATTCCAAAAATAAAAAGGAAAAAAAAAATCACTGTGCTACAGCCATGAAAAGAAGCTTTTGTGTTTGAAGAGTCCTGGCTTCAGAAAGTGACAGCAGCAGCAGAGAAACCTGTAAAACAAACCCAGTGTACATAACAGATGGGGAAAAGACACTGATAGCAATGAATACAAATTAATATTGCTGAAATGCAAGCAAACAATGGGAGCAAAAAACCTGTAAAAATCTATGGTGAGATTTATGACAATAGGAGCTCCTCCCTGGAGGGAACAAGAATGGTAAGCAATGACTTCAATAACTGGTCGCTCCAGACAAAAGTTATCAAACGATTCAGAAAAAGACAAGTTTATCAGACAACTATTACTACTCTGCATTCAGAAAGATGCAAGGTGATCTATTCATACCTTATAGTGATAATGACATACTCTCCATGACATCAGTAGCTGGAGAGAGCTTTAAATAGTCACTCAGTTTAAACCTCGCATTCAAGAGTAGAGGGCAGATGAATCAATAACTTAATTCAATCACTCTTTTAAACACCATGGGTACACTAAAAGTTCCTGGTGACTGGAAAGACTTAATATCAAAGCAGTATTTACAAGGGTTAAGTGAGATAACCAAAGCACCTATCGAACAGTTAGGCTGACATCAGTAGTAAGCAACAGCAGGGAAAAATTATCATGGGACACAATCAATAAGGCATTGAAAGACAATCGCATAATTAACACCAATCAACACAGCTGTATGGAAAATAGGCCTGGTCATGTAAATCTGATCATTTGTATGCAGTTACAGCATCATTTGATAATGGTATGTGCTGACAGGACATATTTCTAGTCCTAATTTCGCACTATGCAGTGATTTAAAGTCATGC
This sequence comes from Margarornis squamiger, assembly GCA_035222235.1. NCBI lineage: Eukaryota > Metazoa > Chordata > Aves > Passeriformes > Furnariidae > Margarornis > Margarornis squamiger. The sequence continues at coordinate 48,017,195 of JAWWTY010000001.1, read as the reverse complement.
TATATATAAAATCCTGAATTAAAAGATTCACTCTACTACATCAACATCACTCATAGTAAGTGAATTTCAAAAGTGACTAGCTAAACGGATCACTAAATGGAGAATCACTATCCAGATAAGATTCCTTGTCAGTCCAGCAGAAAAAAAAAAAAAAAAAAAAAAAAAAAAAAAAAAAAAAAAAATGGGGTAAAACACTTGGAAGCTCAAAACAGCTACAGAATGTCTTGAAATACAAGGCTCATTATTTTCTGAAAGAATTTAACAGTGATGTGGTATATTGATTACTATTGGTACTCCTTAAAACAAGACCTTGATCTCTTTCAAAAAGATATGCTAAATATAGAAAAATTAAAAGGACTACTGCTGATACACTCTGAATTTCTCTGACCTACACTGAGCAGGCAAGAAGAATAGATATCCACGTGGTCCCCTCTGGTCTTTACATTTATAAACCTAGGAAACAATGACCCAGACATTATTAATCCCTCAGGAATTTAATGCAATAAGTGAATCATGCTTAATCCATCTGATACAGTATAAAGTGTCTTGAGTATTTCTATGGGATTTCAACTGTAATCCAGTGTTAAATTACTGGGTGACTATTAAAATATTATCAAGTCAGTTCCCTGAATTTCTGATTTTTTTACCTGAAAGCAGCAAAAATCTATCCCTCTTTGAAGCATCTCACTAGGTGTTTCCTTAAATAGGGAGGTCAAACTCTTGCTCCACAACCTCCTATATAGACCACTTTGACCTTAGGAAGTGTTACAGTAACCCTATCAGAAAAGTATTACCATGGTGTGTCAGAAAGCCTACCGTCAGGTACAGCTGTGACTAACTTCATGCAAATGGGGTTATGCTCTTGTAGACTCATCATCTTCCCATGCAGTGGTCCCAGATCAATATAAGAAAGGTAAAATTAACACTACCTCTGCCAAGCAAATTACTTGGTTCTATCTGAAGCAAAACACAGGGTTTTGAAAATGCCATTCCTGTAAACAACTCTGGAATAGGCCAGGAAACTTCATCCTCCCAGTTTTGCAGAAAGCACTCAAATTGCTACAAGACTTACAACCCCCGTAATGAGAAGGCACAAATAGTTACAACTGCTTTCAAACCAGTCATTTGCAACATCGGAAATGCATTTAAAAAATATTTCTGTACAATCTTCACATCATTCAGTGCCCTGCAAATGTTGTCCTCAAAGAGATGATGTGCACTGCACTGTGCATTCTCTTCTTTTGTGTGGGGCAACACAGTGCTGGAACATGACACAGCACCCAAGAGCCCATAAACACACGATTTCTCTCATTTGGTGTTTAGCCGCCTGACTGCTGCAGGATTATGACCAGGACATACGTGCCTTCCAGAAGGCAGTAACACACCAGTTCAATCACCCATTTCACAGCCAAAATCACATTATTTGTGACCGTGACTGTTGCCAGAGAAACAGCTTTTGACTTGGATAAGGGATGGGATATTCCTCCTCAAACTCCTGTGACCATACAGTTCCTACCACACAGCACCGGCCCCAAAGGCTCCTTGAAACCAAGGGGTCATGCCATGATGATGTCTCCTTCACCTTTCCAAGTCCTGTCAGCCCTGCAGCCTGGATTGGAGAGCAAGACAGACATGGTATAGGATTTCCTACACTGAGGATTGGGATGGTGGGAATGTCCTTGCTAATTACCTGGGTTTGCTTTCTCTTCTCTCCCATCTGCTTTCTGCCCTCACTGTGATGACCACAGCAGTGCTACCCCTTGGGTGCCTCCTCACCATGTACAGTGCTGCACGTTAGACCCATGCCCCCAGGCTTTGCTGAGCTCCTGACTCCCTCCCAATGCTGGCTGCTCTTACTGGACCTTTCTGACTCCAGGCCAGACTAGGTCCAAATCTCCCCAAAGGAAAGAGCAATACTTATGTCATGTTTATGTTCGAACTTCTCCAGCCAAGCTGTGTTTTATCACTTGAGGGACAGAATCAGAACTGGCCCCAGGAGATGCATACACAGGAAGGCATATGCTGGGCTACAAGGACAGTTTTTCTTGTTCCTCCCCACAGTTGCTCAGGCAGCAGGACATGGCAGGCTGTTACACTCTACTGATGCACAGGGAAAAGCAACTGCAAGCCTACTGTAAAATAGGGGATAGCGTAAGAGCACAGAAAGAGACTTTGTCCCATCAGAACCCAGTCATCACAGGAAAAGCAACCTCAGAATTCTGGTTTTACTTGGTCCATCAGAGGTTAGCCCTGGACCAAGCCAGGGATTCACAGGACCAGCCTGCTTGGGGGTAGGCTGGGAAGAGGCAGCCTGTGGCCTCCCTCATCTCCGCCATGGTTTGGCAGTACCCCATAAAGTTAGACTCCCTCCAGAGCCTACACTATCCTATCTCCATCTTGATTCTTTTGAGGCTTTAGGACCATTGTCAGGCTTCTAGTAGTGGGCAAACACAGTTCAAAAGCCCCCAGCCATGTGGCAAATACTGTCTCTCAACTTGCTGACATAGCTGTCATTTTTCCAGGTAAAACATGATGGCTGACCTCCCAGAGGCTTCAGCAGCCATTGTTATCGCTCACAATGAACACACTCTCATGCCACTACAACACAACCTTACAGGATCTGTGTCACGGTCATCTTTCAACTGGCGAAGTTATGCCTTCCCAAGCATGAAAGGCTACCTTCAGATACGGTTATAATATCTCAAAAAGTAACCAGATTTAGCTTAGAGATGTATAGCACATTGGTTTAGATAATCATGCTTTCCGTATATACTATACTTAGCAAACAAAGCAAAAACATTAGGAAAGCAAAGGTCTATTTTTGTTTGATAATTCCCCCCTGTAAAAAACTCTCATGGTCTACTTTGAAGTCAGCTTTATCTCCATTGTTTACAAAATCATTAAATGGAGTTTTCTTTGGATAGAATAGCAGTAATGTAAAAAACAAAGACTTCTTGCAAGAGTTCTTTGGTGGCAAATATATTTAAAAGACCAAATCAGACATTAACAATAGAGAAGACAAACTTACCCAGAATGCTGGAAAGAAAAACAACTTTTCTTCCATTGGTGATAGTTTGCCCTAGTAGACAGCCCCAGGGTGGAAACCTGAAAAAAAAAAAAAAAATCAAAAAAACAAAAGACTCATTAGATTTAGAGTAGGTAACAAGGGCATATACCACCAAATCTTCTGTAAACAGAGTGCTCAAGATTAAACATCCTGCTCTTCTGATTAGGATCCTGTCCAAGTTTCCTGGCATTAGCTCACAGATAAGCTGATCTGTGTTAGCAGTGAGTGAAACGAAGCAATGCACCTACTCTCAAAAGGGAAAAGTACACAAAATCTTTGTGAAACAAAAACTCTCCATTTTCTGTTCCTCTGGAGTATCTTTAAAGTCAACACTCAAGTCAAATTTAGGTATAGAAACTGAAAGGGAAGAACAAATTAAGCCTTGTCAGCTTTTTAATATATTTACAGTGATCATTGTTTTTAAGGGACTGTGTGCTATTTGACACCTTGTCCTAATGCCACATCTTGATGGGATAAGGGTCACGTAGTGTCACTCAGGGAGATTTAGCTGCATTTCCTTGTGATGAGATCACTCAGAAAAAGTATAGAAGGAAAGAGGGGAAAAAATAAGAAAGGATGAGGAAGATCATCCAGAAAACATGTAGAAAGAGCTCCTCACAGAAGCAGGAAAAGATTGCAATCACAAGAACTAAGCACTGTGAATTGAAGAATGTGAGTTATGTCAAAAGACAACAGGTCAAGGCAGAGAAGAAAAGAAAGCTGGTCCTGAGATTTGATAAGACATCATGAGATGTGCTTTTACCAGTGATAAAGGAAGTCAAAGTCAAACTGCTGAGAATCATAGATGAAACTAGAACTGGCTTTCCAAAGTAGGACCGACCAGATCATAAGATGACAAAACAACAAAAAAGGTTTTGGTTTGGGGTTTTTTTCCTCAAAAAAATCCTTTTGATATTTTTTTCTTTATGTGTGATCAAGTGATGTGTATTTATTTGTATTATGATGGGCAAGAGATAAGACCTATTAAAGAGTTAATAGATATGAATGCATGGAAGACCAAGATGAGGGATGCGACTGTGGGACAAGCAGAGCAGGTGGAGTTCAGGTGAGACCAGAGAGTATGATGGAGAAAAAGGAGGAGTTGGAGAAAGAATAGGGGAGGACAGGTCAGACAGAAGGGAGAAATCATGACAGTCATTTTTTTCCCCTTGTGATAAAGGTTAAGCAGAGAAGAGTTTCATAAAAGGCTTGGAAAAGATATAGATAGAGTATATAAATGGAATTTTCTGAAAGAATTTAATCAAATAGTCTTTTATTTTATTCACATACAACTGATGGTCACCATTTAAGATACCTTTCACATAAATGTGATAAAATACCAAATCCAAAGTAACCTGCAGCAAAACATGCAGTAATTGCCAAAAAATTTATATTTTAATAAGAAATTCCAATTACATTTTAATTTTCCCCTATCTTCCAGTCCCCAGCAATGCAGCTTGCTTCTTTTCAACTAACTCAGTTAAGTTGTATGTTCAGCCTCATTAGCCATCATCTCCATTCCCCTGTGGCTTTAATTAGATAGGTCTCTTTGTGCACAGCTACCTCAATTCTTCCCCTCCAAACAATCCCATAACGTGGCTTCTTTTATATTATCATTCTTCAAATGCTCCCAATTACACTGGAGCAACCAAGCCAGGCACCACAGTGCTCTGCCATGGAAATGGCAATGCAGGATCTGCACACAGCAATACTCACAAATTCCTTGGGCAGAGCTAAGTTGCTCTTCCACACTGTTTCACACATTTTAATCAAGGCAACCCATAAGCACAACAGACTTAAGTGAAGAGTCAGACCCTCTGCAGAGACACCAAGCCCCAAACACATGGAGCTGACTTTTCCTAGCAACCTCACTCCTGTTCCCCAAGTGTCCATCCTAGTCCATGACCTTCACCTCCAGCACATGAAATCACAGGGCAGGAACAAGGCTCCTACACCCCCCCAAAGGTGGGGGACACAGGAGTTCCCTGAACTCAGAACAATATCTAGCAGCAGCTCTTCCCCCACAGCACTCACCCTGGCAAGCCCAGCACATCCCTCCAGACATGGGCCATGACACTGTCCTACAGACAGAAAAAAGCCTCACAAGGACCTGCTCCAAAAGTCTGACCTGGCCCTTAGTACTTTTTTTTTTTTTCCTCTTTTTTCTAACAAGTACAGAAGCAAAGATAGCAACACCACGAGATGACTTATTCTCAGCTGGAAAAAAAGAAATAGAAATGGAAAAGGATCAGCTCTACCCATAAGGAGAAAGACAGGACTTTTTAAGGGCAGGACTTTCACTTCAACGCCCATTTACACTCTATTTAAAGAAAAAGATTACAAACCCAGCAAGCATAGTTGGCAAAAAGATCCTCAGAGCAAAAGACCTCTGCTCCATGGCTACTCTGCAGCCCCAGAGGAGAACCTGGGGAGCACTATGACTTCCAGGCTATTCCTGGCCATCCAGGGTCAGTAACAGCACAGCAGGGATTAAAGCATCTTAGACTTGTTATGTAAGGGACATGTTGATCATGGCTTCTCTCAAATCCCAAAGACGTTGCTATTATGTAATAGGAACAATCAAACAGGGCAGCTTTTCTGTGATTCGATTTTTTTTAAAGTGCTGAGCAGCTAAAAATGAACAGTGTGATTCTGTCAGACTCAGTGTTATGCTTTCCACTCTAGTCAGTTTAACCTTAAAGCTGCTGTAGCTTATAGGGACAGTGATTCAGCTCTCAGTTTGCTCAAGATACAGAAAGGTGAAATAAAGCAAACTTTGTTCACCTTCCCACCAGGTGAAGGACACACCTTGTATCTTCTGAACCAAGCCAGAGGGCTTTTCAGCATCGGTATCTTGCTGGCTCTACTGACATTAAAGGATTAGTCATATGAATAAAGGCTGTGGACCTGGCTCTGAACTTTGCTGCTTGGATTAGAGGGTGGCTGTGAGCCACTCTGACACTTGAGCTTTCATCAATGAAAAACGCAAGCTCGTTTGGCAGAGTCTTCAGAGTTCCTTGTCTTCTTAAGTTATTACTGTAAATAATTCTGATGGTAATGCACACAGTTTTACATGAGATATCTATATATACACATGTTATTTAAGATAACATGCATACTAATAACAAATTCATTGTTCCTGTAAGCCACTTAACTCATACTTGGGGGATGCTCCAGCAATATCACAGGTGGGTAGATACAGATGTTTCAGGAAGTCCTAGTTGATAATTTAATCAAGCTGCTGTCATATCAAGATTAGCACTTTGCCCAATACAGTTTTGTTTTAGAAACTTACTAACTTGTTTCCAGCTTATAAACCATATTTAAAGAACTTTGCCAATTTGTTCAAGTGTTCTTCTAATGTTTTCTTAGTTTGACATCCGAAAAGGAGAAACGCACTCTTAGTGTAGATCTGATTCTCCTAGCCTCTTGACTTTTTAACACATTAAAGAAACAGTGGAGTTTCTGTGCCCATGCTGAATACTTGAACCTTGTAGCATTAAACCCAGAAAAACTTATCCAGATTGTGACTGTGATACAGCAACCCTGTCTCAAGCACTTGCTGATGATCTCTGTAACATTTCCAGTCTTGTTCATGTAGCCATTTGATCTCACCAAAGCTCATATAAATAGTTTCCAGAGATTGTGTTATTGTCTTTTTCCTTTTTAAAGCCTCACTATTATATCCCACCAATAGCAAAACAACCTTTCATCATCAGCAATAAAAGGGCCTAAAATCCCCATGGTCTGATAGACCAGAGGGAATGAATTCATCCTGAGACCATGACTCTGCCAAGCACAGTCAAGTGTAATCTACTTTTAAATGTCTTATCTGTGCCCAGCATCCTGCTAGCTTCCCTGTGCACAGCATATCATGATTCCTTGCAGCATACTGGCATGAACAAATTGCACTGAGCTCAGAAATGCTTAATACAAAGCTTTATTTTCTGCCCCTCATCACAATCTAATTCTTATTCAGTAACACTAACATACTCTGTAATGCAGAAACAAATTACTTGGGAGTCATCTGGTCCCTCTGAATTTTTCTGGCAGTATAAACTTGAGGCCTGCCTTGGACTGAAAAAAAATCTCAGGTGGCTTAAAAGGCTGTTGTTCCATGTGCACCATGCAAAACCTGGCAGAGAACACATGCCAGAGGGTACAAGTACTATCAGAGCATCTCTCTTTGAGATATCCTTGCCTGCCAAACTGGCTCTTTGGCAGCCCTAGCATTTTGCAACGTAGAGCAATGTAGAGCATCCTGTGGGGATAACAAACATGGAAGCCAACTCATTTAGGATAAGATATCAAATAGTTAAAATTCAAAAAGGAAAATCTAATAGAGAAACTAATTAGGTCAGTATGTGTTTTGGAGGCTTGTTTACTTTCAGCTATGATTTCAAAGGGAAGTCATTCTCCTGTGTTTGGTGATTATATCCATGAAGTGATACTCACAGCTGGGCAAAGAAGAACAAGTTATACCTTTCTTCCAGCTTTGCATCCCATGCAGCAGCTGGTTCAAAATAGTTTATAGCCCTCAGGCTCATATAAGGAGCAGCGACCTGTATTATACCATCATCTAAATTAAAGAGTTATGCTTGCAGGCTGGAAGGGAAATCCAAGAAAAATTTTCAGCTGATGTTTTTGCTAGTTTTGCAGATTGCATACATTCACCGACCTGCAAGTGATGTCAGTAACTGCAAGATCCTGCTAACTGCTGCTACACCAGATGCTTCTTAGAATTAAGCCATTTTCAGAGACTTGATTTTGATACCTCTGTTAAACAAAACGGACTTTATCATCCACAGTCCCCAAATGGTCTGCAAGAGTAGGCCATCACATGTCTCCCAGTTTTTGAAGAGGAAGCTAAGGCATGGTCTTAAACCAACATTACCACGTTATACAGGAACATAACTTGGATTTCCTTACCTTCCAGCCAGTGCACCACTGGTGCAACTTTATCTGCAGCACTACATGCTATGCCACAGTACATCACCAAAGTGACAGTAACTTGTCCTTGACCAGAAAACAGTTTCTGCCCTAAAACGTGAAGATTTACTATCCTGGGAGTTTTGAAATTGCTTGCCTGACTGCCAGCTTTGTAGCCACTTAATTGAAACAGAAAATAGAATTCCTTAAAGAAATTACTAAGGTGACTCCTCAAATAGTCTTTTAAACAGCAGGGTCTAGAGCACAAGTCTGATGAGAAGCAACTGAGGGAGCTGGAGTTTAGTCTGGGGAAAGGAGACTCAGGGGGACCTTACCACTCTCTACAACTACGTGAAAAGTGGTAGGTGGGGGTTGGCCTCTTCTCCCAGGCAACAAACAATAGGATAAGGGGAAATAGCCTGAATTTGTGCCAGAGGAGTTTTAGATTAGACACCAGAAAAGATTTCTTCACTGAAAGGGTAGTCAGGCACTGGAACAGGCTGCCAGGGAAGTGGTAGAGTCACCATTCTTGGAGGTATTTAAATGACATGTAGATGTGGCACTTGGGGACGTGGTCTAGTGTTGGACTTGGCAGTGCTGGGTTAACAGCTGGACTCGATGATCTTAAGGGTCTTTTCCAACCCAAACAATTCTATGACCTGTTTTTCATACATTTTCAATGTTTTACGGATATACCTTTTGGCTGCAAAATACTGACCTGGATCTGTATCATAACAGAGTAACATGGGGCAAAGCTTTAATTGGTATAAATCACTTGGTTGTGAAGTTACAGTGATTTATAACAGCTAACCATTTCTCTACTTGCTTTGCACCCTACAAAACTCTCACTAAGAAGGTCTTTCTCATGAAACTACTGACAGGTAGGTTTCAGCTTTGGTTGTACTCTAGAGATCTTTCTGGTCACCTTAGATAAAGCATTGCACTTTATCCTCTTCCTAGATCCCCACTGAAAAACCCAGAATAGCAAGATGATACCATATAATAGCAATTGACAGAATAAACAAACAAGGTTTTCAGAGAGTGAAGCATCTAAGGGATTCCCAGCAACAGAAAGTGACAGCACTCCCAGGCTCCCAAGGACACTAGTTATATTAGGATACTGCCAGAGTAAATTCTACAAAAATCTATTACAATTACTTTCCTAAAGAAAGACTGTTTCAACAGGTCTGACTTTCCAGTAACAAGTTCAGGTACAAAACAAACTACCATGCACTTAAGTTTTGCTCTTCTTTGCTACTTTCATTCCAAATTCAGCTGCTTATGACTTTTTTAACAATACTGACTGAAGAGGATTTGGTAATAGTTGCACTTAAACAAGGCCAGTATAATTATTATAAAATGCAATACTTGTCTATGGAAAGCATTTGCTAAATCAACTGTGTCTCAAAGTAGTCTTTTTAGCAAACCTCAGTATCCAGACGGGGGTGGAAGATAAGAGATCCTTTTGCGCTGCTTGCTGGCATTTCAGCAAATATCTTTACCAAGATGTCCATTATTATGTCTAGATCTTTTCTCCTCCCGACCCTTCAATCTAATATTAAACCAATCACTGTGTATGAGTCTCTACTGTATTGTGCTTCACTTCATCTACCATTGTATGACTCTCCAGAGAGCACACATTTCACTAGAGCCTGCAGTTCTGGCTGCAATTCTCTGTCCTATGTCTGGTGTTTCTTGAACTTAGGAAGTAGAGAATGCCCAACAAAAGCCGAAAATCTTGGTTTTCCTAACATAAGATGGAGAACTAATTCTCACTGGTTATCAAGTTCCCTGCATGGGCTCTGATGTGCTGTTGTGCTCTGCAGCTGTGGAGAGCTGCACTTCTGCAGATGTGCTGCTAGCTCTCCTCTCCCAACTATCTTCCTAAATACCTAGCATTGTTTACTATATCATAAATGTATTTTGCACAAAAATACACAATCCAGAAATTAAGGCCAGGAGTTTAGAGCCGCTTTCTTGTTTGTTACAGTTCCTATCACTAAGACACAAGATAACACACTAGAAAACTTTACTAAAAATAGAAGAAGCTTTGCTGTAAAGAAATTAAAAACTACTTACCTGACCCAAACCTACACTTGCCATTTGTTAGATCAGTAGCCAAATACCTATCTTTGTCCTTAAAGAGATGAATATCAGGAAAAATATGGTACCATATCAAAAGCTACTTCAAATAAACCTCACAGACACAGCCTTGCAAGGGTTTTCTCACTGTCTGTGTCCTGTCATATCATTTCTCCCCTCTCCCGGCCCCTCTCAGGTAGCCAAACTCACAGTGCTTTGTTCTCAGAATTATTTACATAATCTCCCTTTTGTACCTCAAAACAAGGTTTTATTCTCCAGAAATTAAGGTGATGATAAATAAAGCAGAATGAGAAGTTAACCCTCATTTGCGTACACGTAGCTCACTCCTACCGCTCTCCGGCAGCACAGGCTGTACTACTCTCCACAACAGATTGCAGAGATAGGAGACAAGTAGCTGGGTATATTTAATTGCATTGGAAACAGGCAGGCTGGTAAAGGGTTTATGTAGCAGGGGATACAGAAAAGCCCACAGCCCTGCTTCAAACTGGGGATGAGAAATGATAAAACCCATAAACACTACCCTGAACGTAGGGAGCATAAAACAATTCCTGTATGAAATCACAGACAAACCAAAACAAGGCATTTATGCATCACATTATATCCAGCTCAGTTACTGCCAAGTGCCTCCTTAGTGCAAGTTAACCTGTATGCAAACACTTGACATATATTTTGCTACCAAAGCCTATGGTATAAATATTTCTAACACTTGACCTGCAGAGAAACATTTATTAATTTTTCGATCTTTGCAGTTTTTAACACAATGATAAATGTCGAGCTCCCACTGGCTTACTCTTTTCGTGTTCAGAGCAATCAGGGATCATTGGTTCTCTAACAGAGGTACCCGCAGGGAGCTTGTATGGGCTTCTCACACCAGCCCCCTTTGCACTGTTACCTTCGGGAGGCAGTGATGGGGACCACGGAGAACGAAGCAGGGGCAAAGGTAGCAAGGGAGATAAAGCAAGGAGGAAAAAGGTACCGATACTCACTTCAACAGAGTCGCAAACAATCGACCTAGATGGACAGCTCTTCAAGCAGACACATTTTATCTGAGTATGAAGACCTGGGCTCGTTGTCCTATCTTCCACGCATTTAGCTTTCCCTTCCTAGCAAAATGCTACCTTCTAATTCACAGTAGCTCCTTAATGTTCCATCATTCTTCGGGAAAAAAAATGATACGCTGTTTAATTCCACGGAAGAGGCTAAGAGCAACAGCAGTTTCAGCCCTGTGCGCCGGTGGGTAGCCGGCAAGCTCGGCACTTTCCCCGAACACTCCGCTCGCCCGTGCCGAGGGCTCGGCCCCGGCCGCGGGTCCGCAGCTTGCCTGGGACGCTGCTCCCCGAGGCACTGTCACCCCGCTGACACGCAGCTGGCGATTTTGATCCGAGCACAGTCGCCGCACGGAGAGCAAAGCCCGCTTCGAGCCAGTCCGTTTATTAGCATCCCCAGAACTTTTGGCTGAATAGATTTCACCGCGGACACTACCCGCCCTAATTAGCTGAGCTCGCTCCCCCACCAGGGGTACCGGGGCAGCCGCCAGACCCGCCGCGCTCCTCCCGCGAAGTAGCCATCCCCGTCTCGCAGAGCCCTTGCCCGCGTCCCGTCCCCGCAGCCGGGACCGCCCGGGCACGGCGAGCTGGGGGCGCCCGCCCCAGGACAGCGGCCAAGCTGCGGGGCGATGCGGGGCAAGGGGGGGAAAGGGGTGGGGGCACGCCCACGAGGAGGGGAGCGGAGCCTGCGCTGCCCACGCCGGGACAGGGGATGGGATGCGCGGCGCTCACCTGCCCCGGTGCCGGTGCCAACTCCAACTCTTCCTCCTCCTCGTCCTGCGGCCGGCAGGACGGCTCGGCGGCGGGCACGGGGCGTGTTTATATAGGGTTGGGGCGCAGCCGCCCAGCAGCG